>CM017442.1:22913512-23510105 GCA_007726485.1 Eragrostis curvula
TCAACGGTAATGTATGCTTGGTGCTAGATATAAAGGGGAAAAAACATGCATGCAAAACTTTAACTTTAGCTAACAACTAATAGGGCTGGACGATGATCATTATAGTTATAACGTGAAGATGGAACAAAACCGGTACCTCCTTTTGCTGGATATCATACACTGTTGTCATCTAGGCTGGTATCAAAATAGTTGAAAACCTAAAGACTAATACTAAAGTTGAGATGATAACAATAACGCAAAGAATCAGATGGTTGTAATAAACACATTATTAACTAATGAAGTAATGATCATATGATTCATATCGAACTGGCAGCATAAAGGCAAAGCTCAGGCAGTATCGCTCTCAGGGCCTCGAGGGGGCGCGCTCTTCACCTCCTGCACACGACGATCACTGGATGCAGTGGTGGACCCAGCTCAGATTTTGAGCTGGGGGTGACGATGACAAACAAACTTGAAGTTTCACACTTGTTTACACTAACAGTCCAGTAATTAACACAGTTCAGAAACACGTTACTTATTTCTTACAACTGTAATAAGCTACAAAACACATAGGTGCACTTAGGCATTCCATTGAGCAGGGTTACGAGCAATCAATGAAATAAGGAGCCGGGAGATCAGGGACTCAGGGTGTTCGAGTCTCGAGAAGTGCTGCCTCCGCGCTTGCGATCAACGCCCCCGCGAGCATCGGCGTGTGTTGGGGTTAGGGGCAGCACGTGCTGGCTCTCCGCACTCATGTTCCTCTATATCTTTCCTCTAAAAGAAATATTCCATCCTAGTCATCAAGATTTTTTTCTCTAAACCAATTTCTTCCGCACACATGGTTCCTCTATATTCTTCCTCTATCCTAACTACCACATATTATTTATAATAAACTTTTCCAATACTATATTTTTCTGGTACTGCACAGTACATAAATAGTATTAAACAGTACTAAAATAGTGCATAGCGAGCCTCCTCTATCGCGCTAGATTTAGCGGAACCGGTGGTTTACGGAAGGATAGAGGATGTGACCGCGGAAGCCGGTGCAGCTCCTCCGTCCGGTAAACGTTCCTGCAGGAACGCATGAAGGAAGCCGGTGCGGGCAGCCTTAGTCCAGTGGGGAAGTGGGGGCAGCTCATGCACATTCTGGCCGGTGTAGTGGTTGCATGGGCAAACCTGACTACGCGTAATATATTTAAGCAAGTTTGATAAATTGGGTTTGATTGAACAGTGATTAGCAATGGCTAATATGAGCAAGACTTTGAACTCCAATCCTGCTTCCTTTCATTATGAAACGGCAGGGCACCTGCCTCTTTCCATCAAAAACAAGGTTTTGAACTGTAATTTCAAGCATATTTCCAGGCAAGTTTTGACGAGTTAATTTCATCCAAATTGCTCATACAATTCAACAAAGTTTAACGAAAACGTAGCATGCTTTAATATAATAAATCCAAATGATTCTACAAGAGCTTTATGTGAATTCAAAGGGATCTATAATGCATGATTTGAATTAAATTTCAGCTTCTTCGGATTTCGCGAGGTTTTGTATTGTGCCTCAGTACTTCCTATCTTCTAGAGCGAGCTGTTTAGAAACTTGAAGCGGTGGGCGGGTGGAGGAAGAGGAGGACATTGTCCTCAGCCCCTTGCGTAAGTCGTTCAAGGACTCGCTCAAAGTGCTCGAGACGTGCATGCCATTTGTATAGTAGGAGTTTTTGTTTTCTCGATGCCGCCCATTCTTAAAATTGTCATTCTGAGCCTCGAGAGTGACTGATTTTATTGTTATGAGAAAGAGTGGTAATCCAGTTGGAAGGAATCTTATTGATTAATGTAACATGCTTGGAACTAGAAATTGCTCTTTGAACACTCAGACCTGCGTTCTTACTCCTATAAAACTTTCTTATGGTGCAGTGAAGCCGTGCGGTGAAAGGCAGGGGGACAGAGATATTGATGGAGAGTTAGTGAGTTACAGAGGCAAAAGCAAATTCTTTTTTTCTGAGTACGTATCATTGAAAGGGAGTTGGTGAAATGTAAATAATAAATTATGACCTCACTATGATGGAGGTCTTGAGTTGGTGAAGATATAAAAGTTTTTTTTTAAGGTCAATGGGCCGATTATGATCCCCACCCGATTCCATTAAAAATGGTGTGTGTCATAAGGCAAAAGTATTTACAACATAGTGGAGGTGCTGGTGACATTTGCTACATATATGTGTGTTACATATTTACACTAAAGACAGGGAGGTTCACTTTGAAGACTTGAATCTTCACTTAAGGTAAACTTAACTGAATTAAGCAAATAAGAGCATTGATGCATGACAGGGAGGTTCACTTGGAAGGCTTGAATCTTCACTTACGGTAAACTTAACTGAATTAAGCAAACCAAGAAAAATGAAATGAGGTTGGGACTTAAAATTATCAATTATCGGCAACGGTGGCATCCCTGTATGAAGGGTGAAAGAAAAGATCGAACAAAAGGAAAGTCTATAGGTGTAAGTCACTCCAAACTGTCTCTGAAGATACTTTCGGTTTTTTTTTTACTGGCCGATAGTTTAAAGCTTTGTTTTCTCAAGTTACCGGCTTCTTTCACATTTCACATGTCTCGTTTTTCGTTTGACCATTCTGTGTTGTCATGAAGTCAACGAACGAACAACCACAGCAATACGAAAACACCCGAAATCACGCGGATATCTCGCCTTCCCCAGCACAACCTCAAAATCTCGCCATGCGTGCGCCCCCCCTTGCCGGCGCCGCCCCTGCTCCGGCGGCCGTGTGCGGCCACACGGACCGCGTCTTCCGGGCTCTAGCGCTCGCCTCCCTTTACATCCTCGTCCGCCGGTGGCGCGCCGGCGGGGTCGGCCTCAGCGAGCGGCCGGCGCCGGCGGAGATTGCGGCCGCTGCGGCGCTGTGCGCCTCCGTGGCGTGGCTTTACGCGCTGCCCGCCTTCGGAATTCGCCGGAGCTCCTCCAGGCGTCAGCACCAAGATTAGTTGGGGGGAGGTTGTTGCCGTGCGGGTAACCCGTTCCTCTTCCCTTTCATTTTTATCATTTTTTTTCGCAATACCAGTGGAATCCATTTTCCCAAGTTGTGCAGAACATGAATGTGTTACTGCTGAGCGGATTGAAAAATTAAAATTCTTCTTATTTCGTATGACTTATTAACTGTCTAGTAGAACTGTGCAAAAGATTGTTTAACATCCAGTACAAAGCTGCTTTAATTTGTTGAGGCAAACTGTTGTGCTTTCTTCAGATGATGATTGTTCTATTGATAGCTTATCATGGATTTCAACACATGTACCATTACCATCAGCACAACCGAAACTCCACTTTCTGCACTCATCTATCCTTCTTTATAATTTGCTAGGAACAAAATGGCCAGAGGAAGCATCATATCACATCGATTCCCATTGCTACTTGTGCCGCTTCCTCTGTCCCACAATGAAACTCGATGCTTCTTCTGTTCATGCCACCACTCAATTCAAATTGATATTGATGTATCCAGGTGTCCTGATGCCACCTATTCCTGAAGTCCTCTAAGCATGGTCATAAGGACTACGTAGAATAGATCTCTAATCGGCCAAATAACAGAGCATACATGAACATACTTTGTTGAGGCAAATTGTTGGTGCTCCAGATGATGATTGTTCTATTGACAGCTTATCAAGAATTTGAAGACATGTACCATCACCATCAGCACAACCGAAACTCCACTTCTGCAGACATCCATCCATCATTATAATTTGCTAGAAAGCTACTTGTGCCACTTCACCTGTCCACCCTGAAATAGAACTGTATCTGGGTTTAACCGATGCCTCCTATTCCTGAAGTCCTCTCTTAGCAAGGTCATAAGGACTACGTAGAATAGATATCTAATAGGCCAAATAAACAGAAAATACACGAACATACGTGACAGCAGAGTGGTTGTGATTACCCTATAGACCTGTTGCACTTTATCGGAGCATATTTCCTTTGACTGATATTTACATATTTCTAGAACATTTGTAGTAGTAGTATAAACATACCAAGAACGTAGTAGTATAAACAGAGAAGATGTAGAGAAATTGTATACATGACTATTTGAGCGATGTGCCTTTGCTAAGGCAAATAGTGTAGTTGCATATTTTGTTACCTTGCTAACCTTGCATGGCAATGAGTGAGAGTGGGCATAGAAATTCTTTCATATATTAGCTCTCCAGAAAAACTAATATAAGAGAGATGATCGATATTTTACCTGAATATTAACATCTGTTTGACTACATTATAATCAGGTCGATCTGTCCATAATTGTGTCTTAAATTCAAAAAAAGATAACAACTTTTATTTTTTTTGGAGAAAACCAATTTTATTTCGGCTGATCTTGTACTATATCGACAAGCCTTGCACGACATTTTCATATGATTGTGGCATGCTGGCTCTATGTTGCCGTTGAAATTTGTTCGAGTAGAGCAGTTACACATCCCGACGTCAGTCGTGCAAGATTAATTGATGAGAGGGCCCTTCTGACCAGTTCTTCTTTTTTTCATTTTCTTTTGATTTTGTTCGTTTTGAATCTATTCACTGTTTCTAGAAATGTCTTTTGAGGAATCAGTGTTTCTATAATTGTGAAATATCTTACTGCTTGCTGCCTCCCAAGTTGTACTGTCCCTTAAGCCATCTTATGGCAGATGGAGGGAATGTGGCATTAACCTATGGGCTTTCACGGATGCCCGCATTTTGGATGTGGGCCATGTGGAACTGATTATTTATGTAACTACCTATGTATGTGACCTTTTGTCGAGTAATCTTAAAATCACATCACAATGCATGATCCTTCAGATGATTGATTTCTTAGCCTTCTTCTGTTCAACTAATTAGGTCTTTCTGCGTTCCCAACAAATAATTAGATGAATTTTTGTTAAAATGGGTGTAGCTCCAAATAAGATGGATTGAACCAAGCTGCTAGATACTACCTGATTGGTGCTAGGTTTACTCAAGGTTGAATAACACTTTGTGATTTGTTACATGTTATTTCAACAATATATATTGGAATAGAAAACTTGATAGATTGTTGGTTCCCCCTTTCAGTTTTCTCACGCTGAAACCACTAATTTGTTGTCCAATGATGTTCACGTAGCTGAATTCACCAATGATGTTGATGCAGTGTAGTGGCTCCTCGTACCTCAATCTCTCTTAATAGTTCTATGCACAATAATGATGTAGCTATTTTCCTGACGCCATGCATTGCTAAGTCCCTGTCAGCTAGATCATCAGAGAAGTACCCTTTCTGGGATTTACTCTGAAAATTTGAGTTCCTTCCGTCCCTTAAGTAGAGAAGACATTTTGTTTAGCAATTGAGGGTAGGGCTATAGGCAGAAACGCTGAGAACTGCTTACTAATTACACTTATTAGATAATGTGATTTTGCAACGTTGTATGGCTAATAATAACAGCATGTTTGGTTGCATTGCTCCACCAAAATTCTTGATTTTGGAGGATCTTTCTCAAAAAGAAAACAAATGTTACTTCAATTCCTTCTTTAATACAACTAACTCCAATAAAGATTAATTAGAACCATTCACAATGGGTTATTAGAGACGAGCTGACACCTTTCAGTCATCTTGTGCATGATAATCAGATTAGAGACTTCATGTTCTGAAGCCCGAATCATGTTCACAATACAGAAAGTGACAGGTATTGAAATGTTGTACTATTTAGTAATGTGATTTTACAGCATTGGTTGGCTCATAAAAGCATGGTTTGTTGCATTAGTCTCTCTCTGTCACTCTCTCTAGCATTATGACAAAACCTTTTGAGCCATATTTTGAATACTGATGCGGTACTTTTAATGCTCCGCTTCCTAGCTTGCATCCATTGACCACAGCCTCCAGCACTAAAGGTAGAACTGGATTTAAAACAAGTGATTAGTTATTCATTTTGGACAAAGAATATTATTAATAGCCATCGTTTGATAAAAATCTACCAGTACATCATGCAACAATCCAAACAGAACAACATTGAGGCATCATTAACTACAATTTTTCTTGCCTTCTGTTTTATTCACCCATTTGGTATCGTCCATGGCAACAGTTCTATAGGTGCAACCAGCTTGTCTGATTTTGCTGCAACCATAGGCGTAGCTCACCTGTGACTCCCCTGGGAGTCAGGACCACCGGGTCGAACTTGACAGCTTCCTTTTAGAATTTCCCTCTAATCTAAACTGTTTCTTCATCAAGTATTGATTAACAGGGTGCTTAAACGTTTGTGCAGTCTTGTCGCAAAAAAAAAAAACCCGTTTGTGTAGTCAGTGGTCTTCTGCTGTTACGCTTGAATGACTGGACCACTGAAATATAAAACAGGTATTGCAAATTTCATACTTGGAAAAATATTCTCTATTTTAGTTCATAAAAAGTCTGTATATGTGTTTCTAGTCGATCCTGCCCATTTGGACCTCTTAAAAAGATGTTATAAATCATTTTTACTTGGTGTGATCCTGAACATAGATAGACTGATCGGTTGTTTTAGCAGTAGTCCATTTGGTCTCAACAAATTGAAAAACATTTCAATTTGAACATTTGCAATTATGGTCAATGTATCCAGTAGTAAAATCTTTTCAAGCGATACATATTGACATGGATATATGGCTGCTCCAAAACGTATTCATGAGACACAAGCAGGCCCAAATACGAATGCTTTAGTGATCCGTTGTCTTCTCAATATTTGTTACCAAGATGATATGGAAACATATTGACATGGATATATGGATCCGCGAAACCAGCAGTCACATCAATGATATCCTGTTCATGTTACTGCACATTTATTCTACTTGTCTTTCCCACCCATTCTCTGGTAAGTTTAGCTGATTCTTTGATCTTTCCCACCCATTCTCTGGTAAGTTTAGCTGATTCTTTGACGAAAACAACATTTTGAGAACATGGGTAAATTAAAATGTGCGAACCAACAGGTGAGACTACATCAATTCTTATGCCTTCCATATCACTGATGTGCACGACCAACAATAAATAGAGCCGTCTTTCAAAGATAATAGCATGAAAATTGTACAAATAAAGTACTCTGCTGAGTGTTGACCAATCTTTGGATTAATTATGTGCACAATGCTTTGATTTCCTGATGCCACTCATTATCCAAACAAGGGCTATGCATGCCTACATAAATTACTGTTTTCATATTCTGAAATAGAGAAACAAGGAGTCGAAATTGTGAAAGAAGAACAGGGTGGAATCTAAGAACGAGATTGTATATATAGAAAAGGAAGAAGCCAACTTTACTCCACTCTAGTGTTGTGAGACTTCATATGACCCCTTCAACTATGTCTACTGAACCCCTAAGTTATCAAAACCTGATCAATCAACACCCTATAAATTATTTTTCTGCAGTTTGATGACATGGAAGATGATTGTCGTGCGAGTGGCCAGGTCACATATTTACACCCAAAGCTATCAAAATTGTATTCGTGGCCCCATTAAACCCACACCCAAACTAATTAAGCACTCACTAAAATTTAATTTTACTGTCGGTAATATGAGAAACCATCACCAAAATTCCAGGCCTTCACAGAAGATTGAGTTTCTGGTAATTGTACTATCTAGTCTTAAGAAATGGTAGCAAGGAAGTTGGGAGTACTATCTCCATCAAAAGAGATGACTGAAGAGGCACCAAAGAAGTATCGAAGAGGCACGAAAGAAGTACCTGAATATGTACCAGGGGCCTCTTACCAAAGAAGCAATGGAGGCAATTGAAGATTTACTCAAAGTGATGAACTTGGATAAGAAGACCAAGAAGAGCCGCAAGGAGCAAGTGGTCCCTGTTCAGACATGGAGAAAAGAAGTCCAGAAACAAAGCTAGTTGTCTCCATTACCCATCAAAAGTTGTTTTTTGCTATCCACCATAGTGTGTTTGTGGTTGTCAACACGTGCCTTGGGCAGCTTCTCCAATGGCGCACATGTGAAAAATAAGGAGCAGAGATGCCCACCGGTTAGAGTGATCCTTTACGTCGGGTGGAACTAGAAGGAAGATAACAAGTGATTTTGGATGGGAAAACGAAGTCGGCACTGCAGTTGTTGTCATCGTCTGTTCTGTTTTCTTTTCTTCGGTTTTTTTAATTTTGCTGATGTTCTTCCTCCTCATCGTCAGTTTTTAGTTATTGGCCAGAGGCCTGACCAGCATTTGTGTTTTTTCTTTTGGTTTTTTTTTTTGTCTCTGTGTGTCTCCACTGGACATCTCTGCAGATGACCATGGTTGTGTACTTTGTTTCTACCTTCAAGGCAGAGCACCTGCCATTTTTGTCAAAAAAAAAAAAAGTACTTGCTAGTCTTACTTGCAAAGGGTCAATAACATATCCATATATTTCGTTAATATTGGACCGGAAGACAACATAACATGAAACAATTCGAGTTTATCACCATATCAAGGCCATGTCTGAGCCTTTTTTCATAACTTAATCATCCATTAATAATCTGTCGACATTTTATATAGTCATAGGTTAATGACAAATTATTTTGTTATAGATTCTTATAGAAAAAATTTCACTAATGAAGCCTAATTACGGATGAAAAGTGATGAATAAACTAGTGTCGCAAATTATTCAAAATATCGATCCAATGAACACATTTCTTAGTGTTTTCTCTTTCGTACTTGGATTTTACATGAGTAGCATCCATTGGGTATTCCCACTATGGCAATGCACACCCACTGACTGGTGAACTCATTTTCCCTATGGTTTCTATACTTGTGATATTTTCCCGATGGTATCCCCTCTGGAAATATTTTTGCATGATGATTGTTATGTTCATGGCGTTGTTTGGCCCTCAAGGAGGCTATAGGCCATTGTGAAAAGTGCAACGGAATTGGGGCCAGTCAGATACTTCTACTATCAACATCGCCTTCAAGATCCAGCTGGGCAGGAACGCTGAACGACATCCATGCAGCCGGTGCTTTGCTTCCAGAATGCAGGTTCAGAAGGTCAGGAGAGAGGCCAACCAAGATGCTCATAATTTAGACTATTAGAAGGAAGGAGTTCGTTGTTAAACGTTTTGATTTTTTCCATTTTGTGTCAAAGACTTGATAGAGTCAGAGGCTTTATTGTCGAATGAAGCCTCAGGTAGTAGTGGCCTAGGGACTCGGGCCACTCAATTGGGTTGTTATATGAAAACCTCTCTTTTGCAAAAGAAAAAAGAAAGGTACCCCGGCCCAGTGGATGTATGTATACTTATGTAACATGATTCTTATATTTTTATCTATGTGTTAGTCATAACGAAAGCATTGAGAAATATGCTTATATTATTATTCACATTCATTAAAATTTCTTTCGATGTAATTAATACAGCACCTAACCATACTATTGTGCCATTTTATTTGTTTGTCTGCACCTGGCATATATATCCTGCTACCCTTCTGTGTCCACCGTTCAGTTCGGCCACCTTTTCTATTTCTTCATATCTTAGTTTGACAGTCGACACTACTCAAAACCTGACTCGTGCCGCACTAAACTTCAGTGGATGCATGCATGCAACGGCATTACCAATTCTGTGGTAGTGTAAACACACATATGTATCACATCCTCCAAAGCTAAGCTTCTAAATCGGGTATTATCATTCTTCTAAAAGCGAGTGAGATTAGGAGGCATCAGGGGAAGGTTTTGCAGGAAATGCAGAGCAACTAGTGCAGCAGCACGTGAGTCTTGCAAGAAAGAGTGTGAGAGGGGCATAGCGTTTGAGTATACTATCACGGTAGGATGCCACAGGAAGAGCACGACACTTGTGGAAATGCTGTTGACTATACTACCAGGCTAGGTAGCACGACTTCTCAGAACGACCGCCCAAGATACGTCTTCACGAGCGGGGAAAAGTGGAGTTCGGAGAAACGGGGCCATTGTCTACTGTAGAAGGAAGAATGATCACTACATTGGCGCTAAATGATGCTCCTCTTCTGACTGATAATTTGCATTGTCATTGAGACACGCGTGTGGAAATTAATGTTGTTAGAGGTGGGGTTAGTACCGAGCTATAGCACAACTCCTAAACACGACCGCCTTAGGTACGTATGTGATGAGTCTGATGACTCAGAACGGGCTATCTCATCGTGCAAATCGTGCTGGCGGCGGGGATCGGGATCCACTGCCTTCACCGGATTTGAAGGCAGGGAAACAGTATTGAGGTGCGCTACAGTGACACACCACCGTGACTTCAAAATACTGTAGCGAAAATACTGTTGACGGGTGCTGTAGCGAAAATACTGTCATCTTATTACTGTTCACGGGTACTGTAGCATCAAATCTTACGCGTTCATTTTTAATCCGATGGTTGAAAGCCGGTTTGAAGTCACCTGCCTTCAAAATCGATTGAAGGCAGGTGATCCCAATCGGGCGGTGGGGGGCTATCGTCGAGCCAGGGCAACTAGGACGACTGGTCAAGGGACCCACTGGTGGGAAGTGTGAACCAGTTGACGAGCGGTAAATAGTTGAGTTGGGGGAAGGGTGTCCATCCTCTGCCGTAGAAAGCGCGATTACTACACAAACATCGAGCATGCCTTGTTCCCATTGATGAAAAGAGGGGAGCATAAAAAAGATTAAATCACACTTTTGAATTGTGCGGCATGTTTCACTTACAAATAATAGCGTTAGCCATAATCCATCCTATTAACCTAACTGAAAAATTGCTCAGATAATTGTCCTCTCGGAGGTGGTTGGTTGGGGAATTTGAAGGTTGGCAGGAGTAGCACGACCATCGGGTTTCAGCCTTTGCATTCAGAAACTTTCGAAACCAATGCTCATGCACCAATATACAATACAACAAAGATAAAGCACACCAATGCTCATGAACTGTATATGCATAGAACGTATCTGTATCCTTTTCTCTTTGTGATATCCAGGTGCTAATACACTGCAATAACTCATCCCAGTACTAATCAATATGCAACACACTTACTCCTCTTCAGTTTATCCACCCTTGTATTCCCTTCAACCCTCCTCGATGACCTACAAGAGCCTGATGAATTGGGAGCAGCGGCGAGGTCATGAGAAAACAGAGATTTGGCGTAAATTCAGGAAGCCAAAATGCAAGTCAAGCCTACTGGGAGTGTTGTGACATATATGTCTGCAGTAACATGTACTATATACTATTGGGAAGCATCAGGGAAAATAGATCCGTAGAGGAAAAATCAATTGGCTCTTCTATGTTGTTGTTGAGTCCCAATAATTGTCAAGGAAGGAAAGTAGAGGAGTTCGAGCAATTAGCAGAGATGAAAAATCAATTGAGTACGTGTCCCAACAATTGCATTTTTGGCCTCTTGATTTACCTCTCAATATCGTCCTTGCCTCTTTCATCTTCTTCAAGAAACTCTAAAAGTTGGCTGCCACTGCACTGTAGTAGTTTATCACACTTGTCATATCTCTGTGTCCTCGTTTGTTAATCTCATATTGGCACATACAAAGATAGGTTGATTGAAGAAGAAAATGGAATTGACATAAATATCAGTAGGTTTCTCTGTGGAACGATGATCTTTAATTATTTCGAAATTTTTTGCATGGAATTTGTTAGTGGGACTGAATAAAGGAAAGGTTGAAGTCTGCTCCTAACTTCATTAGGCTGTCAGGATTAGGAAACCATGCCCACATAGTCTTGCAGATTACCGCTTGCTCAGCACCCCACACCACTCAAAAGCTTTAAGAAATATATGTTTCCCTTCGGCCGATGATGGTAATCATAATACTAAAACGGACAAGCTAAAAGGTTTGTTTGGTACTGCACAATCTTCAATGGTCTCATTGTTTTGTATAAATCAGAAATCAGATATACTTCATAGCACATAAATTTAGTTTTTTTTTGTTGTATTACCACCGGTCGAATAAGAGTTCCAGGTACGGAGCCCAAAACACTGCTGCACGGAACAAACAATATGCTAATTGTTGAAATCTTGTCAGCGCAATATTATATGTATTAGTAGTATGTAGTAACCTAAGGCATTGAGAAATATATAGTATGCCTTTACTTTTAATTACATCATTCCAATTCCATTAACAATAACGGATCGAGCAGTTAATAATTAATCTCAGATCATAATTAATGAAGAACCTAACGTTACTATTCCCTACTCGATTCTTTTGTCTGCGGCTGGCATATATATAGCTCCATTTTAGCTCTTCTGCTTTAGTTCGGACCCTCCATATCTTCCCTGACACCACTACTCAAAACCTCATTCGTGCAGCACAAAATTTCAGTGATGCATGCAGCAGCACTATAAATTGTGCGGGCGGTGTAAGCACACACATGTAACATAGTGTTCTAAAGATTAGCTTTCAGATGGGGTCTTATCACTTTTCAAAGCGAGTGAGATTAGGAGGCATCAGAGGAAGGCTTTGCAGTTTTGCCGGCCCCAGTGGCAACAGAATTAGAACAGTGCGGAGTAGAGGAGAAGCCAAACCAACAGGATTGACTTGTGTATGAGCGATGGTCCAAAAGCCAGAACACCTGATGCGATGACAGGGGCGTAGAGCACCAAGTAGCACAATAATGCCAATTCAGGAACTGGCCAGGAACGACGATTCCATGAAATCGATCAATCTTTAAATAGAATACATGCCAATAAAGTGCATCATAAACAATTAGTTGCAAAATGTAATGTAATATTCACGAGTGAAACAAGCTCCTCTTAGGCATTTCATCAAGCACGTATTGAGCAGGTTGTTGGAGGATGTTTTCCACTTGACAGCCACCACTTCCCCGCGTCCACGGGCACGTACTGAACCAGCAAGGAATGTGTTGAGCATGCGATTGAACCCATGACTGATTGAACCTGACAACGAAGTGGCGACCATCGTACTTGATGTTGAATTATGGCGTCGAACGCCTGGGGCATTGGTGGCTGGGTACCACACTGGCTGCCAGAGAGTGCACGTCGAAGGCGAAGCGCTACCATATTCTTCACGTGAAGTGGGGTTGCTGGCGAGGGTTCTTCAGTAGCGGTGCCACGGCGACAATCCAGGGACCCAGAGCAGAGATACCGAGGGAGAAGTGGATGTGGGATGCGGCAACAAGCAGCAAGAGGAGCACTACCAGGGGCAGAGTGGAGGCTATGGTTGATATGATGTGCTCCTGTGTAATCGGTGGCTGCCAGAGGAGGAGGAAGGAGGACAAAGAGAAAAAGAAAAACAATCAGCTTGCAGCTGATAAAGGAAAACAATCAACTTGCAGCAGATTCGGTGTACATCGAGAGATTAGCTCAACGAACGGTGCACGTTAACGGGTGACCGTGTTGGGATAGATAGAGATACCTACCAGATAAACTGTCTTGAGCAAAACAGAGCATCGGAAACTAATACTAACCAATGTCATATAACAAAATTGCAGTATTACGTCAAGGTAAGGATGCAATCCAACCGAGATGTAGGAATTTAGCAAAATAGGGGTTGGAGCAGGACGACCCATTAGTTGTTAGGTATGATTGGTGGTACTAGACGGAGCAGAGCCCTCATGTTGCATGCAGGCAAATATGAGACACATATTGATACATATTGATATTGCTATGGAATGGCCACCTTGTCAGTATCTCGGCCTTCACGTTAACGTACCGATGGACTCAACCTTGACCGGGAAGATCCTCATTCTGGCGCATGTCAAGCAGCAGCGTTGACTCTCCCTGGATATCATAATCCTCAAGTGTACGGTCATCTTCAAGCTCCTTGCCATCAAAGAGGAGAATCTGCTGGCCCACAACCTTTTCCTTAATACTGTCGATTGTGTCACATAGCTCCACCTGGAGAGTTATGGTCTGGCCAGTGGGTGTCTTCACAAAAACCTGCATCCCAAAGTCAAGTTGCAGGGTGGACTCCTCCTTGATGTCATAATCGGAAATTCTCTGCGCACCATCATCAAGGTGCTTGCCATCAAACATGATCCTCAACTGGTCTTGAGCCAATTCTTTAAGATCGCCAATCGTGCCAGAAGTCTTTAACTTGAGCGTGAGAGTCTTGCTGGGTACTGCCTGCAGGAAAACCTTCATGCCACTTTGCGGGAAATGGTCAAGGTGAAGGGTGGAGTCTGTCTGAATGTTGTAATCAGTAAGGTTGCCATCATCATTTAATTGCTTGCCGTCAAACATGATCCTCTGCTGGTCCTGTATCTTTAGCTTGACATCGCTGATTGTGTCAGACGGTTCCACTTGGAGAGGGATGGTCTTACCAGTTACAGTCTTCACGAATATATGCATACCGAAGTCAAGGTCCAGGGTGGAATTGTTCCAGAATTCACAGTCTGCTAGTGTCCGATCATCATCAAGCTGTTTGCCAGCAAAGAAGAGCCTCTGTTGACCACAAATATTTTCCATAACACTGTCAATCGTGTCTGATGGCTCCAGTTCAAGGATGATTGACTTGCCACTGAGCATCTGCACGTTAATATATCGGTAACTACAACAAGGACAAGGTCCACCACCCATCCTTAGGACAAGATGTATGGTGAACCGGTCCTGAATATTGTAATATGAAACTTTCCTCGGATGTTCAAGCTGCCTGCCAGCAAATATCAGGCGCTGATCATTTTGGGGAATGCCCTCCTTCTCCTCAATTTTTTCCATGATGTAGTCAATCGTGTCAGAGGAATCAACCTCGACGATAATAGTTTTTCCACAGAGATTCTTCACAAAGATGAGAATCTGCTTACGCTGTATCTTTTCCATAATACTGTCAATGGTATCAGATCGCTCTACCTGCAGAGTTATGGTCTGGCCGATGGGTGTCTCCACGAAAATCTGCATGCCAAAGTCAAGGTGCAGGGTGGACATTTGCTGGATCCCGTAATCGGAAACTGTACGCCTCCGCCAACCATCAAGCTGTCTGCTATCAAATATGATCCTCTGCTGGTCCTGAATCATGGCCTTTACATTACCAATCGTGTCAGATGGCTTTAACTTGAGCCTTATTGTCTTGCTGGGTAGTGCCTTCACGGAAACCTGCATGGCTTTATGCGAGCTCAGATCAAGGTGGAGTATGGAGTCCTTCTGAATGTTGTAATAAAGAAGGTTGTCACTACGATATAGCTGCTTGCCATTAAAGATGATTCTCTGCTGATCCTGTATCTTTGCCTTGACATCGCGCATCGTGTCTGACGGCTTCACCTGGAGTGCGATGGTCTGACCAGTGAGGGTCGTCACGAATATATGCCTGCCGAAGTCTAGTTGCAGGGTGGACTCGTTCTGCATTTTGTAGTCTGCAAGTGTCCGACCATCCTCAAGTTGGTTGCCAGCAAAGAAGAGCCTCTGCTGACCACAAATCTTTTCCCTAACATTGTCGACCGTGGCTGATGGCTCCAAGGCCCTGTTCGTTTCTTTTACGCTAAATTTTAGAGGTCTCTAAATAAAGAGAATCTAGTACTAAATAAAGTCTAATGATAAAACCTTTTTACAGATGGGTACATCTTTACGAGACGAATCTAACGAGCCTAAGTAAGCTATGTTTTGCTACAATCATGCTACAGTAACCATCGTCTAACCACGGATTGCTTACCCTCATTAGATTCGTCTCGCGAATTAGACCAGGGGTTTTGCAGTTAGTTTTGTAATTAAACTTTATTTAATACTCTTAAATGATAAGATTCTTTTTTTTAGACCCCTCTAAATTTTAGACCTTTATGAAACAAACACCCCCCAAGTCCAGGATGATGGACTTGCCAGCGAGAATCTGCACGTTAATATACATGAAGGACTGGTCCTCGCTGATATTAGCTTTGACAGAGAGGTTCTTCACAAATATCTCCATCTGAACATAGCAACAGACATGTTACAATAAAACCCCAAAGGTATAGTTATCATTCAAATTACAACACTTCTATTTAGCAAAAGATTGATTGTGATAAAACGAACCATGCTAAAGCATTGTAACCTGTAAAACGAAATAGCAGCAGATGCATAACTTGGAGAATGGCTTGTGTTTTTGTTATTAATTATTGAGTATTGTGAATTGAAATCAATTCCAAAAAAATTATGCTGCAAGAATTTTACTAAAATCAAGGTTCCCTGTTATCAGGGATTTATTTTCAGGAATAATTGTCAAAGGCGTTTTCTGCCTTTCTAACTGAAATATGGCATCTATTAATATTGCTACGCTGAGGCATTTTCTGAAGAATTTGGAAAAGTCAGACCACGTATCAACACCAGGTATTGAAAGATGCGAGTTCTCAGAAAATAGCTCGAAACAAAAAGATCGGATCAAACGGTTGAAACATGATCAGTTGCAAGCGTATACATGTAGCTCAAAATAACCCTTACGATATGATTCAGTGATGACACAAACATGTCGCTTCATGTTTAAGATATTAAAGAACCCACCCGGAATCTACACTTTTCTGGTATCTACTAAACTTGGAATGATGATCAGAGCAACAAACAACTGGAGCCTACCTTCACAAGAAGAAAAAAATTGTGTTCATTGACATGTAATGTACGCTCATATTTTTCATTCCGATGTAAATACTTGATATTGTAAGGGGCTGTAAAGTATCACACTTGCCGGAGACTCAAGGGTAAGCCCGCAGTTTAGCAATGCAGGTGTATAATCTATTGCGTCATCTGTATTTTGCATTTAACAGTTAAAGGCGCAATCGTGTTCCTATTAACTGACCCTGGGTGTGATGCATTAATTATGCATAAAAGCAGCACGAGGTCCAAATCAATTTCCACAGGTCACAGATATACATGCCGGCCAAAATGGAGTCAAAATCACTAGCACAAACCTTCAAATCACCTAAATGGCTACATTGAACACATCATTCTTTTCCGAGCGCAACATTGAACGCGGAAAGGAACGGGAGCTACCTTTGCCCGGCGGCGATGGAGATGAGCCGCGCGCGGTTCGGATGGGGATGGAGAAAGACGACGATATTCCAAGCTTGGCGAACGAGTAAAACCTAGTCGCCGCCGTCGCGTGTGAAGTCCAATGGCAGGCGACGAATACGTGCTGGCCGCTAGGGACCCGGAAACTTAATACTAAGGTATAATGGAAAATCTTCGGCGCAGGATCGTTAGGGCACCCACAGTGCAAATAAATGTGCCGTCTGTAAAACACCACCTCAGCATTTTTAGCTTACGTGTACAAGATTAAATGAAGAAAGAGAGGGAAGCCGTCGTCTCGTGAGACGACGGCTACGGCTCGTGCTCCCAGGCCAAACAGATGACCCGACGCCCGTTGTGGCAGCCGTCCTGATTAGACGACGGCTCCGCTCGATCTCATGCGGCAGTCCTCCATGCCGCGCCATCCCGCTCGCCTGCTGTCGCGCCCCCGCCGGCTTCCCCGCCCCGCCTCTCTACTGCACCGCGACTCATGCCATCCGCCATCTGTGCTCGGAGGCAGCTCGCAGCCTCGCAGGCGCGCACAGGCCACGGAGCTCATCGCAGACGCGCGTTGTGACACCCCGTGTCACTGAATTTCAGAATAGTGCAAACCCAAACTGAGCAAAGACTGAAATCAAACCAAATTCAAAATTCGAAATTCAAAGTTCAAATAATGTTCAAACCATAGCTTGTGAAAGAAGTCAAATTTTTGCACAACAACTCGAGCAACCAAAAATACCAGTGAGTATACCTTCTGAAATAAGAATTTTGGAGAATTTTTGGTGATTTTTTAAATTCATTTCGATGCTCAAATAAATCCCCAAAGTTCCAAAAATGTCCAACTTTGAATAGCTGCCATTTGAATTCTATTTCGAATTGAGATGTACATGTTATGTCACTGGAAAGAACATTTCATGACCTTTCGAATGCAACCAGTTTTACAATTTTTGGAGTTCATTTGCTAGTTCAAATCGAGCACCCAAGATTGGGGAAAATCAGGATTTGAATAAATCGAAAAATTCAAAAGATGCCGTGGGGCCCGCATGTCAGTGACGTTGTTTCACTGCGCGCGTCGGAGCTTTAGCTCCACGTCGCCGCTGCTCGCCGGAGCCACGCTCCGCGCCTCTCCACCGCGCGTTGACGCCGCAACGGCTCCAAGAGGGTGTCCCCGCTCCTTCCCGGCCTCACCCTCGTCATTTCCCAGCTCCCCGGCCACGAAACCCTAGCCGCCACTCCCACTCGCCGAGCTCGAGCACACCTCGTCGCCGATTCGCCGCCGACGAGCTACTCCGGGCTGAGCTGCTGGGCAGGGAGGCTCCCTTGCGACGCCACTCAGATCATCATGACCGCCATTTCCCCTGCTCCGGGCTGAGGAGCTCGAATCGAGCCCGTCTTCTCCGAGCACGGCCAAGTGAGCTCCGCGGCCTCGTCGGGAAATACTCCTACTCCGGTGAGCCCGAGCTCGATTCCTCGCGTCTGTACCTTCATTTCTTCGTCGCGCGCCTCCCTCACTTTACCATTTCCCTTCTTTCTCAGTCCGGTCGTCGGATTTCAATTTTTCCCCGCCGCCGTCGTCAAGCCGCCTCGCCTCGCCTCCGGTGAACCCGTGCTCCGGCCATCCCCGTCGTCAATGGTGCTCTCGTCAACCTTCCTCGCCTCTCCGTGAAGCTCTAGGACCACACCGTGAAGCTTCTCGTCGCCTGCAACGACTCCACGACATCGCCGGTCATCTTCCTTCCGCTGCTCCTCGCCGGCGACACTGCTCCGGTCATCCCCGCCCTTCTCCGTTGTTCGAGGTGAATCCCTCACCTTTTCCTCTTCCTTCCCGCGCTGTCAGTCAAGCGCGTGAGCCACCGGAGCTCCCTCCGGCGAGCGCGCCGCCCATCTCCGGCGACAGCTCCGGCCGACGCACACTGGATCACACGGACCGGATCCGGTGTGCCTGTGCGGGATTCCGTGTGGCCAAGTCCGTGGCCCGCGTGTGTTCTTGCACGCCAGTGGCTGGATCCGATGTGGCACAGCCCGGATCTGATGCGGCCATATTTCTGTGGTCGCCGTTGTGGCTCAGATCTGATTGGTCGCGCCTGTTTTAAATCATTTTCAGATTTAGTTAATTTCAGAAAATGCACAGAAACTTCAAAAAGGCATAGAAAATAAAATACGCATAAGAAAAATACAAATCCAATTTCTTTGGACTCCATGTAACATCCTCTGTCCAGGAAAAATACCAAAACACACTTTTGCAGATTGTATATTTTCTGGAAAATACATCTGTCCAGATCTTGTTTAATTCCTTATAAATTCTCTGTTGCCCAATAAATCCTGAACTCTTGCATTCCTGTTAAGAATCTGATAACACACCTACAGAGCATTTTTCCACTGTCACATGTTGTCTAATTATGTTCTGCACTGTATAAATTATTATAAATAATTTACTTTGCAATAAATCATGAAACTTCACCATAAATTACTTCCAGTGGCACTCTTCACCAGAAAAATGCCACTGGACATAAATCAACTTTCGAAATCACATTATTCATTTAACTTACCTAAGTGATTAATGGTGAGCTTAATTAAAAGTTAATGGAGGAAATACTCCAGACGAAATTAATTAACAAAGTTAATCATTTGCACTTACAGTGTAAAAGACTGTCCTATCAAGTAATTAAATCATGAATTGCATCATATTCTTGCATCTAACCTTGCATTGTTTTCCTTGTCATAACGTATAGTGACAGAGACGACTCCGGAGCCACTGGACTTCCAGCTGCCGGAGGAGCAGACCCAGGAGGTGCAGGAGGAGCAGCCGCAGCAGGACACTGACCCCGCTGACCCCGTTAGCTACGCTCCTATGCCAGGCAAGCCCCGGTGCATGCCTCCCTATTTAGGATTTTTATTTGTGCACTTGATTGGGGCTAGTCAATGATTGTGCATTAGGTTTATTAGGAATTGATGTGAAACCTTAGAAATGCATTAGGATTACCCTTCCATATCCTACCTTGTGTCCTATTTTTGTAGATGTGGTCTAGGTTACGTTAGAACTTGCTAGGCTTAGTGGCTAGCGGACGGTAGAAGTCGAGTGGTAGGTCCCACTCGCGAGGTAGATTCACCCTGGATTGTACTAGCTGGATTTAGGATTTGTTGAGACCGGACGGGGATTTGTTTGTGTAGGATGGTGCGAGAAGGCTGGGCCTTCACGGTGGTAGCCCCGTCTGTGTCGGTTAAGGACCGTCCGTTGTTGGCCCTGTTGAGCAAGTTCGAACGTACTGATCATATGCTAGTGTTTTTATGGGCCTAGTAAACTTAGTAGCTTAGGTTGCCCTGGTGTCTTGCGGATACTTGCACTTTCTATCATGGTATTCGGGAGAGAAGGGATACTTCCCAATCGGGGCGTACGTCTGGGACGGGGACCGTGCGGGAAGGCCTTTCTCGGGAGGTGTGAGACCCAGCCAGCTCTAGGGGGGACCTTCGCGAATAGTTGCCACATGCGACTCTACGCGTGTGTGGCGTATGGTCAGGTTTTCTCCTGCAGGATGTACATCGATGCCGCCGCTCTCGGTCAAGAGCAATCTTGCTCACCGCGTCACATCGTAGTGTGATATGATTGATGATATGATGCTAGTATATTTACATTACTGTTATTTACATTGCTATATATATACTGTCACTGTTGATGTATTGTTACTTTATACATGTTTTAGAGATATGCACACTGTTTTACTGGATAAGTACTTATTTTGAAAAATAAAACTTGAAAGTAAGGATCAAGTAATTAGTGCGAGTTATGCTATTGAGTCAGTCACCCCTTTGTAGCCTTGCATATTAGGAGTCGGCTGTAGATAGCCAATTTGACGGGTAAGACTTGCTGAGTATTAGTTGCTCAGGGTTTGGCTCTTTATGATTTTATTGCAGGTAGCACCTTTATCCCTGACTCTACGGGTGGAGGTGGACAGTGGGATGGCCAGCTTCCCTATGGTTGGACAGCCCACTGGGAGACTGAGGAGTGATCTCCTCTCGAGTCCGCATCTTCATGGCTTTAGATGCGGGTTCTTATTGTATCGTGAGCGCGTGCGCTGTGTTTCTACTAGTTTGGACTTGTACTTGTACCGTTTATTTCCGCTGTGCGACTCTGTGTTTTAATTGGATTAATGTAACCACTTAAAAACTTAATTCGTGCTTTTTATATGCTGTACTGTTACGTCTGTTCATCAGCGTTATACCGACTCGATCCTGCGAAAAGCGGAGACGCTTCACGCGTCCCCCGGAGGCGAGAGGGCCCTCGCTTAGTCGCTCCCCGCTGGAGCAGGAGCTTTGTAGTTTGGATTGTGCAGGGCAGCACCGCGACCTCGCCGCAGGTGAGCTCTAAAGTCTCCGCCGCTGGCTGCTATGTTTTCTTTCCTTTTCTTTGATGAGAGTGGAAGAGTGAAGACGTAGCAGAAGAAGCGACGAGAGCCATGTGATAAGGTGTGGACTTCCTGCTGCCACGTCTCCATAATTTCTTTTAAGCAAAGCTTGAGTTCGCAAATGGGTAAACAAAAAGTAATATATTATCGAGAACTATTTCCCCGCAAAAAGGAGCAGACAAATACATTACATTTGTACTCTTGTTTGAATCCACAATGCATTCTAACACAAGCAACAAAATAATCAGTACAATCAAATTCACACTTGATCACCTTAATTTATGATCTCATACATGAATTAAATACTATATAGACACATCAACAGACAATGCACTGTATGAGTTGTCTATTCTATCGTCTGTATGCGATATTCAAGATAGTTACAGACATCAGCCGTCTTTACCACTGTGGGTGCCCTTATACGTTTGACTATCGGTATCGTAACGCCCAAGTCGTAAAAGGACACTGTTTTCCATCACGTCCACGTGTCTTGATCGACTTAAGTCAAGGCCTTTGGCGCAGGATCGTCGCCGGAATGCCGGCAAGCGACGGCTCCAGATGGCTTGTCGGATTCATGCAATTTAGTAATGGGAAAGAGGCTGCCGATATCGACTATTGATAGTCATCTGGTGCGAAGAGATAGGTGTGGGATTCACCGTGTAGAATCGTCAGTCATCAGGCTCAACCGTAGATTAAGATAGGCACAAGGTGGTCATTTTGGAAGTCACATGCTCGCGAAGCATACCGAGTCAGAGTCACATACGACTACACCCAGGCATTGAGAACTATCTTAAGGGAGAGTTGAAGCAGGACGGTGGGATTAGTTCGAGATACTATAATGAAACCTGGAACAAGAGCCCTCAAGTGCCTTAGCCTTACAGGCAAACATGAGACGCACACGCAGATTGCTAGTGAGTGGCCACCTTATCAGGAGGATACTGATCTACGCATTCAACCTCGAGTCAGATGATCCTCTGTTGCAAATGTCAAGTTGAAGTGTTGACTCTCCCTGGATATCATAATCCTCCAACGTCCGCCCATCTTCAAACTCTTTGCCATCAAAGAGGAGAATCTGTTTGTCCTGAATCTTTTCCATAACACTGTCGATCTTGTCAGATGGCTTCACCTCAAGAGTGATTGTCTGGCCAGTAGGTGTCTTCACCATAACCTGCATGCCAAAGTCGAGGTACAGGGTGGACTCTTCCGGTACATTATAATCAGCAAGTGTCCGTCCATCATCAACCTGCTTGCCATCAAACATGATCCACTGCTGGTCCTGAATCATTGCCTTCACATCACCAATCTTCTCAAAGGGCGTAACCTTCAGCCTGATGGTCTTGTTCTTCAATGCCTTTGCGAAAACTTGCATGCCACCCAGGGGGCAGAGGTCAAGATGCAGGGTGGAGTCCTTACGAATTTTGTAATCGGAAAGTTTGCTGCGGCCGTTAAGCTGCTTGCCATCAAATACGATCATCTGCTGGTCCTGTATCTTTGCTTTGACATCGCCGACTGTGTCAGATGGCTCCACCAGCACGGCGACAGTCTTACCAGTGATGGTTTTCACGAATATCTGCATGCCGAAGTCAAGGTGTAGGGTAGACTCGTTGTAGATATCGTAGTCCTCAAGGGTCTGTCCATCCTCAAGCTGCTTGCCAGCAAAGAAGAGCCTCTTTTTTTTTTAGAAAAAGGAAATAGTTTCCCGCCTCTGCGTTTCCACACATAGCGTTCGTACTTATTACATTGTTTCAGCTCCCCGGCTGAGATCAAGGGATAAATAAATTAAAGACAAAGTCTATTATTGAATTTCCATCCATTCCTCGCGAAGAACTCCATGGCAATAATCTCCATAGAAAGGCTCGCTGAACGGAGCTTCTCTTTTGTCTCATCACGCTGCAGCAAAGCCCAAAACCGCAGCCAATACGTTCCCATGAAAACAACCTGCATAAAGGAAGTATATTTGACATTATCGAAAACTATATCATTACGACAACGCCATATGGCCCAACATAGGGCAGCCGCCCCTACTAAAATAGTTTTTTTCTCTTCTAGATTTACTCCTGCTAGCCAATTCCCTAACATATGGGTTATAGAGAGAGGAGCGGGTAAGCTGGTAGCAATGGTAACAATCCTCCAAATTGTTTTCGCATTGTGACAGTCAAAGAACAAATGATTGATTGTCTCATTGCAATTGCAAAAACAACATTTTTGACTGCCACGCCAATTGCGTTTTGCAAGGTTATCTTTCGTGAGAATTACCCCTTTTTGGAGGTACCATAGGAAAATCTTGATCTTTAGAGGGATTTTCAATTTCCATATCAATTTATGAGAGAATGGAGTGTTCATATTCATCATGTAAGTATACATAGATCGGACAGAATATTGTCCATTCTGATGCAAACTCCATCTAAAGATGTCTCTCTCATCAGATAGATTGATATGAGTGATCTTAGCTACCAGATTGTGCCAATGAGTAAGATTATCTCTCACTAATGCTCTTCTAAAAGAGATATTTAGAGGCGTGGTCCTCATGACATTACTCACCGTAGCATGCGGGTGATTCGCAATGTTATAGAGGCCAGGATAAATATTCTTGAAAGGTTGAGATGCAGCCCATGTGTCCTCCCAGAATCTAGTTTGTGTTCCATCATTAATTTTGAAAGAACCACATTCTAGAACTTGGTTTTTAATTTTCATGAGACCTTTCCAGAAATGTGAATCATTTCTTTTAGCCTCTACTTGGGAGAGAGTTTTTGAGCTCAGATATTTATTTCTAAGCAAGGATTGCCAAGTCCCGTCTTCGTTAAGCAGTTTAAATATCCATCTGCCTAACAGACTTTTATTTTTGATCTCAAGGTCTACAATTCCAAGACCTCCTTGATCTTTGGGGCGACAAAGAATGTCCCATTTGGCAAGTCGATATTTTTTCTTCTCTTTACCTCCTTGCCAATAGAATCTAGACCTGTAATAGTCTAGTTTTTTAATGACCCCTTTGGGAATTTCAAAGAAGGACATCATAAACATGGGTAGGCTGCTAAGAACCGAGTTTAGAAGGATCAATCGCCCACCATAGGATAGGTGTTTGGCTTTCCAACAAGATAATTTCTTTTCGAACCTTTCTTCTATGATTCTCCAATCGCTGTTACGGAGTTTCTTATGATGCATTGGTATTCCCAAATATCTGAATGGGTATTCACCAGAATTGCATCCGAAGAGTTCAGTATATTGCTCCTCAAACTCTTTTGCTGCTCCATAGCAAAAAATTTCGCTTTTATGGAAATTGATTTTTAGACCCGAAAGTTGCTAAAAAACACTCAACAAAAGTTTCATGTTTTTTGCTTGTTCCAAATCATGATCTAAGAATATGATGGTGTCATCTGCATATTGCAAGATAGAAAGACCATCGTCCACTAAATGTGGTATGACACCCCTAATTTGTTCGTCATCTTTTGCTCTTTTAATCAAAAGAGGAAGCATATCTGCTACGATGTTGAACAAAATAGGTGACATTGGGTCTCCCTGACGAAGACCTTTCTTGGTTTGGAAATAGTGGCCAATATCATCATTGACTTTTATTCCCACACTACCTCCAGTAACAAAGTTCTCTACCCATCTACACCATTTGGGTGAGAAACCTTTCATTCTCAATGTTTGTTGCAAGAAAGACCACTTGACTTTATCGTAGGCTTTTTCAAAATCAATTTTGAAAACAACCCCGTCATGTTTCTTTGAATGTAATTCATGAAGGGTTTCGTGTAATATTACTACTCCTTCCATGATATTCCTACCAGGCACGAACGCGGTCTGAGATGGTCTAACAACAGTGCCTGCAACCTTATTGATTCTGTTTGTGCCAACTTTTGTGAAAATCTTAAAGCTGACATTGAGGAGACAGATTGGACGGTATTGTTGGATTTGTTTTGCCTCTTTGACCTTGGGCAATAATGTAATGACACCAAAGTTAAGGCTATATAAAGGGAGTCTCTCTTCATGAAAATCTTTGAAAAGAGCCAACAAATCTCCCTTTATTATCTCCCAGAAAACTTGATAGAATTCTGCAGGAAATACGTCCGGTCCTGGGGCTTTGTTGTGTTCCATTTGGAAAACTGCCTCCTTAACCTCTTCCTCTGTAAATATAGAGGTAAGAAGATTATTTTCTTCTTCATTAACCTGGGGAAGATCTTCTATACGATTCTCATCCAGCGTTATGTTTGTGTTCTCTGGTGGTCCAAAAAGGTTTTTGTAATAATTTGTGATATATGACTTTAAATCGTCATCACCGACAATAACACCATCTTCTTGTAGTCTAAAGATGTGTTATTTGCGGTGTTTACCATTGGCCACCAGATGAAAGAAGCGAGTGTTGTCATCTCCCTCTAATAGGTCTTTAACCTTCGCTCTTTCATACCACTTTATTTCCTCCTCCCTTAATAAGAGGACTAGTCTTTCTTTGAGATAGTGTTTCATATTTATCTCATTGTCAGATAAAGTGGTTGTCTCAGCTTTTTTATCGATCTTTTCAATCATCGAAATAAGCTTTTTCTTCTCCTTTCTGTATGAGCCAGCTGTATGTTTGGCCCATCCTCGAAGATAACGGCGTAGATGTCGAATTTTATTCTGCCATCTTTCCATTGCCGTTGTTCCTCTATCTTCCGATCGCCATAAATTGACAACCATATCAAAAAAACCATCCCTCAGGAACCAACCTCTCTCAAATTTGAATAAAGGTTGTTTGTTATGATGGGTAGATGCTCCTGTATTGAGCACTAGTGGAGTATGATCAGATTGACTCCTATCTCTTGCCTCAACGGTGGATAGAGGGAATTTATCTTCCCACTCTGTGCTTACTAGCACTCTGTCAAGCTTCTCGTAGGTAGGGTCATCACCTGGTCCAGCCCAAGTATATTGTCTACCAGACATGACAATCTCTCTTAATTCGAGAGATTCAATGACCGCATTGAATAAATTTGGCCATTTTGTGTCAAAGTTGTCCTTATTTTTGTCATCGGGGTGTCTCATTATATTGAAGTCACCACCTATGATATAAGGTAGTGCTTCCCGAGAACAAGTATGAGCCATTTCTGATAAGAAGGCTTCTTTATCATGTTGTTGTGCCGGTCCATATACCGCATACAACATAAACTTGAACCCATCAGATTTATTTCTAAGGCAGAATTTTACATAAAAATCTCCCTCAGTGATGGACCCAATGTCAAAGACTGCCAAATCAACACCCAATAGGATGCCTCCTGATCTGCCATGTGGTGCCATGCTATGCCAAATGAAATCACGGCCACCAGAAAAAATTTTAAGGGTCAAATCAGGGAATTCATCTCGACCCGTTTCCATAAGAGCAATAAAATTAATTTGCTCTTCCTTTACCATATCCGCCAAATATCTGTGTTTAGCCAAGTCTCCAAGACCTTTGCTATTCCAGAAAACTCCTTTCATTGAAGACACAATTTTGACGGGGTTTTTGGTTTCTTAGGAGGTTTGCCAGATTTAAATTTCTTGGCAGAGTTAGACTTTTTCTTTCGAGGGACAGCCTTTAGATCACTTAATATGTGATCGTGTCCCTGGTCATGCAAATCCTCATTTAAATCCCCACTAATGTGGCCGAGAATTGCATCAAGTCTTTCCTCCTCGTCCTCATCACTAAAATCAGTGATTTTAGGACCATTGTTTTTATTCTTGTTCTTATTCTCTAATTTCTTCGTAGCTGACAAAGATATTCTATCAATTTCTATGTTTTTGATAGCTACGGTAGAGGACTGAACTAAATTATCATCTCTACCTAATGAAATGCCAAGCTTATTCATATTTGAAGAAATACGAGAGTCTGAAAAGGACAAGAAAGAATTCGTGTTACCTCCTGATTCGAGGTTCCGCATAGCTGCCATACGCTCCGTCTTCTGGAGGGTATGTTCGTCGCTTTTCGTGCACGATCGTTGGCTGCGCCTAAGGGTGTCTGGTGCCACCTCAACTCCCTTCTTATTCTGTCGTCCTTGCTTCGCTTCATGGGTAGTAGTAGCCTTTGCCGCTCCTTTTGTATTGGGAGCGACCTCCTTCTCCTTTGCCGCCCCCTTTGTATTGGGAGTGACCTCCTTCTCCTTTGCCGCCCCCTTTGTATTGGGAGCGACCATCTTCTCCTGTGCCATCAAACTATTGGCCGCAGCCATAGCCGCGTCGAGCAACATTCCCAGCTCCCCAGGATTGGAGCCAAGTGCTGCTGGTGGGTGCGACACTAGTTCGAGAGAAGCCGTCGCCTTGTCCGCAATGGCGGGCACTGGTTTGATTTTTCCTGGCACATGCGGAGAGGACGGCAGGTCTGCATCATTGCCACCAACAAGATCAGGACACGCTTCTCCTGGGCATGCATCAGACGTACACACACCATGCAAAAGTGCAGGGGATATGATATCCACATGAAGGTTGTGACCAATGGGAAAACAGGACGGTGCGGCAACACTTATGAGTGCACAAACATCTAGCTGCTCATCTGGTTGCGCCATGGTGGCCTCCTGCCTGGGGCTGCCTGAGTATTGTTGCGCGGCTGCAGGAGACTCCATGATTGTCTCCGAACCTACATCGGCGATGAGTGACCCCATGTTTAGCTCATGATTAGAGCTAGTGATCCGATGGATCGTGATCTCCGTAGTGTTCGAGAGAGCGACCGGAGCTACCTCCACGGCAGGGACTTCGTTCAGTCCCGCCACGGCAGTGACTAGCTCGACGGTGCCGTCCGTCGTCACACTGTTCATCTCTGCATGTGGCAGTATTTTCTGAACCCCAAGCATTTCGCTCATCTCCTGTGAACCTGTGTTAACAACATTATTTATTATGTTGTTTTCCACATCTGAGCCTATCATCTCGCCTTCTAAAATTCCGTCATCTTCATTCATGACGACATGGCTGATTTCTTCAAGGAGTGATTCAACCGCCATATCAATGGTCCTGTTCACCATATCCATCTCTTTCTCAGTTGGTGCTGCAGCATTTGTTTTATCGCTCTTTTCTGAAGAAACATGGCTTTTATTGCCACTAGCAGACTTGGGATTAGTAGCATCTCCCGAGCTATTCTGGGCATTTGCCTCTTCCATCTCATGATCAGCATTCTGGTTTTCATCAAAGTCGTCGAGGTTGTTATCATCGTCAAGGTCTGGTTCATCACCATCGTCCCTGACCACCTCATCCACCTTGAAATAGAGCTCATACATACAATCGTCGACCACTATATCAGCATCGTCAACAATTTTTTTAACATCCAGAACAGCAACCAATATCCTCGCAACTCCAGTCTTTCTCAGGTATCTCATATCAACCCTCTGTGTGGCTCCCAGAATGGACCCAATCGCCCATAGAGGAAGAAACGACCTGCATTCATAAGGTACCCCATACACCTGCACCCATGCCATGTGCAACTTCCTCTTAGGTTTTATCTCCTGGTTCCACTCCTCAAATAGCATTACACCCTCGTTGTTATCCGTGGGTATACGCCTGATAGCGATCATCCGCTGCAATTCCACTTGACATGGGAACGGGACTATGAATGAGTTGTCTCCATGCTCAGTCACCACCCAATCCCATTTGACTGGAAGCATACGAGCAAGCTCTGACTTGACCAGCTCAGCTGTGACTTTTCCTTGGATAATTTTGATTAAAGCTGTGGCTGAGACTCGTGTTGGAGGCTTTGATGCCAATTTTCCTCCTGAAGGAATCTGAAAAAAACCAAGGCCATCTCCAGCCAAACCACAAAATACAGCTGATGGTTTGGGGCCAAATAAGAGAGGACAATGAGGAGTCAAATGTTCCTCTTCACATATTTCACAACACAGAACCTTCTTTTTCTTGGTTGCCGGCTCCTCGGATGGCTCGCCGACATCAGTCACTTGCTTGCCCTTGTTGCGATCATGAGCTTCAGTTTGCTTCTTGCCAGCATGTCCACCTCGAGACTGGTGGCCATGGGTGCTATTGCCACCGCCACGACCCGCCGGCGCATTTGATTGCCCGTCGCCGGATCCGTGGCCTCCTACGGTCCTTGGACCACCAGCACTACGACCTTCCGCGCCGCCATCCGTGCCTCGCCCACCACGGTCACCATGGCCATGTCCTTCTCGCCCACGGCCGCGGCCACGGCCAGGTTGCGCCGCGCCACGGTTACGCGACTGGAATTGCCGCACACCGTAGTATGACCTCTTTCGATCGTTGCCATCTCCTCCCCCACTAGCTCCACCGGATCCTCCTGCACCAATCCCGCCGGCCATGGTCGCCGCAAGGAAGGATCGCCTGTCACCTGACACCGTGCCTGACCACGATCGTCTAGGGTTGAGGCATTGGTGCAGACGGGCTAAGCCAGAATTGCAAATTTTCTGGCCCTTCTGCCTTGCGTTTGGGCCTGATCCAAAAGCATCCGGTCCAAGTGTGTGGACTGGCCCATTGTTTGAATTAACTGGGAGCGGAAAAAGTGGATCGATCGCCGGAGTTGTGGCTATCGATCTCCGACTCGCCGGCGCCTTTCCATCGGAGTGGCGATGTAACGCCGGAAGTAGAATGTCTCCGACGGTACGTTTCGGCGAGGACCTTGGCTTTGGCAGTGGTCCCTTCCAAGATGATGACCACGGCCAACGAATCCCCCTTCCTCTTTCCTGCCTTGATGCAGAACATCTCTGCTTATTCTCCGTCGGCGAAACCACGATTGACTGTTGTGCCTGCTTTGCCCTGCCACCATCGGCTTGACTTTTGTCCGTGCATGTGGATTGCGCACCTGCAAGCACAAATTTGCGTACCTTAGCGGTCTGATCAGCATCGCCCAAATCCTCGTATTCGCTCTCCGTATCGGAGGTCGAATTCCAGAATTTGCCGCTCCTGGCTGTCGCCGTGGCAAGTGGATGGATTGTAGAGCAGTAGGCCTTTGGCCTCGCCTCTGATCTGATCTCTTCCATCATCTGCCACAGCCGATCGCGATCTCGAGCGAGTTCCCCATCCGTGCGACAGGATGGTTCCTCTTCCGTGACTGTTGCTTTCTTCAACGCCGAGCGGATCGCCGGCGCCAACGAGAACCGTCGGGTCATTAGGCCCCGGTGGCCCTCATCGCCGGGCGTCGACCTTGGCAGCGTATATGAAATAGATGTTTCTTGATTGTTTCGTTTCGCGACTAGCAATCTGCAAGGCGCCAATTAGCAAAGAAGAGCCTCTGATGGCCGTAAATCATTTTCCTGACATTGTCAATCGTGTCTGATGATTCCACTTCGAGGCTGATGGCCATGCCAGCAACCATCTCAACATTAATATACCCGTAAGGATAACGACTACCAATCTGCAGATCAAGCTTCAGGGTGGACTTCTCAGGAATATTGTAATCAGCAAATTTGCACGCATCGTCAAGAATCGTGCAGCCAAAGCTAAGGCGCTGCTGGTATGCGGAAATGCCCACCGTGTCCTTAATCTTTTTCTTGATGCTGTGAATTGTGTCAGAGGACACCACCTTGATGACAATTTTTTTGCCAGTGAAGGTCTTCACGAAGATATCCAGCTGAACATAACAACAAATATGTTAGAATAAAAGCCCACGAGTATAGTTAATATTCAATTCATAGCAACAATTTTTAGAACTGATTATAATATATTAGAACAAAAGCACAAGGGTATAGTTAATATTCAGTTCATAGCAACACTTTTTAGAAATGATTATAATAGCAGGCACTTCCATTCAAGAAAAATTGTACTAGCAGGCACCATGCGAAAGCAGATTGCATGCAAAAACAAATATACACAGCTCCCCTGCATATTCAGGAAAAAATGTAATAGCGGGCATCATGCTAAAGCATATAGCGTGCAAAACCAAAATGGCAGCAGAAGCAATACATTGAGAATTCACTAAATTTTTTGGAAAACAGTGTTTATACCTGAACCACTAATAAAATATACATCAGACTAGTCGTCATGAACAACACAGCAGTAGCTGTGTACAAGAAAAGCAAGCTTCGATCGACAAGAATGCCAAGCAAATGTGCATAGTACATATGTTGTGGCATGGCCAGCGCAGGCAAGGCAGCAGCAGCATGTCCTGGATAGAGGATAAGGACTAGTTTGTTGGTTTATTAGATTAGATCAAGATTGTTACTAGTTTGTTAGGATTATTATGTAGCTTGTTGAGTAGGAAGGCTGGCTGCATATGCCCAGTCGTATCATCATTTGTAATCAAGCAAGAAGAAGCCTAAAAAGCAGTCAAAGCCTTCGCAAGGAGGGTGACTAGCCAGTTTCCTCTTGCCATTCACATCTAATCTAGCCAATCCATATCAACATACATACTAATATGTGGATTCATCGGGAAAACAATCATCCCAAAATTTTAAGTGCCGTTATATGAGCAATTTAATGAAATGTTTATCAATGAAGTAAAGAATCAACTGAAATATTCTACTGAATCGATAATGTCTACTAATTACGAGTAACAAAAGGGTATACAGCTACAGAAAATAAGTTCAGATCTAGGGACCATGGAATTACTCAGTGGTGACAAGAAAGTACAACTATATTGTACATTCATTGGATGACTGGAGCATGCAGTTCTGACCACAACAAAATTTAGCTTATTTTCTCCCATATGATACCAATGCAAATGACATTGAATTTTTTTTTTTAGAGAGAGAGAGAGCAAAATTCAGTTCCCCATATAAGTCCCACGAATTGAAATCAATTCCAAAAGTTTTATCCAATTAAAATTTTAAAATTTGTGAATTGGCTGTAAGAAATTTATTGCCAGGAATCACTTAAAAGGGGCGACTAGGCACATATCAGATGGCTTCTGAAAACTCAATACAATTTATATATACCGTTAATACGTTTCAATTATACACATAAGTCACCAAGGATGTGTTTTGTATCTATCAATGCCAAGCATCACTGGCATGCTTATACTTAAGGAATAAGTCTACATAACCCCCCCAACTATGGGTGGTGGACTACTTAACCCCCTCAACTTTGAAACCAGATTTTTAACCCCCTGATCTTTCCAATACCGGACACTTAACCCCTTGTGGCTGTTTCTTGTGGCTGTTTTGCTGGGCTGTTTTGCCACCGTGGCACGCTGAGCTGAGCAGAGGCATTTCGCTGATCACCATGACAAACTTGTAAGTGAGAGAAGCAGCGTAAGTCGCTCTTCCATGCCCGTCGCCACTCCATAGTCCACACTCATGCTGTCGGGCCTCAGAGCTCTCACGCCGGCTTCCCCGAGGCGTTGTGCAGCCGCCGTTGCTTGTGCAGCTCGAGCTCAGGCAGGAGGTGCGTGCCTCCGCTATGCTTATCTCCACCGCTCCCCGAGGCACGCTTAGCCCCTCCTTCGCGATGCGCGCAGCCGCTGTGGCCCCTGCTCCATGCTTAGCGCCGCCGCCGTGTCAAAGTTGCAGCGACGAGTTCAATTCCGGCGCGGTTGGCTTCGCATTAGGATAAAAAATGGTCACTGTCATGCATAAGGATCCTTGGGAGACATTGGCACTTTGGCAGGAGTAATTGGCGAGGAACTCACCATGAGCAAAGGATTTGACAGTGAAGGAAGGACCTTGTGCAGGCGGTGGCTAGCAGTGGGGAGCTCGAAGCCTTGAACGGGATGAGGATAAGGTTGAAGCATGCATGTACCTTGCCATGGACATTGCTAGGAAGGAGGGAGGGGCCTGGTGTAGCAGGACTGCTTGACCGCCCGACGGCATGCTACTCCAGCCTTCGGGAAAGGAGCAATAGTGGAATGGTGATAAAGGAAAAAAAAGAGGGAGAGAGAGATAGATATGACATGTGGGCCCAATGCCAAATCGGCATACTGTAGCATGCCAAATCAGCAAAACCGCCTCCAAAACCGCCTTAGGGGGTTATTTAGACAGTTTGCAATACTTGAGGGGGTGAAAAATCCGGTTTCACAGTTTAGGGGGTTAAGTAGCCCACCGGTCATAGTTGAGGGGGTTATGTAGACTTATTCCTATACTTAAAGAGCCAGTATCTATTACACTTCAAATAATGAGCAGTATTACAACTAACTGATTCAATCGAAAACAAAACTCCCTCCTTCCCTCCCTTGCTGGTGGTGACTACTTTGTGAAACCCTTTGACTCCTAGGATGGATCTCGATTCTTGAAAGAGACGATGTTAGTTGCAATGGCCAATGCACTGATGTCTGTATTTTTGCATCTAACAGCTTCGTGGGAAAATCTTGTATTGTCCATGTTCACATTTGACAGTTCCCACTTCCCATTTAACAACCATTCAAGACAAAAATCGTACCATTGCAACATGTGCATTTTATATTTAACATGTCGAGGCAAAATTGTGTTCGTGTTAACAGACATACACAACTGAACATGCTCAAATCACAAGATGTCCAGATCAATTCCGCAGTTCAAAGATATGATAGGCAAAAGAAAGGGGCCACACATGCCGGCCAAAATAAACTCGAAATCATAGCATGAACCGTCCAATCACATCATCACATCGAGCACAAGAACATAGAGGGGGACAGGAGCTACCTTTGCCCGATGGGGACGGAGACGAGCCATGGCCTCACTAGATGGTTACCAACGCGGAACTAGCTGAATCGGACGGGGATGGGGACAGGAGGCGTGACGAGGTAGCCGAACCACTGGAGGGTCATCGGAGGGCCTGCAAGCGAGGAAAACCTATTCGCCGCCGCCACAGGTGGAATCGGGAGACGGGGACTATGGGAGAGACACAGCGGCGCACCGAGTTTTCTCTTGTGATGTCGTAATATGGCCCAATTAGGTCCATCACAGATATGTATTCCTCCATCTCAAAATAATTATTATTTATTTTATTAATATTTGTGTAAATATTAAAATAAATATGTCATGATTAAAAAATAATATGTACATACAAATTTGAATAAGATGAGTGGTTAAATGTGATGTCTAAAAACGAAAATTATTTTGAGATAAAATGTGTAACTAACTCGGACAAGAATTTTATGTAGTTTTAAAAAAAAATTAAAAGTATCAATGAATGATCGTAAAATCATTGCTTAGATGGGCACAGTGGTGTATCATCGAGTGTGTCTCATGCTAGGTGCACTAAAAAGGGTACAATACAAACAGGACGATATAGTAGCCTGCTTAGTCAGAGAATTAGCATCCTGAATACATAGCACGTTGATATTAGTAGCCTGCTTAGCCAGAGAATTAGTATCAATGAATACATCGCGAGATTAGCTCCACGAACAGTGCACGTTAACGGATGGATGTGGACATAACCCCAACCAGCGAACGAGACCGTGTTGGGATAGATAGAGATACGTACCAGATGAACTGACTTGAGCAAAACAGAGCATCGGAAACTAATAATAACCAATGTCATATAACAAAATTGCAGTATTACGTCAAGATAAGGATGCAATCCAACCGAGATGTAGGAATTTAGCAAATGAGGGGTTGGAGCAGGACGACCAATTAGTTTTAGTTTTAGGTATATTCAAGACAAGAGTACGAGACCGAGCAGAGCCCTCATGTTGCATGCAGGCAAATATGAGAGGCATTTTGCTATGGAATGGCCACCTTGTCAGTATCTTACCGATGGACTCAACCTTACTGGGAAGGTCCTCGTTCTGGCGCATGTCAAGCAGCAGCGTTGACCTTCCCTGGATATCATAATCCTCAAGTGTACGTTCATCTTCAAGCTCCTTGCCATCAAAGAGGAGAATCTGCTGGCCCACAACTTTTTCCTCTCGATTGTGTCGGATAGCTCCCACCTGGGGAGTTATGGTCTGGCCAGTGGGTGTCCTCACAAAAACCTGCATGCCAAAGTCAAGTTGCAGGGTGGACTCCTCGTTGATGTTATAATTGGAAATTTTCTGCATAAATATTTTTTTCATAACAATTCGTAATATAACTTCGTATTTTCTAATATTATAGTAAATGACAGGTTGTGTCAGAATTTCGTGTTCATACTAGTTCAAAAATAGTTATGAAGTATACAAACTTAAATATTTGACTTAAGATATACAAAACTATCAGAATTTCCTCCGCTTCTCCTCCGCCTCCGCCTCCTGCCTCCCCTGCTCTCGCTCTCGCTCACGCCGGCGCGCAGCGCCATGCGCGCGCCTCCGCCTCCTCTGCTCTCGCTCACGCTGACGCGCCGCGCCGCGCCGCGCACGCCTCCGCCTCCCCTCTCCTGCTCTCGCTCACGCCGACGCGCAGCGCCGCCTCCCCTCCGCTGCTCTCGCTCACGCCGGCGCGCAGCTCCGCGCCCGCCTCCCCTTCCCCTTCCCTCTGCTCCGCCTCCACTGAACCACTCCACCTTCGCCTCTCCTCCACGGCTCCACCTACCGTTCGCCGGCGCGCCGCCCCTCGATGCCCCCCCCCCCCCCCCGCCTCTCCGGGCATGGCGCGCCTCTGCCTCCCCATCCCTCACCCGGCCTCCATCCGCCTCCCCCTCCCTCGATCCGTCTCCGGCTTCGGCAACAGGCCACCGTGCCGTCGTGCCGACGGGCTGGCACAACACTGATTTTAGCCTCTGCGTGCCGTGCTGTGGGCTGACCCCCCAGCCCGTGGTCTGCTTCAGCACGGCCCGCACAGCACGACGGGCCAAAACGTGCCGTACCATAACGGGCCCGTGTCGGGCGGCCTGAATGCCCAGCTATAGATTTATCCATTTATGAACAATGTTATGTATATTCCTATTTATTGAAATCATTTGAAAATTTATGGCATGTTTATAGACCCAAAATATGTTTTGACGCTAATTTATAGAATTATTTGTCATAGTCTTGATATTGTTATAATTTTTTGATAATTTGGATATAATGTTCATAACAACAATTGAATTTTCATCTCTTTCTCGGGCATGGACTATAAGGAACAGATGCGCCTGAATATAATTTGTGTGCTTTTGTTTGCATCTATTTTGTGGTACATATATTTGCATTTGAAATTACATTTGACAAGTATTAAAAAAATATTTAAACTATATATAGTAACTAACAAATCATTCAAAAAAAATAACAATTATACATAATAACATATATGTACTGTAGTACATGTAGAAATAGTTTTAGGATATATACTATAATTTATTTGTAAATTACTTCACAAACATGCTTTACTTTTGTTGAAAATAAAAAGTAATTCACACGGCTGTTACTGGGCCGATTTCCTGGCCCGTTGCTGCCCATCTACGAGCACTAGCCCAACCCACTTCCTCTGTCCACTATAAAAGCCCAAACCTAACCCTTCTCCTCCACCCTCTCTCGTTCCCCGCCGCCTGCGCCTCCTCTCTCCTCCGTTCCCAACTGCTGCCCCCTCTACTCGCTCTCATCTCTCTCTCTCCCTCTTCCTCCACTCCCCAGCTTGGCGGGTCCCTGGCTAGGCGAGGCTCTGGCAGGACCTCTACGATGGCATGCCGGTGGGTCGCGACACCCCTCCCCTCTCCAGATCTGCCGCTCTCCCCTCCGCTTCCCTCGTCCACATCGACTGAGAAGAGTAACAATGGTCCTTCTCATTTTTCCTGTGGACTGGATTGTGGTTACTTTCTTAATGATCTCCTAATTCTTATGTGGGCAGTCCCATTTAGGACGGGGCTTGTGAGGTAGAAATTCTTAAACATCTCCCTGAATATATTTTTTTGCATGTGTGAACACCCCACTTTGAGGTTACCGCAGAAAGAACAATTCGACAGTTGGTAAACATACTTTCTCCTCATGCTTGCCCGTGTGCGCGCGCGCCAACCGCTGAAATCCCTTGGGGTTTGTGTTCGGTGTTTGCTAGGAGACCTGCTAGTAACAGGTTTGGTTACCAAATGGGGTAGACATTACAACTATAGGTAGAATTAGCTGTTGGCGCTGGGTTATATGGTCAAAAAAATGGCATTTTTTTTATACCTATGGCTCTGGGTTTTCTCCAATGCATGTTATTTTTTTAGATGTACCAATCAGCTCAGTTTTAGTCAATGCTCCGCAACGAGGAATATATATGGCCGTCACCTATTACTTGGACAATTACAGTTAGACAGAGTAATAAGTAACAGTGTTTTGATACAGCCCGTTGCCCATCCGTTTTAGGTGATGGGCTACAATTGCCTGTCACCTATTTATTGTCACCTATAAAAGCTTCTTAGGTAGTGGTCAGTGCTCCGCAACGAGCAACAAGAATTCTTGACTGTCTCTACCTCTTTTTACTTGTGGCGTGATATGCTAGACAGGGTCTCGGTCGTTGTGAAGTTTTATATAATTATAAATAAATTTAACATTATTTTGATTTACATTGCTCTTTTGCGTCAATTAATAAAATAGGTTTTTTAAGAAAAAATCCATTTACTTCTTCAAATAATTCACTTTGTCCGTCTGACCATTTCAACAAGATCTTGGCTTGATTTAGTCTATAAGATAATTCAAATTGGTGCAGGTGTATTCCGTATTTTGATTTGTATGTTCGATTTCTCAGTGTATAAGTTGAATTTGAAGCTCGAATTTTGCATGATGATCGATCCAACAGTATATTATATTAAAAATAATTATTTCATATTTTGTTGATATGATTTGTATGTAATTATAGTTAACTTTTATTAAGCTATGTAAATCATATAAAAAATATATTACAATTATTTTACATAGGCATTCCCCGTGAAAAATATTTTACGTAGGTTGTTGTGTGTGTTGTGATCATGGAAAATTTTAAGATTCAAGCTTCAAATTAAATTTGGAGGCCGAGAAACAAAAGAGAACAAACTTCAATAGAGGTAGTTTGTACTAGGTAAACTTATTTGGGGAGTAAATTGAACCATAATTTTATCTAGAGTGTAGGGCAACATAAGAAGTAAAATGGACTTTTTTTTTCTCTTTTTTTTGGAGCGAGCCATAAAAAAAAAGCTACCTACATTATTTTTCGTTTCTCTAAAACAAATGCCCATTTCCCCCTCGGCCCTTCCTTCCCCTTCCACATCTTCCCTTGCACAGCTCGCTCTCCCACCGGCGGCGGCGCCGCCGTTACGTGCAGCTTTCGATCCCACCCCCCCCCCCCCCCCCCCCCCCCCCCCCCCCATCATGGAGCCGAAGTAGCACGTGCGAAGGCCGCCCTCAAGTCCTCTCTCACATCATGGAGGAGCTGCGTTCGGGCCGCCGCCTCGTCTCGCAGCGGCCGCCCAGATCTGATGGGCATGGCGATGGGATAGACCGCATCAGTGGCCTCCCTGACGACCTGCTCCTCGGAGTCCTCGCCCGGCTCCGCTGCGCCCGCGCCGCCGCCCACACCAGCCTGCTGTCACGCCGCTGGCGCGGCCTGTGGAGGCAACTCCCCGAGCTCACCTTCCGCAAGGTCGCCCCCGACGCGCTCCTCGCCGCCCTCGCCCAGGTCGCCCGCACGGAGCTGTCCCTCCTCGACATCGACGTCCACGAGGGCCACAGGTTCTCCCCCTCGGGCGTCGCCGCGCTTCTCCGCATTGCCGCGCGCCTAGCGCCGTCGGAGCTCAGACTGATTGTTTGGGGGCTCTCAGAGGATCGGGAAACTGCCGTAGAGGTGCCCCGCTTCCACCGCACAACATCGATCAAGCTCTGTGTGTGGAACCTGTACCTCGCGCTGCCTGATTACAAGCAGGGCAGCGCGTTCCCGGTGCTCGAAAGGTTGTCTGTCGAAGGCTGCGTTGTCAACGTCGGGGCCCTGATCCTACAGTGCCCGCAACTCCGTGTGCTGGAGGTGTGCAGTTGTAGCGGTGTCGGCACTCTAAGGGTCCGCTCTACCACCATTGAGAACCTTGACGTGCAGGACGTGTGGCTTGGGGGGGTTGACATCGTGGCCCCTGCACTGAAGAGATTCACCCTGAGTAGCTACTCAGACTGTAGCTTCAGTCTGTCATTCTCAGCACCTATTGTGAAGAATCTCTATTGGTCTTGCGGGTTTGACCCTTCGTTTCATGGGATTAGTGAGCTGTGGAGCATGAGCGGAATGCACGTGGAGCTGAAGGAGAGGGTCAACCTCCTATGTCTGGACATAGATGCTCAGGTGTGTCACCGTACCTCTTCTATTATCTTTCGTTGACTGTTGGACAATGTTCGCATTCATTGCCAAAATCATCATTGTTACATCATGTAAGATTGTCATAACGCCGTACAAGACTACTTTAGCAAAAAAATTATCTGATTGCACAATGTATGGTAATAAATGGATGAAACCACAGAAACAATAGAGTAAAACATCTCTCAAAGATTTACTTATGATGCGTTTATTGTGATCAGTCTTGATAATTTGTGGATTACTAATCAGTGAGCCTATGGAATATAAATGAATGAGTTACAAGCTACAAATAGTTACAAATAGTTACAAGCTACAAATAGAAGTCATTGAGGATATTATTACCATTATTAGTAAAATTCAGGATGACAGGGGGATCGAAACGATCGGTTCTACAAACGGCTGTATCAAATGTGTGAGGATCTAATGCTCAATGCTCAACATGGCAGATTTGAGACATGTACTTTTATAACTAGATAGAAATCAGTGGTAAAGATCTAATGCTGAAGATTTCTGAATCCTGAAGCTAAAGTAATTAGTATCCTTTTGTATGAGAAATATTGTCCTGCTAATAGTTGAAATCCAGTTAAAATCTGCCACTAAAAATAAGCGGAAAGAAGTTAAAAAATTATTTGTTCAATCCAGCAGAAATAGCAAAATCATAAACTTGTAGTCCTCTTTTTTTTTTTTATTCTTTCAATGGCATTGTGGAAGTGTGAAATGTTCCAGCTCTTTTCGTTCCTTGGGAGAGAAGCCAATGGAGATTTATGCATCTGAACCACTAAGTTTACAAAAGTAATCGGAATATCACCTCCTTAATCCAATGGGCTATTCCCTCACTTGGACAGCAATAGTGCCGGAGTGGAACTCATTCTTGAGTTCTGAATTATTTCTCACGAATTCAGAAACAACTTGGAGGGAGGGTCGTCCTTATACCTATATTTCAATTGGCTTTACCATGTTTAACTCAATAAACTACCTCCTGATTTGTTTCCAGGTTTTTATACCGACATAGATAATAAGCTCCCCCTTTTTATGGGTTTCTATTCATTTGCAGGAGTCCAAGAAAGATGCAAACTTGATGCAAAAGATAGCCCAGTTTCCTGACTTTTCTGCTATGAAGCTGTATCTTGCAACATCGGGCCATGCTTATGGAGCGATGGTGTTCAATCTTCTTGGTCTTTGTACAGCTATAAAAACACTCAAGATAGTGATGCGACAACTTCAGGTATTACTTCACGCTGGATTCGCTCACCTGACCTAAATTTGTAGGGGGGTTGTTATAAGACGTTTGTAGCAGCTGTGATCTTGTTTGGATTTCAAGCATCACTGATACTTTTTCTACTTCAGTTCAGAAAACCATGCCCACCATTTTGTCCTTGTGATCAACCTGACAATTGGAGAAGTGAAATTATCTCCCTCGATTTTCTTGAAGAAGTGGAAATAGAAGGTTTTCAAGGGGCTGTTTATGAAGTTGATTTTTTTAAACATATCTTCAGATGTGCACCGATGCTTAAAGTTATAATCATTAGACTGTCTGATGAGGCTTCACGAAAAGGATGCAAGAAAATTTACCATATGTTTAAGGCATGTCCCTCTTTGAAATGGTACTTTTATCGCAACTGTGGTGAGCAGGTGTCCTATGCATGATCAGTGTACCTCTCTTCATGTTACAACAAAGTTGTGTTATTGGGCAAAGTCATTGGAACCTGAGATCATGTATTGTTACTGTTAGCTGTGAACAATGGTATCTTAAGGTTGATTTTGATTAGACTTAAAGGTTGTCATATCTGATGTCCCTAGGTTTATGCTGAGGACCGTTCTGTCAGCCAGTGTCTTCTGTGCATATTTTGCAGGTGGATGGCATGTGAACCTGTCACTGTTAGTTTATAAGTAGTTCAGAACTTGGACATGGATGAAATGTGTTGATATATTTATATCATTAAGCTTGTTTCAGCTGGATATGCTGGATGGAAATCACCTAGGTAAATCAATGGAATACTTTCACTTTTCCAGTTGTGAAAGAGACAGGTTGATAGTACGGTCGAATGCATATTCTCAGACGAGATAATATAATATCCTGTGATCCCAACCATCCAGTGCTCCTGCTCTTGAAATGCACCACAAAAAGTGTTTAATTTTTTTTTAGAAATTATAGATAGATAAAGCATGTAGTCCTCTAGCAGGTAAAAGGTAACATGCAACAAAAACTTATGCAATGAGCAATGAAAAAACAAATATTAGCTTGAACAGTTGCGGGCTGGAACTTTCAGACTTGCAGTCCGTTACTATTAAGATGCTGATTTCTTTTTTTGATCGCTGCATTTTGCCAAAGTATTTATTGTATCTCAAATTTTGCAGCATATTTTCATACATTTTTTTGTTAATATTTGTGCAGCGCTAAGATGTGCACTTAGAAGTACTGTTACATCTCGCTGACTTGAGCATCAAGCTAGGTGCACTTGAAACAAATAATAAACAATGCTATATAAAAATAAATTGGAATATTACGTAAAAAAAGGAAAAGATGCAGACCAACATATATAGCAGCACGAATCACTACGGGAAACCATATTTGCCGAGTGCATTTCGTCGGGCCCTCGGCAAACCAACTGTTTGCCGAGCGCCAACATCAAAACTCTCGGTAACAATGTTTGCCGAGTGTAATCCTGGTTTTGCCGAGTGCCTCTGGCACTCGACAAATGAGGGGTTTCCCGTAGTGAATTTAACAAATGAAGAGTGTGTTGAATAAACCACGCGTGTGTGTCGTCGTGTGTGTTTTGATCAAGTTCAAGTCAGTCGCGACGCCGTCGTCATGTCGCGGCGTGCGCGTGTCCGTGTGCTTGCAGGCTAGCTGCAGCACCAGGTACAGGATCGCATCGTGTTGCATCCTGATGTGTCTAGCTAGAGTCCGTGCCAATGCAGGCAAGCTGCATCGCATGTTTTCAGGGATGATTAGTTAGGCGGTTAGTTGCGTTGGCGTGCAGGTGTGCTGCGCGTGCGTGGCACGGAGAGCGTGGCCGCGTCGGAGGTTGGCGTGCGTGGCACGGAGAGCGTGGCCGAGTCGTGCGCTGAGAGAAGCTCGGTCATGGCGAGGCCCGGGTCGCTCGGATCGTGGGAGAGAACGCCGGGCAGTGGAGGTAGTGCTCCCTGGGTCGGGTGTTCGCGTGCCTATTTGAGTCGCTGTAATCTCCGTTTGTCAGTTGAGTCCAGAAAAAAGAAAAACTTGGCGTTGTGTCGCCGTTGCGCGTTTCGTCGCCCGGCAAATTTCTGTGTGCTCCCGCTCTTGTGCTTCGTCTTCCTTGCGTCTGTGTCGCGAGTGTGTGAGAAAGAGCTAGAGTTCTTGGGTGTTTCCAACAGAGTGGAGCAGGACGACTAAAAGTAGATCCCAACAGGAGCCAGGAAACTCGCAAATCCTGTTGCATACAGGCAAAGATGAGACACAAATCCCGGAGGAATGGCCACCTTGCCAGTATCTTGGCCCTCACTTTGTTCATGGTACCGATGGACTCAACCTTAACTGAGACTATTCTCATTCTGGAACATGTCAAGCAGTAGCGTTGACTCTCCCTGGATATCATAATCCACAAGTGTCCGTCCATCTTCAAGCTCCTTGCCATCAAATAGGAGAATCTGCTGGCCCACAATATTTTCCTTGATACTGTCGATTGCGTCAGAGAGCTCCACCTGAACAGTGGTGATCTGGCCAGTACGTGGGTGTCTTAACAAAAACCTGCATTCAAAAGTCAAGGTGCAGGGTGGACTCTTCCTTGATGTCATAATCAGAAATTATCCTCGCACCGTCAAGCTGCTTGCCATCAAGCATGATCCTCAGCTGGTCTTGGGCCATTGCCTTTAGATCGCCAATCGTTGCAGATGGCTTTAACTTGAGCGGCGACGAAAACCTAGTCGCCGTCGTGATGCGTGGAGTCGGGAGAAAGGCGACGGAAAGTCCTGTCCGCTAGGGATCTGAAATTTATACCGAATAATAAAATACTGTAAATACCGTTCACATATTTGCTTGTGTTCAATCGACTGAAAACAAGCTGCTGTCTTCAATCGATGCCTATATCATCCGAGACAACATCCGATGGTTTGTTTCATTTTGTTCTGTAGGATTATATATCAAACTAGAGAGAAAAATTATCAGTGTACTATAGATTTTTTTTAAGTTGATAGTTGTCTGATCTAGATCTAAGGGCTGGAACGTTGCTTGAAAGCACCTCAAATTTAATGTCGACAGAAAATTATCAACTCCCTAATCTTGAGATCATCATGAAATCCTCGTTGTATCCCAGCTTACAACTATTGTACATCCATTAAATTAAAGCAGGGTCACAATGGTCTTTGGTCTAAAAACAATTACTATAAAAGTTATTTCATATCAGAATATCCATGTGCATGATATCAAATTGCAAAATCCAACTCTAAAAATTCTGCTAAATCCAGTAACATCGTAGCTACAAAAAAAAGGTAATTCCCCTTCAATATTGATATTACTCTTTTGTACTTTCCAATTAACTAACGACGTGTCCTGCGTGTTAGCGCGGCCAGTATTAACGAGCCAACAAATTTATTTATTATACTATATTGAATACATGTGGTCCTCATATCAAATTCTAACATTTCTCCAACCTAATAACAAACTCTCGTTTACCTCCAAAAAAAGGTCAACTATTAACTTCACACATGTGGCATTGACGAAAATAATAAAAAAATAGAGACGAATAGTACTCCCTAGTTACACAAATATGCATTGTCAAACGATTGATGACAGTCGTGCCAAATGTCAAATATTGAGTATGGAGGGAGTAGTTCCAAATCAAATTCCTTCTTTGCCATCTGAAATATTACTTATCCCTTATGTGACATGGAAATTTTGCATTTCCTTTATCTGCCATCGGATTTAAGTTAGAAAAAATTCCTTCGTGGCCATTGAAGAAACTACTAGTTTCTTATCAACCATCAGAAATTTTGAAGTTCAAATTTTTTTATGGTCGATAAGGAACGAGAAGTTTTCAGTGGCCACAAAGGAATTTTCCAATTAAAATTAGTGTCTCTTATTTGCCACTCAAGTCACTTTAGCTGATAGAAAATTGTGCTTTCGCCAGAAAAATGTTCGTGCTATAATAGCAAAATAAGTTTGTCTCAGTTTGTACTTTACGCCAATAAAATGTTTCAAAATTATAGGATGAAAATTTCATGTAAAAACCAAATATTGTCTCGAATTTCCATCCGAAAATTTTATTTTCCTTTTCGCATATAGTATACACTAAGACGAACCCGCATCGCTATTGTAGCAGAAACAATGCTGTGGTGGGAGCACATTAATCTAACAGCCAAGTGATTGAAGTAGGAGAGAATGAATGTGTATTTTGATCCGATAGTAGGGAACTATAAAATATCAATGGCATAATCAAATTTTCTGATAAAAATAAGGGAATTGCACATCAAAGGACTTAGATGCAGAGTAAATATTAATTTCTCCACCCATATATAGTAGGCTGGGTTCACATCAAAGGACTACTCGGGGCCCGTAGCATGTTGTTATACGACGGCTCTGCTCGCGTCGTGGTGCTGGAGCGAGACTGCCTAGCTAGCTAGGGCCGTGCGTGCTCAACGTCGTTGCCTGCGAGGGCCGGGACCAGAGACTGAAAGACCGTTTCGACACGTACAGGCAGTGGCACAGCTGAGGATGCGACCGGGCGGTCGTCGGTGCGCGGTGAGGGAAATGGTGAAGAGTCAGCAGTAACACAAGGACTTTGTCCCGGTGGCTGCTGCAAGGGTGGAAAGGGTGCATCCTGATCCTGTATGCCCACTTGTCCTGTGTTGCAGATGACCACGATTAATTCATTCTCTCTGGGGAAAACACAAAGACCATGCTCTTTTGGAGTACTCGTCCTGTATCGTTCATGCATGGTGCCGCCATGCATCGAAGTTGCATGATCGATCAGGCTTGATCAGGAGAGCATCTCTAACAGTTTCCATCCTGTGATGGAGCCGAATCGAGTGAAATTCGTATGCACGAGATGTTCGCAACGCGGTGTTCGCCACGGGTGCCGAACTCGGTGCCCACTACGTACCGCTTTTGGCTGCGCAAGTCTTTGGAAGACCCAGCAACCTGCATGCGCTCCTAGGCTCGGAAGCAGTAGGCGATGCCGCAAGTTTCAGCCTCACATGTGCGATCCATGTACTCCTATGCAAGAAAAATGACCTCTAGTCTCGGCCGGGGTTCCCCCGCGCCTAGCTAGGAGCAAAGCTGCAAATGGAATCGCGAGCAGACTGCCACCAGTGTCAACGATGCCGGTGCGTTCGCCTCGCCACTAGGATTATTTATGAAAATTATGATAGGCTCCCTAAACACTCCGGATCGAGTCCACCGTACGTGAAAAATTCGACGAGTAAACAACCAACACACCACACACATGACGAACAAGCAACACACCACAATCGAAGTTCAACCGTGTCTTCTATACGTACGGTGCACTGTGGCTCGATCGGGCTCCACCAGTGTACGTTCAGCAGGCAGGTGCCTCGACAACACAACATTACCAGCACCTTATTAGTTCTGTCAACTAAACTTTTTTAGGAATATGAATTTAATTTGGCACCCAACCAAGACTTTCGTATATGGGCCACGAAAGGGGGAGGGTGTATATATTCATCAAGAAGCTTTGCAAAGAAAACATTCATTCGAATATACTAATTAAATGAAATCAGCTCACAATACATTAATTTTTTTTTTAAAAAATGAGTCATATGTGCTTCGGTGACACACGGAGACTGTACATATATATACACATTATACACATGAGACATATGTAATGTACAAGATACATTATGTTATGTTAGTTAGGTTCAAGAGGTTCGTGTGAGAAAGTAAATCAGAAACTCTATCCTGACATACATCCCCTCATCGCGTGCATAAGTCAAATCTATGTCGTAAGTGCAACCTCAATATACATTTGTGCCACTCCACCTCCTCTTCCTCCCTTGCATTTCGACACCAGGTGTCCTTATAAAATCCATCGATCCCACCGGTCATGGCAACGGAGCAGGATCGGGCGAGTGAACTCAATCCATGTCTGGATATCGTTCGACCATGTCTCGCTCCGGCCATGGCAACGGGGAAGGATCGGGCGAGTGAACTCAACCTGTGTCTAGATATCGTTCGACCATGTCTGGTTCCGTCCCTGTGTTGCTTCGGTGAGAAGGTTACCCCGTCCCCATCCCAGGTTGATTCTAGTTCCATATAAGGCCTGCAGTGGATGGTGCATCGGCCTGAGGCGATGGCGAGGGTGACGGTCAGCACGTTAGTGCAGCAGAGACATAGCACAGTGGAAGCAAGATGGTAGACGCACAGTTCAGCCCGACAGTTTCCCCGTTGGGAACGTGACCTCGCGAGGTGCAAAACCGAACGGGGTGGGGATGCGGCCGAGAAATCCCCCCGCGTGGTTTGCGGGTCGGGGCCCTGGGCGAGGCTACTGTAGGGACCCGGCATGGACCCGAAAGATACTACAAAATTTGGCCCACGACGAAAAATTCAGCCCACGACGGCACACACCAGTCTAACGTATATAATTCCCCCATTGGAAACCCTAACTATGCGACTCCCACTCTCTTAATCCACACCGCCAGCCGCCGCTCTCTTCCCGTCTCTCTCTCTCTCTCTCACCACTCCATTGCTCCCTGCACTGACAATGCGCCGCTGCCGCCGTTTTCCCTAACGAGTCTGCAACCCTGCCACCACTTCGATGGCCATGCAGACGCGCCCTCCTGTCTCTCTCTTGCCGCAAAAGACGCCACTGCGCATCGCTCCCTCCCCTTTGTCTCCATCCCAGCGTCTTCAACTCGTAGAGAGATCTGCCATCGGGGATTAGGGATGCAACAGGGACGGGGATGAAGCTTATGAGGCGGCGATGGTTTCGCATCCCCCGGTCCCGCTCCGCCTCATTACATTGCTAGGAGAACGCACATTGCAGGAGAGCGTGGATGCTTGACGCTCGGATCTTGGTGATGGAGATCGACGATGAGCTGATGATGATAGAGGATTGCAAGAGGCAAGGTAAGTAGCTAGATCTAGAATGTTGTTTTCACCTTTTATTTTTTGTCTTTAGTTTTTGATTGAAACTAGATCTAGATTTACACATGTTTGGATTTAGTGTTGCTTGTGGAGATATTGGGATTGGATATGTTAGGAAACATCTTAGAAGAACCTGGTTTCTGGGCACAAATTTTCCTATTCTTGATCTGACGACACTGTGTTCCTCGTCCCGCGGTCCGGCCGATTCTACCTTCTCATTCTAACAACGCCAGTGAATTACGGGCTCCACCCATTGATTACGTTACTCATCCTACTCAGGAATAACCAGTCTCAGTAACAGACCCGAATTGAACTTTGGGCGTTCAAACCCTGACGTTAAAAAAAGAGAGCTAAATTTCCATGAATAGCGCAATCTTTTTGAATATTTTGCTAAAATATCACATGATTCATGCTTTGTGGTAAGAAACCCTGACTTTTTTTATTATCTTTTTTTTTGGTTATGGATCGATGAAAATGTTACAATTACAGGGGGGGACAAAATAACGTGAAGCTGGTTTAAAAACACAGTTTTATTTTCGCAAAATAAGAAAGAAACATCTTGTTCGATCGTTCAAAGGCAGTAATCCTGCTCCGTATTCGCCATTTCCCCAAACTCGTCTTGCGGCCGATGGGATGCCGCACTACGCGCAGGCTGGTCCCGAGTCCCGACACGAGTTAACCGGAGTACTAATCCCTAAAATCCTCGGCCTGGCCGCACTAAAAATGCACAAGACCCGAGGCTGAAAAAACCGAAAAAAGCCTCGCCCGTTCAAACAGGGCCACCGCCGCGCCGCCTCCTTCATCTCGTCTCGTCTCCTGCAGTTTCTCCGTCGCTGCCGTGCTTCGGGTGGTGGCGGCTCGGAGAACACCCCTTCCGTCGCCTCGCCGGCGGCCGGCGGCGCGATCAGGTGAGCGTTTTCTCGCGTTTCTAGCTGGTTCTCGCGTGGTTCGATGCTTCTCTAACCTGTGCTCGACGGGCTCCTTTGGCATCCCGGCCGGTCCCGGGACAGGGAGGCCATTTCCCGGCAATAAATTTCCTAGGTGCTCCGTCGACACAGGCGTCGGAAGCGTGAGACCGTCGCCTAGCTCCACGACGCGTCTTGCCGCTGCTCCGTCGAGCGACTCATCTGCCGCTGCGTCCCATATAAATTCCGATCTGCCCCATATCGATTCGAGCGACGCATCGGCCTCCTCCGGTCTGCTCCTTCGATTTTCCCTGGGGTGCGTTGCCTGCCCTGCTTACCCAAAGGAAGTCATCGGTGGCTACCCCGTGAAATTCTCCTTCGAAATTCGCCTTCCCCCGTGGTCTTGAATTCCTTGCTATCGAGGTCACGGATAAGTGCCTGAATTTTGCTTGATATCGAGGTCTGTTTGTCAGAATGTAGTTCTGAAACCTGTGTTTGTGTTCAGATTTCAGGAGCTTGTTTAGTCTACTAGTGGTAATGGGGCAACGTCCTTTTTTCTGATTGCAATATATAGAAGAGAATCGCAGATAGGTGTCAGGTGCACAGGCACAGCTATCGTTTAGTATGCACATCAGTATGCTTTTATCCTTTCCATTTTCAGTGTTGCAATAGTAGGTTTTCATGCGTGCAACACAGTACAAGGAGGGCTGATGCAGTTTATACTAGTATATATGTTACTCTTGGGTTAAACAGTTTGTTGGATTATAATTCCAATAATACATGACATCGTATGCTGTTATATTAATCAGATTCATAACTCTCATGAGTAGCAGCTAGCTATATCGGGTACAGCATTACTTGCATCTGGTGTGTTTTGGGAGTAACTTGCATGTAACATATATTGCAGTAGTTTTAAGTTTCTGTACCTTCCGAGTTACATGTGGTGTGTTTTGGGATCAAGCTACTCAGATTTCCCATTTGAACTGGGCTCTTCAGTTCCTTTTTTCACTAATTATTTCACTGTACAAATATCGTTATTCAAAGGACACATTTAGTCTTTTATTACATGCTTTACAGTGTAGCCTGCTGGCAATGACATAAACTAGTATTCTCTGCCACATGCTATTTCAGAGCTAGCCCCTTTTTATTCATGGGCAGGTCTATTGTGAAAGATAGCGTCTCACTTCATTTAGGTTTGACTGTCATATTAAGAGCTTTCCCGTGCTTTTGCTGTTAATGTGACTCTTATGCCTTCTGTTAAGTTTCTACTTCTATCGTCACAATATTTCATCATTTCATTATTTGCGCAGGATGGAGGAGCTAAATCATGACTTTGATGTTCCTTCAGCCAAACTGAATGCTATAAAGTTTGAGCTCATGGCAAGTGCAGATATGGTAAGCTTTAAGTATTGCTTAGCTTATAAGATCTCTCTAGAAGTATCGTGCAGAGATTCTATTTACCTTTTGTGTCTGACCTTTTCGCGAAGTACAAACGTCTGCAATATATAATCTATGGTTCTAAGAATTCGGGGAAATGCTTAATTTTCGATCAAGTCAGGATGTGTTGCTTATAGTTGATTATTCTATTTGTTGCTTTGTGCTGTCCAGAGCTAATTTTATTACAAATTCTTTTTTTAAAATTGCAGGAAAAATGTAGCAGTGCAAGCATTATAGAACGGAGTGATGTTACCGGTCCCAAGCTAGGACTACCAAATTGTTCTCCACAGTGTGAGACTTGTGGAGCGCAAAATACACGTGACTGTGATGGTAAGCAATGTTAAGCAGTGTGAAATCATGTACTTTTTCTGCCTTTCAGTACAAAACAAATGACGTTATCAAACTCTTAGGTCATTTCGGAGTGACTGAGCTGGCGGCAACTGTACATAATCCATATTTTATTGATGAGGTTGCGCGGTTTCTGAATCTGATATGTCCTGGTTGTCTCAATCCAAAGGAAAATGTAAAAATGAAGGTTTGTGCCTTCCCGACTGTCTAATTTCCTCCTCATTAAGCATATGTGTTCTCTTGTCTTCAGGGAACATGGTTGTCATCATTTTGTGGCCAAATGACTTTCAGATAATCAGGGCCTTTGTCAAGACTTCTCCTTATTGACCCAATGAATTAAATAAGGGCTAGAAGTCCTACAAGCATACAGAATAAAAGACATCGAAGCAAATATCATGATGATCTTATTTCACTTTCTTTTATGCATATGGAAGAAATTGACTTATGTTTTCGATAATACTGAGCATCATGATGGTTCTTATTTCCTTGTACTTTTTTTTACTATTGTTTCTTATGATAGTAATTTAGTTTTTCTTTTGAGGGCAAGATTGCCATTTAGTTCTGAATACTATATGCATTTAGGTTTATGCCTATTGCAGTTTCATATTATGATTTATTGAATTCCCAAAATTACTAAATGTATACTGGTATGACCATGGGGATCTATTAATGTTCAAACTTGTAAGGATCCATGATGTGTGTTGAGTGCCTGAGGCCTTCTCTAAGACACCATTTTTTTTATTTGAAGATATTGGAGAGAGCACCAGTTCAAGAATCTTGCAAGTATTGCTCGGTAAGTGCATGTTTAGATCAGTTTGTTCGTGTTTCTTCCACTTCTATTGAAACTTGTGTTATTGTTGGACAGAAGGATGGCGCCAAAACTTATCCCAGTGTAACCTTTAAGACGCTGTCAACTCCAAGAGTATCACTATCCAAGACTACGCTTCATAGAAGCTCTAGTTTGATGGAAAGAACTTTGATCATTGCAGAAGCTGTCGACAGAGAATCAATTAGGTCCAAGAGTAAAGGTTCGATTGAAGTCCTTCCCCAGGACTATTGGGATTTTCTACCTTCTGAGCACCACACCGAGCCCAACGTGTCCAAGATAATATTGTCCCCTTATGAAGTAATGTATCCCTTTTCTGCAGTTTTTTTTTATTAAAGACAATTCCATGTTAGCTTCAGAGTATATTTGCTTTAAACTTAAAAGATGAATTGTGAGAAAAGATTATACATCATTATCTGTTTTTTTTTTCCGATCAAGCTTTGTGATATCAGAAGCAGAGCACAAATTTACGGTATAAACCATACAAAATATTAACATCGTGAAAAGATATCTGGGATGACGCAAAAATGGCGATTTTCTGGTCATAACTGCAAACGGTTTTTATATTAAAAAAATACCACCATTTTTATTTAAATCCTTGTTTCATTTGACATATTTGCAGGTCTTTCACATGTTGAAAAAAGTTGACCCTGTACTTATTAAACAATTCTTTCCAAGGCGGGAGCTACTGTTCCTATCAAGTTTGCCAGTGACCCCAAATCGCCATCGTGTTGTAGAGATGGGATATGGGCTCTCAGATGGTCCTCGGTTAGCTTTTGTAAGTAGTAAATCATCTAAGATTCATTTTTACTTTTTGTATCTTTCATGATCGCTAACTGTTTTTCCATTAGCTAACCCTTTTTACGGTGTATAGGCAAAATAATCCTGATTTGTTTTGAAATGGGTTAAATCTTACTATGAAACACTGAACTGTGGTTTATAATGAATAATAATAGCACTAAGGAGTACTGATGCCATATCATGTGAAGTTTTTTTCATCGTTCTATATTGGATATAATCATACACTTAGGGGTACTTCTGTAGTTCTGTTTTTCTCTATAAGGCCGATGTTATATAGCATATAAGAGGGATCAATTTCTAGTCGCGTAGCTTCATAATAATTCTGCAAAGCTTCCGCATAATTCCCTCCAGATTGATCCAACATTCGTTACGGTCATTCGTTCTATTAAAAAACCGTACATGAAGTTTTCATCTCATACGGCTCCCCCCTTCTGTACATAGTACTAAGAAGAAAATCTGTAGAATGAAAATCTTCAATATGGACCTAGCACTATTTTTGGTTTCTGTTAGGTTTTTGTATAGTGATTTTATGCACGTGCCCTTGTCATATTTGCAGATCAATTTTTAAACCTACAGCTTTGCTCATTTTTTTGTTTGAAACAGGATGATCGAACAAAGGCTCATAGAAGGATGGTTGAGGTCAGTAAGAGAATTAATGATTACAAGAAACATCCACAATTCAGCGTTCTTGCAAGTTCACTTGTCTCAAGTCGACTTTCAGAATGCCTCAAATCCTCCAAGGCAAGAAGATTGATATCTTTCTTTAATTGAAAACTTCCATGGTAGCATGCCCTCAATCAAGAAATGATATTGTTGTACCATTATCCTGTTCTTCTCTTCTGTCATATCTGGTATATCATGTTTGAACGCACGCGTTTCAACCTTTGTTCCTATTCTATCGAATCAAACAAAATATTGACTAAATTTCGTTGATGAACAATAATGTAGAAAATTTTAATTTGCTTTTATCAGACAAAATTAAGATAGTTTTATTTGGAGTTCTTTTATTTCTTTTTTTGTCACCTGATTCCAAAGATAACAGCACAGACACCAGTCACTGGAAGTTTTGTGGACTTGTAACTAGATTAAATACAGCCTTCTGCACACTAAGATTCAATTCAATTAAGGTATACAGTTGTGCTGTATACAAATTGTACTATAGGTACTTCAATTTTTAATTTATTGGAGGTATTTCATTACCTTTATAACTTTCAATCATGGTTGATATTTATGTGTGTTTAATAATTAAAGTTACTTTAGAACAAGTAGGCTGAATATTAAAAGTTTGTTAAATTGTAATTCTGTCTAGACTTTATAGTACCTTTGTAGTTTAAGACTTGGCAACAACTGTTGTTACTTACAAGTACATGTTTTAACTTTATAGTCATTAACATGTTTATCCCTTGCAGTTGTACTCCAAAAAGACAGACGGGGATACATCCACAGATACATATGGAATGAAATGGCTAAAAGATGCCATCCTTAGCAAAAGATCGGATAACGCTTTTCGAAGCACAATGGTCGGGGACCCCAAGATTAAGCTATATGAAATTGGCATTCCTGAAAATTTAGCTTCAAATTTGCTGGTTTCTGACCATGTTAGTTGTTATAATATGGAAAGCATAAATTTGAAATGCAACTTGCACCTTCGCTCCAAGGAAGAACTGTTTATTCGGCGAGATGGGAAGCTAATGTTTGTTCGGAATGCAAACCAGCTGAAAATTGGTGATATTGCCCACAGACCATTGCAGGATGGCGATCTCATTCTCATAAACAGGCCTCCTTCTGTCCATCAGCATTCTCTGATTGCATTGTCTGCGAAAATTCTACCAATGGAATCAGTTGTATCGATCAATCCACTGTGTTGTGCCCCGTTTATGGGAGACTTTGATGGGGACTGTTTGCATGGATATGTCCCTCAATCGATACAATCAAGAACCGAGCTTGGAGAATTAGTAAGCTTACACCACCAGTTATTGAATATGCAAGATGGTCGAAGTTTGGTGTCGCTTACACATGACTCGCTAGCTGCTGCATATTTGTTGACAAGCACTGACACTTTCCTGAAGAAATCAGAAATTCAACAACTTCAAATGATATGTCTTTCAGTCTCAACTACACCGGTACCAGCAATCATTCAATCTATGAACTCTCAAGGTGCTCTGTGGACTGGTAAACAGTTTTTTAGCATGCTTCTTCCTTCTGAAATGAATTTCAGTTATGATCAGAAGTTACATATTGAAGATGGTGAATTGCTTACCTGCTCATCGTGTTCTAAGTGGCTACAAAATAGCACATCTGGTCTATTCTCTATCATGTCTGAACAGTATGGGTGCAGGGCACTTGACTTGCTCTCTTCTGCTCAGGAAGCACTATGCGAATTCATAACTATGAGGGGTTTAAGTGTCTCTCTATCTGATCTCTATATGTTCTCGGACAGTTACTCGAGGAGAAAACTGGCTAAGGGAGTTCAGTTGGTGCTAGATGAAGCTGAAGAAGCACTTCGTATCAAGCAGATAGTGCTAGATCAAGCTAACATGCCAATTCTGAAATGTTATGATGATATTACAAAGGTGTCATGTTCTTACAGTGAATCCAATTCTATTCAGAGCACTCAACATGTTACCAGATCAATCATGGCATTTAAGGATATCTTCAATGATCTGTTAAGGATGGTTCAACAGTATGTGAGCAATGACAACTCAATGATCGCGATGATTAAATCGGGAAGCAAGGGTAGCATGCTAAAATATACCCAACAGACTGCATGTGTTGGTCTTCAGCTGCCAGCAAGAAAATTTCCCTTCATGATTCCTTCGCAACTCTCTTGTACTTGCTGGAATAAGCAGAAGTTATCAGATTCTGAAATCATTGAGGGCTCCAATGAAAACTTGAGAGCCCAGAACCTCTATGCCGTGATTAGGAGTTCCTTCATTGACGGTTTAAATCCATTAGAGTGTCTTATACATGCCATATCAGGAAGGGCCAACTTGTTTTCTGAAAATGCCAATGTTCCCGGGTCATTGACAAGAAAACTGATGTATCATTTGAGAGATCTGCATGTTGCTTATGATGGGACCGTTAGAAGTTCTTATGGACAGCAAATAATGCAGTTCTCTTATGATAGTGCGGGTGAGATGTACTGTGACCGTGGTCCAGTAGGTGAAGTTGGTGCCCCTGTTGGTTCTTGGGCTGCTTGTTCCATTTCAGAGGCTGCTTATGGAGCGTTAGAGCAACCAGTGAATGGTTTAGAGGATTCACCTCTCATTAATTTACAGGTAAATTGTGTTCCTTTTGATGTGCAACCAGCTTCAGAGCTTTATGATGCTTTACTCTTCGTTTTCTGATGCTGTCTATTTAATATGTTCCATTTTGCTGTGCAGGAAATATTTAAGTGCCACAAGGCTACAAATTCTCAAGATCTTGTTGGTTTGCTTTTCCTATCAAAAAACCTAAATAAATTCAGATTTGGTATGGAGTATGCATCACTGGAAGTTAAGAATCATCTTGAGAGAGTGGACTTTCGTGATTTGGTTGAAACCATCTTGATCATGTCAGTTCACTTAATTTTTCCCCCTAATCTTCTCATACTTTGATATTGTGCATGCGGGTAATATTTGTTGCATTTTCTATTAGGTATGATGGCTGTGAAAAAACAAGAGAAGGAAGTCCTTGGACCACACATTTTCATCTAAGCCAGGTATTTTCTTTTGAAGTAACCAGCCACAGTTTCACTTTTATTCTAGGCCACTAAGTTGATATATAAATATTTATTTCATTTTGTACATATGTACAGGAGATGATGAAGAAAAGAGGATTAGGATTGATCTTTGTGGTAGAAGAGCTAACGACACAATTGAATAGTTTGATCCCATCAATTTGTATTTCAAAGAGGTAAGCACTGAACCTATTTATGTTACAAGGGTTATCTATATTTTCCCCTCTGTGGCTTCTTTCAGTAGTGCTTTCTAATTGCATGAATTTCATCGCATGGTTTCTTTATGCTTTCTTTTCTTCTCGAACACGGGTTCTTTAGCCAGTAGCATGTAATTCATTGCTTTATTGACCGGGGTTTGAGAAATAAACTTAGAAGATTTTTTTTGTTTCGCTACATGGGGCCTCGAATGTCAAATAGTATAGCTATCTGAATTCTGGACACAACACATTGTAGTATTAGATGTTAATATGGTTCTTCACTATAATTTGTTTATGTTCAAGAATTTGAGTTATTGTTCCTTGTTCTGGATCATCTTATTTTCCTATCTTAAAATAATAGAATTACTTGTTTTTTTTTCAACTGTCCAAGTTTAGCACTTCAAATCAAATTTTCTATTAAGCTGTTTGACATTTCATTTCCCAGTATTTGAATTATACATTTGTCAAAGTTGTTACAAAAGTGCAGGCCCTAATTTCTCCTTTCATCCTTTATCACATATTTTGACAAAGAATTTTTTTTTTCTGCAGCGAATGTTTAGTAGGTGACGGTTGTACTGAAAGTCCAGCATGCTGTATTACTGTTGTAGTACAAGCCGAATCTGAGTCGATTTCTCAGCTGAACAGTCTCAAAAACAGGGAGATTCCAATCATACTGAATACACTGCTGAAAGGTTATTATGATTCAATACATTTTACCATACTTGTCCCCTACATTTACTAAAAAGGAATTTCCTTTTAGGGATCACTACCTGCATTGTAAAATTCATTTGTAAGTTGTAGCTTGTACGGATGTGTGCCCCCAGCCACCCAGGAAATCTGTGAAATTATAGAACTAATCCTCATCGTGTGCCTTCTATTATTTAAACCTGGAAACATTAAGCAAACATATAGTTTTCGTGAATGTCTATCAAACTTCTGGCTGATTATGGATTTTTAGATATATCGAGATAATCGGAATATACACATTGAAACCGCCCTGTTTCTTTCTCCTGTGCAGGTTTTTTGGAATTTAAGGATGTTGAGATACAGTGTCATAATGATAGTGATCTTGCAGTGAAAGTTGCTATATCTGAACATTGCAAGACTGGGAAGTTCTGGGCCACTCTACAAAATGCTTGCGTTCCAATTATGGAGCTGATTGATTGGGAACAGAGTCAACCACAATGTATGTATGATATTTTCTGTTCATATGGCATAGACGCAGGACGGAATTATTTTGTTCAAGTAAGCACCCCATCTCTGTTGCAGAAGATTTATTTGCTAGCGGTATATCTGTAATTATTTATCTAACATTTAATTGTACTTATTTTATACAGTCTTTAAAGTCAACGACAGCTGATGTAGGCAGGATTATACGTCGGGAGCACTTGCTGATTGTTGCCGATAGCCTGTCTGCGAGTGGGCAGCTCCATGGCTTAAGTAGTCAAGCCTTAAAGAAGCAGCGCGATAGGTTATCAGTCTCTTCACCATTTTCGGAAGCATGTTTTTCTGTGAGTACTCCATGATTTTCAGCCAAATTTTTTTTAATGAATTTCCTTGTTTTCGTACTCCTTCCTTATTTGTAATGTTTTCTGCAGAGCCCCGCACAGAGTTTTACAAATGCTGCAAAGAACTCTTCAGCGGACAATCTCTGTGGTAGTCTAGATGCAATTGCATGGGGAAAAGAGCCATTCAATGGGACGTCAGGGCCTTTTGAAATTTTGTATTCTGGGAAGGTGCGAATTCTAAATGTTATGCAAAGTGAATATGGAAACTTTAATGCAAACGATGGGCATATTTGATGTGTGATAACGCACTACGATGCTACTTTCTTTGCGGCACTAAAATTTGTGCATTTAGTGTATTGGGACCTGGGAATCGCAAAATGTGGCTAGCACCTTTCTCCAGGGCAATCGTAATTACGCTTGATTGACATAATTATCCTACATCAAATTTAGGCAAGAATGGTTACTGTCGATGAACTAACGGTTAGAGTAGAAATTAATTGGCAATTTAAATTTTTTTTAGATAATGGGAAAAATTGGCAATTTAAATATATTTAAGGATGCACTGATATTTCATTTGATTCTAACATTTACTCTCTTTTGTAGTCACATGAACCAAAACAAAAGAAGAGCATCTATGATTTTCTGTGCAATCCTGAAGTTGAGAATTTCGAAAAGGATTGTATGGATACCTGCAAGCAAAGTACTGACAATACTTCAAGATGGAGGTTAGCAAGAAAGTCTAGCGACAGTGCTATTGTGAATGGTGGCACCGTATCTATTGATCAGGACTTGCTTCATGCTAAAGTTGGCATATGAGACAACATTAATGATATGCGTACTTGCTTGCAAAACTTGCTACGAAAGTAAGCCCATATCGATCTCCATGGAGCTTGGCTTTACGCATATTGCTTTTTTACTTTTTACTCTTTTTTAAGTTCTGATATGATTATCTATATGTAACGTTCTCTTTAACTTGCATGAAGGTACCCATTAAATGGACTTGTGAAGGAGCCGGAAAAATCACACTTAATGGAGGCCCTGAAATTTCATCCCAGAGCTGACGAAAAGATCGGTTCTGGAGTTACAGAGTTTAAGGTGGTAGTTCGAATGTTAAATTTTCTTTCTAGCATACCTTTGCTTTTCGACTCATCTAAGTTCCTATGTGACGTCATACGCTGCCTTACCAATCTTATTTTGTTCTAAAAATAACATATAGTTCTGTCACATCGTTTTATATTTGTGATGAGATTATTGTTCCCATTCTTATAGTGTTATATAGGTGTGTCTCCATTGAATTTGATGTTTGCGCATTGTAGTTTTTAGCCTTGTAAGTACTGTAAACTTCTCTACGATTGAGCAAAAACTAACCCTTACACAGATGGACTATATGGCCCATCTTAGAATTCTCTTTGTCAGCACTTAAAGGCGGATTACCGCCTGGTGTATTCCTGTTTAGTACCTTTCTTTTCTATTTGAGGAAGCAACGGTGGGGTTGTCCTACCTTAACTTTACTCAAAGGACATAAGGTGGGTGAGTCTCTTACAACCCACATGGTGGGAAGGGAGATGAACAAGACAAAATTGAGTAAAGACCTGTTTAATAATGTTACATGTCATTAAATGTTATGTGGAATGAACTTTGTAGTGTGTTGACTTAGTATTGTTGGCTATAGCATTTTACTGATGGTGTTCTGTTTCTTTCTTCTGTTTTACTTGCAGATCGGATTGAATCCTAATCACCCAAGCACAAGGTGCTTCATTTTGCAGAGGAACGATGGTACCACTGAAGACTTTTCTTACAACAAGTGTGTTCTGGGTGCTGCAAATTCCATCTCACCTCAACTCAGAAGTTATCTAGAGAAGAAACTGTATCATAGAGCATAAATTGGCAGTGCGCGCTTAAAAGATATTCATCTTGTCCCTGTGAGACCATAGGAAGTACTTCTGATGACAGATCAAGAAAGAAATGCCTGTCACAATTGGAGGATGCGTAGTGAATGAATTAGCTTTAGTTCTGGAATGACTTGAAAGGACACTCAAAAGGTCTTACAAGTATATGTGTGTCGATTCAACTCAACTCAATGTGATTACAAGAGATGTGGTCGTGACTCTGGTTTCATGGCTCCATACCTGTGGTCTTTTGTCTTATTTTTCTGCTGTAAATGGATTCTGACAATAGAGCAAGCTGTACGTTCATTTTGTTTCCAAGGAGTGGTGGTAAGAAAGGATAGTTGCTGCCATCGTCCCTGTATATTAAGATCGTTAGGCGTGCTTTCTAATGATCGGGAATTCTTGATTTTGCTGCAATTCGAGGTATTTCTGGCAAGAGAACTATTAGGGTTCTCGTCCAACTGTCCAATTTGATTACTTTGTGACAACAACGCAAGGTTTTTTGCCTTCTACTTCTCCGAAGCCATACCGAACTCGACTAAGCTGAGAGGGAGTCAAATCTGGGAATCGCACATCGTCCGGGAGCTGAATAGTGGAGAATTCCAACGATGCGATCGAGTACCAGTAGACACTCGCGATCTCCGTTACCCCAGTACAGGGACTTGTTGCCGATCAAGGCAATGTCCGTAAACTCCAGATTACCAAACGGGGCGACTTTTTTCCATGGCCCAACTGACCAATTCATTTTAGTCGAGGAGAAGACCACAGTCCGTACCCTACCCTCGTTCTCGGTAGCAACAACTATGACACGGAAGGAGTTTGGGTTCACATCCGAGGGGACCAAACAAGGAGGGAGCTCTTCAGCCCTCTCAATCATATCTTCGAACAGAATGTCTTCACTGCATTCATCAAAAAAATCAGATGACCAACACGTCATTGGGTTGTACACCGTGAGCTTCCTCATTACAATATTCATCAAAAGTAGTAATCCATCGACGCAGTCACTGATTTCCCAGCAAACAGATTCTCTACTGGTGCGGCTGAGCACTTTGGTGAGGAAGAAATCCCCTTTTTGAACAATGGCGTTGATCTTCGGATCAGGATCCCTAGTGATGGTGAAGGAAGGAAACGTGGGGACAGTTGTCACCTGGGTGGAGTCGTTGCTGAACCAGCCGAGGATTGGCGGCGTTGAGTGCAGGCTACAAAACTGACGGCGAAACTTCGGCGAATACAATCCTTTTTGCCAGGACTTTCTCGCGTACATGGCGTTGAGTAGCGTCTTGTGGCAAGGGACTCGGGCGATAATTGAAAGCTCAAGGTCTTCGCCGAGTGAGCCGGAAGCAGGCTCCATCACCGACAGCGATCCCTACTTGTTCCTCCCCTCTATTTTTTGTAGGGATCCTCTACTCTCGGTTACGGCGGAAAGAAAGACAAGTTAAAAGAGGGAAGGGGGGGGGGGGGGGTGATTCTCGCGAAGCAGGCAGGAGCAGTAAAAGCAGGGGAAGCTCTTGAGGAAGTGGTTACTGGAACTGAACATCCCTGGTTAACTGTGGTGAACAAGGGAACATCTTGTGTGCCTCTTTGATCGAATCCTCTATTCCCTATTCTAAATGCTCGATCCCGGGACGATCCAATCAACAGTCTCCAGTTTCAACTCGTGCTACCAAACCTCAAACGAGATCGAGGAAAATTGTTAGCGAGTATAATTCGCTGAGGTCAATATTGGTAACGTTAGATGCAAGTTATGAGTGATAAGACAAAATTCATCCATCAAATGACATTGTTTCGGAATAAATTCGATATTGTAGATGTGTATGAATGCTATAATTACAACGACGTAGTATATCTATTTGATGTATAATGATTCTAAGGAATAAATCAGTTTCAGTCGCGAGGCAACATGTGGGTGCAGGGAACCGAAAGCAAAGGTGTGTCGGTGTTGCTTGGGGCTGTAGACATCTTCAGGCAGGCCCCGGACAAATCTCGGAGCAAGGCCTCGGATGATACTATGTTCTCAGAGCAAGGCACGGGACAATCCTTGTTGCAATGGTCTACCGCTCTATTTCAACGCGCGCTACCAAAAGTTGAACGAGATCAAGCCGGGGACGATCCCCTGTTATAAAATTTCAAGGCGATAATTGAAAGCTCAAGGTTGTCGCGGAGTGAGCCGGAAGCAGTCGCCATCACCGACGGCGATCCCTGCTTGTTCCTCCCCTCTATTTTTTGTAGGGATCCTCTGCTCTGGGCGGAAAGATCAAAGTGGAGGACGGGGGGCTGGATTCTCGCGAAGCAAGAGAGTAGGCGCAGTAAAAGCAGGGAACTCTTGAGGAAAAGTCTCTCCCTTTCTCTCTATCTCTCTCCTTTTTTTGACAAGTATTTGCAACGTGCACTATACTTTGTACACATGATGTGATCGGGACTCAAGGGATTCATTCTTTTTGGCACTAATGGAGGACACGAATTCTGGAAAATTTATCTATGTTATAAAAAGGCTGGGAACATCCCCTGTTAAGTGTGGTGAAGAACGGAACATCTCTGGTTAACTGTGGTGAACTTTAAACTCGATATTGTAGTTGCATATGAACTAAAATTACAACGATGTAGTACATATCTTGGAAAATGATTCGGAGTAGACCCATTTGTGAGACTTTTGTCTGACCAAGTGCTCACATATCTATTTGAAGTTTGCAATGTGGACAGCTCATGTTATAGAGGAAAGTTAAAACGAACAAAATGTGGTCTCCCCTTCCTCTCTGTCCCCATTACATACCTATACCTACAAGATATCCAGAAATTCACATTGCCCGGGGAGGTACCGTGGTACCCATCACCCGTGGCATCGAGAGAGGTAGAGAATGCTGGTAGTAGTACTACTTACTATACAGTATATAGTATGGTTTCTAGTTTGCGGATGCAACAGTAGGGTGTGGGCAGTGATTCTAGCCTTGAAGAACCTCACTGGTGCCTATCGGATGAGACTTCCCCAGATATCGAGATATAGATTCCTGAGAGGCGCTTTCATGGGGCAGTGATCGGTCCAATGATCCAATCTACTAGGAGTATTCGCGAGAGTTGCCTCTGGGAGTCTGCGCACTCGATGCTCACGGGACGATCCCGTGCTCACTGGTCAAATGAACACGTGGATTTTGAAAGGGAACATCCATGTGAAGGCCCCCTTTGGAACGCAGGATTATCAAACGCAATAATAGGAAAAACGTAGGATTGGAGTTGGGCTATCAAGTGCAATCCTACAGGAATTGAAAATGCAGGAAAACTTTCTACACAACGTTTGGATGCAACACAGGAAAAACAAAGGAATTCAAAGAGAGAGAGAGAGTCTCAAAGGAAACTTTCCAAGAGGTTGGACCTCTTGCTAGAATTCCTCCAAAATTGCAATAGAAGAAAGCATTCCATAGGAATTTCATAGGATTTATAAGAGCACAATCCTTTGTTCCAAAGGGTGTCATAGGAAACATTCCTAGAGGATTTGAATCCTACAAAATTCCTCCATTTGTCCTTTGTAGTTGATACGCACCGGTGAAATCGATTCACGATCTTTTCCAAGCCTAACGCCGTGCACGCCTGCGGCCACTCCGCACCGAGAGCTGGGAAGGCTACACCAGACCATCGCATTCTCACAATGTGAAAGTAAATGACCTGTACTAGTATGTCATCATGGACTACGCCTACGTGCACGTGATGATCCTTTGTGTGGATTATTTTATCACGGGAATATACCGTGAAGGCTGCGATTTCTACCATGTTCCACAGATCCGCGGCACCACGCCACAACTCGAGCAATCCTTATCCCTTTTTTCTCATCCCTGGGCCTATAATAATAATTCGGCAAAGCGAGAGGTTCTCCTTCTCCAATCTCATAACCTTCTTACTCATCGCTTCCTCTGCTACCGTCTACTTCCATCTTCATGGCGGACCAGCTCAGACTGCCATGGCCAGACTTCTCCCTCATTTTGCAAACTCCAGGTGATTCAAAGTGGATTTCTGGAGATCTCGTAATAGGTTACTTTGTAGATTTCTGGAGAACTCATATGAGATCCCAAAGTGGTTGTGTCGTCGTCGTCCTTTCCCATCTTCTCTTTATGTTATGATCGACGTCGTCCTACCATCGCCGGGTAGCCGGCGGCAGTGGCAATCCAAATCTGCTTTCCTGCATCTCTGGTTGTTTCTTCAGAATGGCCGATGTCGTCATAGCCTCAGACCGAGGAAGGAGATTGATGAGGAGTGTTTAGACTGTTAAATCTTGTTGTACCTCAATTTTATTATTTATTTTCTGAGGTGATACTTTTGTCATCACAGTCATATGATTGTTAAATCTGTTTATGCTAGTCTTCTAGCTTTCCTTGTAATCTTTTCATATAACGAAAGATATTCATGTTTGAAGTCGACGCGCTTTCAAATGGAAATTAAAGTTGTGGACTCCTTCGCATTTTGTATGAACGGACTATCTGGTCAGACACGTTTCGAGAGAATTCTAATGAATATAACCAAACTCATGAGCAATGGCCAAACGTTTTCAGCGATTTTTTGTTTCAGGTTGTGAAACCTTTTTTTTTATTGAATCTGATGAAACTTTTCTGATTCTCGTTGAAGCTAGACCTGTACGTAACCAAACGTGTAGTACTAATATTGTCTAGTAAAGGGACGGATAGTCAACCGATTAGTGACGAACCAGCCATAATTTTGGGGCAGGGTTCCCCTGACATGAGCCAGGGTCACTGACACGTGGACCTGGCTCAACTTTTGGCCGCCCGCTCAAACTCACCGCTGGGCAGCGCGCGCTGGGGATTCAAATTTCGTTCGAGGATGGGCGAAACGGGGAAATGTCGATTTTGTGCCTGTCCTCCCGAACGCTTTCGTGTCTCTGTGAAGGGTATTTTGGGAAAGTACCTTAGCCAACTCTTAAAATATCCCCATCCTTCTCCTGAGCAGATCCATCCCCCAGTTCAAAAAAAAAAAAAACCAGAGCCATCCCCAATCCCCAACTCTTCTTCTAGTCGCACCATTACTGGGATCACCAATCCTCCCCCCCCCCCCCCCCCCCCCCTCATTCGCTGCCCCGTACTCCCTGATCGTCCATTCCTGACTCTCCTCGCCGTTTCTCTCGGCCCCTTCTTCCCAGAGCGCAACCACCGATGGCACGTCTTCCTCTGAAGACTCCGACGACACCAGTGGGGAATGTAGGACTGAAGCGGAAGCATGAAGGTACTTGTTTTCCTTGTTTCGTAGGCACAAGCGAAACACTTGATACTCGTTTAGGTTGTCTGTGATTGTTTGTGGGATGCGGTGAGTGTTGTGTAATACTGAGTTCATACGTATGTAGTTTTGGTCTGTTTTGTTGAGCTACAGATCTAGAAAAATCTTCGGATCTGGAGCGGGGATCTGTGGTTTCCTGGTATCGCCAGTTTAATATTGTTTTTGACTTAAAACGTAGGTTAAATTACTTCATTGGAAGCAGTCTGGCAGTTCCATTACATTAACTGCATTTGTACCTTTCTCATTTGAATGCTTGAACTATGATGATAATCTGTATTTACTTAAGTAGTATACCAGTATTTTAAGCTTATTACCCAAAGAGTACAGCGCTATACCTGATGATTATGCTTCTGAATGTATTCATCAAAATGCACTGCAATCCCAAATAAAGCTTATTGCATACTCGAGTTTAGCTACATAGTGTGATGATTACATTCATTTGACGTCGCTTCTATATGCATGTGGAAGGAACAACAATTAAAGGAGACCTACCTGCCGAAGACCTGTTGGAGATGCGGTCAAGTCCCTTCCAGAAGGTATCACAACGTCTGATTGCATCAATTTTATATCTTATGAACACTGTTAATCTCATTTGGCTTCTTTTAATGTAAAGCATACTATATCAGATAACCTCATCTTACCATAATGCACCATGTGTAGGAAAAGCGTGTGACAATGGAACGGAAGAGTGAGGGGATCGAATCCACAGGGTCTCAGTGCTACATCTCTGTGGTAAGAAGCTAAAGGAACGATGCCTTAGATGACCAATCATGAAAGCTTCATTTCCTTTGTCGTTGCAAGCTTACCGTTTACATTTTTGTCCACATCTTTCCAGAAGAAAGTGATGCATCGCGCTGCGGAGGTGACCGGATGTGACACTTTTGAGGATAGCCAGGATCCTTTTGTAAGACCTTGTCCCGTTTTATCTCATCTTGCACATTGGTTCACTTCAGGCAGTCTTAGTATATGATGGAAATCTGAGTTGACGCTCTTTATTTGCCAGGATGTTGATAACGAAGTTGGTCCTCAAGTTGTGGGATCTGGTATAGTTGTTGAAGTTGTGGGCATCAAGTCACTCTCCAAGGACCCCTTCGACCGTTTACAAGAGCTTCATGCTGAAGTTCTGACAACTAAAGAATGCCACAAAGCACTTCGACGACTGATGGATAAGCAGCATCAAGAGTTGGCAACGTTGAAGAAGGAGGCAAAAGAAGCAGATGCTGCAAGGAAGTCCGATGAGATTGAATGTTTGAAGAAGCAAACTAAAGCTGACAATGTCCGCCTGGAGAAACCGCTGAAGCTCCATCACTTGTCTCGTCCTGGACAAACTGTACAGTGATATCTTAAGTATGCTCTCCTTACCCTTTGGTTGTGTGATGGATGTAGTTTCGTTTGTTAGTTATTTGGGATTATGCCTCTGCGGCACATGTTAATGAACAGTCAACAAGAAGCTTGTATATATATTCTGTCATTTCTGTTCTGTTATCTGTGTAACATCAATTCCAATATAAATGAGTTTTGGGATTGTAATTGGACAAAGAAATGGGTCAGCAGCAAAATGGCAACCCGGCCCAGCTGCTGTATGAACGGAAACAAATTACGTGTATGGGTTATAAACACAACGGCCCAATAATTACGTTGGGCTTCTTTCGGGCTCTATTTGGACCGTGAAAAAACCGTGACGAAATGCGCACTGACATGTGGACCCGGCCCATTCAGCCCACAAAGGAACAGTAACAAACGGCCCACTATTGGTGGGACCCACCATCAATTCTGGCCCTACATGTCAGCTTAAACAGTAACAAAACGGCCCACTTTGTGTGGGACCCACCATATTTGATGGGCCTACATGCTGCTGAAACAGTAATAAAACGGCCCAACTGAAATTGGGCCGTTAGTGGACCAAATCACGATTTATGATGAAAATGAGCGATGCCATGTCAGCAGTCACGTCGGATGTGGCTAGGTTCGGCTCAGTTTATGACGAATGAGCAACCGTCACCATCCTGTGGTCTGTGTTTAAAAAAGGTCATAAATCACGACTGACCACGCTCGACTGCTGACGGACCCTAAAAGGTCATAGATCGCGATTTATGACGAAAATTTCGTCACTACAAGCAGTCGGTGACGCGTTTAAAACGTCACTAATCAGCATATCTGTTCTAGTGTCCAAAGACCCTTCATAGGCGACGCATTTTAACAAAACGCGTCTCCAAACTACCTGATATACACAACTATCCACACAAACATTGCATTACACATGCTTTATCCATCAAATATACACAACTATCCACACATAGTTACAGAATGATCTTAAATAAAAAGTTACAGAATCATTTCAAGTGCTGATTTTACAAAGTGACAGGAAGCAAAAGCTAGCGAATATGCAGTTCCAACAATTTTGTCCAAGACACGCTACATCTAATCACTCAGGTGACAGGTTGCAACATCAGTTCCCGCTGCAGAGAAAAACAATTGCACTAACCATTCAATCAGTGCAAAAGTAAGAGGACACGTTTCAATGAAGCAGACATTTAGATTGAGACGAGGAACAAAATAACAAGGTATACCTTTTGCCAATCAGTGCAAAAGGTATGTTGAGAGCACACCTTCAATGGGACTGAAATGGTTGGTTCCAGAATTGCATAGGTATACCATGGCTGCACCAGAGAGAAGGAACATCAGTATCTGACTCAAAGAACCTCGTATATGTTACAGAATAAAATGTCCAGTACAGATAAAATGTTCAATTCAGATGATAGTTACAGAACTAATTAAAAGATAATGATTGCATGCTAAAAGAGCTATTGGAGAAGTGTCAAGTACATTAGTAAATTAGCATGCGACAAGGCAAAAGTTAATACAAGGAAAAGGAAAAACTAAATCAGGTCTGCATGTGAGAGTTAACTGGTCAAAGAATTGATATGGAAATGATGATATAGGTAAGATACATACTTGGCTAGCAGTGGTCAATAGAGTGGCAAATTATCTTGCATTTTCATATTACAAGTAAATCAAATACAAGTAAACATGCAGTTCAATCGATCAAACTGGTACAATAGTGAGCAGGCAAAATACTTTGAGATGCTCTGCAAGATTGGAACATAATGTGCTAACATATGTGGTCACTGAACACACAGGGATATCAGCTCTACAGTTTACGTCAAATACTCAAATGTTCATGTTTACCTGCGTTGATGATGAACGATAGCCCAAGAAATGTGTTGGAACTTCCTCCTCTATTTTGGCAATGAGTCTGCAAAATGTGGTGAAAACAAAAGCTTCCTTGCCAGCAAGTAGTTAGCTGTTACAGTTCAGTTGGCTAGAGAAAAAAATCCGCCTTATAGTCAACCAGCACTTGCATATAACCTAAACAAAGAGAATGTACGTAATAGCATAGTATCTGTTCATATCATTTACGAAAATGTAATAGCACTTGCATATAACCTGAAAAAATCTGCCTTATAGTATCTGTTCATATCATTTACGAAAATGTAATAGCATAGTATCTGTTCATATTCAATGCAAAGTAACCCACAGCTTAATTATCATCACAGGGCATTAGTAGTTCATAAAGCCAAAGAGAGTCTGTTCTCATCAGTTTAGTTCATAAAGCCAAAGACATGTGTAAATTACCAGCTATGCAACATGGGTCAGGCCAAGTAACAAAATCAATAGCATAAACATAGCGCTAGGTATGTTGGCACAATCATCAGTAAGAACACTCCTGATGTATATGCATTTACAACCAGCTCAGAACTACTGAGCTTAATCAAAGCAGCAATTGTTAAGCAAAAGAAGCTCCTGATGTCATAAACACCTTCAGACCAGACCAGAGTATAAAAAAGACAGGTGCACTTTGTGTATGTGCATTTTTTTCAGGCCTGACATAACAAGCATAGCCTCTGCAAGCTGCAATAGAAACAACTAACTGAACCTAGATCCATGAAAGACTAGCTGAGTAACTGGCAGGGACACTTCTGCCACAAGGAAAATGAGCACGCAAACTACAGAAGCTAGATGTACTACCGTAAGCTGAATCAAAACAGAGCAGGAAACTAGCTATAATCAGCGGCATCTATTATTAATTGCAGATCACTGAATCGGCACATGGCTCTTCTTGCTACCTTACACAAAGGGCATATCGCAAGCAGATCAAGCAAGCACGCAGCGCCAAGCAATCTACAACAAGCAGTCAAGTTCAGTCGTGCTTGGATCTAGAACAGAGCAAGCACAGCTTACCTGGGGATGAAGATGGGGAGGTGGGGAACCTAGTGCTGGAGCTCCGTCACCGTCGGATCCGTCCTCTCCCACCTCAGGTCCGGCTCCATCAGTTCAGTTGCCGCTGGATCTGCCTGAACCCGAGAAAGAAACAACTGCTGTCTAGGAGGCTCACCATGACCGCCTGCTTGCTGCCGACCTCGGCCCGGGCATCTCCCGAGTCCAACCAATGCGCCGATGCCGTGGGAAGAGGAGGCCGCGGCGACCGCCATGGAGAATTGAAGCGACCTCGTCCACCCGGAGGAGGGCAAACCCTAACCCTAGGGCCTTCGCCGCTGATGCTGCTCCGACGAGGGATGCGCAGCGGCTTGGGTCGACGACGAGCAGGCGCGAGGTCGGGGTGAGGCGGAGCCGCAGCTCCTCCGGCGAGGTGGGGTCGTGGGGTGCGGCAGCTCGGGGGGATGAGGAGGCACGAGGTCATGGCGAAGTGGAGGAGCGGCTGCTCCAGCGAGGTGGGGGGATGCGGCGGCTCGGGTTGACGACGAGGAGGCGTGGCTGCTCCGGCAAAGGGCGAGGTAGGGCGCGGCGGCTCCGGTCGACGGGGAGCAGGCATGGCGAGGTGGGTGGAGAGCGGAAGGGGAGGGACGGGAGGGGGTGCGGTCCTGCGTTGGGACTTGGGAGTGAGGACGAATGGTGTGGGTCAGGGGTTGCCTTGGGTGTTCGGACGCGAGGCAAACGCCGAGTAAGCTGAAACCAAGGAAAAATTCGGGTCCGGGTCGATTTGTTCGGCGACGCGTTTTGCGGGAGACGCGCCTGCGATAGCAGACGCGTTTAGTTAGAACGTGTCGCCTGTTGTGATATATTAGAGACGCGTTTTGTTAGGTCCTGCTGGGTGCAAAAAGCTGGGAGACACGTCTCGTTCAAGGCACGTCTGGAACACAAATTCGGAGACGCGTTTCATTTCCGAGTCTGCGATGATAGTGACTTCTAGGTGCCTTTCTTACATAGTGAACCGGATAACACCAGATCTTTGAATTACATTACTTCACGCCTAAGCTAACTTGTCATGCAAGTAACCTTGTATCTTCACAGCCTCCCTCAATCATAACCTCGTGAGGTTAAGATTGACTTTGAAGTTCTCGAACAGTCGTACGGAGAGTGCCTTTGTAAACCCATCCGCTACTTGTTCGCTTGTAGGAATGTACTCGATTTCAAGTCGCCCAAATGAGACCCTTTCTGTTACAAAGTGGTAGTCCACTTCAACATGTTTAGTCCTGCCATGAAAAACTGGATTAGCAGATAAATATTTAGCACCAAGATTGTCACACCATAACCTTGAAGCCTTTGGACTTTTTATCCCTAGCTCAAAAAGCAAAGTCTGGATCCACATAACTTCAGTTGTTGCATTTGCTACTGCCTTATATTCAGACTCGGTACTGGACCTTGATACAGTTGGCTGTTTCTCTGCACTCCATGATACCAAATTATCACCCAAATATACAGCAAAACCTCTAGTTGACCTTCTATCATCAATGTTGCCTGCCCAATCTGCATCTGAGAATGCGCTCACTAAAGTAGAGTGAGATTTCTGAATTTTCAGCCCAAGCCGTGTGCAACCTTTTACATATCTCAATATTCCTTTAACAGCAGCTAGATGAATAGTAGTTGGTGCATGAAGATACTGACATACTTTGTTAACAGCAAAAGAAATATTAGGTCTAGTCAAAGTAAGGTACTGTAAACCCCCAACTATACTTCTATATTTTGTAGCATCATCTGATCCCAATAGAGTACCATCATGGAGAGACAATTTTTCACTTGTAGAGAGTGGTGTAGCTACTGGTTTGCATTCTGACATGCTAACTTTCTTTAACAAATCAGATGCATATTTGTCTTGTGTTAAAACAATACCATCTTTGACCTTGCTCACCTCAATCCCAAGGAAGTAGTGTAGCTCTCCAAGATCCTTAAGCGCAAATTCTGCACTCAAATCTGTAAGTAGTGCCATTGTGGCCTTTTCCAATGAACTTGCCACAATTATATCATCAACATATACAAGAACAAACACAGTGATGCCACCTTTGTTATAGAAGAACTGAAAACCGAGACTTATTAATTTTGTACTCAACCTTGAGTACCATGCCCTGGGAGCCTGCTTTAATCCATATAAGGCCCTATCAAGCTTGCAAAAAAAAGATGGTTTGGATGCATCAACAAAACCAGGAGGTTGCTGCATGTAGACTTCCTCATCTAAGAAGCCATGAAGGAATGCATTTTGCACATCAAGTTGACGTAGACTCCAACCTCTAGAAATTGCAACTGAAAGAATGATTCTTATGGTTGTAGCTTTAACAACCGGATTGAAAGTGTCTTCATAGTCAATGCCATATTGTTGTTTAAACACCTTTGCTACCAACCTTGCTTTGTATCTATCCAGACTCCCATCAGACTTTCTTTTAATTTTATAGACCCATTTGCACCCAATAACATTTCTACCCTTTTGAGGAGGAACTAGGTGCCAAGTTCTATTTTTCATAAGAGCATCATATTCTAATTCCATAGCCTTTCTCCAATTTTCATTAGCTAAAGCCTCAATTTCATTGTGCGGTTCCCCAGACGATGTAAAGCAGATATTTTTAACAATACCATTAGCAAAATTCTTTTTGTATTTAACAGTGCCATCAATGTAAGTCTTTTCCTTACGAATGCCGCTTTGGAGTCGGGTGTGTGACCTGCTTTCATCCGCACAAGATCCGACAGTTGGTGGCGTCGTCTGCCGTGCAAGATCTCCCCGCGTTGCTTCCTCCCGCATGGCAGTTTCCTGATGGCGGGGCGGAGCGCTGGGTCCGGCAGAATCCTCCGTGCCATGGTCGGGCTGACGCATGGCGGCAGCGCGGTCCTCCGCCGCGTCGCGCGCAGCGCACTCGCCCGACACAGGACGCGTGGCGCCAGCGGGTTCGCCGGGTGCACACGGGGACGGAATCGAGGACGATTCGCCTGGCGCAGCCGCTGCACCCGACCGAGATTGTATGGGATCGCGTGCCAGGGACGGGACAACGTCGTTGAGGCTGTCGGTTTCTTCCCTTGCTGGCGGCAACCCCGTTTCTTGCTGATTTAACAGCAATTCCTCCTGATTTTCAACCTGTTCTTCACAATCGACTTCAACAAGATGGTCAGTGGTGTTAGTTGGCACATTAGTCTCTGGATTAGCTGTAGGTTCATCCCCAAAACTCGACAAAAAAGATCCAAACAAAGAAGGAGGAAGTTGAGCAATTTCGGCCCTAAGTCTTGCACCAGCGTTGGGATTTAATTGGGCAAAGGGAAAGACATTTTCGTCAAACACAACATCCTTAGAAATGTAAACACGTCCAGTGGAGACTTCCAAGCATTTGAAACCTTTGTGAGGGAGACTATAGCCAAGAAACACACATTGTTTGGATCGAAATTCTAGTTTGTGAGCATTGTAAGGACGGAGATTGGGCCAACATGCACAACCAAAGATTCGAAGAGAGGAATAATCTGGTTCTTTGTGATATAGACTCTCAAGAGGAGTAGACATATCAATGATTTTGCCAGGCATGCGATTAATGAGGTAAACAGCTGATTGGAAAGCCTCATCCCAATATTTTAGTGGCATGGAAGCCTACTTCAACAATATGGCGATGTTTTCTTTCAGCAGAGCCATTTTGTTGATGTGTGTGTGGACAAGAAACGTGATGAACAATACCAACACATGTAAAAAAGGAGTTGAGTTTTTCATACTCGCCTCCCCAATCAGTTTGCATGGCAAGAATTTTTCGATCGAATAACCTCTCTACCATTGCTTAAAATTCTTGAAATTTTTGAAAGACTTCGGACTTGTGCTTAATGAGATATAGCCAAGTAAATTTACTATGATCATCAATCAAGCTCACATAATAGTGTTTTCTACCAACAGATTTGAAGGCAGGTCCCCAAACATCAGAAAACACAAGTTCCAAAGGATGAGAGGAAATACTATTAGATCTCATAAAAGGCAATTGATGACTCTTTGCTTGTTGACAAGCATCACACACTGACTCACTTGATTTATCTAAACAAGGGAGTTTATTCTTGCTAATGACATGCTTAACAATGAAAGAGGACGGATGACCTAATCTATTATGCCACCTAGAGAAAGGAATCTTGATGGCACTCCAAGCTTGCTTTATTGATGGCGATGGAAGAGGGTAAACCCCATTCTGGCACCTTCCCTTAAGAAGAACTTTCTTCGTGACCTGATCCTTGATTAAAAAGAACCACGGGTGAAATTCTAAAAAAGCATTGTTATCAGTGGCAAGTCTATGAACGGAAATGAGATTTTTAGTGGCTTGTGGCACATAGAGTACATATTTTAAGTGAATATTGCGAGTAGGGGTAGGAACCATAGCTTGTCCATTTCAAAATCAGAATGGACTTCTTGGGCTAGGTTATGTTTAATGACGTTTGTTAGCCTAAGCAGTGACAAACATCTAGCGTCATAAGTAATGACAAAGTAAGAATCGTCATAAAGAACTTATGACGAAAAAATAAATTTTCATCACAAAACATGATTAAACACGCATTATAGGTGACGAACTGATTTTTGTCACTGGATCGTCACAGATATTAAGCCAGTGACATATTTTTCATGTTTTGTGACGTAAATTAAACTTCACCTATCATAAGATTTCTTGTAGTGGCTAGAATTACTATTTCAAAATCAAGTCTATGTTGATTCACTCTTCCCACAATTCATTAACGCTTGATGCAAATAAATATTATATTGCGCATATTATGACAACACAACATTGGTGAATGCTTTTTGTTAAGTCACCAAAAAGTAGGAAATTTGAAAACTTGCAATGTCAGCCTTTGGATGGTGCATCTAAAATCAAGATGGTTGTATCTAGAGACAATAGCGTTTTAATCATGATTCTAGACTCTAATTGCGTTTTCACCATCGATTTTTAGATTTTGGAAGATCACCATTGATTGCTTTCAGATTTTGCAAGATCATCATTGATTTTTAAAAAAATGATGGTAAAATCGCAAAACTATTTTGCATGATCACCATCGTTTTTCGAAAACTGATGGTAAAATCGCAAAATCTGAAAACCAATGGTGAAAACACAATTGGAGTCTGAAAGGATGGTTGTTTTGCAATTGCCCCTTGTACCTAAAAGTCTCAAAGTTCATGCATCTGCGTAGCTAGTGTCTCAAAGGCAACGTAAATCACAAATCCAATCAACATCGGTGCATATGCATCAAAGGCCACTGAAGTGATTCACTGCAAGTCTGCAACCACTTCTTTTGTGACGTTGCTTATCTGTCTCATAGAGACTATAAACTGCACAGCGTTTATATAAAATGTCCAAATGATGTACTTTTGTGCCATGTCGAGCATTTGGATTTTGGCACTCATGCACGTACTCGAGGAGCGCATGCAGCAGTAGAACTCCCGTAAATGAAATGACAGAAGCCAATCGAATGTAAAACAAAAACTGATTACTTCCAAACATTCTTTGTTCCACTTTCGGAACAAGCTAAGGTCACCTGAGACACTCACACACTACTCTGCGACGCAAAAGACAAGAAACACTGGAGGACTACACGACCTTGCAAACCCATTTCTAATCTGACTAGCTGCTACTACTTGTAGACTGGAGGACCGCATCATCTCTCTGCAAAACAAAGGCACAAAAATGCGGGCCATGATAAGAACATAATAAATCTTGTATTATGTGACAACATTTTTTTGAAAATGGAAGACATGATTGGAGAGAGGAGTAGGGGTGGGACGTGGGAGTACCGTGGTTTACTAGGAAGCAGGTGGTTTCACGGACGATTTCGGCGGTGGAGTCGATGCCGGTTTTGGTGGTGCCGCTGCCGGTGCTGGTGGTGGCTCCGATGGAGTGCATGGTGATTTTGGTGGAGTCGCCGCCGGCGTTGGTGGTGGGGTTGATGGTGATTCCGGTGGCGCCGCTGCCGGTGTCGGTGGTGACGACTTCGGTGGTGTCGCGGCTGGTGGCGGGGTCGATGGTGATTCCGGCGGTGGCGACGATGGCGATTCTGGCGGCGTGGCCTTTGGCGGTGGCGACGACGGCGATTCTGGTGGTGTCGCCTTCGGCGGCGGAGACGACGGTGATTCAGGCGGTGTCGCCTTCGGCGGCGGAGACGATAGCGATTCCGGCGGCGCTGCCTTCGGCGGCGGAGACGATAGGGATTCTGGTGGAGTCGCCTTGGGCGGCGGAGACGACTGTGATTCTGGCGGTGGTGTCGCCTTCGGTGGTGGAGACGACGGGGATTCAGGCGGTGTTGCTTCTGGTGGTGGAGACGATGGGGATTCCGGAGGACAAGCTTTTGGCGGTGGAGCCGACGGGGATTCCGGTGGCGTTGCCTTTGGCGGTGGAGATGATGGTGATTCCGGCGGTGGAGTGGATGGCGTCGCCTTTGGCGGTGGAGACGACGGTGATTCAGGCGGTGGAGTCGATGGCGTTGCCTTTGGCGGTGGAGCCGACGGTGATTCCGGTGGCGGCGTCGCCTTTGGCGGGGGAGCCGATGGTGATTCTGGTGGAGTCGCCTTCGGTGGTGGAGATGATGGCGATTCCGGTGGCGTTGCCTTTGGCGATGGAGATGATGGCGATTCCGGTGGTGGAGACGATGGTGATTCCGGTGGCGGAGATGATGGCGATTCCGGTGGCGTTGCCTTGGGCGGTGGAGACGATGGCGATTCCGGTGGCGGCGTCGCCTCAGGCGGTGGAGTCGATGGTGACTCTGGCGCCGTCGCCGGCGCCGGCGCCGGTGGAGGGTTCAGTGGCGGCACAGGCCCCTCTGTTCAATGAAACACGTATATCCGCCGCTACAGATTAGTTTCGTTCCATTCCATAATCAAAACCAAAAAGAAAAAAAAAAACTGGATTTTACACAGACACAACTTACTGATGCACTTGTGCAGCTCGGCGTGCGGGAACGCGACGCGGCACACGCGCGGGAGCAGCGCCATGCGCAGCCGCAGCATCGGCGCCGGCAACAGCAGCTTGGCGAACCCGCCGTTTACGACGTGGCACATGCAGACGGGCGCGTCCTTGACCACGGCCCTGAACCCGTCGCAGCACGCGGCGGGCGGCGCCGCGCGGGAGGCGGCCTTGTTGGTGAGGAAGTCGGCGCACGGCGTCGCCATCCCGGACAGCGACGTGTGGCACTCCGCCGGCTGCGGCGGCGCCGGCGTCGGCGTCGGATTCGGGGAAGGCGGCGGCTTGCAGGGGGGCAGGAACGGGTGGCGTGGCAGGCCGGGAGGGATGCAGTGGATCGGCGGCCGGCGGTACGGCAGCCGAGGATGTAGGTACAGTGGCTGCGCCTTTGAAGGATCTGCATCGGCTTCTCCATTTCCTCGGATCGGCGGCAGGGCGGCCGAGACCACGAGGAGGGCGAGGAGGAAACTCATCAGGATGCGCGTCGACGGCGCCATGATCAGTTTGGTTGTGGAGTCTAGTCTATCTCGTTGGTGGTAGGGTAGCAGTGCAGATGATGTACGTACATATTTATAGATCAGTCTGGGTGCGGAGGAAGAGGAGGATCGAGACGATAACAAAACTGGATTTTCCGCTGGGGTCAGTTCGAGATTCTAGGCGCTGATGCAGGCGGTCAGTTCACCTCCAGGCTCCAGGTAACAACTTTCCGCAAACGGGCGGGCCGGCCGTGTGTATAGCGAAATGGATATGTACATATGAGTACATCTGCAACAAATTCTCTACAAAAGGTCAAAACTTATGTATGCTTGTACCTGCAGATTCGTCCATTGAGCAAAACTAATAAGTGTGCTAGACATCCACGCATTCATGCATTCACGAGCTAGCAAATTTTTAAGATTCGAGGATTTTTTTTTCAAAAAAATAACAGTACTTTGTATACAAATGTATGTCATTATTATGATTTTTTATAAGATTGCACTCAACATAACATTTCATTCTTACAATATGTATTTATTGGGGACATACATTCTCTCTCAGCGATCAAGTCCCAAATGACGTATTCTATTGATATTATAAATTATCTGTCATAATTTTACATATTTGCTTTTACAAGACAATCTGGCGCCACCAAAATATGTCGGGTAGATCCTACAAGTTCTTTATGATTAATGACTGAATTCACCAAATTTTGTTTGTTAGGCATTTGCCAAAAAAAATTATGATGCCTTAAATCTACTGTCAACCCACCATTCTTCCATGGCCTCAAGGCCGAGAACCCCTTTTTTTCCCATCATCTAAAAAAAAAAAACCTCCACCATTCTTAAATATATGACACTCCCAAAGGGAATTTGATTTTCATTAACTAGGGTGCCATGTCACTATTTTGATGATGTCACAGGTAGTGGCAAAGCTATTAGCTCTACTATGACCCAAGTGCACTGACTGCTCCTGGGTGTTTCTATGTGGTGCCCCATGAGGTGACAACGCGAACACCACCGTCACTGAAATTTTTGTTTTCCGTGGTGTCAGTACACTAGAGAGGGCTCACCTAGCTTCGCCTCTGGTGGCAAGGGGTTAAAGGGGAAAGAGATGAAACCATGTTTTCATTGTTTCTAATACAATTTGTGTCTTGCACATACTCCTTGGAAACAATTAAATGAAACAAATGCCACTGCGTGACCTATTTCAACCATCACATGAATACATTATTGCTTACGGGGCATCCATGGAACAAAATGAAACGTATCATTGGGACTATCCTTAGAAAATCAAATTGTTAGTGAAGGTCTCCTTGTGAACACCAAATATGGTGTTGGGAACGTATTGATCCTTTACAACCTGTGCTGTTGATCATCTCCAATAGTTCCCAATAAAAGTACATCCAATTATTGCATCTTTTCTAAAATTTTGGTAAAAAAAAACCCTCTACCAACATTTTTCAAAAACTCGATTTACAAAAAGTAAATGTGTCCAAATGGGTCAAGAACATATTGGGCTGCATTTGGAACCGTTGTACACTGGCAAAAATATTGGGCTTGTTGGATTGTGGTTTTTCTGTTCATATGAATTCTAGACATGCATGAACGTGTATGGAGTATGTTCTAGCTTGTACAGGAAATAAAGGATTCGATTTACACGCTCATCAGACCGTAACAGATTGGCCGGGTGCTTATCTCTAGTCACAACGACTGTGAGTTTTCGAGGCAGGAAAGAGAGCATCCTAATTTTGTTAACATGAATAACACGATTTTCATTCTTGATCACATACATCTTCATGTGTGTCAGTGTGTGCAGACTTCAACTACGCTGAGACTGAGAATAAATAATGGTGTTGCCAGGATTTCCGCGTATACTAGGAACGTAATAAGCGGTTAATATCTAACTTATGAGTGTTCAACTGGATGTCGTATATGGATCGCACCACGGGTCATGATCCAATGAAGCAAATTCAAAAGAACCATACTAACTAAGACCACGCAACTCAGTCGACGTGCAAAGACGATTTTGTTTGTCTGGAGATTGGATCTGGCATAAAGCATTCTTAAACGACACCTACCCAGTAAATAATCTCTTACTCAATGCCAGATAACAAAACCCAGAAGTAAAACTCAGAGAGATCCAAAATTACATGATAGATGGTCCACATCCGAATAAGGTACCTACGTAACTAACCTAATCCTAACACACTGCTGCCATTAGGAAGAAAAACTAAGATGACACGCGACGATTTCCTCAACCCACATCTTATAGAACTGCTCCTGACTGGACAGAACTGTTCAACTGCTTGCTGCTGCACCTCGATTTACCCCTGCGAAAAAAACATGCAGGGTACATGTTTTGTCAGAAAACAGATCTGAAGAATATTCATGCTACTACCCTAAAAAAAAGCAGAAAAGAAAACAAAAGATAAATACCGCAATTTAAGGAGACGGCGTCTTCGGCGGGTTCATCGGCGGCACAGGTCCTCCTGTTTCATAAAAAAAAAAAAAGGGGGTTCATCGCAACAGATCAGTTTCCTCACATGCACAAATACATGGACAAAACAAAGATTAAGCATGAAGAAGAAGAAAAAGAAAATCACGACTTACTGAAGCACTGGCGCAGGGTGCCAAACGGCATGGCGGCGCCGCAGACGCGCGGGAGCTGCATCATGCGCAGGCGCAGCATGGGCGCCGGCAGCAGGCTCGCGAAGTCGCGGTTGACGACGTGGCACATGCAGACGGGCGCGTCGTTGACGACGGCCTTGAGCCCGTCGCAGCACGCCGCCGGCGGCGCCGTCACGCTGGTCTTGGTGAGGAAGTCGGCGCACGGCGTCGCCATCGCGGCCAGCGACGTGTGGCACTCGGCCGGTTGCGGCGGCGCCGGCGTCGGAGGGGAAGGCGTCGGCGTCGGTAAGCCGCCGTGGGTGGCGTTGCAGGGCGGCAGGAACTGCGGGCGCGGCCAGCCCGGGATGCAGGGGAACGACGGGCGGCGCGGCCACGACGGGAAGCTCGGGAGCGGCGGCAGCGCCGGGAACGGCGGGAGGCCGGGGATGTTCGGCCATCCGGCCGACGGCGAGGCTTCTTCTTGTTTGACCGCGGCGGCGTCTCGGGCCGCCGCCGACGGATGCAGGGCGGCGCCGGCGAGCACGGCGAAGGCGAGGAGGAAGGCGAGCGAGATGCGCTTGGATGGAGCCATGGTTTCTGTTTTTGTTTTGCAAAGGGCGTAAATTGCGTGGTACTAGGACGTGACGGGCAAGGAGCGTTTATATAGGGCGGTCAGCTTGAGATAAGGAATTCAAATGTGAAACCTCGTTTGATTGATTGACAGCAGATCAATTTATCTCGAGGGTTTTTCTATCTTGCGTGCACGTAATTTAACTGAAGTCCTTTTTATTTTGTTTAGGCCGTTATAGCATCTCCAAGAGCTTTTCTAAATCTCACTCTCTAAATTATCATTTAGAGAGTCATTTGCTTAAAAATCGCTCTTTATATCTTTTTACTTTCCAACAGCTTTTCTATATCTTCTGATCAGTCTAGAGAGCCATCCTCGCTCTCCATTTTTGACTAGCTAGAAATTCGGAATGAAGCATGTCTATATTTGAATATCCAATTGAAGAGGTTGTTGGAAGGTATTTCTTTAACAAAATCTCTATTCCTGTAAATTAAAAGAGATATAGAGAGTCTCTTGGAGATGCACTTATTATCGACATGTGCAAACCAGCCGACCTGAACAAACAATATATTCGGAGGAACAAAAGGAGGATTTTATCTCCCATCAAAATCGGTGGCACGGTTTTTTTCTTTAGGTAGTTGGAGTAGTTGTTGGACTCTCTTCGGATGACCATGGGATTGTACGTAAATGCAGAGACGTAGAAAAATAGCTCGAGCGGATAATAGTGGATCTCACAACGAGGGCAAAGTCTCTTCCTTTTGCGAGGAAGTGGTTCGGTGATTCCATCCAGAGATATTTTCTTCATTAAATTTTTCATTATTCAGGTCAATATTATGGTATTGTAGGATGAAGCTTGTTTGAATTAATATCTCCAATGTTTCACAATTTTCGAGCTCAACCTCTTAGTGTCCTATCCTAGTTTATAATTTTCTTGTGCATGGTTCGGAGTTGATTTTAGTGCCGAAAGTTACACAGTGATTGAAAAAAGTACCTTCATAGTTTTCGAGATTAAGCATCTCCAAGAGAGCTCTATAAACCTCTTTTAAATTTAGTTATTGGGATTTTAAGCAAAAACCTATCTCCAACAGGGCCCCAAAACAACCCTCAACTTTCCCATAGCCCCTAAACTCCCCTCATTTGTAGCTACAAACAGGGGAAGAATTGGGGCCCCTATTCCTTCTTTTTCTACTACAATTAATATTTTTGTGGCCTCAAATATTGATGTGGCCCAATCAAATTTGTTTTGATCTACTTTTAGGGAAGGACTGTTGGAGGAGGGAGAACAAATTACCCCTCATAATTTTTTAATTGCTCTTAAAAATAAGTTTATAGGGCTAATTTTATGGGGTTCTCTTGGAAATGCTCTAAGTTCTTATGCATGTAAAAACGAATTGAAATAAAATATTGCAATCTCATACCAATAAAATAATTTCTATTATCCAAATTCCAAAGCTTGCATAGTGCAGCGACGACTGCCCCTGCAATGACAGGCTGACATATAATTCCAAACTCACATATGACTTCCAAATAAGCAAGAGGTTGCTACTTATCCCTAACACATTTCTGCTAAGTACTACTCTGACCCGAACATATTTCTGCTAAATACTACTATGCGACGATTATCGTAATATTACTCCTGAAAGAATTTGATCAACAACCTCTTGCTTCGGCCTGTAGCTGCTGCAAAACAAACCAGATGTGCAGACTAAATCAGAACAAACTCATCTATATCTGGATTACACGACAAAATAATTTGCTAGCTGAGAAGGCATCTGAAAACAAAAGGTGAATATTCATACCCTATCGGTGTCTTCATCGTCCGACGGAGGAGGGCTTGGAAGGTCAATCGGCGGCACGTACTTCACTGTAATGCATGCACGGCGGTCATCGAAGGTTGATTAGCTCCCTTACACAAAGCAAATGAAAACAACAGCTTAACACAGTGTCAGGACTTACTGTTGCACTTGGCAAACGGTTAGAGTTTCAGATCAGGCAAGTCGCATGCTCCGGGGAGCTCGAACACGCGCTTCTTGTTGACGGGCGCCGGCAGGATGTGGCCGAAGTCGCCGACGGCGGCGCGGCAGAAGCAGACGGTGGCGCCGTCGGCGGCGATGGAGCCGAAGCCGTCGCAGCACTCGTCGGTGGGCTCCTGGTCGGTGGCGTTCTTGGTCACGAAGGCCGCGCACGGCTTCATCCTCGCCAGCCACGACCCGCACTCCTTCACCTCCGCCTCCGGGTGCGGCGGAGACGGCGGCGACGGCGACGGCGACGGCGGGAACAGGGCCTGGCAGAGTTGCAGCAGGATCGGCGGAAGGAACGAGAAGCAAGGGAACTGTGGGTCGAACAGCGACGACGCCGTTGGCAGCGACCACGGCGAAGGCGACGAGCAAGGAGATCAGGGCGACCTTGTTGGCTGACGCCATTTTTGTGGGTTGTGCGTGCGTGACTGCGTGGAGGGGGCTTTGTTTGGGGGTATGAGATGAAGGCGATGGTCAATTTATAGGAATGGCCAGGTGGTGGTGAGATACAGAATCGAAACGGGGACGTTGTAGGATCGCTTGCTGTTCAGATATCACTGAATATGTTGGTTACTCATGGTCATATAGTATTCGTATTCGTTAGCTGCGGATACAGCTGTAACTGAGTCAACAGAAGCCAGATACTCTCAGTTGTAATCCAAACTGAAGCGGCACCGCATCTAAATTTTCTTCCATCATTCTGTTGCTGCATTACGTTAAAGATCCTTTCAGCTGTGATCTGAACTGAACCGGCGTATTATAGCTTCCATCGTCCTGTAACTGGGTTAACAGAACTGGCACCGATTCTTCTCTCTTTTTTTCTCTCTTGACAACAGAACTGGCACACTGATTTTACTCACAGCTTCTCCCATTTTTGAAGTCCTGCATACGGAACATCCTGGACCAAACTTTGTGGCGCAGTAGAAACAAAGCAAAAAAGACTTATCACACATCACGCATCCGTCCAGAATCTTCACAACTTTTATTTACTCGTTTTGCACTAAAGCGCGACGAATCATCCCTGTCGAAATTAAATCCAGTATATCCTCGATCTTGTCCTTCACTTTTCTTCCACTGCTCTGCTCATAATCCCTTGCCACCGATGCGTTTCAGCAGCTTCTAAACTTGACATTCAAGCGACGAAGGACGAAGGACGAAGCCACGAAGGAGAGGATCAAAGCGTAAGAGCAACTCCAGCAGGGCCTTTACTTGGGACCCTACTCTATTTTTTAGGTCTTGAGTCAAAAAATAAACCCCAGCAGGGACCCTACTGTAGCACCCTCACTTTTGGAGCCAAAAAGAAAACGAAAAGAAAAATCAAAAAGGGAATAAAAATCACTCCAAATTTAAATTTTTGTCCAACAACTTTCCTTACTATGATTTTTGAAAATAAAATTCACCAAGTAAATCAAACCTAGTTTTGAATTTGAAATTTTGAAATATTAAAACAAGTGATCAAGTGTTTGCATTCATTTAAATCTACTAAAAATTTGATCCATTTTGAATTTACAACAAATTAAATAAATTTGTCTCAAGTTTGGTAAACACACTCTGAATTTAAAAAGTTTTGATTTTGAAATCTTGCAAAAAACTTCACCATGTGCATTTCTGGATTTTATTGGCTTCATTTTGAGTGCTTGATTGATTTTTTTGTTTTTGTTTGAATTTGAAACTCTTTCAAATTCAAATCCCAGAAAAAGATAAAACCATTTAAATCCTTCTCGGGCCGCCTTTATCCTTTTCTCTCAGCCGGCCCAACTCCTTTCCCCCTCCCTTCTCTTTTTCTTTTCTCTCCCGGGCCGCAGCCACTCCGGCCCAACTTTTCCAGCCCAGCTCGCGAGCCCATCTTCCACTTCTCTCTCACTGACAGGCGGGCCCCACCTGTCATTGTCGTCTTCCTCCTCCGGCAGCCCAGCGAAAATCCCGCCGCCGCCCATACCGCCGCGTGAAGCACATGCTCCGCCCTCGCTCCGTCGCATCCGAGTCTCTGTAGCCATCCTCGAGCTCACGTCATCGTCATGGCTGCCCACGCCTCCCTCCCCGTCGCGTCCCATCGGCACGGAGAAATATCTCGCCGGAGCGAGATATTTTCCGGCCGAGGAACTGCCCTTGGCCGGCTATAAAAGGGCCACGAGTCCCCTCCTTCCTTCACCTCACCTCCACACGCTCCCTCAGACTCTCTTCCACGCCCGAGCGCTCCACGAACGAGCTTCTCTCTCTCTCTCTCTCTCTCTCTCTCTCTCTCTCTCTCTCTCTCTCTCTCCTTCCTCCATCGACCCCCTCTGGCGAACTTCTCCGCCGCCGTGAGCGCGTCCCCCCTTCCTCTCTCTTCTTCACCGAGCCCCCACGCAACGTGCGCCACCTCGATCTGCCCTCGGCCCGCGCCGCCGTTTCTCCGACAGGGAGATCGACGGCGAGCCCGAGTCGCTGCTGACCTCGCCTCGACGCCGTCCTCCCCCGTCACTTTCCCGCGAAACCAAGCACACGGTGAGGCTTCCCGAGCTCCCCTCTCCTCCCTCGCCTCTCCTTCTTCTCTGCCATCCACTCCCACGAGCCCGACACTGCGCGCCACCACCTCGCTCTACTCCGGCGAGCCACCGCGACCACTCCACCGCTCCCCGTCGACGACACGTGCCACCCACGGCTCCGCCATCTCCCTAGCATCCTCCGCGACGAGATTCCATCGCCCCTCGTCGACTCTGCACGCCGGCGGCGAGCATTCCGGCCACCCGCCGCCGCGCGACTCGCCTGTGGTCCATCATGGACCGGTGGACCACCGCCCGTCCACGGTCCACAGGTTTTCCAATTGAAAAATAAATAAGAATTCCAGGATAAACCCCGGGCCCAGTACATTTTACAGATAAGCCCTTAAGCTTTTCTGTAATTATGTTTGGGCCCTATCTTTTTACAGAAAAGTCCCTAAACTTTTCTGTAATGATGTTTTGGTCCTCACCTTTTTACACGAGGCCCCCAAACTTTTCCATAATTACATATTGGTCCCTAAAACTTTCTGACCTTACAAATAAGTCTTTAAAACTTTTCTGTAATTACAAGAGAGACCTTTGTAATTACAAATATTTTCCCAAACCTTTAAATATCCATATCTTTTCAACCATAACTCCGTTTCGAACGATTCTTGCGCTCACGCGTTCGTAGAAATGCGGAGTACCTCACTGTACTATCCTTGGAACCCAAATCATACCTAGACATCAGCAATGTCCTAAAAACCCCTCTAACCTATTATATTCCTTTTATCGGCAATCGTGCGAGGTCAAACTCGCATGTCACGATTGTTGTTCACCTAAGACCTAATCGATTATGTGGTGCTAGTTGTCTAGTACCTCCCGCATGACAGCACGCACCCCGCTCCATTCCTATACCGCATATTCATTTATTTACCCATTAACAGTAAATCTTTCATACGGTATCGCTTCTAAATGCCGTAACCTTCTATATTCTGAGTTCGACTCCGAACCTAGCCTTGATTAATCCTTGCTCGATCAAGCTTAAACCTAACCCTGCCACCAATACCTATACCAATCTTACCACCGATTCCTTATCAAGCCTTATCGTTTTATCACCTTCTTTTATAAGTGATCTTTTAATCGATTCTATTGGAGTTATTGTTTGTTGTTATCTTAATTGCCAGTTGTTTTTAATCCTTCGATCCCAATGTTTTATTTGCAGCCATGCATTCATGTCATGCATGATCACGTGCACGTACCACTGTCATGTGCTTAGCTCATGACGAATAATTAGTAGATTAGTCTTAGTAATTAATCAATCTAGTAAGTAATCAATAGCAATCACCATTAGGTAATCCCTTAATCTATAGGTGAGTAACTAAAGTGACACATCTTGCACTTGTACACTTGTTCCAATAACCTTTGTATAGGTTACAACCTATACAAAGCCTTACTGACGCAAGTGTACAAAATACACGTACACACGTTGTACTCACCTTCACTTACACTCATGCTCTTCTCATCGCGTTTAGCATCTCTCATTTACATCAAAAGCCCTAGTGTTCGATGCATTGTCCCAACAAGCCTTTCTAAGATAATAAAATCTTGCTAAAATAAAACTGGATGCATCCTACATGCTTTGTGTCTTTTATCCTTTAATGGTGTTCTATCGGTTCTTCTTGGAGTTTAATCGGATCTTATTGGTTCTTTTGATCTTTAGTTTCTTTCGCGGTAGTTTATTTATACGTAGTGTTTTTATGCGCTAGCTTACGCGAGATTCGAGGAAGAGTCAAAGCATATCAAGCTTCAAGAAAGATCCAGAAGAATCCAAGTCGGAAGACACAAGCTTCGAGCAAGAACTTGAAGACATCGACCTCGACAGAAGAATCTAAAGACTAGGAACTCGAAGATTAGGAAATCGATCATTAGGCAAGCTCTACTTCTCCTTGATCATGATTGAACCTACTGTTTTCGCATTGCACCTATAGAGCCTGCTCTCGTAATATGCATTGCTTGTTATTTTACTGCTTGTGTAGTTATGGTCCTATTTGCTTACTGGTATTGATGCCACTTGTATAGGCATTAAAACCAGAATCCTTGATTACCCTTGTTTACCCATCACCTTGATAACCCTAGGACAGTACCATCATTTCTATGATGGCACAATTACCTTGCTACTAGAATGCTTAGGACCCCTCGTAATGTTTCCACATTGCCACACCTCTCACATACTTGTTTTTACAAAATGTGTTAAATGAGTTTGGTGGTGTGTGTGATACTTGGGGTTGGAAGTAGTACAACTGTGTTAGGTGATGATGATGGGATGGGATGGACTGCGGGCAAGGCCACTAGTGAAATGTGGTTTGTGAGATAGCCCACCAGTGTGGGATATGGTGCTTGCCCGGCCACATAAGGACCGATTCTCTCGACCGTAACCTAACGAATATCTCGTACAACCGCGGAACCTGAATGGGAAGGACTTTTCCTACCTTCTTGGGTACACTTGCAACACCACCGGAGGCTGGTAGTAGCAACGGAAGCTCAGGAGAAGACCCGGGAAACGTACCCGTGGTCCGGTCGCGGAACCCACTGTCGGTGCATGGGAAAGCCGCCTGTCCTTGTTTGTACTTGGATCCTGCAACTCGTTGCGGGAGCACGAATGCACCTGCTATAGGTGTGTCATGCCGTAGTGTGACAATTCATTGTCACAGGCTCCTGAGTGTGATTCCGTGGTGGTTTTGCGAAGTGCTCAGAGAAGATGGACTAAGCGTTATGTCACTCTCCGTACAAGAGTGCATAGCCCGTGGGGAAAGCTGTACACCCTCTGCAGAGGATAAGAATTCATCCGGATGGACGTTGTCACGGCATATGACACGTTATGGTTCTACGCTCCTTGAAATTAGCCACCTCTTCTATTCCTTGGCGTGTGAGTGAGTTGTAGTCAACTCGTGTTTTGGAAGTGTTGGCGTGGATGCCGGGTCGGTATGGCCGCTGAGGTCAGAAGGCCCAACTAAAACTTGGGAACTGGCGGGAATGTTTCATACTCCCCCAGGGCCACCCAACTAAAATACTGACAAATAACTCTCTGTTTTATCTCTAAAATCCTTGGCTTGCTTTAGAGAACCCTGCATAAAATTGCTTTCTGCAAATGAAACCCTACAACCTTCTCCTTGCTAAGTCCAAATATGCATGTTCACATACCCTTGAGTAGTGTAGGGCTTGCGGAGTACCTTATGTACTCACGCTCTTGCATTTGTTGTTTTTAGTCAGAGAAGACTTGGTAAGACAACGACGACGATTAGGTTTTCGATTCTGCTTCTCAAGTCTGCCTGTGGTGTTGGACCTTGGCTTTCCGCTGTCTGCCTCACCGTTAGTTGGTCGGAGGGACTTGGATAGTTCTGAATCCTTGTCGTACCGCCACTAAGGGTGATAAATCAGGTATTATACTTAAGTACCTATTCGAAGTATGCTTTTGAGTGCCATTTCTGTGTTCTTATGCGTATCAGCTACTGATACAGGGACTGATACATGAAGCACAACATACCTTAGAGATGGGGTATGACACCTACTTGGGCCCTCATTTTGCATGCCCCCTCAAATTCCACCTCCAAACCCTCATTCCTAGGGTCCTCCAATCCTTCCTCTCATTTGTGGATCCCACCACTTTTTTTCATAAAATAGGTCTTGGGTTACATTATTGCTGGAGTTAAAACTAAATTTTGAGCCCTCATTTTTACATACTGGCTTGAAAAACAAAAATAGAGGCTTTATTTTGAGGTCTATTGCTGGAGATGCTCTAACTGATTGTCCCCACGACACCTATTCCTCTCTCGGCCCTTTCCGCCATGCATGCCACGGCATCCTCGTCACTTGGTGGCCGGCTCCGCTTCTCTGAGGAGTTCTGGCTAAGGTCGCGGCCGCCATGGCGCAAATGCTGATGCACGGGATGATCGACGCCGAGATCCGGGAGGCCGACCTGTCAGTCGCGTCCAATGGCAAAGCTCAGGCCCGCGAAATAGGTATAGCAAACTACCAAGCTTGCGAATCCTTAATATGTGTACTTGTCTTTATCTGAAGAAACTTTGTTCGGCGTAAATATGTGTGCTTAATGAAACATGTGACATGAATAAACCACTAGAGTAGTAAAGAATTGTTATCGAACGTTGCACATTAAGATTACATAATGCGATACCCGTCAATTGATGGACGCTTGGCAATGGTAGGAGCAAGCATGGTACATCAAGACGACTATGTCGTCACTAACAGAGTATTAATATGCCGAGCAAAATCTCTTCTGAGGTTCAAGGTACGAGCTATGTACATATAATAAAGGTATAATATAATTCATCGCAGCTTGAAAAGAGTGATATAAAACCTTTAATACCTCATGCTTGCTTACTCAAATTATTTACATGCTACTTGAGGCACCTGCCCCTAAAAATACAGCATACAATGAGAATATTGTAAAAAAATTGCACACTCACAATCTCTAAAATGTTCCCGAGCTATACCACTACCTTGTCTTCCATCATAGATCTTGGTTAGTCTCACATTTCCTTTTCATTTGACATGGCCTCATTCTACCCAACAAAATTACTACGATCATATCTAAAAGAAGTTCCCTCTCTAGTGTGCCTTGTTGTGTTTAAGATATGTAAGTAAGCATTGTGTTACATGAATACATAGCACTCGTATCGACATTTGTTTTGTCACCGCATCTATTAGCTTGTATGTGATATGTCTCTTTGTGAAAAACATTAACGTAGTATATTTGTTTCTAATAAATCTTAGCCATTTGGCACAAACAAGAGATGAAGCCTCAATAAATAAGTATACAGGAAGGTAAGATGAAGAAAACCTAGAACAAGATGAAGATATAAATGAAAAACTGTAACAAGAGACAAAATGAATTATGTAGTCTGAAATGAAACAACATATTATAGCTTTGATCCTTCTACTACTGCATTAAATTAGGAAAACAAGATCACAATGTAGGAATATACTGGCTTCGTTGCAGTGTACAACAGAGGGAGAACCCTTAGCGAGTTAGCGTTCTTATGTGCTTATCATAACATAAATAGAGCCTCGTATTCTGAACATATGGATGAAAGTTCATGCTACATGTGGTTATTAAAATTCAACTAATTATATGTATCCTTTTGCTTTATTGCCTTATCGAGAATGGTGCGAGAGTGGACCTGGCTGCATGTGCCTATGACCAAAAAAATCTCATAACCAAGTTTAACAAATGGCACGGCTAGCAGCAAAAAATCCATGATACACATGAAGTTTATGGTTTATTCAACTGAGGAACGGCGCACAGACATTCAAGTATTTTCATAAGGTCGGTGATCATGGTTGTCCTTTAACCACTTCTGCAGCTTATCAAGTCTCGGTAACGATCCGGTTTTTACGCAAGGCCTCCGCGTCGCCTTCCTCGGCGACTCGGAGGCGATCTCGTCGCACCGCCTCGAGCGCCCTCCCTGTGTCCTCTGATCTTGCCGCCACCTGAGCCTTTCCTGCCGGCACAACCCGCGCGGAGGGCGAGGACGGTGGCGGCTGGGTCTCCAGTGCTGCGCTCCTTCTCCTACTCTCCCATCTAGATCGGGGATTTGCGGTGGAGGCCGCGCCGTCTGTGATGCAGATCGTGATGGAGGTCGGTGATGGAGGATGTCGCCGTGCTGCCGCACTATCGCGGTGGATGTGGTGTTTCGGTGGCCGGTCCGGCGGATACGTGACCGCGACCAAGGCAGAGGAGATGGGGCTCAAGCACCTGCATCCTTGCAGTTGACGCTCCCAGGTTCATGAGTTCATGATGGGCAACACAACGACAGTCGACAGTGGTGAAGTTGCCGGGAACACGGCGTTGTCGGTGTCCTGGTGCCGTGGTTCGTGTGCTGGATTTGCAGTGGTGGCCTTGTTTCTATTGCCAAGAAGAGAAGACGGTTGCAAGTTGCAACCTTAAATTCTCCAACCTCAAGTTTCGCATCTGAGTGGCGGGTTATTTTGCTCTCATCTCAGTTCATGTGTCTTGTATCATTTTGGTGGTCGAGATGATGACATAGGGGAAGCAGGTTTGGTGGAGCTTGCAGCGGCGATGTCCTATGGTAGCTACATCTCGCTTTGTTCGGGAGAGGCCAGTAATGCCATGTCCATGGTGGTTTCCCGGTTTGGCCAACTTGTTACCATTGCTATGTCGAGGTGGCAAACTCTGGTGTCTTTCTACACAAGATTGCAAGGAAGGTTTATGTTCATTGGCAGGGAAGTCATTCAATGTTGGTATTGGTGCAGCGAAAGCGTCGCGCGGTGCGCGGGGAGATGCTTCATCTCCGCACGATTTGACAGACATCCCTGTATATGATGCTAAAGTGTGCAACGAAAGTATCGCTCTTGTGCGCGAGGAGGTGCTACACCTCCGCACACCCTTACTTGACAGAGTTCGGAGGTATCTCTAAATGTTGTTTAAGCAGCAACAAATATTTTCAGTGAAGAGGATTGAGTCTTTCTGACTTCTTCGGAGGATGAAGATATAGCTGCAACAATAGTGATTGATCGACACCATAGGATTTTAGAGGTGCTGAGCTAGATGATAGAGTTTTCTTTGTTTTTAGGTGTTTTCATGCTGTTTTGTAACAGCTCACCTTGGTGTTTGACATGTAAAGCTAAATGTACCTTTGTTGTGCAGAGGCCGAAACATTATTTCACCTCGAAATAAAATTTCCTTTATCTAAAATATGCATACCATGGGACACAGACACCGAGTGATATACGTTCTTGTTAAGCTACTATGCAAGGACCAGTTGTATTGGGAGGAAGGGTGGATAGTTCACTTATGATTAAACAATTCTTACGAAACTAATTAGTGATTTTTAACATAGATCATCGCTATGAGAAAAGCACCCACCATTTTTCTATGATTTTCTTTTGCCAAACCGTCGATCCCTGGTCTGGTACGATGCCAAGGCCTTGAGATACTCGCCCTCGTCAAAATCAGGCCACATTGTATCGGTGAAGTAGAGCTCCGAGTAGGCGGACTGCCACAGCAGGAAGTTTCTGAGCCTCTGCTCGCCGCTGGTCCTGACGAGCAAGTCAGGGCAGGCGAGCGCGTTGCCGGCGACGCTGGTGGCGAGCCTGCCGGCGATCCGCGCGTCGTCGATGTCGTCGGGCCTGAGCCGGCCGCGCCGCGCATCGTCGGCGAGCCCTCGGCACGCCTGCACGATGTCCCTGCGCCCGCTGTAGCCGATGGCCAGCATGAAGATGAGGTCCGAGTTGTGGCTCGTGGCCTCGCATGCCTCCCTTGCGGCTTTCAGCAGGAAGGCTGGCCGGTTCGGGGAGTCGCCGATGACGTGCAGCCGGACTCCCTCACTACGTACAGTTGGTGCACGCCGAAATTAAAGAGAGAAAATAAGAAAAAAGATTAATCACTTTCTGACAATTAATCTGCAGTGTTTGGAAATCACATATACGTGGTGCAGTGGCTAGCACGAACAGACCTGGAGAACTCGTCGACGTTGTCGTGGATATACGCCTCCAAACTGCGCATCAAGTAGTCCACCTCCGCCTGCGAATCGATCAACAAAGCAGCAAGAACGGATCGAGAGAGTCAGGCAAGCTAGACACGGTACGGGCAGGGAATGAGGTGACCTTGGGGCGCGAGAGATTCTCGTGGGAGAATGCGAAGGCGGTGAGCGCGCGGACGCCCGAGGCGCGCGACAGCCGCACCGTCCGCTCCAGCGCGCGCTGCCCGGCCCGGTGGCCTTCCTCCATCGGCAACCCCCGGGCGCGCGACCACCGCCCGTTCCCGTCCATCACCACCGCCACGTGCCGCGGCAGCGATTCGGCTGCCGAAGCGGCGGCGCCGCCGTGCGTGTGCTCCTCTGCGGCGCCGTGGCAGGGCGGCGGCGGAAGGAGGCGCACGCGGCGGCGTGGGCTGTTGCTGGCCACCAGTAGTGGCGCCGACCGGCCGTGCGTTGTGCACTGAGCCTGCGAGAGCAGCATGGCGCCGCAATTGTTGTCTCTCCGAATCTCTGACGTCGTTCCTTGCCTCGACCGATCTGTTCTACCAAGGAGAACGGCTGTGGAGGGTGCCGCGCGGAATGGTATGTACTTTGTCCGTTTTTAATTATACGACGCCGTTGATTTTTTTGTTGAATTTTGACCAACAATATACATCAAAATAATTAGTTGCTTAATGTGAAATGGTCAAAGCACTTTAAGATTAACTTATACATTTAGCTATTTGCATAAATATTTATAAATAAGACGAATGGTCAAAGAAACGAAAAAAGTCAATAGTATCATATAATTAAAAACGGAAGGAGTATAATGATGTTGAAGGCTTTGTTGTCTTCTTGGTCCTTCTCGAAAGAAGAACGGGAGGTACTATTATTTACAGGATTAATTTATTGTCTTGTACTCCCTCTGTTCCAAAATAGATGTCACTGTTGACTTTTAGATATCACGTTTGACCGCTCGTCTTATTCAAATTTTTTGTACAAATGTTATTTATTTTTTTACAACTTGTTTTATCATTGAATGTATTTTAATCATGACATATTTGTTTTTATATTTGAATAAATTTTTTGAATAAGACGAGCGATCAAATGTGATTTCTAAAAGTCAACAGTGACATATATTTTGGAACAGAGGGAGTAACCGTTTATTTCAACAAATCTATTGTACAGAGTCCGTACAACGTATTGTAGTCCTGCAACATCGGTACACTCCGTACGCCACAATTTTCGTACCAGTGGAGCGAGCACACTCCGTACAGCACAATCTTCCCAGTGATGAGTTGTTGAATGCCGATGTGTGACTTAACCTTGACGTCACATTTTAAACGATGAACCCCCCGCATGGTGAACATGCATGAGAAATACTGTAGTTGAGACGAACGATCTTCATACCGTGCCATTGAGGGCTTGTGGTTGCCTTGCTCTTTTTTCATGATATATATTGTTAGGTTCCGTTCTGCATCATAAGTTCACCAGAATTTTGGTTCGAACGGCCAAGCGATCGCATTGCCGCATTGGCAGTAATTTCTTCGTGAAAACTTATGAAATATATACACCATACAGTTTATAGTAATTCCTTTGTGATTAAACCCTAAATTGCATTTTAAACGATGACCACCCCATGGAGGACAGGGGAAGCAATCTAAAATCAAAACCAATGATCAACCATGCGATGCTTCATCGGACAGTGGTGTGGTCACAGGAAATATTTCTAATTAAGGGACGTTCAGTTATTTTTCAGTCACATTTTTCAATCTTTCAAACCATATCCAGCAACTCAGATAGACAATACTGTCGTAACTCTAGGTGATTGACAGTTGTGAAAATCAGCTCACTGACAATCAGCAGGATGTAGTCTTAGGAACTTGGGCAATGAAAACTACATATATCATCACTTATTGTTGCAGAATAACTAATGGACCGATTTTGACCAAGCATACCTCTACCTACAAAAATATGTATTTCTGGAGCCTTTTATGTGTCACGTTTTCCTCTTTCTAGGTCCATGCTTAGCATATGGGTCCAAAGGTAGTGCCAACAATTGCCATCACAGATTGACAGATCCGTTCACCAGAATTTTTGGTTCCAATGGCATAGTGGTGGAGCAAACCAAAATGCCACCCTCTGTTTCTCGACGAGTTGCTTAAATACACATGCAAGTAAAACAAAGACGCCTCTTATATTTTTGTTGTACATACTGTTTTATCTGCTACACTTTGATATTTGAATCTACAGCTTGTAAATTCCCATTCACCTGAACTTCCATATCATATATACTCCCTCACAGTCCCTAAAGGAAGTCGTTTTGGGCATTGACATCTCCAAAGCATAACTTTGACTAATACTTTTTCTACAAAATATTTAAAAAATATAGTTACAGTGTACTTTTATGAAACCATATTTCTTCCAATTTGGTACATGAAGCATCACTATATATCTGGAAACCTGTTGAGATTGAGAACACCAACCAATGTATTTCCGTTCTATGATTCTCTTTTACCAAACCGCCGATCCCTGCTCTGGTATACGATGCCAACGCCTTGAGATACGCGTCCTCGTCAAAGTCAGGCCACATGGTGTCGGCAAAGTAGAGCTCCGAGTAGGCGGACTGCCACAGCAGGAAGTTGCTGAGCCTCTGCTCGCCGCTGGTCCTGATGACCAGGTCGGGGTACGAGAGCTCCTCGTCGCCGGCGGCGACGCCAGTGGCGAGCCTGCCGGCGATCAGCATGAAGACGAGGTCCGAGTTGTGGCTCGTGGCTTCGTAGGCTTCCCGTGCTGCAGCGAGGAGGGAGGCTGGCCGGCTCGGGGAGTCGCCGATGACGTGCAGCCGGACTCCATCCCTGGAGAACTCGTCGGCGCTGTCGCGGATGTACGCCTCCAAATTCCGCATCAAGAAGTCGACCTCCGCCTGCGAATCGGTCAAGGAAGAAGCAACAGGAAGGGATCGAGAGAGTCAGGGAAATAAGCTAGACTGACAGGGTACGTTACGGTCAGGGGGGATAATGGAGTGAAATATATAATATGTGTGCCTTGGAGCGCGAGAGGTTGTCGTGAGAGCAGGCGAAGGCGGTGAGTGCGCGGACGCCCCAGGCGCGCGACAGCCGCACGATCCGATGCAGCGTGCGCAACCCGGCGTGGTGGCCGTCCGCCATTGGCAGCCCGCGGGCGCGCGCCCACCGCGCGTGCCCGTCCATCACCACCGCCACGTGCCGCGGCATCGACTACTCGTCCCGGAGAAGCGCCGTAGCAGAAGGGTAGCGGTAGGCGCGCGCGGCGTGGGCTGCTGCCGCTGGCCAGCAGTGGCGCAGGCCGGCCGTGCGTTGCGGCGGCGGCGGACGGAGCATGCAGCGAGAGCGGCAGCATGGCGCCGCAAATCGTACTCTCTGACGCCGTTTCTTGGTCCGGAAGGCGTATGTGCCTTCTTCCTCGCGGCAACAAAATGCTCGATCGGATGGCTCTACCGCGGAGAATGGCCGCCGCGTGGAATGGTGTATATATATATGCCGTCCAAGCTTTTGTCGACTTCTTGGTCCTTCTCCATCGTTAAAAGAAGAACCGAGGTACTACTATTTACTTACCGGGATTGTCTTAACTATTCCAACAAATCAAATATATACTTTATACGATAAACCAAATATATATTAGTCCTGCGCCACCGGTACACTACCACAGTTGTAGTTAATGGAGCACGGACCAAAATGCCAGCATCTCTTCCACGTGATGAGTTCTTAAATGCCCATGCAATTTTCATGCCGATGCGGCTATAAACGTTAATTAATGTCACATTTTATACGATGAACCCACATTTCGGTCACATTTTTCAATCTTTAGAACAACATCCAACTACTCAGATACACTATAATGTTAAAACTGTAAGTAAGTAATTAACATATAACAAAATCAGGTCAATGAGAATTAATCAGCAAGCTGTAGTTTGTAAGAACTTTGCACTATGCAATCAGCAAGCTTTATGAGATGATGCTTAGAGAAGGATGATGGACTACTTTGATGGTGGCGATGAAGTCTAAACTTGTGGAGCCCCGGTCAATAGCCAGTGAGGCTGTAACGTTATGAAGACTTCCCCTAGCATTTGTTTTGGTCTAGTCTTTAGAGATATTATTGTAATAATGACATTGATTGTACTGATACTTTACTTTGTTTTATATGTATGAAATTTGATCCTAACACACATATAGATGATCATTCAGTTTTGGTCTTAAAACTGAGTGTGACATATACTAGTAAATTTCTTGTTAGCTTTTTTTTTTTTTTTGAGCATCAAATTTCTTGTTAGCTATAACACCTAACACCATCGACATGCTAACAGGCCCTGTAACTGTTGCAAAATCACCAAAGAGAAAAAAGGGCCAGACTCCGGTGGCCCAGCATCCAGCCCAGTCTCTAGTCGCCTAACAGGCCTGATTCGAACAGTATTGAGGCAGGGACTTCACGAACTACAATGATGCTTTCTCAAAAAAAAAAAAAAAAAAAAAAAAAAAACGAACTAGAATGATGCAGGCTAGAATAACTTCACGAACCAAGGTTTAAAAAAACTTCACGAACTAGAATGATGCCCAGAATCTAGTCCCTGCATCGTGCAGCCGGTGACAACGAGGAGAATGATGCCGGGACTTCACGAACTAGAACAGGTATTAGTGTGCATTAAACATAAACATTACTGTTTGTTCATCCTTTGCTGGTCTCGCATAAATACATAATTTGGACGAGCTTTCCTAGCTATGATCATCTCAATGAGGTGAATTCTTATCTACTTACCATGTAACTGCTTTCAATCCCAAAAATTCGATGCTTTCAAGTTTGAGTACAAGTACGTTGGATATGTTGCACGACCCCGATGATTTTGACTCTGAACAACTGAAGGAACTTGGTCATGAGCTTCCAAACTACATTGATAATGTGAAAGTTGACTTGAAATTTGCCAACTTTTGAACAGTATTTCTGAACTTAATAGGATGCATGGAGAAAGGTTCCGGTGCTACCACACCTTCGAGTGATTTCCCTATGATGGTATGTACAAGAAAGGATCGTGCTTTCCCTATGGTCTATCGGCTTGTCAAGTTAGTGTTAGTTCTTCCCATTGCCACTGCGACAGTGGTGAGATGCAGCAATGAAAATTGTGAAGACAATATTGAAAAATCGCATGGGTGATGGCTTTATGAATGACTGCATTTTATGCTTCACCGAACCAGAAGTTCTAGCAACAATTTTGAATAATATGATGTGACAGTTCTCTTTCAAGATGGAAGACCGCAACCGTAGAAAGAAACTGCAACAGGTAATCGCTATTGCAGAAGCATATTCTTGTCATAGAACTTTTTTATTACCTTGTCCTTATATTGTACACATTTGCCTTAGATTCTTTATATAATCTATATACGTTGGTTTCGTTAGACGATAGTATTTACTCCCTCCGTCCCAGTTTAATTGGCATTCTATAAGTGTTTTCTAGTGTCCAGCTTCATAGAATGTTCAATGAACCTAATACAGAGCCAGAATGCTAAGTATTCTGGGACAGAGAGAGTACTATGTAGCGACCCGGCTGATGCCTGTGCCAGAGTATATATTGTGGTGGTTCACTGTGCAGTCAAACTGGGTACCACATCCCTTAGGGTTAGTGGCATCCCCAGCATTTCTGTTCTATACTTTTCTTTTGCCAAACCGTCGATCCCTCTTCTGGTATGACGTCAATGCCCGGAGGTACTCGTCGTCATCAAAATCCGGCCACATGGTGTCGGTGAAGTAGAGCTCTGAGTACGCGGACTGCCACAGCAGGAAGTTGCTCAGCCTCTGTTCGCCACTGGTCCTGATGAGCAGGTCAGGGCAGGAGAACTCGCCTGCGACGCTTGTCCCGAGCTTGTCTGCGATCAGGGCGTCGTCGATGTCCTCGGGCCTTAGCTTTCCGCGCTGCGCCTCCTCGGCGAGCCCTTGGCACGCCTGCACGATGTCCCTGCGCCCGCTGTAGCCGATCGCCAGCATGAGGACGAGGTCCGAGTTGTCCCTCGTGGCCTCGTAGGCTTCCCTCGCTGCGTTCATCAGAGAGGTTGGCCGTCTCGGGGAGTCGCCGATGACGTGCAACCGGACTCCCTCCCTGTTCATGCAGAAACAAAACAAAACACCATTTCCTCCTGTGCTGTAATTGAGAATCATATACTCCCTTTTATTTCAGAACATAAGCATTTTAAGGTCTAGTCAAAGTCAATCACTTTTAACTTCTATTGTCAATAAAAAAATCATAATATTTGGACATGCAGAAATAAGATTGTTAAATTCATCGTTAAACCAACTATCATAATATACAACTCTTCGTATATGAAATAATTTATCGATCTACTAGATATTAATTGTTAAAGTAAAATTTATTTTGACTTTAACCATATACAGAAATGCTTATATTCTGCAGATGGAGGCATTGTTGAAACCTTGAGAACTCGTCAACATTGTCGCGGATATACGCCTCGAAGATCCCCATCAGGTAGTCGACCTCCACCTGCAGATCGAAAAGAAAGCAAGCAAGAACCGTGCGTCAGGCTTGGCGGCGAGGTAGTGAAGACAAGAAAATTGAAATCGCCGTGCGTCAAGCCGTACCTTGGGGCGCGAGAGGCTCTCATGGGAGCAGGCGAAGGCGGTGATCGCGCGGACACCCCAGGCGCGCGACAGCCGCACCATCCGCTCCAGCGCGCGGCGCCCGGCAAGGTGGCCTTCCTCCACCGGCAGACCCCGGGCGCGCGCCCACCGCGCGTTCCCGTCCATCACCACCGCAACGTGCCGCGGCATCGACTCCGCGCGCAGCCCGTTCCGGAGGATCGTCTCCGCTGCCTCGGTTGCCCGAACGGCGCCGCCGTATGTTTCCTCGCCGGCGCCTGCGTGGGCGTAGGGTGGCGGTAGGCGCACGCGCCGTGGCCGCTGCGTTGCAGCTGCGGACGGAGCCTGTGAGAACAGCATGGCGACACGTGCGTCTCTGACGTGCTTCCTTGCCACGGAAGACTTGCTGGGCTCGACAGTGTAGTAGAACGGCCGGTGCGTTGAGGATGGAGCCTGTGAGAGCAGCATGGCGTCTTGGCGCGTTCGTCTCTGGCGCCAAAAAAATGCTCGCTCTACAGTGGAGAACCGCTTGACGGGGATAGATACATATAGCCGTCGAGAGCTGGTGGTCGCCTTCTTCTTTTCTTTTCTTTTTCCGTTCAGTTTGTTTATGAATATATTTGGTCTTCCCGCACCATCAATACGCCCCGTACGTACACCAGAATTTTGGTTCCAGTTGACACAAACAGAGAAGAAATTTTTTATTATACTTGGGAAAAAATTGAGTGGCTCACGTTGACCGAGAGCGGCCGATCGGAGGGCCAGAAAGGTAGGAGAAAAGTGGAGGAAATCAGATGGAGGAAAAAATTACCTCCATCTATCTCTATGACGAGTGGGCCTTGGAGGAAAAAATTTCCTCCACTTTCCTCCACGAAAAGTGGGGATTAGGACATGGCAAAAATTGCATTTTTGGAGTTCTTATTTTTTGACAAGGGTAGAACGGTAACTTCATAAATGGGAAAATAATGTTTTGAGGGAGAGGTGGCGCTCGCGGCGGCGTCCTGCTGTTCTTCCCCAGTTCATCCGCCACAGACGTTTTCTTATTTTGATTCATACTACAAAACTAAAACTTGTAAATCTTTCGCATACGAAGTCCAAATGACCTACTTCTTTTTCCTACTTGTTCATAAAGATATTCTCTGTGTAAATATCGCATGAATTGTGAACTTTAGGAATGAAATGTACTGTAACGGCAAAGAATGTTTTACCAAAATTTCACTCATTTTTTCAATTTCGTAACAAGTGAAAGAAAATAGATCTGCCCATCCAAACTTGTGGAGATGGAGAGCATGGTCACCTGTACACGTATAAATTTTGTAAACATTTATTCGAGGTTTCAATATTGGAGAGTGTTCACTTCTCCTTGTACTTGGGTCAAACTTCCATATGTTTAGTAGGAACTAGTCCAATTTGAACACACTTTGATGGGTTTGTTTTCCAAAAAATTAACCAAAAATCATGTAGGCTGGTATTGACATGGGACAGTCACAAACCAAATTTCAGCCAAAAATTCGATAGATTTCGCGAGATAAAATTCGACAAAACAATTACAAAATCCTCTAATTTCTTCTCTTTTTTATTTCGAGCGAGTTTTAGTGAATCTGTGGACAAAAATTGGTGTGCATGTGTATCATGTCATCACATATGTACATTAAGTTTGGTGGAATTTTTATAATTTTTTTCATATGTAGAAGTTTCAAATTATTGAAAAAAGTTTCAAATTATTCAAATTATTGAAGGCTGGGCCGTGGGAGATGGGCCATAAAGAGGCCCAGTGACCCTTCCGTCCCTCCCATCCGGAGGCTTCGACTGCCATGTGGGTCCGCCCCTCCCTCCGCAGGCTGAAGGCGCATCGCGTGGAGGGCGCTTCCTGCTGAAACATGATTTCAGTGTAGAGTTTCACCCCTAGTCAATGACGCGCGGGACCCCAAGTTCGTCGGGACCACGTGACCCGCTCGTCATTGACTAGAGCTAATCGATCGTGTTGAATTATGTGAGTTTGGATTTGAACATGTTGTGATTCTGCATTGTCTGGTTCATATTGTGGAGTTTTTTGTTCCACAGGCAGTTGAAAATACCCAAAAAAATAAAAAAATTGTTTGCGCGGGCCGCCCGCGGCCAGCGATTACCAAGCTGCAAAGAGTGCGGAATCGATCAGGCAAGCTGATCTGCACCAGAACTGAATGCAGCACAGAGGCCCAACAAATGGCGCAGGACGGCCCGCACAGATAGGGCTAAAGGAAGCAGGGGACTGGGAAGAGGTTAAGTGAGTTCGTGGCGTCCCAGTCCCCTTCGCTTTTAAGCTGGTGCGGGACGCGCTGGGCGGCCGATGTGGTACTAAACATCAGCGCGCCCCCGCGCGGGACGTGAAGGCGCCTCGCGCCTTTACGCTTTCGGCCGCGCACGCCAGGGAGAAACGGGCTGAAATCATAAAGTGGGCCACACCGGCCCATCATCCACGCCCACCTCCCAGAAGAGTCTGGGAACGGGCCCCTCCGCCGATCCCGCCTTGCTGGGCCATTGTTGCCGGGCCATAAAGAGCCCGACTCACCGCGGGGTAGGTAGCAGTTGGCCCGTGACCCCACAGTGGGCCCCCCGGTCCCGCCCGTCATTGAGGTGGCTGCCTCAGTGTCGCGTGCACGCGGGGACATCAGGAGCGGCCGCACGCGCATCCGCTGTGGTGGTGACACGCGTCCCATTTGTAACTTCATTCTTCTTCAAGAATTCCATCCATTTCCTCTCAATCTCTTCTATAGAGCAACGATCGTAAAGAAAGCACCTAATCCCTTCCTTCACTTTGGCGTCCTTAATATTACTCACAATGTTATTCTCAATATGCCATCCGCATAGCCTATGCGATGAATTCGGCCACACAATACTGATTGCTTTTTGCATAGCAAGGTCTCCGTCGGTGATCACTGAAAGTGGATGTTTCTGAGACATGGCATCACTGAATGACCTAAGCAGCCACACATACGACTCAGTATCCTCATGAGCAACAACTCCACAAGCAAAAAGAACTGTGCTCTTATGATGATTCACCCCAACAAAAGGAACAAGGGGCAGGTTGTATTTATTCGTCTTGTACGTGCCATCAAATACGACAACATCACCAAATGCTCTATAATCCATCTGACTTTCAAAGTCGCACCATAGCACTCCCGTCAAGTGCCCTCTCCCATCTCTCTTGTATTGGAAAGAGAAATCTGGATCTCTACGTTTCTGAACTATCATGTAATTGATGAGTGTTTGAGCATCACCGGGGGAGAGTGTCTGCAACTTACTGCGATGTAAGAAATTGTAAAAGTCCCTTGATGTAAATCCAACTCTATCATAACCACCGTACCGCTTTAGCATAATGTCCATTATCTGGTGTTTACGGATCCCAGAAATCTGCAGAAGCACAATCTCTGCTTTCTGCTCATCACTGATTCTTCTATGTGAACGCAGAAAACAAGAAAGGTCTGGTTCAATCATCGGATGGTTGTGTTCATCGATGAAATCCTTCACATACCACTGCTCCGTGTTCTGATCCTGTGCAATCACAAGTTTAGCAGGGCATCCACAGCGAGTGATATTGCGCGACTTCCGCATCTTGATCTCCCTCGTCAGGTGCCTCTCTGCGCGGAAACCTTCAGAGCTACAAACAAACTTGCGAAGGGTCTTCTCATTGTGGCCGCTGTCCCACTCGCAGTAATCCTTTCTCACACCAAAGCCTTTCTCATAAGCGTAGTCGTTATAAAACTCAAATCCTTCGTCTTCACTGTTAAACATCTTCATAACTATTTCACTGTACTCCAGCAAAGAATTATCATTGGACATTTCCCCTTGAAAAGAAAAAGAATAAGCTTCCATTAGAACAGTCATGGAAATATTTCTTCTTGTCCTAGAAACATTTTTAAGACTAATGTACTATCAGAAGCAGGAAACAGTAAAAAAAAAATCCAAAGACATCACTAAGACAGCAACAATGCAAAACCATGTCTGTGTGGATCTACCAGGAAACACAGGTGCCTCCAGTTTCTTACAAAATTGGCAGAAGGTATTTTACCATTCCAGAAATTTCACTGTGATGTTCAAGTGCTAACAAGGATCTACAGCAGTTAGTATATCACACAGATATCTAAGAAAAATCTAACTCAATTGTCATGTACAGAGATTAATTACTAGTACATCTACAACATCTAGTAAACGAATCAAGAACTACTGCATCTACAAGGGGTGTATACACTAGATCAATAACTTGTAACTGAATCAAAGGAATACTACATCTACAAGGTTCTTCATGAATCAAGAAACCCTAGCAATCACGGGAGAGAAGAGGAGAAATGCGTGGATGGTTGACTCACCGGCGAGAAAACAGCGTTCGATGGAGATGGGCGCACAAGCACGGGAAGAAGACCGTGTCGGCGTTGCCGCGCCGACCTGCCTTGCCGCCGTCGGTAGGGGACTCGTCGTCGGGAGAGGGAGGGGGAACGAAGTCGCCGGCGGGCGGAGGCGTCGGCGCGGCAGGGCCACCGGCGCGACGCCTTGCGAGGGCGCCGGCGGCAGCTGGAGGGAGGGAGGGCGCCGGCGACGACGAGGTGGAGACGAGGACGGCACGGGGACGAAATGGGATCGGTGTTCGGGCTGAGAGAGGCGAAGTGGCGGTGGGGGTTGGGGGGGGGGGGGGGTGCGTGGGTGGGGGGGGTGCGAAGTTGAATTACCAACATACCCTTTGTTACGAAAAATAAAATTTAAGGGAGGAAATGGGAGGAAATTCCAAGTACCATAAAAGCTCTCTACAGAGAAATGCCAGTATTTTCCTCCTGGCCAGTAGCTAAATACACATGCGTGCAATTTCAACGATGGTGCCCGGCCGCATGGAGAGCATGCATGACAAGTACTCAAGGTCAATGATCATCCATTTATTCCATCAATAAGCTAGCTGTCGAGGGCGTGTGTGGTCAGTTTTCCAGAACTTTCATTATATTATTTGGTGAAATATATATTTGGTCCTGCATGCAAGGTCGAATCACCAGAATTTTGGTTTCAGTGGCAAAGCGGTGGAGCAAAGTTAGCTAAATGCCACACCATGCATGGTTCCAGTGTTTCTCGTGACGAATTGCTTATATACGCATGCAAGTTTAAGACAGATGCCTTTGTTCTACAGTTTTATCTCCTATGCTTTGATTATTTCTTCTGCAAGATAAGTGATGATACATGCAGCTTGCGTAACACAAGTTCTTAGAGACTACAGCTTGCAAATTATCGTTCACCTGAACTTTCTCATCATATGTCAGTGACCTAGAGTTACCACAGTATAGTTTATGTCTGAGTTGTTAGATGTTGCCCTAAAGATTGAATACTGTGCCTGAAAAAGATTTTACCTATATTGTACGTTCCTAGTTAAGACTTAAGAATGTTTCACGTTTTACTCTTTCAAGACCCATGCTGAGCATATGGAACCTCTACCCGTACTTGCTACCACAACTCTGCAATGAGAATGACCTGTGATAAAAGCTGTGGGTAAGACTCGCGATCAAATCCAGATTGAGATTGGCATTAACAGGAACTGAAACATAATGCCGATTGCGAAAAGTTGCCTCGAAATTATGGATGGATAAATTACGGTTGCTGGTTTTCTTTTCACATTTACTATATTTGTGCGTCAGTGTAGATTCTAACCAGTACAGTTGTTGATCGTAACCATGGTTTTCAAAACCGACAAAAACCGGTCAGTTTTCATGAAAACCAGAGAGAGAGAAAATGATTTTTTTGAAAACTGAGAAAACAGTTTGCTTGGTGAAATTGACATTGTGAACTGGTGAATTTTGAAAACTGAGAAAACCATGAAAACCGAATAGGTGTCTTTCAAAAGAAGAATATTCTCGTGACCGAGAAAACCGAGTGGTAAACCGAGGAAACAAGCTAGTTTGCTTTCAAAATTTCATCCAATTTGTTTTTCAAACTTGAGCAGTTTACCAACTGGTATTCGGAAAAAAACAGGCAAACTGAGGAGCAGTTCGAGCAGTATGATCGATATTGTTACCTTGGTTGATACAAATATGTTTGTGCAGGTGGCAATTAACGAGCACGAATGCCGCAGGCAAAACAACCTATGAGCGTTGACACAACCATGATTTTATTATCTGTCAATCACCCAGAGGTACAATAGTATACAGAGTGAAAACCGCTTGCTATCTTATGAACGACATCCACCAACTCAGATAGTAGCTATACTGTTGTGCCTCCAGTCGATTTGTTGACAGATAAATAAGAACATTCATGTTTATGTGCGAAAGAGCATGTAATCTAGTGTTACAAGAGTCTCAGTAGCATCTCAGATCCTTTGTTTGACTCTCCGTGGGAGCGACTTTTTTAAGATTTAATGGCTTTGTGCTTTCAGTGATAGGCAATAGTCCCGTTGACAGCAAGGTGCTGACTTCAAGAATTTACCGGCTCAGTCTTCAAATATACTCATAAAATGAGTGTGTCTTTGGCTTTCCACGCCCATGTTGAGCATGTGGATCCATCTGTAGTAACAACGCTTGTCGCTTGCCAATTGTCATCACATCTCTGAAATTAGAATAACCTTTGATAAGATATATGGGTACCCAATTATTCCAGATTGACGGCATTAATAATGTGATACCACTGAACCAATTTCACAGTTGCACAAATTTTTCTTCAAATAAGAAGTGGATATGGTCGTTGGTTTTCCTTTTTTACACATGTTTGAGCGACAATGTGGATTAAACTAGTACAATTGTTGGTTGGGGATCAAAATATGTTTGTTCATCCTTGGGCTTGGGCTGCACTTATCCTCAGACTAGGCTTTGGGCCCCATAAGATGGGCTCCGGCCTGCTCCTGCCACTGTTAAGCTCACGGTAGTTAATAGGGGCTTTTCTTTCCTCCAAAAAAAATAATAAATCAGTAGAGGCTTTCTTTCCCGCAATGATGCAGGTGCCATGGTGCAAATTCTACTTCCCTCAAAACACATACGCGCGCACACACATGCATGCATACCTTACTCCTATAAACTCTCCTACAAATGCTTCACTATTGAATGGCATCACATACCACTAAAGAAATAATTAACCATGTTTGTAATCACTTATGCTGGGTTGATGACTAGCCGGGTTTGAAGGTTCCACCACAAGAGGCCTAATCATGATCAACACATAGTTCACAGCTGTCACAAGGGCTCTAACCATGGTGTATAAGAGTTCATGCATCAACGGTGGATATCTCTCAACTCATGTTTGTAATTCACATCAAGAAGTAAATACAATACGCCAAATATCTGAAAAGTTTTTTTTTTGTAATGCAACGACTAGCACTTACGTTATCAGAAAAAGAAAAGGCAAAGTGTTGTAGACCGCACAACAAATAAACAATCGCGCGCGCACTTCAATTCCGCTTCTCTTCTGCTCAAAGGCAAACAGTAAGCCATCATGAATCACGTACTATAATTTTAGCTCATGGTTACCCCTTCATCCAAATCCTCCATAAATGCTGGAACCGTGGTCAATAATTCAACTAAGTGTACCCTTCCACCAGACACTTCCCGGGTTTTTAGAAAAACTTATCATGACCCCTCTACAAAACCATTCAAGTTAAACAAAAGGCTAAGGTCAAACTTGTACCCTATGTTATCGTTCAGACCAACATTGGTATAAACCACCTATTATGAGACAGGATGGAACCACCCCTCGCTCTACGTCTACAGACCCAAGCACACTAAGTTACTATATTGTGAGGTTCGGATTTACTAGAACCTGGTGTCTGACTGTCATCACACAATTTTTTATGTGAGAAAACTTTTCAAGAACACTTTTGGAACATAGTTATTCTCTTTCACAACAACACAAGTCCACTATAGCGGCGGACTAGCAAAACCCGTAGCGACGGTTTGATATGCGGTCCGTCGCTATAGTGGACCATGTGGCACTGTTCGATACGGCCGCCGTTATAAAAAATTAATAGCGGTAGCCTGACATAAAGAAAACCGCCACTACAAAACTTCGGTATTGTAGCGGCGGTTTTGCTTTGAGCCGCCCCTAAAAAACATGCTTAGCGGCGGTTGGATTTTCTCGCCGCCGCTTTTCTTCCCTTGACCCTCTCCGGTTAAGTTGAACGATAATTAATAATTAAAAACACTAAACATTCATTAAAAATACTTATATACATATTTCTGGAGATAAAATACGATTAAGACGACATATAACTTTCTTATCGCGAATAACCGTGATTAAGACGGCCTAATAACTATATTTACATTAACAAAATAAACCAAAAGATCCCCGGACGGCCGGGGACGCCTCCACTACGCCGGCGCCACCGCCTCAGGCTCTTTCACTATGCCGGCGCCACCGTCTCCGGCTCCGGCGTCCAAGGACGCCATGGGGAAGGCACCTCCGGCGGCCAAGGAGCCCACGGGGCCGGCTGCACCTCCGGCGGCAAAAGGCCCCACCAGGCCGCCTCCTCCTCCGGCTCCGGCGCCGCCTCCATCTCGACCTCCATTGGCGGCTCATGCTCCGCGACCGCCTCCTCCTCCGGCTCCGGCGCCCATGGGGAGCCAGTAGCCTCCGGCTCCGGCTCCGGTGGCCATGGGACCCATGGGGCCACGTGCGCCTCCGGCTGCGCCTCCGGCTCCGGAGGCCATGGCCTCCATGGCCGAGGCGCCTGCCATGGCGACCACGAGGAGTCGACGGACTCCGCACGGTCGGACCATGGCGACCAAGGCGACGGCGAACGGGGACGGGGACGGCGACGGCGGTGGCGACGGCGGAGGGCGCGCTCGCGGCGGCGGTGTTCGCGGGAGCGGCGGTCACGCGCCATCTAGGTTTTTAGCGGCGCCGGAGCTGTAGCGGCGGATGAATTGCCGCCCGCCGCTATAAATAGTAGCGGCGGACTAGGGTTTCATCCGCCGCTTTAAATGCGAGCGCTCCCTCAACGGCTGCTGGGCTAGCCACTTTCACTGACATGTGGTCCGACTTGTTTTCCACCCCCGCCGTCACTCGGGGTGGCTCGGCCCATCTCGGCGGCCCAGGAGGAGCCCATCCCGGTGGCGAACCCTAATAAGGTGGCCCATTTATGGTTTCTTTCTATTTTCTTTTATTATACAACAAAATTCTATTTTGTAATTTTAAACATGATCCAAATTTTATGATTTTTTTCTATTTTCTTTTAAAATCATGCTCTTTCAACTAAGCATATATGTTTGCATATTTACTGGCCAAAATGTTTGAAGCCCTAAACGAATTCAAATTTATATCACTATAATAAATATGTGCATACTATTTTGATGCCCTAAACAAATTCAAAATAAAAATTGTTGAACTACAAAGTTGTATAACTTATCAACCTAAACAACTCTTATTTGGATCATTTTTGGATTTGAACAAAGTGTAGCAAAGATGTTCACAAAATCTACATCTATCATATAGTTTCATGAACTACTTACTGACATGGATTTCATCTTCTTCCTTCGTCCGTTGGCTTCGTATCCAATATTGCAGGTCTCCAATGGCGGCGCAAGTGCTGGAAGAACGAATTGGAGGAAGAATCGACTCAGTTTCCCGGATCTCGCGATCTCTGCTCTTGCCTTATAGATATGTGAAACTTCTACATGAACTCAATCCAAATTTTTTTCCGACATGAACTCAATCCAGGAAAAAAAAAACGATTTCGATTTCGATCTAAACATGGAAAACTTGGCAGGACGAACGACGAAAATTTGGGTCAACGATCTCCTTCAGACTTTTTAACTAGTAGAGATAGAGATAGAGATATATAAAACCGAACAATTGTTGAGGATTCTAAACTTCTTGCTTGACGAACGAAGCCGATGGAGACGTGGTTACTCCATCCAAGAGTTACCTTTTTGCTACTGACGTTGGGATCTGGTGACCATATTCGTCCTTTTGAAAGGGACATGGGGAATCTTCCAAAAGTTACCTTTCTGCTCTAATACGTACTATGTGGTATTATTACATCTAGAAAGGTATAAGGTTTAACTAGCTTATGATTCTTTGATTGAGCTCCGCACTTATTGCAATTTAAGCTATGTTGCTTTCGGTCCAACAAGAAATTTTCATGTGGTTAAAAATGAGCAAGGCCGGCTTTCACGATGACACATTCATTATTTAGAGCTTTGTCAGATATAGTTACATCATCTCAATTACTTCAGCTAGTCAAGTCTTCTCCTATTGTATAAATTCTTCAACAATCGAAATATAAATTTCTTCATGCAATCAGGATCTCACACGTGCCTCGTATCGTATCATCAGTAAACTACTTACTGATTTCCAGGATCAAACTCCCTCGAGACAGATATTGCTATTTAACATCTCAACAAAGTTCAATTTCCATATTGAATTGGATATTGATGGTAAACGATTTCAGTGTATTCACTGCAGACAATATAAACGTCACTTTATGTGTGAGTATAAGGAGCATAGAGCTTTGCTTCCCTGTCATTTACCTGTATCTTGACATATGGAAGCATTGTAGATGTTCACCGTCAGCAATTCAACATCCTTTGGTTTCTTGGCCACCTGCCAGCGGGTACAGACGAGATAATATACTTAACTAATTATTGTCAACAGGTCCTGTGAATACGTTTCTTCCCAACTTCCTTGTTGTTGTTGCGGATTGTAACTTTCTTGCTTACAAAGTTGCCGATTGGGACATGGTTACTCTGTCCAAGAGTTAACTTTTTGTTCGTAACGTTGAAGAACCTGGTGATCGTGCTCGTCTTTTCGAAAGGTACATGAAGAATTATCCAAAAGTTACCTTTTGGCTCTAATGCTTAGTGGTATAATAACATCGAGAAAGGGATGTGGTGAGTATAGAGCATACGTTTTACATCCAGAAAGAGACACAGAAAATTAATAGATTTTGCTTATGGCTGTGTTAGATTTTTTCTGAAGCAGGCTATTTTGTTTGTTGTGAGTTGTGACCACTTGCGATAACTATAGCTGATGGTTCTTCGATCCGGCGGCGCATAACATATTGTCTGCTTCTTAAAACAAAAATTAGTCTGTGAACACATGGCCATGTGCCCACACGGATGGGAGATAAACGGCGTCAAAGTAGTTGCGGAGAGCAATAATGAAAAGAAAGCAGTGATGGGCTGGTGCACTAATTACTCCGCACACCTATCCGTCGCTCGTCCTCTCTCAACACTGTCTTCCACTCTTCCTCCTCTCCTGTCTTCGTCTCTCTCTCCGTCGCCATGAGTTCCGCAAGGTCCGTGTCCGGTGTCCCCGCAGCCGCAAGTACCGTATCCACTGAGCTAGTTGTTGCTAGGTTGAGCTCAAGGGCCTCTCATCATGCGAGCTTCTGAGATCGAGCTCCCATGCTTCACCAGACGAGCTATGGATTTTATGAGCCCCAGGACCAAGCGAGCTGCTGCGAACTCTATCAAGCGACCTGCTGCTGGCTCAGTCTCCGGCAACCTGTGTTGATCGAGCTTGGCCTTCAGCAAGAACCTTGCCACATATCTGGAGCATATTTGTTGTTCAATTTTGTTACGGCTTGTTCGATTTGATGGTGATTGAGTAAATTAGTTGTTCGATTGCTTGCTGCTAGCAGCTCATTGCATTGCTACCGCGTGTACCGGACGCGCTGCGTGGCCGGCACGAGCACAGAGACTCATTGCTTGCTGCCGCCGTCGTCTCGGCCTCGCGAGCGCGTCGAGGAAGACGAGGAGGCCAGAGGGCACATCCTGCCTCTATGCGCGCCGTTGGAGAGCCGTGTCGGGCGTGGCGCCGAGATCCTGCCGCGGAGCTCCGCTCCGAGGTGGCGGCGGCCGCGGAGCTCTCCGCGTGAGGTGATGCTGCTCCGACGAGAGGCCGCCGCGTTGTTGCGCAGCCGGGCAGGCTTATGGGGGAGACGGCGCTGCGTGGTCAGGGAGGGGAGGGGCATGATAGTTACGACGGTTCTACACAATAATCGAGGCCCCGTGGCCGTCATGGATGCTGGCCTGGTCGAGCTCTCATGGAGGCGCTGATGAATCCTCGGTGGATTGGGAAGAAGACCGGAGCGGGGTAGTTGGGGACGAGTGGATAGACGCATGCCGCTTGCTAATAAATGAGTGGTAACACGCACGGACGCCGTTTGTTCCTTGCACGAATCTCTCCCCAGTCGAACCACGCCGACCGCTCGATGATGGGAGGGCTGGTGTCCATGTGCTCACAAAATCCACTCTCTTCTTAAAAACTAAATTTCTTATGCTTAGTTCCGACGTCTGTACTTGATTTAATCATATTTCAAGGATTGTGCAAAAGAAATTTCCTACTTTCAGGTGGCCTTGCTTTTTGGTAAGTGTGGGAAAATTCATTGCAATATGAGTGTTAAATCCTAAGAATTGCCTCTCTTTTGAAGTGGTTCTTACTCGAAAGCATATTGAGATGCAACGAGCTTTAGATACTTAGATAGGTAGTTAAGAGGTACCACGATTGAAAATTTAGTATATATAAGATATAAGAATCAAGTTTATAGTTTTGAAGCCTCTTTGGTATCTTTCCAGACGTACAAACGGGCCTCTGGCTAAGTTGGTTAAGTGGCTCTAGTAGTGCTCTTCATGTTCTGGGTTCGACTCCTTTTGAGATTGAATTTCGGGTGAGGGATCATCTATCCTATGCCAAAGCACAGATATAAGGCTCCATCCATGTAGTTAGTCATCTCCAATGGGCCATGGTGTCAATGTGTAATAGTGTAAGGGCAGGAGTTTGGAGGGGTTTTTTTTTTACCTGCGTAAGAATATCTTCTTCTTAGTAAAATGTGGGGAGGGGGGTTGTGAAGGATAAATTTTGCATTTGTCTTAATTTGATTTCCCAGACGTGGAGCACGTATGATCATACACTAGAGACACAGACTGACGCGACTACACGAGGACAAGAAGGAATATGGAAATCTTGTCCATGCAAAGGTGCTCCCACACAGGACACAAACGGAGGCCGAGACGCATATATATGATGCTCCAGAAGCCGTGCTTCTCCCTAGCTCCCCTGAGCAAACTAGCTAGCTAGAGCACCCAGCTGCAACGCCAACAACCTCACGCATGGCTGCCGCCGCAGACATCCATATCCATGGCGGGGTCCGACGTCTTCGCCGCCATCTCAATAACCCTCCTCCGGCTCCGGCTGGCGTCCGGCACGAAGGAGAACGCCGTCGCGGCGTCTCTCGGCGCCTCCGCGCTTATGCCGCCACGTACATGATGCTGGGCGCCGCGTTCCTCCTACGCGCCATCGCCGAGGTCCAACCCGACCACGTCACTGCCGGCCACGCCGCCGTCGGATTCCTGCTGTGGGTGGCGGGAACCGCGCTCCTGCTACTCTCCTTCTTCGCCGGGCGCTTCCCGGCGGCGGCGGCGGCCACCGCGGCACGTCTCGCGCACGATGCGTTTCAGCACTTCATCTAAAGCCATGCTTGCGTGCATGTCACCAGTTCACGACTCATAAACCAACGTACGTATTAGCGTGTTTATATCGCGTACAATAAAGCTGTTTCCTTGATGGAACAGGCTATATGTATGCGCTTCAATATCCAGTGATGTATAGGGGACACAGCTGGAATCCGCTTATAAGACTTTAACAGTAAAGTTAATGAAATGTTGAACTGAATTCCAAAAAATGTGTGGAACAACCAAACAAGTTAAGCGAAGGTTTCTTTATCCCGAGCTTAACTGAAGCCTTCAAACAAGGCTCGGCACTGGTTTACATATTCAAAAGCATGAGAAAGTTCGTTTTCTCATTTCTGCTTTGTAATTGTACTGTGCTACTCCCCACGATTCTCTGTCTTTTTCTCTCTTCTTTTTTTTTAGCAATGAGCAAGAGCACCGCTCTCTCTAAGGGAAAAAAAATAGTTTTAAATTACATGTTGCGGATTAGTACATAACATGATAGGAGAGCAACGTAGGTAACAACAGCAAGAGACTAAACGTGTAGTTACTATTCTGTCACCTAGAGTCCATAGCGGGCGACTGTGCTTTGATCAGATTGAACACCACCATTAGCGACAGACGAATTTCTGTTTGGAAAATAAATAAATAAAAACTCCGATTATGTTCCTTCCAAATGTTCCACGTAGTGTGTTTTCCCTTCCTTTTTACCTTGCTGTGAGGTGTTCCACCATTTTCTTATCATAGATTGATCCAACGAGGCTGTCAGGCTGACTGCGTTTTGCTACCAATTTGAGATCTGTTGCAAGACCTGCTTCGCAACATGCTTAGTACAGTTACAGCGCAAACATAGTTGAGTTTCTTGTTTGCTGTTACAATGCCAACATGGGAAAGAACTTTTCTGCTTGCCCTCCGCTTGCGTTTTTCAAATTGCTGTTGCATCGAATTGACAGAATTACCCATTGCTCTGAATGATGTAGGCTCACCTTTTGCTCTATTGTCCGTGGGCTGGTTTTAACTTTTACCTGACATTGCTGACAATTAGGGCTCCAATTGCCCACTAAAAAGAAAAATATAAAGATGGGGAAAAAGATGAAAGGTAGAATAAAGTAGAAAATCCTAAAAACTAGTCTCAGAATGACCGTACAGACGAAGGCCAATTGTGAAGGCTTATGTTTGGGGTGGCAAATCGTACAGATGAAGGCCAATTGTGAACACTTTTGGCACATTCTTTCGACACTTTCTACTGTGGTCTCAAAACCAGACTTCCCTTCGGTTCTAGGGGGCAAATATCATTGGATGAATATTTATGATGCTGTGCAAAATTTAAGGTCGCAACGCAAAACCTTTATTTCATTTATCACACATTCCTGACTAAGGAAACAAGGAAACATGAGTTTAACTAACATTTAAATGGTATCAAGTTTCAGGACAGAGCCAACCCAATGGTCCTAGTAGATTATGAATGACATCACGACTCTAACCAATGCAGCTGGGCGCCTTGACAGGAGCAACTCCAAAGAAGCAGAACAGACTGCCCGAGCCCGAGCATGCAGGTTTGAAGCCTCATGTGCACTTATCAATATGACAACATTTATTCAAATTCAATTTATCCTAACCATCATCTATGTAGTGTTGGGTTACATATACACAAAACACAATCAAATATGAATAAATTGGAGTCTCAGTTTCATTATTTCTACCTGGCAAACTGGCATATGCTTATTTGCAAAAAGATTCTGGGTGACTGACTCTGCTTGAGGAATCATTGAGGCAGCAAAGCAACGTTATTAGGGCCATGGGGCAAAGAAAACTCCGTCTGGGGTGTAATACTGAACAACATAAGTAATTACCCCACCATGACTTTCCGCTAGAACCGAAACCTTCATATAAATAAACACAAGTGATAGGCTGATAGCACAGACTGTTGAGAAGCACAAATGAGCTCTTCAATTTTATGATAACTCCATTAGGTGTATAAATCATGGTTGAATAATGGTTGTGGGAAATGCTTACTCAGTATCCCACTTATGCATACAGTGATCCGATCAATAGCCTTGCAAAATACATCATTCAGACTAGCTTCCAGTACAGAAAATGGAAGAACCATCTAACATTGATAGTGCTTTTCCACGATTTGCAACTGGCATCTCAACATAATGCAAATCATATCGTGCCATCCTTTTTCAGCACAGTTTAGTTAATTTCTCAATCAAGTAATAGCATATTAGCATCGGTTCACCGTGATGATTAAATTAACCACCATGTAATGTGGAGATGAAAACCACCACATCCTTCTCTTCCAACTCTGCATCAAGGCCACCACACAGCTCCCAATCGCAGTCGTTTATAAGGACAAGAACCCCAGGCCTCCTGCAGGCACAAATTGAAGGCACAATGAAAACTAATTACGCATAAACACCTCTTACGTGACGGTAAATAAGTAACAGATGTGTTTGTACAAAATCGTTGACAACCACAAAAGAACATCTAAATAAAATCGGTACAAGGTATCACTTTTTATGAGTATTCACCTCATCAATGGTCTAGTTCGGTAACTCAGTACTATTCAATAACTTCTGAGCAGCATAAATAATGTTAATTCAAGAAATGTGACTGTGGTTTCGTTTCTGATGTGGTTGAAGCAAACCACAATCAACATTGATGCAGTTGAATTAGACAATGGAAACAAAGCTTGCATCTAATTGGAACTTAATTATACATAGTTCAGCTGACATAAACCAGAAAAACAATACACAAAATCAAGTCATGAATTACAATGCACCGAAGCTAGGATCTCCCACCAACCCAAACTAGTCATGACCCCCGAGATGTCTTGAAGCGTCAGGATTCAGGACCACAGCTAAAGCAAACCCAATGCTTGGCACGGCCCCATCATACTATCTACACAAACCATCAAGAAGAAGAAAGGGGGAAAGAAAACCATACACGGAATCGCCCTTGACGAACATCTCTGGCCGCTCCTTGATCAGATTGGACTTTACCCAAGAAAGCAGCCCCTTCATGGTCACCTGCAAGAAGCACCAAAACATGTCATCACAAAACAATTCAAGACTAAATCAGCTCCCACCAAAATCGCTGAGGAACCAAGCAGTACCCGTGTTGCTACCGCCGCAATAGAACGAGCCAGCGAGCAAGCGGGGAAGAAGTACCTTGGCATCGCCGTCCTTAGGTTGGACCTCCACCTTATGCACTTTAACCGAGTTCTCCAGCAGCAGCTCCAGCCCGCCCCTGCGAATCAGCACCAGCTACACTCGTCAGGAAGCAGAAGCAGAGCGCAGAAGAAATTATAGAGTGTAACGAGCAAGGGAAGGAAGATTACCCGAATTCGAGAGTGAGATGCATGGTCGGGACCGGATTTGGCGTGGATTTGCCCGCACCCGCAATCCACGGATACCCGGCGTCGAGCGGCTGGCTGCGCGGAGGGGGACAAGGCGAGCTGAGGTGACGTAGTCTTCTCGCGAGAAGATAGGGACGAGATCTGAAGCAGGGAAGAGGAAGGTCGACGTTGTCTTGCGGAGGAGCGGCGGCGTCCGGCCGGCGACGGCGCTTCGCGAGGAGGGGGCGTGACGCACGGCGCGCAGCAGTAACTCGGCTGCTCTCCTAGATCGATGGAGGAGGATTTGTTGGAGACGAGATCTGAGGCGTGAGGCTTGTGTTGGGCTGACCTCGGGCCTAGGTTGTGGGCCGAAATGGAGTCCATTTCAATATTGTTGCTGATAATATCCATCCACCGACTCAAGTCCCCTGACAGTATTACTATTACTTCCTCTAAAAGACAGTACTTAATCACTGACATGTTGGAAGCAATAATCATGGATGAAACGTTGTACATGTGGAAGCCAATGATGTTCGACGCGGCAGCCCATGTAAATGTATTAGAGATATATGCAGCAAGTAATAGTTTGTTGTAATCTACTAAAAGACAGTACTTAATCTCCTGATCGTTTGTTGTAATCCTTTATTGATGTACAAGTTGATGTGCATATAAATATATACACCCAGGGCAGATGTGCGGTGCGGTGATTTCCCCACAATTCTACATGGTATCAGAGAAGATCTCATAAAAAAAAAAGTAAATGCATCGACAAAAGTAGCATTTGGAGATTGGGAGATGGCCAGGAAGGAGAGAACAATTGCACGGCAGCTGCAGAGAGCAGCAGCAGAGTACAACACACCAGACACCGCTAGTAAATGGCAGTGTCGCTACGGATGGGTTTTAACTTCCTCGTACAATTTTAATGCGTGGCTAAGGACTGGATTTTATTTCGTTGTCGTACGTGCTCCTACAAATGGCATGTACAACGGTGAGACAACAATGGGCTTTTGGGCACAACCATCCATGCAAAGAGACAGTAAACACCTTTGATCATACAAAGGAGAGACCACTTGTTGTCTCTTGACACTGTTTTGTAATAAATGCAGATTGTATGTGCTAGTTGATCAAATGTGAAGATGTAATTTATGTACTAACATATGGCTAGATACATGCGCAGGGAATATCAACACCGACTTGGACCAACTGTGTTGTCCGTTCAGACACCAACATGTGGTATGCTATGCTATTTGATTGCAATACGGATGATCTGAACGCCGGATTCAAGCAACAAAGAAGCAAATTCAAATCACAAAACAAGGGAACTAACCCTGGGTTGCAGTCGAAGCCAGCAGGAGAGCTCAGGGGGGAAGTGCCGATGGGAAATCCACTTGACGGGAAGCCGTGGGAAGTCCGCGGGCTGGGATTGCGCCGGTGAGCAGCTCGCCCTCCTGCTCCTCTGCTCATATCATCACCGGCGACAGGTTGCCGCTCCATCCTATTTGCCATCCTCCTCCTCCACCCACAAATCGTCAACTGCCGGTGCTGGATGGGGGCGACAAGGCACGGCGCTGGTAGATGGAGCTCGAGCGATTGCGGGACGAATTCGGGAGCGCGCGCGGGGGGCGAAGAGGGAGCGGCAGCGCGCGCGCGCGGCGGGAAGAGGGAGCTCGAGCGCGCGCGCGGTCGAGCTGGCGGGACGAATTCGGGAGCGCGCGCGCGGGGAGCGAAGAGGGAGCGGCAGCGCGCGGGGCGGGAAGAGCGAGCTCTAGCGCGCGCGCGCGGGCACGATGGCGGGACGAATTCGGGAGCAGCGGATCTGGGTGGAGTCGAGCAGGCCTTGCAACGGAGAGACGAGGTCGTCTCGTCCGCCTCGAAAACGACCGAACAAACGATGCTTGGTGAAGAGACGGGCAGCTTGTCTCTCGCGACGCGGGAGGGCCTCTTTGCAAAATTCCATCGTCAAGAGACGGGGTATTAATCACCGTTGTACATGCCCTAACTGCGATGGATCAATCTTCGCAATGGAAAAGTGACAATGCACTTTTCCATTTGGTTGTTTCTTATCTCAATTTGGCAGCAAGGGAGTTGGCGTACGTATGTCAAACTAAAATACACATCTTGGTATTTTGTACTTAATTGGATAGAAACTACACTATAGTAATAAATTGGTTGCTTGATTAGGGCTCAGGCGGTCGGGCTGAATGAAAATTTTGGTCACAACAAGGATAACCTTATGCATTTATGTGATGCCTTTGCAAATTGTTTTCTTAATGCAAGGCAGGATAATTTAAATGGCTTGACTGGTCCCAGTTGTGCTCTTGAGGCATTATCGATAAAGAATTCAATGTTGAGATTCACTATGTAGGATACTTTTTGTCGTCGTGGATAGAGCACGACACTTGTGCGGGATTAGCCCATGGCCAGTTTTTGGCCGGGAAATGCACACTTAAGCAAGTTTTGTGACGTATTTGAGTACATGTCTAGTTCTATGACTAAATTGCACCCCACCTTACAAGTTTATGTACTCGTGTGCAATTTACTCTTTGTACTAAATGTCATCAAAGCGGGGAAAAAAAATCATACCACATTTGCGCTACATGTCATCAGAAATGCAGATATGCAGCGATCTGGGCCCTCAAGCTCCCCGTACTGAAGAATCATCATGGCACAACATGTTCAACAGCATGCAACAATGACATAGAGGTACACAATTGATCATTCACATTACCGACAGAGACAATGGGGTTGTCTGGTTATATGATTCACAAATTAAGCATATTGTTTTGATAAATTCATCCATTCGACGAATTCCAAGATTATTACTCATTTCTTACAGAACCACATATATCCATTTGCCATCCACACTTCAACAGATCTCAAACTGGTAGCATGGTATGGTTCTAACATTTGACAAAAAGGTTTAAGACATATATAGTGTTCAGCTCAGCATAAATCTAGGACAAAAGAAACTCGATCTACTTCTTAACAAGCAGGGGACCCACGTTATCACCAGTAGCTTTGTTGTGCTTGACATGGCCTCCATCACAAAGAGGGAATGTGCCTGATCTCCAGCACCTTCTCACAAAGAAACAAAAATTAGTGCCCTTAACAGTTTGAAAGGGTGTGCAGTCAGAGGATTCAAGTAGATAGTTTATGTAATCCAAGTGGCTTGAACATGCAGAATTCAGGACATGCGCATCTGCACTAGAACCAGGGTACAGTCCATTCGGTAAAATATTCCTACATTGGGTTATGCTGACATAGATTTCCACCGAATAATATCTTCATAAATAAGAAGAAACATGTACTTTATCCGGAAAACGTAAAAGAATGCTATAAAATATTTGCAAAACATGAAACTTCCTTCTGTGCGATCCCAACTGCAAACAAAACTGTCTTTTGGTTGTTTTCCAACTACAAATGTACTCAGCACACCTGTGCTATTAGATCGTTAGTCCTCGTCAAGTCATTTACTTTTGATTATTCATGTGGTGTGCTTCCACACATCAGCAGACATGTTAATTAACCGTAGGACATATGTTTTACTGTTATATGGCATAGCATCTTTCACATTAGCATGACAATATTTTTAAGAACGCGGAGGACTGTTGGAAGTAATCTTAAAAACAGCTTGTAAATCACATAAAAAAATTGTGCAGAAAATTGAACCAACTCTGCAAGTTTATCAGTATTTTGTTGCATTGAGCATTCAATATCAGCAACACAACTGACTAGAGTTCGGCAGTAAAACATGTATTGCTGCACGGAACTGTAATATAACAAACCAGAGTACCATCAACTTGAGGAGTCTCCTGGACTCAGTTAGCTTAGCTCATTGAGTTGTGTGTTAAAAAACTTGTACATATTTGTTGGAGGGGACGTCTCTCTCCTTCAATTGCTTTTCTTTTTTTACCATCAACTAGATGGCTCTCTGTACTTGTTTTGAAAGTAGGTTTTCTTTTATGCGCCTCTCACGGCTCTAGGAAATAAATAAAGACCTCACTAGTACTCATACAAGGGAAAAGTATAGTATTTTTTTTAGCACCGGTCAAGTATGTTTTTTTTTTCTTGTTCTGAGATGCGATTTAAGCATTGTACAATCTATAACACACACAAAAAAAAGGATGTGCAGACCTCTTCTTCTGATAACATGGAGATGAATATCGTTCCATCAAGTTGAAGCACTGCTAAGTAAGCCAGTCGAGTTCTAACAAACATGCTCGCATTTTCAAAGACCACCTATGCTACGAGCCCTACGACTGAACTAATCGTCAGGTTAATCGTCACAGCAAAAACGACTGCGCCCCTCAATTGTTATATCCATCGCCAGTCAGGGCGCAGGAGAGTAGAAAGAGATCAGGCGGTGAGAGGGCGTCCGTACCGGCAGTAGGCGGTGAGCGGCTTGGCGAGCTCGCCGGTGACGACGGTGTCGACCACCTTATCCTCCTCTTTCCGGATGGCCGGGTTGATCCCGCCGCCTGCCTCCGCGCGCACCGCCACCACGCCGCGCCGGGGCCTCAGCGACGGCGCGGCGGGCGACGCAGCGACGGAGATGCGGCACGCGGCGGCGGCGGCGCAGAACGGGGTGGCCATGGTTCTTGGAAGATTGGGTTGGTGGGAGTTGTGGCTGGCTGGCTGGCTAGCTGGGTACTTTTGATGTCTTGATGAAGAGAAGAGGAGGCGTGCGTGGCGGCGTGAGGAGGATTTGGGGTGTGTGGCGAGCACAAGCCCGCCGGAGCCAGATGGATGGCGTTGCTGAGTCCCTGCTACTCTGTCGTTTGCCACGTGTGTATGTGGCCAATGAGAACATTTTCCGTCGCTCTTAAAAACGGTTTTTTCTGAGTATTTTAAGTCAGTTCGAAGAAAAAGATAGTACGACGTACTTGTCATTCATCATCAACTCTACAAACTCAACAATCGCTGATCCTATTGAAGTGCATGGCCTCGTGGCTCCCAAGATTTACGAATGCAGATTATTACAGGAGTAGTGTGCGCATGTGCATCCACAATTTGAGATCGTGTGTTGTATTTCAAAAATAAAAAGAAGTGTATGAGCATCATGCAAATTTTCGTCTACACAGGTATTTGTGCCATGATACGAATATCAAATCTAATAATGTGCGGCGTCATCACAATCTAATTTGGATGTTTCAAGGTGCAAGGCAAGACATGGTCCTATCATTGCACATAATGATTAAGGCTAACTATTAACACATTGTCCGTAGTTTTACTGACTTGATGGATTATGTCCTTAACGCTGGTTAGGACGGTTGTGGTAGATAGGTACCATCTACGGTATCTGAACTTTATACATTTGGCCATAAAAATTAGGACGACCACCCTTTTGCAACTTCTCAATCCAGCTCATAGTAAAGGAACTTGAGCCAGAGACGGTCGATTGAACCTGAAGGAAGAACAAGAACTAGAGGCTTGGTCCAGGTTCACCGATATTCGATAGAATGGACCAAAGACCGGGCATGTCAATTAAATCCAAAAACGTGCCTGAAAACGATGTTCCAAAAATGAATATGCGGGTTGGAGGTTTCGAATTCAGGTTGCGGCTTGCAAATTGAATCTGACAAAAGAAAAGGAAGATAGTGATTAATCAGCCTGACCGGCCCATTGGTTGGACCTCGAAACCGCTGAACCGGGAGCGTGAGCGGTTCAATGTCGCCGGCCCGATCTTTTCTTTCCGCTACCTGCTAGTCACGGACGCGATGCGAGCGATGCAGACGCGCGGGACCGTTTGGGCAGCAAAGACGAGAACGAAGAAAACGTGAGCCGAATTCGAGGGAGGGCGGTGGCTGTGGCCCACCTACCGGCGACTGGGCAGGCGGTCACGAGCGCCTGCCGGCACTGCCTCCTGACTCGATGGCCGCGCATGGCAGCGAGACGCACAGGCACAGCCTGTCTCCGGTCGCCGGTGTCCCGCATGGTCACGCCTCCCGTCGTCCGTCTTCTACTACGACTGTCTGAGCTTCCGGTTTTTTACTAATTTGCACGTAAACCAAAATAGGACCAACTTAAAATGTTGTGATAGATTAATGATCAAGTAATAGAGAATCTTTACCAAAATAGCATGCAATATTTTCATGAATTTTTACCATTTCGATGGTTCAATGAGAATTCAAACCGCGATCTTTGCAAACTTCTTCCATTGGACATGTAGCATAGTCTATTAGCAAAGAGTCCTGGTACATGGACAAATGGGACTTCCGCCACTTCATTACGACCAGAGGCACTAAATCAATCAATGCCATCGTCACTTATTAGCGTCGCGTTCGGTTCGCTGGCTGATTGGCTGGGGTGGCTGCTACAGTAACTCGCTGAGTGAGTATTCAGCCAGCCGAACTGGGCGTAGGAACAAGGGACCAACGGTTTCAGTAACCCATTCAGACGTTCGAGTCGTAACCGTAGCTTTTTCCATTAGCAAAATGCTCCCAACTATTAGTGCTTATTATGCAAAAAATGCTCACATCGTAGCTCTCTCTTTACCTCCGTTCAATCTTAAACCAATGCTTCTGGAACCGCTGGTCAAGGGCGAAGCCAGCGCACGAGCTGGCCGGGTCGGCAAGCTTGGCTGACAGGGTCTTATGGCTTAATCAACCGCATCAAACAACAATTTTTCATTGATTCGCTCCAAAGTCGTCACGGTTGGCCGACCACGGCGCTAACATGCTGGCTTTGCCCCTGCCGCTAGACATATGTCACTTTGGGACGTCGTGACCGGCCAAAGGAGGGAGTGTAGGCAGACCTGACGAAGCAAATAGGTAGCTGTATGGTCACGTGTGGTTCTCTCATTGGTCCAATTTAGAGAGGTCATCATGGATCGAGGAGAAAAGATTTTTTTCTTTCAAATGTGAATTAGAACGACGGCACTTGTCTGTCCGCTTGGCAGCCTCCCCGTTAGGGATGGCACCCTGCGGGGCGCGGATCCGATCAAGGCAGCTATGGGCCGAGTTTGGCCTCGTGAAGATGATGGGGTATGACTGCAAATGGAAGTGGGGCGGGGCGGAGAATTAGTTTTCCCTAAGACTATCTCCAACGGTTCACCTAAAATGGGAATTACATTGAAAGTGGGTCTCAAAACATTAAAAACACCTCTCCAATGGTAGACCCAAACAGAAGACGTGTTGTTGGAGCCGGCAGCCCGACTACGACAAATGCGGCAGCCCTGTCAGGCGAAGCACGCCTCTCCAACGCTCGAATCGTTTTCCTCTGTTCGTCTTCCTCTCTCTCTCTCTTCCACCGATGCGCAAGGCGCAGCAGCGCAGCGGGTTCCCCTTCCGCTTCCGCTCCTCCAGCCGGCCACCACACCAGCCGAGCAGGCGAGCAGCTCACCCCTCACGGCTTTGGATTGGGGAATCGTGCAAAGGTCGCGATTTTTTGGAGGCTCTGGATGGTATTGTTGGAAGATTTGCGTGCACATGACGAGGAGAAGTGCAAGAACTGCAGGAATTGAAGCTACGGCAATGGAGAAATTGGGACCAGGCGCAGAGCAGGCACAAGAGAGAGAAATTAATTTTGAGATGGAGCTCACGTGAGCTGCAATTTGGTCTTTCCCCATGATTCGAGCGATTCAAGCTTTTCCCCAAGCGAATCCTGCTGCCGGCGTCCGGGAAGAAGGACTTGAAGAGGCGCTGCTCCAGATCGCGCGTCAGCGACGGGTGGTGAGCTGGACCACTCCAACGGTGGGAGGCACCCGCCACGGGCCACACCGACCTCTTCCTCCACGCCATCCCCGCCTCCACGTCATCCCCGCCTACACGCCGACCTCCTCGTCCACGCCATTCCCGCCTCGACGCCATCCCCGACCTCCTCCTCCAAGCTCGCGGTCGCGGTGTGGAGTTCCGCCGCAGGCTCCAATGGCTGCCATGGCGAATCGAATCGGAGGGAGAGGAGAAGGCGGCGAATCGAATCTAGGCCGCCGGCGAGGCCGTCGAGCGCGTCCAGGCCGCCGGCGAGGCAGCGCGTCCACTGGCGAGGAGGGAGACCAGGCGGCGCGGGGCGTCGGTGTCGACGCGAGGTGAAGAATATGGGTGGTTCCGTTGGAGATTGAACTTTTTTGGTGCATACCTTTCCAGTGTTTTAGTACGTATTTGATGTTTTGGGTACCTCCTTCCGTTGGAGAAGCCTAACGGGCCTCCACGGTGCCCCGAAATGGGGCAAAAACTTAGAGAATCGACTGCCCCAATAGCCCACTAGTCCATTGGACATATATAACCAACCACCTAAACCCTAATCTCATGTCGTTCCTCAATTCACCTGAAGCCAGCCGTCGGCCTATCCACTCTCAGATCTACCACCCCGCACCGCCCATCACCATCAAGGTTGGCAATTTCGTTTTGACCGGAAAAACCGGACCGGACCGAGATGTCCGGTTACCGCGAAAACCAGGAAAACCGGTCGAAAACCGGATCAAAATACAAATAACGAAATTTGAACAAAAAAGTGTCGAAATTTTCGGTAAACCGGTCCGGTTCAAAATTCCGGAAAACCGGTTTAAAGAGAAAAAATGAAAACAAATACAAAAAATGAAACATTGAAACAAATTGAAACAAAAAAATATGTTAAAAAACTAGATCAAATTTACAGCCCAATGGTGGAAACGGAACACGTAGATTCAATCGTTTGGTTTGTCAAAAAAATCAAGAAATGTTGCTAGTTTGAATTTTTCTTCTTTTTCAACCCAGAATATTTACGTGATTTTTTTGACCAATCAAACGATCGAATTTTCGTGTTCTTGTTCCACCATTGTGCTGAAAATTTCATCTAGTTTTTTTACATATTTTTGTTTCAAATTTTGTCAAATTTTCAAATTTTTTTGAATTTTAAATTCGAAAACCGGAGAACCGCGTAAACCAGACCGGACCGGTTTTTCCGGTTTTCGCGGTAACCGGTCCGGTTTACCACGGTTTTGTAAACCCTGATCACCATCACTCAATGCCGTTCTTCGCCGTCTCCCCCTCTTTACAAGCGCGGGATAAAAGAGTGAATATAACACTTGTAATAAATTTATTACTAGTAATTTTTGGGAAGAAGAATGAATATAACATTTTAGATACACCTAGGATAAAAGAGTTTTTATGGTCCTTATTATGGTTTTCGTTAACCCTTTTAAATGGTGTATACATAGTATTGTAGTTTTGCTTCAACTTAAAATGATATGTTGAATGTATGGGTTTACACATGACACAACATTGGGTATAGCTAAGCAGATAATAGCACTTGTACTAGATGTTGTTTGTCAATTTGTAATGAAAACAAGAAGAAGAATGAGCACAATATTTTGATAAACCTAGAACAGTAGAAATTGTATGGTTTTTACTATAGTTTCGGTTACCTCTTTAACGGTGTAGACATAATATTATAATATTTGTTATACTACAAATGTTGAAGGCATCCTAGTCCCATTTGTTTTCATGTTGAAGAACCTTTGGATTGGCATGTTTTTAGAATGATCATATTTTATCACTCCTACACCATGCTAAAAATAATAAATATGAGAAAGTAGAGTACAAAAATTAATAAGAACGCAACATTACTTTTCGTGGTTGTAGTGGCTCATGCTTTTGTGAAAAAAATAATAGCACAACTGCATACGTTCACATACATGCACTTCGACATCTAATCATGTGATGCAGAATTGCTCACACTATCTTACCCTTGAGTATTGTTGCTTGATTCTTCTAAACCGAAAACAAACAAGCCTTTATCCTCACCCTTGTGGCATTAGAAAATCGAACTAGATGCTCCCTCCAGAAATAGAAAGCATGTCCCTCTAAAAAATTGCCGTTCTCATGCCGAGACCACCAACCGTGTACCACCACCCCTAGGGTCCAGTAGCTCAAACCCTTGGGTGCACCTAGCAGTTCGGGTTTGGAGCTTCCCCTGCGCCGCACCTGGTAACACCGGCCACCACTGCCCCCATCTTTTTTTCCCCTCTTGCACCTCACCTCTCCGTCCCGTCCGTCCCCCACCCCAGCCCGTCAAAGCTCCGTGCCACCGGCCTTTCCCTTCCGATCCGCGCCCAAAGATACCTTTTTTCCGCTCTCCCGCGCCGCCGCTTTGTCACCATGGCGGCGGAGGGGGAGGCCATGAATCCCGCGGGCGGCGGCGGAGGCGGAGGGGATAACTGCCCCCTCGAGGCGGCGGCGGAAGCGGCGCAGGAGGCCATGGCCCAGGGGACCGGCCAAGAATTTGTGGGGGAGCAGGCGAATCAAGATGGGGCCGACGGCCTCGGCGTCGCGGGGGAGAAGGACGACGGCGCGTGCAGAGATCTGGTCCTGGTCGAGGATCCGGAGACGGTCGCCGTCGAGGATCCGGAGGAAGGTACGGCGCCTCGTTCTTGCCGAAAAAAACTCCGCCCGTTCGAGGTTGTGCCATGCGAGGGCTCGTTGCTGCTGCTGTTGGGTTAGTGTGTCAGCAGCAGCGAGATTCCCCTGCCCCCTAGGAATAGTAGTACTAGTAGCTGGAGGAACTGAAAAGATGGGTGCAGGTTCTTGGCGCCGGTAACCTGAAGTAGTACTTTCAATTAATTGTGCTGCCCCTTTATTTTGTCTTTGCAAGGGACAGATTGTTAGTTGAGTTGTTATACACAGCTTTTGCGGTTCGTTTCTGCTGCTAGCCGCCGATTTAGGAGCGGGTTGTGCTTCTAGGTACCAGGGGATTTCAGGGGTTTTAGTTTCGTTCCGGTCTGCTAGTGTGAATTAGTTTTGTTCTGTGGCTAATAATATGCTAGATGAGAGTTACTGTTGTATAAATCGGTAAAAAAATTCTTTCTTGTTCCAAGGTCCAAGGGTGTTGACAGCTGTATTACTTTGGTTCTTAGTCCTTTATTTTGTACTTTTGACTTATAGCCATGCAAGAAACTGAAAGAGCTCATTTTCTCCCTTTTGTTGTTATGCTGCATCTCCCCCTCTTTTTTTTTTCTTTTTTTTTTTTTTCTTTTTTTTTTTGAGGTAGTTATGCTGTATCTCCCTTGATACTGTCTGTGCAGTGAATGGAAAATTGAAGTTTATTAATGCCGTGCATACCTTTGTTTTTATCTGTATTTAAAAGGTCAACCTGGGATAACTGTTCGGTAGTAAGATTGAGCTATTTAAGAATCATGCATGCATATACGAATTTAGGAATTATATTTATTCCCTGTCGTTGTTTTGTAACTGAGTACTACTGATAATGTTTATTTGTTTGGTTGCAGCTGCAGCAACCGCCGCACTTCAGGAAGAAATGAAAGCGCTCGTTGCATCGATCCCTGATGGTGCAGGGGCTGCATTCACAGCGATGCAACTTCAGGAGCTAGAGCAGCAATCTCGGGTGTATCAATACATGGCTGCCCGTGTCCCTGTGCCTACACATCTCGTCTTCCCCATATGGAAGAGTGTTACTGGTGCCTCCTCTGAGGGCGCCCAGAAGTACCCTACTTGTATGCCTTCTATCCTGTTTCGGCGTTTTTTTATGTTTCTCTTGTGGATATTTGTTGAATTTGTTGTAGACTTCACCAGTTGTTTGCTAGATATTCATCTTCTGAGGAGCTATCGGAACTTTCATTGATTTAGTACTCGTTTGCAGTATATAGGCAGTGAGAGGAATAAGTCTTAATAAGTCATTTGTCAGCAAAGCAAAGTTCATATGAGACATATTTTGTTATAATTTTAACTCAGGGATGATGAGAAAACATGGTGAATTAGACATGCAGTGTTTGATGCATATAATTGTAGATTCTTCAATATGCAGTTATTTGTCTATCTAACATATATGTATAACTGGACTTTACAGTGATGGGCTTGGCAACGTTATGTTTGGACTTTGGGAAGAACCCAGAGCCGGAACCAGGGAGGTGTCGGCGAACAGATGGTAAAAAGTGGAGATGCTGGAGAAGTACCATCCCGAATGAGAAATACTGTGAACGTCATATGCATCGTGGTCGCAAACGTCCTGTGCAGCTTGTTGTCGAGGATGATGAGCCTGATTCTGCATCAGGATCAAAAGCCACACCGGGTAAGGCTATGGAAGGTGCCAAGAAGACTGATGACAAGGGCACAAGTAACAAGAAGCTTGCTGTTGCAGCACCAACTGCTGTGCAGTCTACATAATTGATGCAGTGCTAATTGCTGCAGAAATGGCATAACAACGCTGGCAACTAGAGTTCACCTCTTATTGTAATCCACTGAAGACTGTAGTGTGGTCTAGCTATAACCTCATTGAACAAGCAAAAGTGTCTGTGGAAGGAAGCCACCAGAACTTCCCTTTAGCTGTGTCACTGAAATTTTCACCTTAGGTGTATAGTTTGATTTAGCTTTGTCGCGCCTTCGGCCTTCAGGTAGGCGATGCGGCATGATTTGATAAATCCTCCCTTACTGACAATATCGCATTGTGACCCAAGAAGCCGATGGAAGAACCTGTGGGACTAGATACTGTGCTATTTGATGTGTATCTTTGTTGGCGTGCACAATTGTGTCATTTGTCAGTTGTATAACAAGCGGAAGATCCTTAATTTTATCCTTGTGGAGATTCAGAGACATGTTGGATGTCAGATTCAGTACGCTGTTGGATTTAGCCTCTGGATGTTCATGTTTTGACTGCCGTGCTATATGGCAACCCAGATTGGGAGGAATATTTGTGGTTTCATCAGTTTGCTTCTTTGGCCGGGTGCCGTGGCTGAGATTCTGTCGTACTATAGCATATTTCTTACCCGAAAAGGCATTTCGCATCTGCAGTGGGTACATGTACCTCAAGAATTGCATTGGGGACGTGTTTTCCCTGTTGTTTCGAGAGATTTACACTACTCATCCGTGATTCTGATCGTGAAGTGAAATCATGTGCCTTTTTGGGGGGTTCGTACAGCCTTTAGTTAATTATGAAGATTCATTTATGTAACCAGTACTTCTATTTATTGAGATGACGACGCGTGATTTCAAAAACAATTTGTCTTTACATAATCTTGCAGCATTTAATTTGATAGCAGGGTTCCTAGCTTGGTGCTCACTATTTATACGTGATAACAATTTTATTCGTAGTCATGTGATAGGGGCGCATTAGTTTAAGATCCTGACGCGGCATCACACTGAAGAGTCAAGAGCTTGTTCACTATCAAAATCATTAGTATTTGTTAAAAAAATATTTAGAAATACTTGTAGAGCGTACATTGACCAGAATAAAAAATGTGCCAAAATAAAGTACGCCACAACACTGTTCAACATAATAGATGTGCAAAAAAATTGAGCGAATATCAATCCCTTCAACTATCAATACAACGCTTCAACAATGCCAACACTGTCAGCAATGTAGAAATATTGGCAGCATAAGACGTACCAAATCAAGCACATATGAAATCAGTCATTTCGTTCTACCGTGAAGCATCTTAAGAGAGAAAAAGTTTTGTCTTAAGAATTTACATTGCAGGATGCAATACATTGATGAAGTTCATAGTTGCACATTCTCTCTACAAAAGAAAAAAGAAAAGGAGAGGAAAAAAAAGTCAAAGTGTTTCTTGTTCTCTATTTTCTTTACAATTGCTGCAGTACAACTCTCAGATGACGGTAGTCAGGTAGTTGACGCAAGAAACCAGATTAGTAACAGTATGTATAGTACACCTGAGTGAAAACTAGTATCGCGTATCAATCCCAATCATGGATCAACCGCTCAACATAGCTCATCCTCTGCTTGGAGTTTTTGAAGTGCTTTCTTTGCATAAATAGTGATTGCAGCAGTGGAAACTGCAGCAACTGTAAATCCGATTCCATTGTATATAATCTGGTCCACTGACAAGAAAGATCCTTTGCTGGTTGCTACTGCCAAGCTTTGAAGAAGTTTCCCACTGTTTTGAAAAGTGGAAGAGTTAATTTCTCCGTGAGACTGGATAACAGAGATGATGCATGCATCATAGAGAACTAAATGATACCCTCGAAAAAAAAAAGGGGAGAGAGAGAGAACTAAATGATACTTCCAATACAGATCTGTCCCCTATAAGATCAAAAAATCAACTGCCAAGCTGAAAAATCAGGCTCTGAAGGCCCAGGTGGGAAAACCCCACTGGCTTGCCTCAGGCTAGAAATTGATGATCGCCCTTGCCTTTGTCTACAGAACTAGATAGCTAGCCTAAAAAACAAACTAGTTGGCTCTGCTGCTACAAAAAATTGTTTCAATCCTGCAGGGTGCAGACACTTTCTGAGCTCACAAAGAAACTTTATCCTATAGCTCATATATTTATGCTTGTATTGAAAACAAAAGGGCTGGCATGCAAATCATGATTGCAGTTCCATGCAAGCTAAAAAAAAAAGTTGAATTTTCAAACATGTGTGATGTGTCATACAAAAGCATGCCGGTTGTACAAGTTGAAAACCCAAATAAATCTTGCCACATCAAACTGTAACTAGTTCCATAAAATCAACAGATGACCACAAAATAAAAGAATAAAAAAAGGAAACCAGCTTTATAACATATTATAAGTTGCATACAAAGTGCAGCAAATCAATTTCAATACCACATAAGTTCACCACAATTGCTATCAGGCATACTAAATGCAAAGGTGGAAAAAGACAGTTTCAGTGTCAAAAGGTAGATGGGCCATGAGAGGCATGCAGACCTGTATATTGCAAGGAATGTTTCATGTATGGTTCCAGCCATCGAACCAGCTATATACGGGCAATATTTCACATTTGTAGCCACAGACGCATAGTTAAAAACTATGTATGGAAATGGAGAAATCCTGAGCAAGGCAACTGCTCTAAATTGATGGAACCAATCTCCTTCACCAGCAAGTCTAACAAAAGCTGCTTTCTTGGGCCACTTCTCCAACCATCTCTGCGGAACAAGTATCAATCAAATATTCAGAATCTTGCCAATCAGTTTCCATTTCTATTTGGATAATATACAACAAAGAAAAGATAGCAGCAAGAGACTCACATGTATTCTACAATGAAATACAGAGCCAATGAAATATGGCAAGGACATGCCTATGCTCATTGCTGAAGTGATTATCAAAAAGCCATAACCATAACCGAAAGTCATCCCCGCAATCCACATGAAGGGTGAAGAAGGTAGCAATACACTTGGGAATAATGCAATTGCTCCGAAGCATATTAAAGCAATAGCTGGTCTGCTGAAAGTTGTTGAGACCCAGTAAAGAAAAGGTGCAATCACCTGCCAATGAGAGCAATATGGAGAACACGGTCAGCAAGAAACAAATAATATAATTCCAGGGTATCAAGGCATCAAAAGTACCGCAGAAAGACAAGTGAACAGTCTATTTCAAGGAAATATGAGTTAGTTGCGGCACTGAATTGTTGCAGAAAATAAGATCATGTGGCTGTTCGCAGATTCAACCAAATAAATTTGTTACTTCTCTAATTGATTATACTGGAGACTGTCAGGGACAACATTTAGCACAGCGCTTATGAACATAACAGGTAAACCTTTATCAACAAATAAAATCTACTTCAAAGTAACACAGACAAACAGCATTTGAAAGCCAACGACTGATGATTATTATGGCTGCATACTGCATATGCTAGTGTAAATTTGTATGTAGGCTGTTATTCTGATCTGACCTGCTCCTTTAAACATTCAAAGGGATAATATGGCCTAATTAGTGATAAAGGATTCGTTTCATGTACATTCATTAAACAAAAGTTGAGATCATTCCAGTCATTTCATGTTGTAGAGCAATGGATCATCGGGTCATAACTAAAACGTAAAAGCCAATCTTGGGCAATAACTGACATTAACTGCAAACCATGGTTCATTGGTGTAACAATTTTTCCCATGAGTTGTTGCATACTGCTTCCATTTTAATCTATTCGTTAATAGTTGCATCCTGATCCAATCCAGCCACCAACAAAACTAACCTTCAAAGGAGCTCTACTAACATTCCATCCAAATATGAATTGAAATATTGAACAGAGCATCATAAAATAAGCCAGGAGCCAGATATAACATATAACATCAACCTCAGCTACCTACTCCTCCTGAACTTTCCCAGGATAGAAGAATCAATATAAAAACGGGGAACTACTTTCTATTCAACTAGTTCGGGGGAATATCTTTGACGAGAGAGTTTGCTTCCAAGTAGTACCAACAAGTGGGCCCAGGGGCCCAACGCCAGTGCACAGCTATATATTTTTCTGCTCTGGGAGTCACTTGCATGTGATGTTGCTTCTTGAAGGTACGCTCTTCTGATCAAGTGGGTTCATATGATTCAAGGAATGGGAAATTGTAACATGTATTGTGCATAGCAGTTCAGAATCCAGACAGCCAAAATATCAAGAACCAGTTGTGTTGAGAGAACATCGCCCTTTCAGTGAAAACACCTATGGTATGGAAACACGAATTGTGCAGACCCCACATATTGGGTCATCAGACACCAGTGAAAGGAACAGGCTTGTGTCGAAACTTCATCAATTGGTAAAGAATTTCTCCCCCTCTGATATTTCAGGTGCAAATTGCGCCGAATCCAATCATTGAACAACGAAATCAGCCTATGAGCCAACCAATTTCTCGATGAAATCAATTAACACGCTAATTGAGATCCTGAAACGCTCAACAATCTCATCCCCCAGCTCAGATATAATGGGAAAAGGGAACTAGTCATTTAGCCTATTGTATTATTCTATCTGAATTAGCCACGAAAAATGCCATGACTACATGCACAAAAAGACAGGAAATGTTTCTACCACAAACTAAAATATCAACAAATATCCAAACATTCTTGCAAAAATCACGACCCGCGTCGCAATCGACAATAGACAGGAACAAAGTTAAGCAAAATAGGAGCGAGAAGCTAGATCTTTTGTTCGCAACGAGTTTCCGCACGATCTGGGACGCAAGGAATCCCCTCCTCCATCGCCAGAGGAGGCGCAAGGTGAGGTAGGGGGGCGAAACACACGCACCTTCTTAATGACGAGCGGGCCGAGGAAGACGACGGCAGCCGCGGCGGCGCCGGCGAGGATGGTCCCGAGCACGGTGACCTGGGCCCACCACCGGATCGCGCGCCACCGCAGGACCCTCGGGCACTCCGACACCCCCACCTTCGTAGACGCCGCAGCAGGCTGGAGCTTGCCCGCCTCCACCTCCTCCGGGATCCTCATGTACTCGCCGCGCCCGCCATTGGCGGCCAACGGCGACCCCATCCAACCCGCAATCAGGCGAGCATGCGCGAGGGCACTTGCCCCCAGGAATTGGAGCTGCCGGATCGGTCAATTCCGCTCGGATTGGGCGGAGTCCGGCGAGCTCGGTTCGATCGGGTGCGCTAGGGTTTGCGCCCGCGAGGCCGGAGGCCGTTTATGAGGTGGAGGAGGAGAGAGGCAACGGCATTGGAGCGGACTCCGAGAGAGGGGAAAAGGAGGAAAAGGAGAGAATACTCGCTAATTTGTGCGAGTATTTTAATGGAGAGATTTTTTTTGGCTCGGAAATTGCTGAAAGGGGGTGGGAGAGGAGAACGAGAATGACGTGTTTGCCCTTGAGCTTTTGTGCTCTCCCAATCTTTTCTGCCGCCAACTTAGTACATGTTTTTGTGTGGAGTAGATGAGAACTCCCTGGATTTCAAAATAATTATAGTTGTGGGTTTGATCAAGGTCTAACAAATTTTCTATAAGTTCGTGTAGTTCAACAACTTGAGACTTTTGCATTTAGATTCATCATGTCAAATATCTTCATAACAATATTCATAGAAATCATTAACCAAAGATATGATGACAAAATAGGTACGATGTATGAAAATCGTGTATATGCCTTTGAGCTTTTGTAATGCCTCGAAATATTTTCCACTTGAGCTTAGTATCAGTTTGTCTTAGCATCAAGGAAATAATGCCAAGGTAGTTGTAGAGTTCTAGCACATATCACCTTCTTACCCACAAAATACCACATATTTTATTTTGTTGGATGACTGAGATATCAGTAGAAGTATCTCTTGATGGCATTCCAGTTGTATAGTTACCATAGATGGTTTGAGGAACAAGCATTTGATGTTGCCTTACATGCATATTGTATTTTGTTCGAAAAGTGTAACTATGTTCATTATTCCAACTCATATTGATGTGTGATTGCATACAAGTATATCACGGTACAATCGTGCTAACTGCTAATTCACATGATCGATAGGAGAGATGTGAGTTGTACGACACGTTTTTCTTTTTCTTTTGTGGTGAAGGCAAACTATTATTGGATTGTGGGATTAAAAATATCTAGTTTACAAGAGCAGTCAAAGTTCAAACACCTAAAGAAAGGTAAGTCAAGGTTAGCTCGAAGTCTATTATTGGGACTGTCACATGTACAAGTACAATGAGGATGACACCACTATCTGTGGCTATTTTGGTCTAAAAAAAAAACTATCTGTGGTTATTTAATTTACACAGCATGTACAAGTACAAATTGTAGTAACGTTATCTTTATCGCATGCACTAAAAGTAGAAACACTGCTGTCACCGTTTTGTTATCCGCAAAAACCAGCCTTCGCGGAAAAGAAAGAAAAAATAAAGCGAGAAAACGAACCCAAAGCAGCAGAGGGGCTCCGAGGTAATTTCCCCGCAAAGCGACGGAATGCACACATACGGTCGGTCAATCATACGCGGACCGACCGGCCGGAGCTGCTGCTTCTGCGGCTCGGCTCGCAACGTGTGCTTCCGCTGGCGCGTCCAGACTCCAGAGTCCAGAGCGGTCGTGACGTGGGTCCATCGTTCCAGTCCGGTCCCGCCGCGTAGACCAACCCGGCCCCACCTCGTCAGCCACCGTGGCGGACGATGCCTTGCCGTGTGCCGGTGGGCTGGCTGGCTGGCGCCGGGCGGGGCGGTGGGTCGGTCGGCCGAAAGCGACCGGTAGGTTGGTCCGAGGGCGCAGTGGTGTGGTGGGCCCCACTCCCGCGGCAGTTGTTGCTTGGAGCTTTGGGTCAAGTAGCCTGACCCGTGGGACCGTCAAGGTGGAGCCCGCGCTGTCAGCCAGCCTGTTGCCGCGGGCTTTCCTCCGCTTCACTCGCCTCGGGTACGCGCAACAACAAGGGCAGGAGCAGAGCAAAGCGCGTAGTACTACCTTTGTCAGCGACGCGCCGGCGCGCAGCACGGAATAAGATAGGGTAGAGTCAAAAGGTAGATTCGGTCTCGTTTCCGCTCGTGCGCGCACGAGCTGCGGTAAAACCGAAAAGGGGCATTTGCATATGCGGCCTATGCCAATTACGAATTCGGTTCTGATTTTTAAACTTTGCAAATTTGATCCTGTTTTTTGAACTTGAAACTAGAAAGAGGTCATATTCCGTTATCACCTGCTAACGGTGTTAAATGGCTTGCCAAAAGACCAATCTACCCGTTACAAAATCGATCCTGTTTTTAAAAATAAATTGCAAATCTGGTTCTGTTTTCGGCACCACATCATGGAGCTTCAAAAAAGATTTCGAAAATAAGTTTATACCCGAATATAAATAATTTTGAAAATTGTATTAAAAATTTTGACAGCATTGTTTGTTTTTTGGCTATAATTGGTGACCAGCAAGCAAAAATCATATACTCCCTCTATTTCATATTATAGGTAGTTCTAGCATTCAAAAATTTTGTCAAAATATAAGTAGTTCTTATTTCCCAATGCATTTGTCTCCTCTCATTCCTACTTTTCAATGCATCGTTTCCTGTGTTTATCTGTATCTCTCTCTTCCTTCACTCTTCATTGTTTTCTGTGCCCATCACTTTTTTCACCTCTTCTTAATTCCTGTGCCCAAACCTAAGACTGCTTATAATTTGAAACAGATGGAGTATAATATTGGACAACCCTTAAACATCAATATTTTTTTTCGAGTACCAATATGTTCTCTAATTTACGCCCAATAACAATCGAATGTAAATACCTGTAACGCAAGACACCACCATGTAAATACCTGTGGGGCCCACCACTTCATGTTCCACACCGCTCCTCCTCTTTCCCCTTTCTCTCTCTCTCCTTCCGGTCAGGTAAGAAAAATCCACGAAATTAACGGCCGGCGAAGAATAATCCCACAAACGACGACTATGATGTCCATCCTCCCTCTAAAACTAACCCATTTTAGACGTTCTAAAATCGAAATCCAGTGTTTAGTGACGTCTTATTAGCCATGAGCTGCGACGAGGCAGGCCGCCACGCCGAGGCAGCAGCAGCCCGTCGCGCCGAGCCAGGCAACCCGCCCGCCCACCTACCCGCACGCTGGCCTGCAGGCTAGTCGCCGTGCCCTTCCAGATGCAGCCGCCGCCTCCTTGACGCTTAGGGTTAGGGTTGGGAGCTCTACGGGAAAGAGAAACGAACGGAGGTGAGAGAGGAGGAAGAGGCCGGGTCGGGTCGGGCAGAGGGAGAAGAGGATTTGGCCAGGGGCATTTTGGTCTTTTCCTCTTTTTCCTAAGGATTTCTTATTTGTTTTAATCCCAAAAAATCTCTTTACTAGACGACATCCAAAAAATGGACCTGGCGGCAGCTTGCAGTTCAAAAAACAGAACTAAATTTGCAAAGTTCAGAAAACAAGACCGAATTCGTAATTGGCATCCGAAAATGGACCACATATGCAAATGTCCCAACCGAAAAAGGGCAAAAACGCTGTGCTGGTTGCTGCTGCTGGTGGTTTTGGCAAGGCGTGCACCGCGGTGTAGCAGCGTGTCGGCACGCTGGAGATGGCGCCCCCCGCACAAACTTTCATGGACCGTGTCACTTTTCACACTCACGTCAGGTGCGAAGCAGCTCAGCTCGTAGCTAACGTAATGTTGCGTCTACTAGCTAGTAGGTCCAAGTCCACCTTTGTACTACTGGGTTTGTACTACTTGGTACTAGCGTGTAAGCTGAGGTCAAAACTCTACCGAACTGGAGCCGCGTACTTGTACAGTAGGTATCCATCGGAACCCATCCCTCCGAACGGCAATCTGCTCGCAGGATCGATCAACCCTTCCCCCCGGGTTATGAGTTGGTACGGTTTGAAATTAGAGTATCCTAACTCATGCGGCGCGCCGCTCCATTCGCCGGACAACAACGGAAAGAAAGCGGAATAGTCACAAGTCAATCATCAGGTTGACTCCCATCTCACTTCTCTCATCAGAGGCTTTCTGCCGGATCATCCACCTGTACTCTCTCTCCATCGATGGATCATGGGTGCGTGTTTAGTCCAGCTCCTCGATGGACCGGCACGTCCGTATCATTTATCAACGTCCATGTGGCGTACCGTGTCCGATGATGCTTTGCCTCGCTTCCTCGCTTTCCGTCGATGATTAGCGGGCAGCGCTTAATTACTTGCTCAATCATTTTTGCTGCCGTGGCCTTCCGAGTGTTGTGAGCTTTCATATTAAGCTTTTGGCATACACAGGGTCTGTTTGCCTATCATTATATTTCTTTTGCGATTAGTTTGTCTATCATATATGAGAGACATTTAGAATATTTATATACACAGTTTTCCCCCTTCATTTTGACGAGATTGAAGCTTGGCAACGGTGATCCACGTATAGTGCTCGTTGAGTGGTTGTATCAGTGTTGAGTTATTTTCCTTCTGTCTCATAATATAAGCATTTATAAATTTGACAGTCAAATCTATTTAACTTTGACAAAGAGATCACAAATGTTTGATCATGTACCATCAGATTAATCATGAGTCCTATCACTATCATAATATGCAACTAGTTATATTTAAAATAGCTTATTTTTATATATATTGTTAGTTAAAGTTGAAATAGTTTCACTTCAGTCACACCAACAAAAATTTATATTCTAAGAGAGGGGGGAGAGTATACGATTGTATAAAGGGAAGTATAGAATGATACTCCTACTACTCAACAGCTGTGGCAGCAACGGAATGATTTACACCTACATCACTGCATTGTCACGTTCATCTAATCATTTGGTGCATGTTGCCCCGAGTCCGTACATAATTGAGGCAGCTAACCATACCACATGGTCGGCCGAGAACAAATTGAAGCAAACATTCTCGGTGGAGATTGCTCTGCAAGGCGGCTGATTGTTCCGGTGTTCGACCGAGCATTCGTCGACGCCATACTGGTCTTCAAAAATATACATGTATATACACCAACCGCCTTATCGAGACCCAACTGCGTCCCTGCACATGCATGTGCTGCTGGTGCAATAATGCAAAGACTTACTCCACTAGTTTGAATGTCAGCAAGAAAGAACATGGTTGGTGCTATAATGCAAAGTGTAGAGAAAATTGTCTTAATAGTTTAGCTCACTTCGTTGTTGATGTTGTTTTTGTTTGGTTCGAATCTGCCTAACCGCGTAGTGTCCCTGCTCGAACGAAAGGAAAATTAGTCGTTTGTGGTGAGTGCGCTTTGCCTGGCCTCACTCGATCCGCTGGCATCTGCCGAACGCGTCCCACCCAAATCGAAGCTGGAAATGGGGGCAACGCGATCGGCGCCCGCGCCCACCCGAGGATGATGCCACGCACGGCACGGTTGCTTGCCGTGTGGGCACGCAATGCGGCCGCGCGCGGACGTCGCGGAGAAGCAAACCAATTCAGCCCCGGACGCGTGACCAATCCCGAGCTGCCGCGGCCGGGTCAGGCAACGGCCGGCCAGGCTAGCTGTGGCGCCATCCGTACGCATGCGCCGCTCGCTCGGCAAGCTGCTCCGCGCCTGCCGGCCGTCGGCGTCGCGAGGCGCCCCCAAAAGTCCGCTGATTCACGCGTCGCGTTGCGTTGTGTGGTGTAACTGGCCTGTGGCGTGGCGTGCGACGAAACGAAACGGAACGATGCCCAACCATCCAACTGTGCTGCCGAGGCGCCGCGTCTGCGTGGGCGCTTGCCATCCATCAGCGGCGGAGGAGCAAGAGCCAAGAGGGAAGGCCTGCGCGTTGGCGAGCGTCGTCGAGCAGAGGGCGCCGTCTCCGCCGCCGCGTCGAGCGGCTGGGCCCGTATCGTGTCCAGCTGCCTTGAAGGTGGAGTGCCCAGCTGCTGATGCCTCATCATGCATGCCTTTGGTGCTGCACGGCCAGAAAAACCTTTCAGTTTTATAAATTTGAGACGGTTCCGGCCGTCTACGAACATGGAAAAAAAATCATCATGATTTTTTGGTCTCTGCTCAGGCGCATGGATTGGTCGTCACTAGCAACTCCCTTATTTTTCCAGACAAGGAAAACTCATGTCGTCCTTTTGTACTACTTGAGCGGAATCAAATCCTCTGTTTTGTTGAAGACCTTTGCACCTTTTCCCAAGGACTTGGTGACTAACCTACCGGTACAAAAGGATTTGATTCCTTGGGAGTACTTGAGCGGACAGTAGTACTCCAACCTACAGGTAGTACCTATCTTCTACATACATCTTGGTAGACTTAGGGTCTGTTTTGGCTCTCGCCCCTGCCACACCCTGCCGTAGCTGCGGCGGTGCCGCGGGTGTGGCGGACAAATCGTCCGCCACACCCTTGGCGAGCTACGACGGGAAAATGGCTTACGGGCATGTGGCGAGCTGCGGCACGCCGCGAGTGCGGCGCAGGGCCATTTGGCTTCCGCCGACGCCGCGGCTCTGGCGGCGGCGCTCTGTGGCGAGCGTTGGGATGGCTCCCAACGCGCCCTTAGCATTTCAACCCCGTACATCCTCTTTATCGTCAGTTAGGTTATAAACGAGTTGAGCCTTTCGGGATTGGCTAACCACTAACGAATGTCTAAGCTTAACATGGGTACACAACTACGCATGCAGCGAAGTTCCTTCTTCCTGAACCTTGTACGCCGAAGCTCCACGCTCGTCCAATGAACAAATGGGTATTTTTTCAATGTTGCGTGAGGTGGCCATGACTTGAGGATCTAAGGCAAGACAGAGAACTAATAATCGCCTAAACCAACTTAGTTCGAGCAGGCATGCATGTTGGCTTCCTTGATCCCAAATAATTGCTCTCTTCCTCGTCCCAACCGTTGTTTCTCTATCATTACTCATCAACCTACCACTACCTACACTAAGCTTGCCACCGATGAACACCATGGCCATGACACATGGACCAAGTTGTTAGAAACACTCCATTTGAGAGACATCCTTCTACATTTTCAACTCGCGCCTTCAATTAAGCTCAAGCTACTGTAGTGCGATGTCATTCGTTTTCCTTTTTTCTTTTTGAGAGACATGTCATTGTTTTTCCAGCTCGTGCCGAACAGGGCTAGAAACAACCAACTAGGGCCCATGGGCCGTGTCAGGGGACCCACCAACCGGCGCGCAACAAACTGACACTCCACGCCGGGTCCCAGGAGTCAGCGCCACACCAAACCCCACGCAGCAAGCAAAGCGGCGCGCCGGCAGGCACCGACGGAACACGCCGCAGCTCGTTCCGTTCCCCTCCCCTCCCCGTCGCCGCCGCCACGCCGATCGCGCGGAGGGAGGGGGGATGAACTGCTGCCGGCACGTGAACCCGTTCCGCGTCTGCGCGGGGCTGCGGGGCCTCGGGTACCTCATGGTGGCGCTCGTCGCCGCCATCGTCGCCCTCTCCTACTACGCCGTGGTCGTCTACGCCTGGGGCCCGAAGCTCCTCGGCGGGGGCGCCGCGGCGGCCGGCGCTGCCGCCATCCTCGCCGCGTTTCACGTGCTCGTAAGCGCCGACTCCCTCGCCCCCCTTGCTCGCCCTTCTTCCGTCTCTGAATAGTACCAAATTTTAGTACAGCGTGAGGAAATGCGCCAATCGTTCTGCCGAGTTCACTGCTAAATAGGGATGGATTCTTTCTAATTTATATCTTAGACTTCGAATTTCCGCTTCCTCGTAGATCACATTGCCGGTTCCTCGGCCTCCGGACTTGGGTTACTCAGCATAGCACATATGCGTGTCAACTGTGTGCGTCACTGCGTCAGCTGGGTAACTGAATTTCTGAGTGCGTGTCAACTGTGGCGAAAATTCCGTTTTATGCACAGCAACATTGAACTATTTTTAATTTCTCTACAGTAGCATTGCAAATGTGAAAATGGGCCGTGATTATATTTGAATATGCCTTGTTCAAACTTCTTCAGGGGTCTTGTTTGTTCTGCAGCTTGTATTGATTATATGGTGCTATTTGATGGTTGTTTTCACTGATCCTGGTTCTGTACCTGAAAACTGGAGACATGATGCTGAAGAGAGTGGAGATCCTGCATCATCCACTTCAGAGGAGCAAGGGAGTGCTCCTAGATATTGCTCTCGCTGTCAAAATGGCAAACCTCCACGCTGCCATCATTGTTCTGTCTGTAAGTTACCTTTCCTGATGATGATAACTAATCTCTCAACTTACTATGGATCTCTTGAAATGTTCAAGCTCTTTGTATATTAACGATTATTTTTACTAGAGAACATGTTGGTATTTCGGATAATTGTTGGTATTCACTGATCATTGGAACTTGCACCTTTTTTATTGAATTCTGGTCTGTCTCTTCTTGTTACTGTTCCTTATTCAGAGAACACCGTCAAGTTTGTGCAATAATTTCAGGAGTTATAGCGGCAATGAGCATGAACCACTCCTAGTATAGTAGATCCACCAAATCCACATGCACAGTCAATAAGCTCTTTGCTACGTATGTTCATTTGGTTTGTGCCTTGAATGTGGATCTGCCATCTAGCCTTACTACTTGCGTTTATTTATTTATTTTTTATAAAGTTTATCAGGAATTAGAAGTCAGCTACTCCTTCTCGAAGCTCTTGTTCTCATATTTTCTTGTGACCATGCAGGTAACAGATGTGTTCTTAAAATGGACCATCACTGCATCTGGGTAGTGAATTGTGTTGGAGCACGTAACTACAAGTATTTCCTCCTTTTCCTGGTACAACAGAGCACTTCGTCTTTTCATGCTTATCCTACACATCTGTCACCAAAAGATTGCCTTGTTACCTATTTTTTTGTTTGGGAAATTTCCTTTTGTCATACATTGGATCCCTAATTTTCTTTTCTATCATTGAGAAATCAGTCATTTTTCTTTTGCCACTCTCCTGTATTGCTCAGTTCTCTTTTGCCACTGCCATCAGGCTAACACAAGCTGACCATTAAGAAAATACAGCAAAATAAAGAACAAGAATAACAAAAAACATCACCAGCAAAATGTGTGATGAATACTGCGTCGTTGTTTTTACAAATATTTGATGAATACGTAGAAATATCTTCTTCTAGTAGGCATGCAGACCTACCAACAATTACCCACCGGTTAATATTATGTTGGTGCTTGAACTATGCCTTCTGGCTTCTGCCTGCCACTACATAAATTTATTACTCATGAGCATAGAGCTCTCACAGGGGCAGAAGAGCCTGAGCTCCGATAATGATGTTCTCCGTTTTCCTGTTCAACTAATTTAAATTATTGCTATTTATTTTTAACTGCATTTTATTTGTCTCAGGTGTATACATTCATTGAGACAGTGCTGGATACCTTGGTACTGCTTCCAGATTTTATTGTATATTTTCAAGATGAAAGTAGGCGTTCCAGCTCACCGGGCGATATTGCTATCTTATTTCTTACTTTTGGTAAACATTTTTTTTGGAAGCGTCAAACTTACCCCAAAGATGTGCAAATTACTTACAGTTTGGCCTTTTTTTTTTGAAGTGCTTACAGTTTGGCCTTTGTTGCAGTTCTTAATTTTGCATTTGCGCTCAGCCTCCTTTGTTTCATCGGCATGCACACGTCCCTTGTTTTGAGTAATACGACTTCCGTAGAGGTACCTATATGAAATAAATGCCCTGACTTTATATTTTTGGCGTTATTCATGAATTGAAGAACTTCCTTGATGCAACATAACTTTTTTTGGAGGCTGAACCAAATATGACCATCATACTGTAATATTAATCACCGGAAATTCTACTGCACACAAAAATGTTACAAAACTGTCTAGTAATTTGAACCCAAGGGAGCTGATCATTTTGGAACTTGGAAAGTTTTGATATTCCACAGACAAGAGACTAAGTTGTTACACGCCTAGGGCTAGAGAGCTGAAACGGTTTTCCCTTTGGTTCTTTTTCGTGATCTCTAGTGCTGCTCCCTGGCCTTATATTTTGGCCTGTTTTACAGAATGGATCTACTAATCCCTTACTAGTTTATAGTTGATATAATTCTAAATTGAAGATATAACTTGGCACCCAAGTTGAAGAGACCAACCTTAATGGAGGAGGTGGCGGCGGGTGCCCTAGGGCTGTTGGCCCACAAATCCCTGTCTGGGCGGCCTGCTGCTGCTTTAGGCCCATAACATAAGCCAGTTGTTTTAGCCATGAAATTCATTCGACAACTCGTTGCCTGCTTTCATGACTAATATGTTTTTCAGTTGAAACCATTAGTGCACTAGAAACTACTAGTACAAGGACCATCTAGATTTGGTTATTTCAGAACTTGATCGATTTCTGAACCTTGAATTTTGGGATCAAACTTGTTCCAGGTTCATGAGCGAAAAAAATCAGTTGCATGGAAATATGACGTAGGATGGAGAAGAAACCTGGAGCAGGTTCCGAATATGGCTTTTTTCGTTTGTTGGATCTCATTTTCTAGCCTGTCTCTAACATGGGTTATTGCAGGTCTTTGGCAGCAAAAGGTTACTCTGGTTCTTCCCTTTGTACTCTACAGAGGATCTGCACAACATTCCTGCCCTCCGTGGCCTTGAATTCCCTATTCGCTCTGATGCAATTGTGTGATGAACTGAATCTACTGATGGCAGCTGATGCAGTGTGTATTTACATAGGGTCATGTCACATGTACGAGGTTTCTGTACAGAAATCTTTCTCATTTTTTTTTTCATAGTAAGGTAGTGAATTTCAATACCTATTCTTTTTGTACACTAGCTGTATCAATCAAACGAAGTAACAAACAATCAGTTAATTCTTTGGTTTATTTAAACGATCATACTTACTTTTTTTTTAATTGAACAATTGGGTAAGGCGACAATGCAGACTCAATGAAATCTTTTTTTTCTTATCCTTGGCAAGCTTAAATGAAATATGCAATCAGTGAAAAGGATTCATTTCCTGTGAGTCCCAATATTGGTTGTGACGCAATGTTTATGTTCCATGGCCCACATGTCGTTTACTGTGGTGGTGAGAGAAAAGGGCAACTAGTCAAATCGCCATTCTCCATTTCCCGCTCTTGAGAAATAGGAAAACCAGTTTCCCGCTCACGAGAACAGAGCACTTCGTCAGATAAGCGCCCCAAAACTGAAACCTAGAGAAACCGCGGGTCCGCGGTCGAAAGAAATCGAAGCCCGGAGTCCCGGATCGAATCGAGGCAAGCAATGGCGGGGCACGACCCCAAGGACGACGTCGACCGCCTCTTCGACTGCTTCAAATGCGGCGTCTCCCCTCCCCGTAAGCTCCTCCTGCTCCTCCCAAAAATGGCGTTTTGTTCTTTTCCAATGTCGAGATTCTCAGCGGCGATTCGATCCGGTTCGATGGTTTTCAGAGTCGGCGTTGAGGGAGAGGCCGCTTCGGCGGGGCAAGAAGCCGCGTGTCTCCGCTGTGGCTGAGAGAGGAGGTGGCGCCAGCGGTGGCAATGGGAGCTCCACACCAGCGCCCACGCCGGATGCGGCGGAGAAGGTGAATTGGGCCTTTTTCTTTCTTTTTTGATTCCTTTTATGTTTTAATTAAATGGATACACGAGGAAGTGTTTTTCTGCTGATATTTGCGGTTTCCAGCATGGTGCGCCGTCCTCTGCAGCAATCAAATTCACAGGCCGGAAGCAGATGACCCCAATCGTGTTCTATGGTTCCCCGCAAGGTGTTCCGGTGAAGAAGCCACTGAGCCTCTGGAGGCTGCTGCGTGAGATTCGCATTGATCTGAAGAAGCAAACCGAATCGATCCCCAGGTGTCTAATTTGTCCATATATGTTGCGCAGTTCGGAGCACACAATGCTCATTTTGTTCTGATTTGCTGTTTGTCATCGGTATGTAGGGATGTTTGGGCTACATTTCCTAGGCAAGAGGAGGCAGTCAGGTTCTCGAAAGCACACGAATGTACCAATGTCTTCAGTTATCAAGATCATTTGACTGGGACAAGAAGGTTCCTTGTGTCGACATACGATGAGTTCTGGAGAAGGTTAAGTCCTCAGTGAAATCTGTTGTATGCCATATCGTTTCCTCATTTTCATGCGCATGCCAAATTTCCTGTTATTAAGAATGGGTCTTCTACTTCGTAACTACAAGTTTGGTTTCTAATTTTTTTTTTAGTGAGGAATAATTTGGTTTCTTTTTCCTAATGGTGGACCGTTTGTATGACCTGCACTTAACCCGCTACCTTTTTTTTTTTTTTGCATTCTTGCAGGTACAATGATATGGATCCAAGGATTCGCCATCACTATGAAGTTATCCAGGAGGTAATCTGCCATTTATTGATTCTGTACTTAAATTGTTGTTCATCATATGTGGTGCCTTGCACTCTATGACGCAAGCAGGCCTTCACAGCACATTTGTTTGTTGTTCTATTCCTGGATCTGATTGGAGACCAGCTCAAAATAGTTTTAAAACACATGAGTTTCATTTAGCATCCTTAAAGTGCATATACTCATTGACTTGGGACATATTATGAAAAAGTTATTGCTTCCTGAAATTCTATTGTTGGCTGCGCCTTGTAATCTGCTTCACCAGGGTATGAAATATTTCTGTAAAAGTATATTGTTATCTTTCAGAATATACTATTACAAATAGATTGACCAAAACACTGAACTATCACAATACTGGAGTTTAAGTGATTTATTAGAGAAATATTAGTGAGAAAATGGGGCCCTATGATAGACGGGGAGTCCTCATGTTTGTAGTTTTGCAAAATGTTTATCTTGTGAATGGATGAATTATTTTACATGTATACTCATTCCATTGAATGTTTGCACGAATGGCAAGTTGGCCATACTGCTGAGTCGAATATAATGTCTTGATTCCTGCTGCAGGGTTCTCCTTGCCACATTTACTTTGATCTTGAGTTTGATACAATATTGAACATTAAGAGAGATGCAGACGAAATGGTTGATATATTGATTGCCTTCATATTCAGTGCCTTGCGTGACAAATATGCCATTGAAGCACATGAAGAGTGGATCACAGAGTTAGATTCATCTACCGAAGGTGGCTCAATTCTCTTTTGCTTGGTTCAACCCTAAAAAATTGATTTTTGTACTGTAAGCAGAATCCAACTTGTGGCCATATATTTACTTGCTTGATGGAGCCACGACGGCGGCTGATGGAGTGCAGAGTTGCGATGGCCAGTCAATTTGCGGCAATGGGCCGCGATTTAGTGATTACCACGGACAAGGCCGCGATGGCGACCGTGATCCGCAATGGCGGAAGTGACGAGACCATGACTTGATGAAGACGATGGCTTGCCGATGATGCCTCCTCCGGGAAACTAGATTGCCCCTGGGGGCGTGCGCAGCGGAAGATTGAGGAAATAAAAAAACTAACCCTAATCAGTAGCTCTGTATACCATGTTATGAATATGACTTGTGTACTGATAATAGCTCCCATAGGAGACAATATATATGGGTTATGACTCAATCCTAGACTAGGATAAGGACTCTCCAATCAGGATCTTATAGTACTACTATACACTTAACAAATCGTAACTTCGTGAAGTGACTTATTTTTGTAATTATTGACTAAACATTTCCTGTGAGCATTTCATGAAACCATACCAGTTAATAGGGATGCAACCACCTATCAGTTTGAGGACACATAAACTGAATATACTGTGTTCTATACTGCTTAAGGACAGTCACATGACAACTTTTGTCTTTTTCTATTTTAGTGAAGTTTTCGCGCCATCTAGTCGTTCGTATACCCAGGACTGCGTTCAAAGACAACTCCCATGTTGGTGCATTTATATCTGAGGTATTATTAACTCTTGATCTTCATTTTTTAGTGTCATCACTACATTTGTTAGTTTCAACTGCAACTGCTGCTGTTTTACAAATGATCTTCAAGTGTGCGGCCTTTTTTTTTTTTAAGTTCGTTTCTTTGATCAGTATTTTGAATAACGTATAGTTTTACTACACTTCTGGACTGAACATGATTCTCTTTCTGTAAATAGAAATGAATAAAAAATATAACATTGTATATTTGCATGCGTTAATCTTCAATGGTTCAAATAGACATTTCCTGCCTATATATTTGTTACAATGATTGTGGTTTAAGTTTGCAACTGATCCCCTCCCTCTTTTTTTTTTTTGCTTCCTGCTGTGGTGCAAGATTGAGAACTTATGTCGTTGCATATTAATCAGAATTTCCTTAATGAAAAGTTATATTCTTTCCCACAGGTCTGTTCACAAATTGCAGCTGAACGTGCAGCAAATCCTAATCTTGATAAACTTTATATTAAAAAAGATAGCAGCTCTTCAGGTCCTGTTGATCAGCTCTTTATGGATACTGCCGTCTATTCTCGAAATCGTTGCTTCCGTTTACCTTTCTCATCAAAGTCTGGGAAAAAGTCATTTCTTGTGCCTACCAGACGTTTCAAATGCAAGGAAATGGTGAGATCTTGGGTCACACAATTTATTTTATATACCAGTGAATATGCTTTTTTATTCCAGAGCTAATTTTTTGCAGTTTAGACATGGTTCACTTCTGATCAGGTTGACCATGCCAAATTTTTGGATACCCGATTTATTAATTATTTATGTACCTCCTTTGCACATGTAGAAGCCTGTACTAATAGCGAAAGTTAAATGCTTCAAACCATATACCTGTTTGCTTCGCCAAGTTACTTTTGTTATAGTTTATCTCTTCGTCCAAAAATGACATGCTTTCCATCTTCACAGTTTTTGTTTCACAATTTTGCACTTTTACCCATTCTATGTTCGTCGAATATTCTGATTCTGAGAACAACGATACGACACGAAAAAAAGAAAGTATAATAATGTGTACTGTCCTACACTGACCTAATTGATATATATGATTGTATTTAGTAACCGTTGCTTATGAATTGAGCCCACATAGTTTTCCAGAGAATCCTTGACAGATCCTTCATGAAAGTCAGTGGACTTGTGTTAATACATTTCTCTTTTTATGGAAGAAAGCTGTGGAATTACTTTTTTACATTGAAGTACTAGTAAAATTGTTCAAAACAATGATCCCTGGGTACATGGTTCAGAAACTTATCATATCTTCTGCATTTGTAACAATTCTTGTGAATTGTGATGGAGGATCGTACTACTGTATATTCAGACCATTTATTCCCTCTTCATCTTCATGATAGGAAAGTATTCACTAATGTTCTGTTTGGAAGTGGTAGAGTTGGATAAAATCCATGAGGACTTAGTTTAAAATGAACTCGACCCTAAAATCATTGGCTAAGTGCTGGAATGCAGCAGACAGTTTTTTTAGAAATCTACACTGCTTTCTCTACTGCTTGCAAGAATCTTAAATTTATATTGTATAAAAGTATATAATCTCCGATTTACTGTTTCTGTCATGTTTGTGTTCGCCGTGTGTATTGCGCTCTGACAACATATTCTAATTCTTACAGAATGATAAAGATGTCTTTATGGAGTCACTTATTTGCAGATTAGACGACAACTGTGATAAACTTTTGATATGCAAGCTGGACTTGGAATGCAAGAAAACATTGCATTTTGACTCTGAAATCAGCATACCACGAGTAAGTATTTACAATGTGAATCATATCACTACAATTGTCTTTTCTATATTTTGAAAATAATCTAAAAGTTATGTATTTTCATGCTTTCACATACAAGTAGCACCAGCTATGCACACAAATGATGATGTGTTAATGACTATAGTTACCGCAACTTTAGTGATCTTGGCAGTTGTCATGAAAGAAATTTTCTAGTTAGTAGTTACCACTCCTTTTTCCAAGGCCATGTGCATTAGGATGGAGCATCGTTTTTTCTTCATGTAATGTTTGTAGCTATATGCATCTTTTTGGTGCAGAGGCTTGAATATCAATATATTCCTGCTTCTCAAAAAAATACCTTTTCTCATTGCAACTAAAATGATCCAGAGTGTAGATCTTCAAGAAGCAATAATGATTTACTTTTGTTAATGTTTTATACTTCTCCCCTACCTCCATTTCTCAAAAGAATGGTATTTTCTAGGTTTTTCTCCTGCATCTGTCTTCTTCCAGGCTAGAAATTTCCATGTATTTTAGTAAATTATAGTTAACAATAGAAATCCTCAATAAACTAGATTGAAAATGGCCCTTATTTTGATGAGGGCCACACCATAGCAGTGAAGATTCAGATATAAAGAAAACAAAATCGAGACATTTTTCTCATTAGCTGAGGGAAACCAAGGATATAGGATAATAACATTACTCATGTATAAAATTAGCATTATTATGTTGAGGATTAGACAGAGTTATACGCCAAATTTATTCATACATCCAGTCGACGGAATCACTTTCAAACATAAAAACCATTGTCTAGCTAAACAGCCCCGGTTCAACAACACAAAGCAGCAACACAGTTGGTTTGGATATTCATAACAGTGTACTTTCGAAAAATGTCTACGCTGATTAAATTTTATAGTTTAATACTTTCAGAGTTTTATAGTGAATAACTACTCCGATTAAAAGATTCACTAATCTTGAACAGTATGTTTGAAACTCATGAAATTCTAGACTGGGAGTTTTGGAGCTGTGTTCACGCCCATGATATTATGGAGTACATGTATCTTTGCCTTTTTCTTACAGCAAATGAATGGAACTTTCTCTTATGCTGATTTCTTGTATATATTTTCTGTATACTGCCATGACCAGATTCAAGGAAACAACTGCAAGAATCACATTGTTACTTACCGAAGCGATTTTCCTCAAGAACATACTTATGGAAGATCTCCTTTTCCAGCTTTGGATGGCTTTATTGAATCTATTGCCTCTTTTGGAAATGTTTCAGGTTAGTTTTGTTCCTCAATAGTGATCTTTTCATTTTATTTAGTTGTTTATGTTTATAAATATGTGGTAATGTGCGTTCTTTGCATTGCAGGAAAAATTCGATCCTGGTACTGGTTTTCACAGTATGGTTTGATGATATATAGCATGTCAAGGAGCAGATACTGTGAGCATATTGGACGTGAGCATAAGAGCAATCATGGTAATAATAAAATGTTATGTTTGCTCTGCTGGCTAATTATTCTGGAAATCGTCACATACCATTTAATAATGTTGCTACATTCTAGTTCAGACACTAATATCTTCTGTCGCTAATGATCTTATTGCTTCTACTCTTATGTCAAACGCACCAGTGATGTACATTGTTGATTTCCAAAGAGCCGCATATTACCAAAAGTGTTATGACCCTGATTGTCAAGGTAACCATATGGGCAATATATAATGATTCTCATGCACACATTTTCCTTAACTTTAATGCTTGGGGTTAGGTTATCGTTCTCCATTGCGTGCTGTACCTTGGGACGTGATGCCTGAACTCAGCTCCGTAATAGAATCAGCTGAGACGGAATATCAAGGGGAAGTTGTGGAAGTAAATGTCGAAGACAGCAGCAAGAATGAGTATCTAGCTGATGGTAATACCATTATGGAGAACGGTGAGGATCCTGATTGGTGGGAAGAAGCAGCAAAATTCGCTGACAGCGTGGAGAACATCGATAATGTTCCATGCTTGTGCAACTTTGTGAGTAGTCTGCTTTACTTCTTCTAATCATAGTTTGTAAAATTGTTCTAGAATACCAATCCACGTTTCTGCAGGAAGATAACATTTCTGATGAAGAATTTTGGATGCAAGCGGAGAGGATTCTAGAGCAGGTTGAGGGACAAATAGGATCACAGAACAATCCATAGGGTTGTTGAACACATTCATCTTTACATGTTGACTCCCTGGTACTAGCTTAATATTTTCAACCTATGTACACAGCAGCTGACTAGAGTGACAAATTTGTGGGGTTTCTTCATGCTAATCTTCCTCCTAGCCCCCTCTTCTACCTTGTCACCCCCCAAGACATCTCGAATGGCATGACATCAAGGGATCGGGATCCTCTGAATTGAGGCTCTCAATTCAGAGAGTTACAGTGTTCCGGAATTGAGTGAAATCTCAACCGTCGGATGCCAAATGGACAGTCAAGATCGGATGCTACAGTAACAAGTGAACAATACCAAAACAGGGCTACAATAACTCCCAGCACTGTTTCTACAGTGTGCTACAATGCTTTAATTCAGGCTACTGTTCGCCTCCTCACATATTACTGTAGCAATCGCTACATTACTCTGAATTGAGTGAACCAATTCAGAGAACCCGGATCCTCAAGGTAGAGAGGCTCAAGCCTTATCTGACCCTCCGCTGCATCCACGGTAGATGTACATACAATTAACCATGATGTTACAATTTCTTTTTGACACTGATGTTACAATTTCAGTATTATAGACAGCTGTAGGTCACTGTTCAAAGAAACAAATAAGCACTCTCAATTCATAGAGCTACAGTGTTTCGGAATGCTTTAATTCAGGCTACAGTACTCTGAATTAAGTGAATCAATTCAGAGAACCCGGATCCAGCAATATGCTGCACAATTGAGGCATCAAGTCATTATAAAATTGACTTATTATAGCTGCCCAATTCTTAATACCTAGTTCGCTTATTATGGAATTGTGTATAAGTTAGAAGACATCCGTTTTTCTTGTGCACTTTGAAATATTTGTATGTGCGGATAACATACAAAATGTGCATCTATTATTGTCAAACTGGTTTAGTCAATTCAAATTGCAATTGACCAATTATCAATCTATGAAGGACTTCTCTTTTCCTTTCCTCGGTGAAACAAGAATCTCTTAAGAGAGCTTACTTTAGCTTGGCAACGTTCCTATGAGAACCAGGTTCGTGTGAGAACTATGAGAACTCCAATCTGGGCTACATGATCTTGATCCAAGGGGGCGCATAGGGAGAGGTGGGAGGGGGAATTTGCAAAAGTATGATTAAGTGGGTGGTGATTTTGCAAATCCCTCCTCTTCCTCCTCCCACCTGAATTCACGCGCCTCATTGAATCAAAATCATGTGCCCAGATTAGAGTTCTCATAGTTCTCACACGAACCTGGTTCTCATACGATACGTTGCCCTTTAGCTTACGGGGCCCCGTATGCAAGTCTTAGTTTGTGCTGGAGATCTTGACTGGTGAGAAGTTTGTGCGACATTACATAATGAAAAATATTATCACCGTATGCAAGTTGTCCTCATCAGGGTCTACAAAACCGTTCGAGCCTCGGTGGTTTGCCCGTTTTCACGAAAAGCGCAAAAACTGCAAATTTCTGAAGCTGAAAGAGTTAAAAAGAGTAAGCCAAGCGGTTGCCGCGACTATATAGGAGTTTTTGTCTTGACTGAGTTTCATGGTCGAAACTAAAATTGTAAATATCCATTGATTTCGTCATCATCGATGAGAATAACTTAATAAAGCAACTTTAGAATAAATTACTACTTTGCACCCTGGACAGATTAGTGTCAGAAAGCCATCTTTTGTTGCCTGCGAAATTCCCTCTTTGCCTATGTTCTACATCATTATTATCACGAAAACGGAGCAGTGTAATTGGACGTCCATCTGATACATCAATTTAATCTAGAAGACTCGACATGTGATTTCTTCCGTTATGTTGTTCGTATGCATGTGATTTACGGATTTCTCGTGATCTTGGACTGGACGCATATTTGTTTTTGGCATAATGCGCTTGTAGCCATTATCCATTCCGTGTTCACCCCTGCACTCTCCGTTAAACACTATCCGTTGGGCGATTTCCGTCCCTACAACGTGTGGTGCAAATCCCCTAAAAAATCCATCCCGCCTCTCTCCACCACACCGCCAACCTCTCCGGTCGCCGTCGCGCTCTTCGCCGCCTCAACTTCCCCCGCCGCGCACACAAAGCAGCCGCGATCGAGTCACGCACCCACCTCAGCCACCACCACGCGACGCCTGCGCGCGAGCGAGCACCCATGGCCGTCACCGCCTGCCGCATCGCCGCGCCGCTCGGCCTCGCTCCGCCGCCCCGCGGCCGCGCCGGCGTTCCAGCCGGTGCCCTCTCCTTCGCCCAATGTGGTGAGCACACCTTTGCCTCGCTGTCTCCCTTTCTGCAGCCGTTGCAGTGGTGAAAAAACATGTTTTTTTTTTCTTCGTCAGGCTCCAAGGTTTCGAGAGGCGTCGTCGCCGTCAGAGCGACGTCCAGCAGCGAGAGCTCGGTGGAGACGCCGGAGATCGTCAAGGCCGTGCAGGACGCGGTCAGCACCCTCCCTCCATACTTCGTCTTCTTTTGTCACCTGCTCTTTAGTTTTCTTTGTTTGGAGTCGCTGTTCCCCAATTTGCTGCTTGCTGCGCAATGTGCGTTACCGTGAGCGTTGTCTCTAGGCAGTGGGACAAAGTTGAGGACAAGTACGCCGTGGCCACTCTCGGCGTCGCGGGCATCGTCGCGCTCTGGACGGCCGTAGGGGCGCTCAAGGTACAAATACTTGTTAGTTGTTAGCTCCTCTTTCAGTTTCCACTCTAGTTCAGATATGTTAACCATCCTGTTCTGGGCATCTATATGTTCAGGCCATCGACAAGCTTCCAATTTTGCCTGGTGTCTTGGAGATTGTTGGGATTGGGTACACAGGGGTAAGCTTAGAAGCATTTCGACATATATGGGATTTATTTTGTTCCTTGTTGCTGGTGTAATTCTCCAACAATGATTCTCCTGTTACGCTCAAAAAACAATGATTCTCCTGTAACTGCTACTTTGTGTTGATGCAGTGGTTCACATACCGTAACCTCGTCTTCCAGCCTGACAGGTGAGAAACCCTGTTCTTGCAATTCTTTTTTATGTTAGAACTTGCTCCAGTTATCCTTATGTCTTGTGCTACCATGATCATATAGTTTGAATTTTGGTTCCAAAAAATAGAAAGAATAGTAAGCAACCCCATGGTGGTCGGTTTTTCTTTCCGCCACTAGCTTATCTTCGGAAATTACCTATTTAAATGGAGTTTGTGCCACCTTACCGTCCTTGCATAAGAGACCTTGGTAGGGAATAAGAGAACTTTAGAAATGTTTTTTGAGTAAAATGTCTTCAATAGGAATCAGTGTCATCATTGAGAACTCAGTTGATATATATGGATATGACAAAGGTTATGTGGTGATGAAGTCTGTATGCAAGTCAATAAATTGTACCGACAAAAATATATCCCTTCCAGAATATTATTGTGAAGTGACAATTGTATTGTACAAATCACTTAGACTTAAACTTGAGCAACTTATTATCCTTTTAATGCAAAGATACACATATCTATAAATAATTGATATTATGCATTAGGAAGAAAAAGTGTAAGCTTGTTTTTATGCTTGTGTATACAGAGGAGCGTTAGCTACCTCGATAGCTTGGCGGATTCTTACAATGTTGTCTGTTGACGCATTACAGGGAGGCTCTGTTCAGTAAAATCAAGACCACCTACAAAGAAATCACGGGAAGCAGCAGCTAATCAAGCATTATTCACGAGACGTGAGTCCTGTAAGCAGACGGTAGAATCGCATCTGTGAGCAGTGATCAGCTATTCGAGCTAAGTGCTAACCTATGAGATTGGTGCCTCTACTGTTACGGTTCCTCTTGGCTTGAGTGACAGAGAAAAACTTTGCCGATCAGTTGGTCATTTTACCTTTTCTTTGTGCTGAGTGTGAACTGAAAAGTTTCATCTTTGTGTCGAGCTATGTGCTTATTGTTCATCCCACGCTACTACTGTGACGCTTGATGTATAGTGGCTCTTTGTTTTTTTTAATCAATCACAGTTTTACGATTACTCGATTTCCTTAATTAGGTACCGAATCGTCTCGTAATGCTGAAACAGTATTGTTTATCCAGTCATATAATCTATCTTATCTTTTTATTTTCTTGGGAGAAACTAGAGCTAGGACAAGCTGAATTAATAATATAAGGCTGCTATCGGATATGCTTCTTTGCTTAATCAAGAGTAAAGCAAAGGGACTTATGGTGCAACTGACAAAGGACACTGGCAAAGGACATTAACTGGGGAGTTCCCGTCCAGGGTTCAATCCCTGGATACTGCACAATTTGTGGAAAAAAAAAATTTCCTCGTCTATCCCACAACCAAAGCACAGGTCTAATACCCGGTTCAGGTCGTTGGTCGTCTCACATGGGTTACGGGGCCGCTGTGTATGAGTGGGGCAGGGGTTCAAAGGTTTTCTCGACCTGCGTGAGAAAATCTTCTTCTTAAAAGCAACGCACGGGGGCTGTCTTACCTCCCCGCAGGTCGAGTTTTTTTTTAATCAAGGGTCAACAAGTTAACACGTTATTATGATTTATGAAACAAAATTCTTCACCATCCCAATGCGGTCGCATTTCTGTCAAGCAAACGTGTTCACGTCAATACCATGGATTGCAGCCGTCAGATACGAGCAGGAGTGAATCTACACTGAGCAACGTGCAGTAATCAACGCGTTCGGTTCGCTGGCTGGCTAGCTGAATCCCTCTCACAAGTTAGTGTAACGCTGGCTGTTGCTACAGTAACCGGTGAGGAAGATTCCAGCCAGCGCTAGCTGCTACCAGCAAGCCGAACACGGACAATGACGTCACCGAGTCCGTAAAATTCAACACACTACGCGAGGTAGCAATTTAGTCGCCTCCCTTGCTGGGGCGAGTGTGGAAGCACGATGCGCCGGACCGCCGGACTGGCGTGGATTGGATTGGCTGGGCGATGTTGCCGTGGCCTCACCGCGCGCCCTTTCATCGAACTCCAAGACGTGTCACGCCTCGTTGTCTTTGGCCTGTACTTTGTTTGTTCCTCTTTTCAGTTTTCACTCTAGTTCAGAATGTAAAGCATCCTCTTCTGAGCCTTTATTCAGGCCATCGACAAGCTTCCAGTTTGGCCTGGTGTCTTGCAGATTGTTGAGACTTGAGAAGCATTTCGACATGTATGGATTTATGTTGTTCCATGTCGCTGGTGTAATTCTGATTCTCCTATAACTGCTACTTTGTGTTGATGCAGTGGTTCACATACCGTAACCTCGTCTTCCAGCCTGACAGCCGAGAAACCCTGCTCTTGCCGTTCTTTTTTTTATGTTAGAACTTACTCCAGTTATCCCTATGTGTCGTACATAGGGTCTCCTTCGTCCGTCGTTGTCATTGGCCTGTAAAACAACACAGAGTGGACCCCTGATAACACCGCCGCGGCTATCAAATGAGTGTATGCTTGAAGAAATTGAACCACTGTAATAAGTGAACTCGTCCATTCCGCATCACTTTTTTCCGTCGATCACTTTGATCTATCTCCAGCTTCTCTTTCTGTCTCTGTTGCTTTCTCTGAGATGACCGGAGCGGTCCATAGTTTAGATTAGACTAATAGTAGCGAGGCGTGACGGCGGCCGCACGCTCAACTGCTCAAGATATTTGGTAGCCCTGTTGCTTTAGCCTTTGTCACTCTGCTTTTTTGAAGTACGAAAACGACGAGCAGAGGCACATCACTCGTAAATATCTCTCAGTGTCTTACAAAGTCGCGCGCTAGATCAATACCCACATGTTCTCCTATTAAAGGAACTGATGAGGGATCAAATATAAAATCTTATCACATACTTAAAACTTAGTCCATCAATGCTTCTAAGCCAATTTGTGATGTACTCTCTCTATTCTTTTAGTCACACCGTTAGGACAAGCAAAATTAACAACATTTAGTTCAAATATTTTTGTCCTATGTTATAATTAAATAAACGGGGGGAGCAGAGGCTTATCTGCCGAAGGGGTGCTGCATACAACCCAAAATGTACCATAAAGGAGGACTCTTATGTGCACACATGCGAGGGCAATATGCATGCGTTGTTGTGCATGATTATACTACCTTTTATTTTCTCTAGCATATGAATGTATATTTTTGATAATTTGTCTCACAAGGAAGGATATAGAAAAGTGTTCATCCGTAGAAAATCGTTTATTTTATTAAGCTTGTCTATTCTAGCTCAAACAACATCACCCATGATCCCAAATAACAAAACTCGAACCACCTGAGTTTATGTTTCATGCACATCACCATCTGTATCGATTTTCATATAGACCTCTCAAGTAAACTGCTACTCTTATAGGCACTAGCGGAGCCACGGCTCGGCCAGCCGGGGCCATTGCCCCCCCTTGCCGAGTTTCCGTAGGTAATTTGATGAAGAAGTACACATCTACAAGCAAGTTTTTCTCAACTAAGACAGCTAGACACCTTGCTATATGTCCATTTGTTGCTGCATTTTGCTTCCAAAATTCAAAAGTCTATCAAACAAATTGTTTAAGCACTTGTGTCCTTGTTGATTAGATAAACTTTTTGACTAATCAGCCCCTCCTCCCTTTCATGTCTGGCTCCGCCACTGCCTATAGGTTCTCCTGATTCTAAATGACATGTTTACTAAAGAATTCTAAACATATGATACACAATTTCTGAATCTAAAGAAAATATAAATGCCTAGTTCTTGCGGGCTCAATTGTGTTCACATCATTTCTCTCGGTTCATAATTAGCATAATGTTGTGATTATCCTAACTTGCTACTATATAGACCCCTGAAAATATGGAGAACAACTTTTGTAGGAGATTGAAGGGTTGCCAATATCATGCGTTGTTCAAGTGCAACTCACGCCATACTTTCTTTGCTAATTTGCACTTAAAGAAGATATGAGTGTCAACATGCACTCCCCTTCTGTTGACTTTAGTCATGAGGGGCACACTGTGATGCACTAATCTTCACACATATGTTGGCAACAAAATACATTTTTTTAATTTGCCACCGGTAAACCTGATATTTTATTTTTACCACTTATAAGTTTGGGTCCATAAAGTATGAGGTGCATCATGACGGGGATAAATAGGTAACTACGCGGTCAGCACCCTCCATACTTCGGCTTCTTGTCACCTGCTCTTTAGTTTCCTTTATTTCAAGTTGCTATTCCCAATTTGCTTGCTGCGCAATGTGTGTTACCGTGAGGACAAGAAGTTGAGGACAAGTATGCCGTGGCCACTGTCGGAGTTGCAGGCATCGTCGCCCTCTGGACGGCCGTAGGGGCGCTCAAGGCACAAAGACTTGTTAGTTGTTAGCACCTCTTTCAGTTTTCACTCTTGTTCAGATATGTTAACCATCCGGCCCTGGACATCTATATATTCAGGCCATCGACAAGCTTCCAATTTTGCCTGGGGTCTTGGAGATTGTTGGGATTGGGTACAAAGGGTAAGTTGAGAAGAATTTCGGATTTACTTTGTTCCTTGTTGCTGGTGTAATTCTCCAATAACGATTCTCCTGTCACTGTTACTTTGTGTTGATGCAGTGGTTCACATACCGTAGCCTCATCTTCCAGCCTGACATGTGAGAAACCCTGTTCTTGCAACTGTTGTTATGTTAGAATTTGGTTCAGCTGTCCATATGTCTTGTTCTACTATGATCATAAACACTAGTAAGCAACCTCATGGCAATTGTTTTTTTTTCGGCCGAAGGTCTATGGGTGACGTGTCGAAACCCTTCAACGGAGTGTTGATGAAATCTTGTTCGCCTGAAGCTTTCGATGAGTTCTAATGCCTTCGGATTACCCCGCGAAGCCCTCCTGGGTGGATATCATCGTCTGTCGGATGATACGAAGCCCTCCTTCCTTGTCCGCGAAGCCGGACGAAGATGTTCTCATTCAGGTTCCCTGTTATCAGACGTGCGAAGCCCTCCTTCTCCCGCGATGCTGGGCGAAGGGGTTTGGCCTGTTGAGAAGATCGAGTGCGGTGCAAATGATTCCGTCCTTGGCTCGAGGCCCCAAAACCAGATGTCATTACAAGATCATCTCCCTCCATATTTATAAGGGGTGAGATGATCATATTTACATGCATGCCATCGGCTACCTTAGCATGGCTCTTAGTTTGGTAACTTTGGACTCCTGTGCCGTCTGCTTCTTTCATTCTTCCTTCGCTGGTGGCTGTTGGCCTTCGTGTGGGTCAGAGGGGTTTTGGTGTAGTTCCCAGCATTACATCTCCCTTCGCGTGTGTTTTGGCTCTTATGCCTTTGAATTCGCTTTGCAGTTTTATTGCGAAGGCGAAAAATTTTCTCTGCCTTTTTAGGCGAATTTCTTTCTTCGAGAGCGAATTGCTATCATCTTGTCTTGTATTGTGACAAGGCTCTTTTTTTTTGGTTGAAAACTTGGCTTCGATGCCTTTCTTTCGAAGGTGAATTTGTTTTTCTGCCTTTTGTAGGCGAATTCGAAACATCTGCTTTTATAGCAGGTTGCTATCATCTCGCCTTGTAATGCGACAAGGCTCCATTCTTTTCATATTGTAAGAAAGGGTAGATATTTCTGTTGACGTTTAGAATGTTCTTCTTTGGTGTATATGTACACGAGGTGTCTCCGTCTTCTTTTTCAATTTCTTCAGTCTTCTTTACTTCATGGAGGTCTTGTGGGATCGACTTCCTCGAGGCATAGTGAAGGGTCTGACGCGTCATGGTTACAAACGCGGAGATGCTCTTCCTCAAGATCTTGTGAATCACTTCGACGAGCTTGATCGATTGACTGGGAGAAATGCTATTGTCGAAGTTCCGCCGCAACCGGTTCCTCTTGCTGTTGTTCCTGCTAATGTTATTATCATTAGTGATGACGAAGGCTCCGAAGATCGTCAAGTTAGGCCTTCGCCGCCAGTCGGGGTGGCTAGTCGAACTCGTAGTAAGTCGAAGAAGTAGGTGTTTATATCTTTGCGCTCTTAGCTTCGAATATTTCTGATTAGTCTTCGGCTTTGATCTGTACTTCTGTAACTTCGTGCTGAATGAAAGGAATGCCTTTCGCTTTGTATGTCTTGTTATACTCCTCTTCTTTCTTCTTTTCCAAGATTCTCTTCGTTTCTGCAGCTTGCTGTGAATCCCTTATTTTTTGCTTCGATTTCTCTGTTTGTAGATAGCCTTCGGTGTTATCATCTTGAAGAAGGTTTCGTCATTTTGGTGAAGGCTTTGTAATATTGGAGGAGGCTTCTCTATGAAAGAGTCAAAAAAGGAACGAAGATTAATATGCAACATATGTAAAAGAGAAAATACATCAGATATGATATAACATATGTATAAGAGGCTTCGTCCATGAGATTTTGTCATTGCAGAAAGCTTCGCTTCGCGTTGTGCGGTCGTGGGTTTGTTGTGATGACTTTGTTTTTGTCATGCTGATCGTGGTCGTGGGTTCAACTCGCGGTCGGCGCCAAATGTTGGGGGATCGAAGGTCTATGGGTGACGTGTCGAAGCCCTCCAACGGAGTGTTGATGAAATCTTGCTCGCCTGAAGCCTTCGATGAGTTCTAATGCCTTCGGATTACCCTGCGAAGCCCTCCTGGCTGGATATCATCGTCTGTCGGATGATGCGAAGCCCTCTTTCATTGTCCGCGAAGCCGGACGAAGATGTTCTCATTCAGGTTCCCTGTTATCAGACGTGCGAAGCCCTCCTTCTCCCGCGATGCTGGGCGAAGGGGTTTGGCCTGTTGAGAAGATCGAGTGCGGTGGAAATGATTCCGTCCTTAGCTCGAGGCCCCAAAACCAGATGTCATTACAAGATCATCTCCCTCCATATTTATAGGGGGTGAGATGATCATATTTACATGCATGCCATCAGCTACCTTAGCATGGCTCTTAGTTTGGTAACTTTGGACTCCTGTGCCGTCTGCTTCTTTCATTCTTCCTTCGCTGGTGGCTGTTGGCCTTCGTGTGGGTCAGAGGGGCTTTGGTGTAGTTCCCAGCATTACATCCCCCTTCGCGTGTGTCTTGCTTCTGGTTACGGTTCGTCCCTTGACTTGGATCGCAGCTATCTTCCCAACATTATCAAATAGCTTATTTTCAGAAATTACCTATTTTAAATGGAGGTTGTGCCACCTTACCGTCCCTGCATAAGAGACCATGTAAGAGAATAAGAGTACTTTAGAAATGTTTTTTTGAGTAAAATCTCTTCTATAGGAATAAATGTCTGTCACTGAGAAAGTTGATATAGTCATATGGATATGACAAAGGTTATGTCATTATGGAGTTTTTTTTTATGGATATCAACAAATTGAACTGACAAAAATATATCCCTTCCAGAATATTATTGTGAAGTGATAATTGCATTGTACGAATCACTTTGACTCATACTTGTAGCAACTTATTATCCTTTTAATGAAAAGATGCACATATCTATAAATAATTGATACTATGCATTTGGAATGAAAGAATACTCTTGTATTTATACTCATGTAAAAAGAGTAGCTTGTCAGATTCTTATAATGCTTTGCCTGTTGATGCATACATGGAGGCTCTGTTCAGTAAAATCAAGAGCACCTACAAAGAAATAACCGGAAGCAGCAGCTAATCAAACTTTATTCACGAGACGTGAGTCCTGTAAGCAGAGGGTAGAATCGCATCTGTGAGCAGTGATCAGCTAGGCAAGCTAAGTGCTAACATATGAGACTGATGCCTCTACTATTACGTTTCCTCTTTGACGAGGACATAACCGGCTCGGATACAATCATATTAATGGCCTTTGGACAAAATGTGAATCAATTCTATATCATGATTATGTGTAATACATTTGATGTATTGTTGCTGCATCATGATGTGTATTCTATTTCATATTCAGAATTGCTTACATGGATCATAGAAAGCGTTGAACGCTCATAGAAGGCATGGAGGACCAAAGAAGTTGATTGGGGACCAAACTAAAGTATTCTCAACTTCCCTCACAAGGCCATCACGTCGGCTCTGACCAAAGCAAACAAAGAGATAAAATCCAACACGTTTTGGAAAGTTGGATTCGGACTGCAGAACAGCACCAAATTGAGACGGCTGCCACGACCTCATACGGACTCCGATTGGAGAGATCTTGGACTTCATGAAAAGCTTATAAAGTCTACTTTCCAAAGGATCTGGCCTCACGTCAATATCTATCCGGAGTCGCGCGCAATCGTCGACTTACTACAGAGAACTTTTTCTGTCCGGTTTTGGTCCGATGGGCCGTGTATCAAGTTGAGCCCAATAGGGGCGCGTCCTAGGGTTGAGGCACGACCCCCACCACATCCTGGTTGTCCTCCACCCTCTCATATACCCCTCATAGCCGCCACTTTCAGTTTGGGGTTTTGATTGATTGTAAGTTTAGCCATTGCTATTTCCTTGTAGACGCGTGTGTCGACTAGACCATCCGTTCTACTTGATTCGGAACCCCACCTTGGTTACTGAGTTACTTGTTTATCTTTTTCTTGCTTGTTCTTCGATTGCTTGCAGGAATTACCCTCGTGGTTTGGTTGATCGTGCTCCACAAGATCGTGAACAGCCGCTGAAGTTGGTGTATCGGTCACTAAGGCGCATCCTTGTTGGTTGTAGTCGGGTCGTGAACATCTCTCCATACAAATCGAAGTTATCCCCCACCTCTCACCGAAAGATCCGCTGCAAACCCACACGCGTCCACATCACTCTTGGCTTGAGTGTGACAGAAAAACTATGCCGATGAGTCGGCACTACAACAATTTTGACATTCCATGACGATGTAATTTTGTCACAAAAAGTCTAAAATTCGTCATAAACCACCTTTCATGACGCAACGGTGACGAAAATTGCTTCGTCATAGAAGGTGCGTAGCTGATTACCTTCTGTGACGTTTTCGCTGTTTTCGTCATAAATTTGTGACGTTTTACAGAAACGTCATAAACATTTATGACGTTTTCAAATTCATCATAAACTGTTTATGACGCTCTTACATTCGTCATTAACCGTTGGACCGGACCTGGCATGGCTAGTCAGTTTTTTGGCCCATTAATTTCGCAAGCCCAATAATTACACAGGCCTTTTAAATTTCAGACCATCAAATTCGCAGGCCTAATTACTTTTTGCTGAGTGTAATGGAAAGTTTGATCTTTGTGTCGAGCTATGTGCTTATTGTTCGTCCCACGCTTTACTATTGTGATGCTTGATCTATAGTCCAGGTGATGTGCACTTGGCTCTTTGTTCTTTTAATCAATCACAACGATTACTCCATTCTCTTTTCATACATAATGTTTAAAGCATTCCCAACAGATTGAGTAAAAGGCTATTTACTCAATTCCCTAAGTCATGTTAAAAAATGCTCCATAAGAGTCACGCCAGATTGATTTTTATATTTGTTGAGATTCATGCAATCTGAAGGAACCGGGGGGGGGGGGGGGGGGGGGGGGGGGTTGATGAGAGCCAATAAAAATTATTCACAAGAACTTGGCCTATGTCCCAATTATAAACCAACACACCTCTCTTTCAACCATCAAGACCAGACACATTAATTGGAATTGATGCGCTAATCTTAAGAATGGTTAAGAAGTGATACAACCAAATGCGGAAGCAAATTGGACAAAGCACAATCAAAAGAGTGAGAGCCAACTCAAAATCTTGTCGGATGTTCCGGACCTCTTCCAGATGATCCGGTGTGATGTTTCAGTATTTTGTCGTATGTTCCGACAACCCACGGATGTTTCGGATAAAACTTTTTGTGTACTCACGGATGTTCCATCAAAAACTCTTTGTGTAGTCATGAATGTTCCTTCAAGTCTCAGATGTTCCTAAACCATTCTCGGATGTTCTTTCAAGTCTCAGATGTTCCGAAAGCTACAAGACAGGTCAGGGAAAAACTCAAGAACGGATGATCCAAAACTCGAAAGCCGATCAAAAGACTTTCAAAATTCACAAAATTTAAACCATAGGTACATCATAGGATGAGTAACTTCATCCAAAAGGATTCATTTCAAAAAGCCCAACAAATCACCACAGATTTTGGAATTTACAGAAAACCCTAAGGTATGGAAGAGCTTGTAGAGATCCACAAAATTTATGGTGCTCGTGCCTTCGATTCGGTCACGGACCCATCAAGGATTGTTCTAGCACTTCATGGCACCTCCTCCCAAGAATCCATCCCAAAACCCATCCAAAAGCAAGATAAAAAATTCCCAAGAAAGTGTCTCCAAACATAGGGAAAAAGAGAAATTCGGGATCTAAAGGATGAAGAACAACTTGAGCACTAAAATGAACCTCATTTAATTGATTCAAGGTAACCACATACATGGATACAAAGCTAGAAAACCACCCTCATCCTCCCACTCTTTGAAAGAAGAAAAGTTGTCTCTCACACAACTTCTCCTCTCGTCTCTCTCTCTTGAAGCTCCTCCTAGCTCTTAAATGAAACCCTACTATATTTTGTGGAAGAAGATCTCCTCTTCAACCAGCCATCTACCTATTTATAGACATTTTGGAATGACCAAAATGCCCTCCACTCAACACACACTCCTACCTACCACAAGGGGCAAAGTCGTCCGACTTTTTCTCCTTCGCCCGAACGCCATCGGGCCCTTTATGTCTTTGCTTCGTCTCGACGCAACCTTCATGATGGTGCCACATGCTTACTCCTTAAGCAAAGCCACCGGCGTCGGTTTTGAGGCCCAAACTGGGAAACCGCCTTGCACGTTTCTCGAAGCGCGACTTCTGCCGCTAGTTTACTCCTTAAGAAAGACACTCGATGTCGACGCATGCCGCGTCGTCCCGCAAACCTCATTGTCGTCAAGTCTTCTCGGTCCCAGCCCGTTGAGCACCCTTCACTTGACTCGGCCTCCCGTTCGCCTTGACTTGGTCAAACCATCGTCTTCATCACCTTCACGGTTTTGAGGCCAAACCGTGAAACCGTCCGTACTTCTTGTTCTCTGCAAGTGTACGGTGTGGATCACCCTTGACCTCACCCAGCCACTCGATCGTCCGGCCCCAAGCCCCGCTTGGTCCCGACCATCCCGCCGTGGATCATCAAGTTGACTCCATTGACCTACACATCACGAGACAAGCCACATTTCTCCTCCTCCAAACTTCCCAATACCTTCACCAACTTCGGTTAACCATAAACATAATCATGCACATGCTTATGCAACCCTCAAAATCCCACATGTCAACCAAAACTCATGTCCCATTCAAATCAACTCCAATGCCAATTACTCATCATCATTGTGAACCATGGCACTTCTTCACATGGTTCCTCACAATCAAAACCAACGACGTGCTCCATGTACCTACAACGCCTCTGCTGGCTGCCCCGACCGCCACCAGCACTCCCATCACTGCCCGAGCCTCGACGCTGACGCGGTCACCGTCACCCTGGGCTTCAGCAGCATTGCAGCGCTGTTGGCGAGGGCCTTGCTAAGCCGCGTGCCTTCTCCTCCCGCCCCACCACCTCCACAGCCTCGGCCAGGCCGAGGCTGATTTTTCCACTCAAAACTCTCTTTTTGCATGTTTATGAGCTATTTAAGATCGTTTCATTGTGCCCACGGTAACGCACGAGCTATCTCAGTTTGATGAGCCTATTTGTACAATGAGGTCAATGAGAGGTGGCCTACGGTCCCACCATTGGTGGAGCTGAGATTGCTGGCTGGGCATTCATATTTGGGGACAACCACAAAAAGAAACCGACAATGAGGAAAGAAGTGCAGTACAAAACTTCAAATAAACAATACCGAACTCCACAATACAATAGAAATTGTTCAAATTAAAGATAAAATAAAATATTTTGGAGAAATGATACAATTTAATTACACGCTCGGTTCATGGATTGGAAGCACGCTATCACGTTATCGTTAAAAAGACCCTCTCCACACTATCTCAACATCATATTTAACTTGTTTGAAAATCTCCCGCTCAATAAATGTAACGAGTCGTTCATGGATTGGAAGTGCGCTATCACGTTATCGTCAAATAGCAGTTATAACAAGGAGAACTAAAATCAACTTGAAAAGCTATTTTTAGAGACAAACATAAGGAGACATGTTACTTCTTTCTGTTTTAACAAGTGAGCTGTTGCTTTGATCCTTTTGAGGGAATGAGTTTATTGGGCCAAACTCATATATAGACTACATGTAATTTTTTTTGCCTTGAAATTTTGGGCATTCATATGCATGCCTATGAATCTAGGCAGTTCCGCCAGTGGGTCCCAATCATATCTTGATATAGAAGTGCAACTTTCTACAGTTATATAGCACCGCCGAATACTATTTCCCTTTAAAGCACACGGTGCTGCCTTTAACAGGTGCTGCTAACTGACTGCCACGTAGTTGGTCAAAGTGAATGTATTAAAACTTACTGAAGTTTTACAGGGCACAAAGAAAGGAGGTTGCTGACCGGGCGTAGTGCTATACACATGGTGGAATGTGTGGAAAGAAAAGACCGACACGTCTTTGAGGGAAAGAGCAGACCATTAATCCAGATGGCGATGCTTGCTAAAGAGGAGATCGACATGTATCACAGGGCATATGAAGGAGCAACAGATTTAAATTAGCGAAGCCGACAACTAAAAGCGTCTGCTGTCTCTCTAGTCCGTTTTCAGTTTTTGTTGTCCTGTCCCCTTTTTCTTTGTTTTTTTTCCTTCACTTCAGCCAGCTTGTTGGCTAGTCTTAAATCAGTGTTATTTCTTTTGCTTTTCCTTGATTGGAGGTCTCGTGTTAGCAACAACTAACCCGTAGCTCCTATGAGCAAGGTTTTCAAAACCGACAGAAACCGGTCGGTTTTCGCGAAGGTAAGTCCGGTAAGTCCGGTTTACCGATTTTCGAATTTGAAATTTAAATTTTTTTGAAAATTTGAAAAAATTTTAAAAAAAAATATGTAAAAAAACTAGACGCCATTTGGAGACCATTTGTGCAAACGGAACACGAATACGAAATCGTTTGAAGGGTCAAATAATTGCCGCAAGAATTCTGGGTGAAAAGGAATTTTTTTAAAAAAAGAGTAACCGGTAATCGGTAATATCGACCGGTTACCGATCGATCTGCGTCGGTTACCGAAGAAATCGGTGCGATTTCCTGGGGGCCGGCGCGCAACAGAGGTGAGGTTTCTCTCTCTTTTTTTTTTTTTCTGTTTTTTGAATGTAGCATGTTTGATTTAGGTATATGAATGAATGAAGGTAGCATGTTTGAATGAATGTAGCATGTTTGAATATATGATTTAGGTATATGAATATATGGTTTAGGTATATGAATGAATGTAGCATGTTTGAATGTATGTTTGTATCTATTGTTGTACGTTGATGTGCACAAAACTACGTGTATTATGTTCAAAACTATGTTGTTTGTTAAATTTCGTCAAGAACTATGTATCGGACAATTTATGTTGGACTTTGTATGAATTGTGGTATGTTGTATGAGGTTGGTTGGTACCATCTTTTATGAATTCCATGTTGTCAATGTGTAGTTAACCATTCTTAGAATATTTCACCAAAAATCATGCAAAAAAATCCAACATTTTAAGCCATTTTTTGTCAATTTTCAATTCTGCGTAAAAACCGACAAAACCGACTGGTTACCGACACAAACCGGTCGGTAACCGGTCAAAACCGACCGGTTTCGTCGATTTCCAATTCGAAATTTCAAATTTGAATTTTCCGTCAAATTTCGACCGGTTACCGCGAAAATCGGTCAAACCGAGGTTATCGGCGTCGGTCGGTTTTCTCGATTGCGTCGGTAGTGCAAACCTTGCCTATGAGACTACTTCTATCTTCTTAATACAAGGACAGTGCACCTATTATTTTTTGTCAAAAAAAAACTTAATGAAGTATACAGGACATGTTTATCGCAAACCTTAGATGCGATCAATAAGTTGGAACTGTGATATGTTTAGAACGAGTGCAATAAAATAAAACCCCATATGAATATCTTTTTTTTTTCACTTCAACAAACAATTATTATCAGAAGTTGTTGAATCTAAGTCTTTTAGGCAGTTAAATTCACATATAAAAATAGTTACGTACCGAATGTTGAATATACTCTGCGAAGTTGTTGAACCGGAAATATTTATCAATTGTAATACTGAGTGAACAATAAGTTATAAAACAAATAGTCCCTAGACGGCAGTGATTAATGAAAATGATTAGGAAAAGTTTTGTTACTGAACTTTTGTCAGAAATCAGCATATTTTTTGCAGTGTTTTGAATACCATCTCTTGTACTGTAAACGTTTAAAAATGGCTTTAATGACAATATTGCAATTCAATGGCCACATGCAGACATTTCTAGCACAAAATTCACAAATTGAGCCACATGTGCGCCAGGGTTATTAGTTGTCATTTAGAAAAATACTTCTCATTGAATTAAAAGGAAATCATGTTCTATATTGCCACCCCAGTGTGTATTAGTGTGAAATGGCTAATTTACTACGTGCTCTGACAAATTATTAAAAGTTTATTAGTGTGAAATGGCTAATTTCACAAAAGTTTAATGTCCGGCATCCTATTTTGCCTTAAAAAAGGAGCCTTGTCAGTACGTGTAACGACATCGGTTGCCTTCAGAAGCAGAGTTTCTTCTTCTTCTTCTTCTTCTTCTTCTTCTTTTTAAAAAAAATCGACATCTACACATGCACCATTATTATTATTTATATAAACTGAACCATATCCGAACAGATCTCCTTTAACATATACATGCATGCTATACAACGTTAAAGGGAGGGAACCCAAAGTGTACACTAGCATTCAGCCATTCAATTTTCAGATGGACCAACAAAATCTACAGATATACCAGGGATCATAAATGAAATGGCACCTGCACAGGATAATATATATGTTTCCTTTATTAAGGAGAGGGAATACAAAATGTTCATTTGGGCATATATCCACCTGACCTGGTTTGAATTAAGGAGGGAACCCAAAGTATTGATAGTGGTATCCAGTATCTGACCCGCAGAGGTTAGTTTGGCACTAATACTGAGGGAATTCTCCACTTGGATATCTGAATCCGTGGCCTCCTCATGACTTGCATTAATTAATTGTTTCATGAATTTTCATACTCCTAGCTAGGTGATGGATTGATCGAGTTTTGGTGCTATAAAATCTTGCACTGATCCATCGGGCTCTCTTCAGTCGCAGGACACACAACATACATACGCCAGCTGTTGGTGCCACACGATGGCAGCCAGGACCACCTTCCTGCTCTGTGTGGCGGCCCTCCTAATTCTGGCTGCTCATTCTGCCGACGGCGGCCGCCGCCCTATTCATGACGACCTGGTGGTGCAGGCGTGTAGAAATGCTTCGCCGGTCTACTTAAAACCGGAGTATTGCGAAACGATGCTTCGCTCCGATAAGCGCAGCGCGGCGGCCAGGGAAGTTCGCGACCTGGCGCTCATCGCCATCGACCTCGTCGAGCGCGGCGCCGCAGACGTGGACGCCAAGGTCGCGAAGCAGAGCTATCACGGTTACAACGACACGGCGGCCGTCCTCCAGACCTGCCATATCTACAGCGACTTGGTGGCGCGCATCGCTCCTCTGTGCCGCGGCGAGATCCACGAGTTAAGCAAGCACGGCGACCTGGGGCTGGCCTCCCACACTGTTAACTGCGTCAGGAAGCTGGCGTACGCGGCCGAACAGTGCTGGGACTACATGTGGCGGTTCCATGATGATAACGCGGTGAACAAGGCGGTGGGGAAAGAGGCGCAGGAAGTCTTCTGTCGGTCCTACATCGCCGTTGGCATGGTCAAGCTTATGATCCCCGTCGCCGACGTCGTGGATCCACCAATCTAATTATGTAATCAATCAGATATATAGCTGAATAAGAGTCATGATTATATGCGTTGATGAATAATAAAGCCCTACCGTGCATGTATCAGATTTTAATCCTCGAGCTTTGATAAAGAACAAAGGTCATGCATTTCCCTTGCAACGAGTACACAAGGGATTTTACGGGTAAACTAACGGATTAATGAAGCTGTTTTTTTTGGGGTGCCCTGAGCGCTATTCTTACTTCATTCAATCAACTTGCAGTCCTATCAGCTATTTTTTATGTTCAAATTCAGTGTGTGTGTGTGCAAAATTAGAAAATTTCAATATTTCAGATTTTTTTTGAGAACGTGCTGAGCACGTATTTCATTAAGAAGAAGAAATTTATTACAACATGGTGAATCCTAAGAATCTAACCAAAATCCAACCACAAAGTAGAAGATACAACCGAAACACGATACATACAGAAAAGAAGGGAACAAGCTCCCAAGTGAAACTAAAACCGAAAGCAAGAAAAACTAGGTCCTTCTGGGGAAGATGAGCTTCTGTAGCTTGGAGAAGCCCACGGCTGTGCAGAGGTGCGCCTCATCCATGATCTCCTGTGCGAGCGCGACCGGTTGAAGCGCCCTTCGTTCAAAGACCCTGTTGTTTCGCTCTTTCCAATGCCTCTATGCGACCAAGATTACGAAGGAGTCAAACCCTTGACGAATGACTTTAGAAACCCTTTTGCGCGACTTGGTCCACCAATCAATAAAGGGAAGTTCGCCAACGGGAGTGGCTAAATGCCGGATCCCTACTCTATGTAAGACTTTGTGCCATGTCTCCCGGCTGTAGACGCAATGAAGCAACAGGTGATCTATGGTCTCTGGTTCCTGGGCAGACAAGGCATAGGTGTCATCGTCCCTTAGCCCATGTCAAAGCATCCTATTGGATGTCCAATTGCGACCAAGTAGCACTAGCCAGAAGAAAAACTGACATTTATTTGGGGCCTTGGTTTTCCATAAGGGGCGTGCGCCTAATACGCCTGCTTGCCCAATGAAGCAGGCGTTATAGGCACTGGATGCAGTGAAGTGACCATCAACTGTCCATTTCCAAATGAATTTGTCTGGCTCGTCTGTTAAGGCAACCTCAGCGACCAATCTCATGACTTTTAAAAGTTCAAGAATTACTTGCACTGTAGGGGGGGCCTTGGAAATCCCTTATCCATTGCCTGTTAGATATTGCCTCATGGACGAGCCTGGTTTTTTGGGTTTTGGTTGGTACTCCTGCGGTGAAGTTAGGAGCAATGGTTTGTAACGACCTACCATGGCACCAATTGTCACTCCAAAACAGGGCGGCTTTTCCATCTCCGAAAGATACCGAGAGGGATGTATCAAACAACGCTTGGGCCACGGGGCTGGTAGAGACTGGTAAGCACGCCCAGGCTTTGTCAGGTTCCACTCGTGCCAGCCAGTTCCATCTCATTCGTAGTGCTTCTCCGCTGAGTCAGAGATCCCTGATCCCTAGTCCTCCCGATGCCAGGGAACGGCAAATACTTTTGTCCAAGCGACCGCACATTTTCCACCTGAGACAACCTTGGAACCCGTCCAAAGGAATGCTTTCATTATCTTTTCAATGGCGTCGATGGCCCAGCTGGATAGGCAGACAACAATGGAGAGGTAGACTGGAATGGCAGCGAGTGTGTCTTTGGTAAGGGCTAAGCGACCACCCCTATTCAGTAGTCGACCTTTCCATGTTGGCAGCATGTCCGCCACCTTATCCACTAAAGGTTGTAGGTCAGACTTTGTGAGTTTCCATACTGAAAGGGGCACTCCCAAGTACTTGCAAGGGAAAGAAGCCATTTGGCATGGCAGATTGGCCAGCACTGTAGCGACCTCGACCTCGGAGCAACGGATCGGGTAGAAGTTACTTTTGTCGAAATTGGTGGCCAAGCCCGATGCCTCTTTAAAAACTCACAGGATCTTCGAAATGACCTTGAGATCAGGCTACTAAGGCATTTAACGCCTCCATGACAAGTAGGAATAGCATGGGTGATAGTGCGTCACCTTGTCTAAGGCCTCTAACATAGCAGATGCGGCGACCAGGGCTACCATTGAGCATGATTTTCGTGCTAGCAATTGACAGGATCAGGGAGACCCAGTCTCTCCAGCGGGCAGGGAAGCCCATATGCTCTAGAACTTCTAACAGGAAAGGCCAGGAAACCGAGTCAAATGCCTTTGCAATGTCAACCTTGAGTAGGATCTTGGGTAGACGCTTTCTGTGTAGTGCCTTGGCTAGTCCTTGCACATAGTGGAAGTTATCATGAATATAGCGACCTTTGATGAATGCGCTCTGGTTGATCTGGACCAGCTGAGGTAGCAGTGGGCTGAGCCTGTTGGCTAGAGTTTTCGAGAACAGTTTCCCAAAACTGTGAATGAGGCTGACGGGTCTGTAGTCCGAGACTGAAGTGGGAGCGACCTTTTTAGGAAGTAGGCTAAGGAGGGCATCATTTAGATGATGAAAGCTCCTGCCATCCAGTGCAGACAAGGCGTTGAAGCCTGCCACGATATCGTCTTTAATAACCGACCAAGCTGACTGATAGAAGCGACCAATGAACCCATCGGGACCTGGGGCTTTATCTGGCGGTAGGTCCCTAATTATGGCCCAGATTTCTTCTTCCGAGAAGGGGCCGGCGCGGCCAGCTCCTCCAACGGAAGGGATGGGATCCCAAGGCTGGCTAAGTTCAGGTGAAGCGACCTTTCTGCAGTGGAGCCAATAATGTTATCGAAAAACTCAAAGGCCGCCTGAGCTTTGCCTTCTTCTGTTACGACCTGATTGCCATCGACCATAAAAGAGGAGATGAAATTTGTCGCACGTCTATCAATATTTCAGGTTTATGCTTCATTGGAAGATTTGATAGTGTATCAGATGTTTTTGAACCAGTATATGGTGTTTCCTTCTGCTATTATTTTTTATCCGCTTCATTTTAATATTTATATGCTTCATAGCATATTCTCAGGTTGCATAGATACAAATGTTTGTTACCGTTCTTATGCTGCACATTTGATGCATTACTAATGCTGAAATGGTATTGTTTGCCCATGCATATAATCTATCTTTTTTCTTTCTTGGGAGAAACTTAGCACAAGCTGAATTAATAAGCTCTATCGGATATGCTTCTTTGCTTAAATCAACCCTCAACAATTTAACAAAATATTTTACTATCACATTGCGGTGGCATTCCTGCCCAGCAAGCGTGCCTACGTCAGCACCATGGATTGTAACCGTCAGTGCGAATCTGCACTGAGCAACATGCAGTGATGACATCACGGAGACCGCTTGAGATTCAGGGAGGACCGTAAAATTCGTCAAACTATCTCGCGAAGTAGAAATGTAGTCGCCTCCTGGGCGACTGGCGTGCGTTGGCCGGAGATGTCGCCGCGGCCTCACCGCGTCCCCTTTCATCCAAGCCGCGTCCCTACCACCATTCCGGGGCCTCCTTCCCTGGTTCCCTCATTAGCATGTACTCAAATGAGTAGTACATTGGAAAACAACACAGAATGGACACATGGTAACACGTCATTATCAAATGAGTGTGTGCTTGAAGAAATTGAACGACCGTAAGTGAACTCGTCCATTCTGCATCACTATTTTCAGTCGATCACTTTGATCTATCTCCGAGCTTCGCTTTCTGTACCTGTTGCTTTCTGTTAGATGACCGGAGCGGTCCATAGATTAGACTAGCAATAGAGAGGCTAGGTATGACGGCTGCCGTGTGCTGAAGATATTTGTAAGCCCTGTTGCTTTCGTGTTCGTCACTTTGCTTTTATGAAGTTCGAAAACGACGAGAAGAGGCACATCACTCGTAAATATCTCTCCGTGCCTTACATATATGTATACCTATGTATAGTGGCGCTCTAGATCAATACCCACACGATCTTCTATAAAAGGAACTGATCAGGGATTAAACACATGTATACCCTATTAAATCAAATAAACCCGTAGTATGCAACAGGTATCTCACATACTTTAAACCTTGCCTATCAACGCTTCTAAGCCAATTACACACTGTACTCTTTTAGTCACGCTAATTAACGGCATGTAATCCAGATATTTTTGTCCTACGTTATAATTAAATGAACGGATGGGGTAGAGGCTTAGTTTGTGTACAATCTGTCCAATTTGTTAAAGATGTGCTGCATACAATCCCATATGTACCATAAAGGAGGACCCTTAATTTGTATTTGCTGCATACAACCCAAAATGTACCATAAAAGATCCTTAGTTTGTGTGCACACATGGGTGCACAATATGCATGTTTTTTGTACGATAAGTTATTTAATTCATCACATTTTTAGATGCTTGTAAGGAATTATACTCCTAGGCGTCTTTGATATGTTCGTAGATTATTCTAGCTTTATTTTCTCTAGCATATAAATGCGGAATTTTAATGTTTGGTTTCATAAGAGGGTATATAAAACAATTTGCACGTGATAAGCCTGATTAATTATAAATAAGGACCAACATGTGTAATATTATTTTTTTTAAACCCGTAGGAAATTTTTGAGAACTCCACTCGATTTTGTATCCATGGAGCACTATATGAGAGCATCAATATCAAGCTCAATTGTTATCATAAAACAAATTAGTTAAATTCAGGCCATGTAATGATTCAACCATTAAGTAAACAATTATTTATTTTGCCAAGTTTGTCTGCTCTAGCTCGAACAAACAAAACCCTTATGGTCTCAAATAACAAAACCCCAATCATCTATTTTTATGTTTCATGCACAAAACACAATTTGTGTGAATATAGTAGTCTCTAGAAATTGCTACTTCAACATGTTTTCCTGATTCTAAATGTCAAGTTTACCGAATTGTTCTGAATATACGACACACAATTTCTAAATCTAAAGAAAAAGAATTTCCATAATGTTGTGATTACCAAGGATATTCCCAATGTTGGGAATTTTCATTTTTTTGTTTCCAATACCGCCATGTCATATAGAGCACAAATGAAACACCCCTCTCCAATGCATAATTTTATTTTTGTTGTTTCATAGGATTACCATTACACTTAATTGTTGCATAGTGATTGGCCAAATTTGCATATGCAACTTATTAGAAATGCAAGACAGCCAATACAAAATGCTAGAAAAACGCCCGCGCTTAAGGGATGAATCAAATGCTTGCTCTCAATGCATGTTTCATAGCATTGGAAACAGTGCATATACCCCGTTTCATCTAAATGAAACTGGTTTCTTCTCACTCCTCGTAATTGAGATGCCACATCATTTTATTGAAAATAAAACTTCCATTGAGAGTAGCCTAAGTAGCTAGCTTTATAGACCCCTGCAAAATACGAAGCACAACTTTTGTAGCAGATTGAATGGTTGACAATATCATGCGTTGTTCAAGGGCCCACTTCAAAAACCTTTGTTGATTAAAAAAGAAGATACGAGTCTCAACGTCCATTCCCCTCATGTTGATTTGAGTTATAATCGGCACACTGTCATGAGCTAATCGCCATACAAATGTTGACAGCATAATGTACCTTTTTGGGGAATGTTTCACTGGTAAACTTGATATCTTGTTTGTACCGCTTAGTTTGGAGTCTAAACCCTTAGATGCACCTTGAGGGAATAAATGGGTAACCAAAATGACATTGCGGGTACATCTTGTTTACTAGAGGTTGAAATATAAATTTGTCCCAGTAAAGCAAAAGTTAACCATACTATCGTGCTTTGAATAAAGCAGGGAAACCTTTTTTAAAATAAAGAAGTTAAACATATCTGGGAATTTGCATTGGATAAATGCATGCAGCACGGATGTAGTGCTAGCTAAACTGACAAAAGATCTGTCCGCTAGCCGCGTGGGCCTCCAGGCTGCAGCACCGCGCCGGATAAGATCGTTGTTGCTTTTACGCCCTGGCACTACTGTATATCTAGCCAAAATAAAAAGAGATGGAAAAGGCATCAACGCTTCCGTCGCGAGAAACGCGCTGCTCTTGGCAGAGAATTGAGGGTGCCGAACTGACGAGAGAAACCCACGCAAAACCTCCCACCACCGGAGACGGAGAGGGAGATCGAGCGAGAGGGAGGCGGCCCAGCACAGGAGATGATACTGGTGGCAATCATGACGGAGGTGCTGGAGGAGTACACGGCGGCGGTGGCGCGCGCCGTGGAGCGCCTGCTGTCCGCGGCGCCGCTGCGGATGCTGCCGCGCCGGGTCAGGCTCATCGTCCTCCGCAGCCTGCCCTTCGTGCCGCCGCCCCACGCCGTCGCTCGCTGACTTATTCTTCTTTTCTTGATGGTGTGGAAACATCTCGGTGCTCGGCCGGGTTGCTCTGCTTCGGTTCAGTTTCGATTCCTTTTTTTTTTTTTTTGCCGCAGTAGAATGGAATAGATTCATCCGTGTAGTCTAGTAGTATTTGCTTGCATTTTTTTAGTTCTTATTATTGGTTTGCAGATGTAGAAAGCTAGTCTCGAGAGAATTTCTCATATTTGTTTTTGTCCAAATTATAAACGCGAGTACAATAGTGTGTATCCTGCCTACATCCCGTTGTCAGTTTGATTCAGTACCGGGCGTTGGTTGTGAATAACAGATGGCACCGAGCATCTCGCCACGCGCCGCGGCCGTGCCCGCGCTCGGTCTGTCCGACTTCGAGCTCCGTTCTGCTGGCGCATGCGGAGAAATTTCCTTTCCGCATCTGTGGAAACCTGGAGATTTCGTCATGCTCTCTCTTTGGGCTTTCGTTCGTGCGCGTAGATATGGAAGCACGGCAAATTATCCACGCGCACGACCCGGGTCGTGTTCCTTGAACAATATCAGATAAACTTGAAGGTCATTGTCTTGTACGGGTGATGAATAACGCAACATGATTCGAACACGATTTTTTCTTCTTTACGAATCATTTTGTGATGTGCGGTTGCCGAGGGGGGGGGGGGGGGGGGGGGGGGGGGGGTGAGTGCGGCGGCACATGTCCTTCTTATAAATGGAATTACAAGCCTGTGTGGTTATGTAGTCCCAAGATCACTAGGGCCGATGAACTCCCACAAGGATCACAAGGTGTTCAAACCCACCAGCAACAAGTAAGGGGCCGCTGAAGTTGTTGAATGCTCGGCCAAGTGGGTCTGCCGTCTTCAAGGCAGTGGCGACACTACTAAAAAAATGGCATATTGCCACGATGTAATATCGTTTGCAATAAGGCCATATTGGTTGCAATATCTTCATGCAGCAACAAATTTATTTTCGTGGGCGGTCGTTGCAAGTAGCAGTGTGGCAATAGCATTTTGCAATATTTTTTTATGTTTGGTTTGCATTACCTATGATTATTGCCACAAAATGAAGTGTTGCAATAGATAGAAGTTGCAACAAATAATAATATTCCAACGATATTTTCTTGTGGCAATAAAACAAAAAATAATTATATTGTAACCAGGATTCAATCTTGGGACCTTCACTCTTGACAAAGAACACTTTACCATTACACCAATGTTGTTGTTCATGTCTAGATTGCAAATAATATTCCTTTATATTTTTTTCTGAATGTAAAAAATGTGGCAATAGCAAAATAACGTTGCAATAGACTTGTGTATTGCAACGGTTGTGTAACATCCCAAATTTCAAGAAAATTCAAAACAAAGCACAAATCGCTTAGAATTTAAGTTTTGTCCTACACTTACCTTTCAATGGAATTTTCAAAATAAAATGTACTAAATCAGTTCAAATAAATTAGAATGGGAAATTTCCAAAATATAAAATTTCCATGGAAGAATTAGGCTCAACCATTTACATGCTTAAAGGATTAGCTCATAAAACAATTAAATGGGCGCGGCAGAGCGCGCCTGATTATCTAGTTTTCTAAAACCAGTGCTCGAACAAATGGTTGCCGATGCATACACGAATGCCGTGACGTTTTCCTCTTCCAACTTGGCATGCAGCCTCCGGACCGTATGCACATATACAATGCATCAGTGTAGCCAGCACGTGCCGATCGTAATATTCGAAAAATGTTTTTCCGTGATTGCAAGGATGGCATAGACCAAGAAATCGGGCAGCTATGCCGCCATGTCAAGAATCATAAATTCGTCGCAGTTTTATTTCCTGCGTGTAATTTACTATAACGTAAGGATAGCTATTTTGAAACAAAAATGAGAAATTGTTTTTTGCCGTAGTGTTGTATTGATTATGAATACGAAAGGTAACGTCGCCAACAATATAACAACGATTTTTTTGTTTCGCTACTCCATCAAGAATAGCTGAGTTTGGACTCAGTGGCGGAGGTAGGAACCTTGCGAAGAGGGCGCTGCCTGCTAAGCTAATACGAAGGCGAGCAAAGAATGTTGGTGTAATGCTATGGATAATAAAATAAGGGAGTGATATCTATCCACCCCTATAACAACCATCCTTTGTTTCGCTCCCTCCGTTATCATCCATCATAAAATACGAAGTTGACTATATATCTCTCGGCCGATCTAACCACGATCTTCAGGGTAGGTAGATCATGATTATTGTAACCACGACAACGCAGGGCGTCCGTTCCGTCCATTGATTCACTCAGAATATATACCACCAACAAGCCAGCCTTTGGTCCTCTGGAAAAGAAGCAGAACATCCTCTGTTTGTTTTTGTCGGAAGAAAACAGAGTCTCCTGCTCCACTTGCTCAGTGGATTAATTAAGCCAGCCTCTACGACTAAGCAATGGCAGGCGGCCTCACGTTCCTCTCCTCCCGACGCAACCGCCGCCGACCACCCTCTGCCAGCAACCGAACCCACGCGCTGTCGTGGGCCGGCTCCGGCTCGTCGGCCCGCCGCGGCGCTTAAAGCCAGCGGGAGGCCCGTGACCTGCGTGGTGTACACAGTACACGCTGCTGCCGCCGACGTCGCGCGCGGGCTCGGCGTGCCGGCCTACTTCTTCTGGACCATGGGCGCGTTCGGTGTCCTGTTTTAGAGCCTCTAAAATTTACTTTTAAAGAGAATTTTATTATGTAGAGTATTAAATAAAGTTTAATTACAAAATCTTTTTACAGATGGGTACATCTTTACGAGACGAATCTAATGAGCCTAATTAATCTATGTTTTGCTACAGTGATGCTACAGTAAATATCGTATAATCACGGCTTAACTACCCTCGTTAAATTCGTCTCGCGATTTAGAGGGGGGTTCTGCAGTTAGTTTTGTAATTAAAGTTTATTTAAGACAAGATTCTTTTTGTTTAAACCCCTCTAAATTTTAGCCTCTAAAACGCCGAACGCGCCCATGCATGCCGGCCGCCTCGCGACCCGAACCGTCGCGTAGAGGTGCCCAGCCTCGGGTTCCTCCCGTCGCTGCTCAACGGGCCCACCCCGTACCTCCCGTCCTTCCAAGAGATGTTCGACGTCGTCCCCGAAATCGACCTCGTCCCGCTGGGACCCATGGTCGGAGACGACCTGTTCGAGCAGGATGCAGCGGCCGGGTACATGGACTGGCTCGACGCGCAGGCGGACGGCTCCGTCGTGTACGTCTCCTTCGGCAGCATGAGGAGATACGCGCTACCGGAAACCTCATATTTGAGTGCCCAAAGGCCAAAATACACCTGGCAAAACTTGGCAAACAATAATCGGCAAAGAGTTTTTTGCCGAGTTCGTTTTGTCGGACACTCGGCAAAATGGTTACCGAAAGCCAAAATCGACACTCGGCAAACATTATTGAAAATAATTAAAAAAAAAACACCCGCCGCCGCCGGCCGCCACCACGCCACCGCCGCCCACCACCGCCACCATGCCGCCGCGCGCCACCACGCCACCGCCGTCGCACCGCGCCTCACCAGCCAAGGGAGCGCCGCTTCCCAGGACGGGGCCGCCGCCGCCGCGCCCTGCCGCGCAGCCGAGCCCACTGTGGGCGCCGCCGCCGTGCCGCTGCTTGGGCTGCTGCCCGCGCCATGCATGCCGAGGTCGCGGCCGCCGTGCCGCTGCCTGCCCTGCTGCCCGCGTCATGCCGAGGTCGGGCCGTCGCCTCCGCGCTCCTCGCCGGCCTGGGAGGCTCCGCCGCTGCTGCCTCGAGTCCTTTGCGGATGGAGTCCGTTGAGAGAGAGAGAGATAGGTGAGAGAACGTGAGAGAGACAAGGGAGAAAGATAAGGAAGGAGAGAGGCCGGTTCATTTTTTTGGGAGGGATCCGGGTGCTTCTTTTTGGACCAATGGAAGGCCACCATTTTGAAGGCATGGATCGCTGACGTGGCGTTTTGTGTTTTCTTGTTTTTTTTGTGCATTTATTTTGTGGTATTAAACAATCTCAAATACGAAAGTTGTCAACTACAAAGTTTTAGATTTCGTGGAGGACTACAAATTTTATTTTGGTATTTTCTCCATCCGAGGTCGTTTACAAAATTTGAATTTCAAATTTGAGAAATTCAATTAGTTTTCATTGAGAAAATGATTTTTTTAGAAAAAGTCATCAATTAGAAAGTTGCATAACTTATTGTGATCTACAACTCTCATTTTAGTCGTTCCTTCATACGAGGTCATTTCAAATTTCAAATTTCAAATTTGAGAAACTTCAAAGGTACTTTTCGTTAGCAAAATTGATTTAAATAAAAAAAATGTTGAACTACAAAGTTGTATAACATCAGAGGATATACAACTTTTATTTTGGTCATTTATTCATCCGACATAGTGGTAGTAACATTATTCATAAATCTTATATATTTGTCTTATGTGTTCTTAAACTATACGATACATGTAGATTTTGTGAACAACTTTGCTATCACTTTGTTGAATCAAGAAATGATTTTGAGAAGTTATGTAACTTTGTAGTTCAACACTTTTTAATTTGACTTCGTTTAGGGCTTGAAAATATAGTTTGAATTTTGTTTTGCCAAGAGCCAAAAATAATACACTCGCAACCACCATGTTTGCCGAGTGTTTTCTTTTGACACTCGGCAACCACCATGTTTGCCGAGTGTCAAAAGAAAACACTCGGCAAACTGGTGGTTGCCGAGTGTTTTTATGTTGCCGTGTGTTTTTTTTTAAAACACTCGGCAATGAGGTGTTTGCCGAGTGCCTGAGAGAATACACTCGGCAAAGTCTCGAACACTCGGCAAGCATGGGATTTCCCGTAGTGCGCTTCGGCCTGGAGGCGACCGGTCGGCCGTTCCTCTGGGTCGTCCGCCGCGACAACGACGGCCGGAGGGATGGTGCTGGAGTGGTGCGTGCAGTCCCGCGTGCTGGCGCACCGCGCGGTGGGTTGCTTCATGACGCACTGCGGCTGGAACTCGACGGTGGAGAGCCTCGCCCGCGGCGTGCCGCTCATGATGGCGCCGCTGTGGTCGGACCAGCCGATCGACCAACACGCGCATGGCCGAGGCGCTGTGGGGCGTCGGCGTGTGCGGCGCGGAGCTGGCTCGGTGCGTCGACGCCGTCATGGGCGACGGAGCCGAGGCACGGGCGATAAGCCGCCGGTCGAAGCAGTGGAAGGCCCGCGCCGCCGAGGCGCTGCATGCAGAAGAAGAACGACGACGACGTTGACGACGGCACCATGGCGAGTCACTTGCGGCGGTTTATGCAGGGCGTTTGGGCTGCGTTGGGACATTCATTCAGCCTGGGAAGTTTCAGGCTTGCTGTAATTATATTTTTCGCTTTCGCTTTGGTCACTTTGGATACAGATGAGGTCATGGATTAATATAAAGGTAACTTTACGATTGTTTTTTTTTTCATTGACCCGCTTACACGAGGAAAAAGTTGAATTCACTCGTACGTGAGGGTTTGTGGGCAGGTGATGGGGACACAACCAATCTGGGCGGAAGAGAACCAAAAACTGGGTGGGTTGAAGATGTGATGTTGTGTGTGGGACAGTGGGAGGTAGTGGGAAGGAGCTTGCCTTGACGCAGTATGGGGTGGGGATAATATGGGGTTGATACGGTGATACACCTGAGCACACGACCCATATCGACCCAACAGGTAAACCACGCCTCCGCGATCCATAGACGCTGTCCTCCATCTGCTTTGCATGCGCGCCACTCCTAATTGCATCCAGGAAAGGCCACAATCGCCGTGGTCTCGAACAACATTTGGCTTCTGTTATTGGAACAATTGACTTAAATGAATGGAACAAAGTGTGCCCCATTCTGAAAACAATTGCCCTCAATAGATGGAACCATTGAATTACGTTATGAGAACCATTGACCTAGAGCTCTTTTGAGTGGTAGCAGCGGCGCGGTGCAGGGCCGGGCGTGCACACCATGATGGAAGGCGGTACGTGAGTGAGGGTGTGATGGCATTGGACGACGGCGTACGGTGGCTCACGAGAGCGAGGGCCAGCGGCGTAGGACGGCAAGAGGTGTGGATGTGCGATGCATGTGGTCGGGGAGGAGCAGGATGAGCGGGAAGGTAGAGCATGGTGTCCGCGTGAGGTCGGGAGGAGAGGAGGAACATGAACGAGTCACCTTGATGGGCTGAAAGACGCATCCAAATCAACCAAAACTATGTGTGCGGTGCACGCTTATAGGGTATCCGGTAGGAGTTCCTATACAGTAGTCTAGTGCTACTAGCACAAGCACCCACTTCGAGATTTGTGTGACTCTAAAATCAAACAATCATCGTCGGTCCGCTGCCTCTAGCTTCTCCTTCTCCCGCTCGTTCCGCACCCCGCCTCCCCATCTCCACATTGCCATCCACGTGCATGAGCCGATGTCACCCTCGAGCTCATTTCCCGGTGTCTCGTCCGCTCCACCCCTGCGCTCGTCTCCCGACACCGTGCCCGCATGCATCACCCCGCACCACACCCACGCGTGTTGCGTGCCCTGCCGCCCCTTCTCCATGGTGTGCCTCCCCGACTGGCTCGTCACGGGAAACACCATGGATGGATACCTTGCGCTTGCGCGCCCCCGTGCACATGTTGAATTGTTTGTGCTTATTTGGTTGACTTATTCCAACTTGGGTCATGGTTTATTCTAGTTTATTGTTTGTCTAAATGTTCTAGTTTGTTTGTTGAATTGTTCCACTCCATTTCCCTAATTGTTCTAGGTGCTTTCCCCAATTTTTCCAGTGTATTTCCCCATTTGTTCTAGCTCTTCCCCAATTGTTTCTTCAATTTTTCCATGTGTTTTCCCTAAATGTTCCAGCATTTTTCTCCGATTGTTCCACATGGTGTGGCTGAGTGCAAGCATGGGCGAGTGAGGCAACTAAGCATTGTAGGGCAATAGCGCGCGAGAGTATGTTGCAGAGAGGCAAAGATGGTGGCAGGGGGCGAAAGGCTGCATCGCCAGCAATTGCCTCATGTTGTGGCCCGCGTCCTTTTCCTCTGCTGGGCCGTGGTGAGCTAGGTGCGCCACGCTAGGTGGCCCTTGAGTTCCATATATAATAAGTGTAACGCATGCGTGTCCAGTGTGGTCCGGCCCAAAAGCAAAGCGGTGCAAGCAGCCGGCTGAGGCGGGTTTAGGGTTTCGTGGTTGTCGGGGGGGGGGGGGGGGGGCAGGGGGGCATTCACTCACCGACTGACATGTATAGAAGGAAGGGCTGGGGGGGGGGGGTCCCGTTGGAGGATTTAATGGCGGCGGTGGGCGGGCGGCGCGGCACCGCCGGGGTGGTGGAAGACGGGGAAGGGTTCATGTGGCGGTTGGTGCCAGAGGCCGTGCGGGTCGGGCGCGTCGGGGCGGTGGCCCACACTGGAGATAAGGACGCGTGGCAGCGGGACGGAGGGGACGCGCAATAACCGCATCCTTCCAAATAGGGTGTGCCTCCGGTCACGCCTAACAGTCTGCCTACATGACCACGAGCGAGCGTGATCCTCAACTGAACCACAGTCAGGACGTGGGAGTGGGTCGGCGAACTCTATATAACCCCTCGCAGGCACAACGCACGTTCCCGACCCTGGTCCACCCCATCTCGACAACCGCCGGGGCCAAATGGAAGACGACACCACCATCGGTCCATTCAGGGTGAGCGGGAAGGTAGAGCATGGTGTCCGCGTGAGGTCGGGAGGAGAGGAGGAACAAGAATGAGTCACCTTGATTGGTTGAAAGACGTGTCCAAATCGACCAAAACAGTGTGTGTGGTGCACGAGTATAGGGTATCCGGTAGGAGTTCTTATATACAGTAGTCGAGTGCTACCAGCACAAGAACCCACTTCAAGATTCATGTGACTCTAATGAACAATAATCATCGTCGGTCCGCTGCCCCTAGCTTTCTACTTCTCCTCGTTCCACGCCCCGTCGCTCCATCTCCACGGTGCCACCCACGTGCGTGAGCCGATGTCGCCCTCGAGCTCATTTCCCGGCATCACGCCCGCTCCACCCCTACGCTCGTTTCACGACACCATGCCCGCACACATCGCCCCGCACCACACCTACGCGTGTTTCGCAACATCCCTTCCCTTCTCCATGGCGTGACTCCCCGACTGGCTCATCACGGGAAGCACCATGGATGGAGTACCTTGCGCTTGCGCGCCCCGGTGTGCATGTCGAACTGTTTGAGCTTATTTGATTAATTTATTCCAACTTGGGTCATGATTTGTTCTAGTTTGTTGTTTGTCGAAATGTTCTTGTTTTTTGTCAAATCGTTCCACTCCATTTCCCTAATTGTTCAAGGAGCTTTCCCCAGTTTTTCAGTATATTTTCCCCATTTGTTCTAGCTCCTCCCCAATAGTTCCCCCATTGTTCTTAGATACCTTGTGTTTTCCCTAAATGTTCCAACATTTTTCTCGGATGGTTCCACGTGGCGTGGCTGAGTGCGAGCAGGGGCGAGCAACGCGGCTGAGCGTATGTCGTAGAGAGGAAAAAATGGCGACCGGGGGGGGGGGGGGGGGGCTGCATTGCCAGCCAGCAACTGCGTCATGTTTTCTGTCACACCCTTTTCCTCTACTGGGCCGTGGTGAGCTTGGTGCGCCACTAGGTGGCCCCTAAGTTCCATATACGATAAGTGTAACATTTTACGCGTCCAATGCGGCCTGGCCCAAAAGCAAAGCGGTGTGAGCAGCTGGCCAGGGCGGTTTAGGGTTCCAGGTTGTCGCGCGGTGGGGGGGGGGGGGGGGGGTGCATAATTACTCACCGGTAGAAATGGAATGAAGGGCTCGGGGGGTGGCGGCCGCGACTCAGTGGTGCGGTGGTTTAGTGGGCGGGTAGGTGGCGGGGTGTCTCGTTGGAGAATTTAGTGGCGGCGCGGCGCTACTGGCTGCCGGGGTTGGTGGCTGACCGGGTGGGGTTCGTGCGGCGATTGGTGACAGAGGCCGAGAGGGTGGGGCGCGTCAGGGCGGGGGCCCGCACCAAAGACAAAAGCTGGGCTGCGGTTGGATGCGTGACCGCGGGAGGGAGGGGACGCATAGTAACCGCGTGGCAGCGGGCCGGAGGGGACCCGTGATCAGGACGCACAGTAACCGCATCCTTCCATATAGGGTGTTCCTCCGGTAGGTCCCGGTCACGCCTACCAGTCTGCCTGACCACGAGCGCGTGATCCTCAACTGAACCGCACTCAGGACGTGGGAGTGGGACCGGGGGTCAGCAAACTGTATATAAACCTCGCAGCCCACGTTCCCCACACCGCTCCACCCCATATCGACAACCGCCGTGGCCAAATGCGGAGTCGGCGGCACCTTCGGTCCACTCAGGTCGCCGATGAGGCGGCCCAGGCCAAGCGCTCCGGCGTCGCCATCTCGGAGGAGGGCGAGATGAAGGCTCAGGAGGAGGAGAAGCCGAGCAGCGAGGAGTTGAAGTTCTACCGCCTCCGCAGCGGCCGGGGCAGGCCGCCTAAGGAAGAGGCGGCGGTGCCGGCTGAGCCCCTGGAGCAGCCGCAGGAGGCGGCGCCGGCGGAACCTGTTGAGCAGTGGCAGGAGTCGGTGTCGGCTGAACCCGTGGAGCAGCGGCAGCAGGAGGCGGCGCCGGCGGATCCCGTGGAGGAGCAGCGGCAGCAGGCCGAGGAGGAGGAGGAGGACATAGCGGCGGCGCCGATCGGGAAGCCGGTGATGGTCACCGGAAGGGGCAAGAGGCAGATGAAGCACTACAAGTCATTCCAGTACAACGGCCTCACGTTCGAGTTGGTAAGCCGCCGGCCCGGCCGTCTCCTTCATTTCCTCTGTTCCTTGGAGGATTTAGGGTTTCGCCTGATCGTTTTGGATGATCGTCTTGCAGGAGGACTTCGTGATGTTCACTCCTGAGGAGGCTAGTCAGAAGCCCTATGTTGCCATACTCAAGGTCCGTGATCAGAGACCCATGTATCTTTTGGCGATTTTACTGTTTCTGGTGTGCTCGATCCAGTGTTTCTGTATGCAAGCCATTTCTACACATGTTTTTCGTCTATGGTCTTGGCCAGTAGAGATTTCAATCGGTCTCACTTTCTCTGCATCAGTGATCTATTATTTTGTTTAGGTTTAGGATATTTCCATGCACGTTTGCAAGTCCCCTGACCTTTGTTTTCTAACGAAGGATCCAGTCATCATAGCTACATTTCGTTAACACAGATGAAACAAATTCATGAATTAGTCATGTGTATATTTGGATGGTTCAGGTTTCTAAGCTGATCATATCTCTACCTTTTCCATTTGGATTATAGTTGGAACACTTAGCTTATTGTTGCCGGTATATGTGTTTGACATATTGCTTTAAGCATTCGAAATACCGACTTCATCGTGTAGTGTTTGACGTACACGCTAAAGGACGCTCCAAATCGATTTGGATACCCTATACTCGTGCACCACACACACTGTTTTGGTCGATTTGGACACGTCTTTCAGCCAATCAAGGTGACTCATTCTTGTTCCTCCTCTCCTCCCGACCTCACGCGGACACCATGCTCTACCTTCCCGCTCACCCTGAATGGACCGATGGTGGTGCCGTCTTCCATTTGGCCACGGCGGTTGTCGAGATGGGGTGGACCAGGGTGGGGAACGTGCGCAGTGCCTGCGAGGGGTTATATAGAGTTCGCCGACCCACTCCCACGTCCTGACTGTGGTTCAGTTGAGGATCACGCTCGCTCGTGGTCATGTAGGCAGACTGTTAGGCGTGACCGGAGGCACACCCTATTTGGAAGGATGCGGTGTGTGTGGTGCACGATGAAACACTACACGATGAAAGACGTGTCCAAATCGACCAAAACAGTGTGTGTCCAGATCGAAATACCATCGTACTCCAGGACGCTAACAAAATGGGCCAGCACCAAGGTGGGCCTGCACATTTCAGAGGATCTTTGTCCTATCTTTACTAGCTCATAGACAGAGGTGTCCAAACGGGCGGCACGGCCCGGGCACGAAATGGCACGGCCCGTTTAATTTCGGGCCGGCACGGCACACACTTCATTTCGGGCCGTGCCTGAGCGACGGTCCACGGCACGGCCCGAAATTATATAATCGTGCCGGGTCGGCCCGTTAGGCACGGAAGCCCGTTAAGACACGTCGGCCCGTTTAGCCCATTAGTGTTAAAATGTAGCAAAATGAGTGTTAAAATGGGGGACTTGAGATTTGAACCACGGACCTCATGGTCTAGAGTGAAAGGTTGTACCATTAGACTAAGTTCCTTTATTGATTCTATGAGAATTCAAAATATATTTACACTATTTTCTAATCGGGCTCGTGCTTTGATGGCCCATTAACGGGCTTTTGCGTGCCGCGGCTTAAACGGGCCGTGCCCGTGCCGCCCGTCGTGCCCTACCCTCGGCCCGTGGCACGGCCCTACCCTCGTGCCGTGCCGGCCTGGGCCCGAAATTCATCGTGCCGTGCCGTGCTTGGACCGGGCCAAACTTTGCGTGCTTCGTGCCCGCCCGCTTAGCCCGGCCCGTTTGGACAGCATTACTCATACATACTTCTCAGTTCGAAATGTATTTCCCTCAAAAAAAAAAAAAGTTCGAAATGTATAAAGACTAAAAAGACACACATACTTTTGCATCGCACTTGCTTAGCGGGAGACAATCTGAAGTATTTCGTCCAGACTCAGGTGTCCGCTAACCATAAAAATGGCTAAGTTATCTCATCATATTCTAGAACGGAAGGAAGTACACGTGTGTAAGAGTCCTGCAAAGCAGAGCTCTAATCTCCAGAAGGTATACGTTAAAGCTTATGTTTAAAATCATCCATGTCGGGGCCACACCAGAGGGACCAGTTAGTTCGTTCAAAGCATCATATCGTTCAATGACGACGACGATAAAGCACTAGTTAAGACAGTCTGAACCATGTAAGATTCAACCAAAAGTTGAAAACAGAGTTTCCTGTCCAGCTACACCAGCGTTTGAATTTTTCAGTTCAATCTGAAGACCAACCGCGCTATATATTTCGATCAACCGGCCGCATGGATTTGCATCCAAACCAAGCTCACCAAAACCACCTGCGCTCGAGGCCGAGAGATGGCGCCGTCGTCCAAGAGCATCCTCGCCCTGTTCCTCGCCTTGGCGCTGGTGGCCAGCGCGACGCAGCCGTCCGAAGCCATCCGGGTGCAGGCCGCGTCGAAGCCGGAGGCCACCACCGCCGCAGATCAAGAAACCCCGGAGAAGGCGGCGGCCACGAGCCCGCCGGCCGGGCAGCTGCCCGGCTTCCCCTTCCCGTTCTTCCCATTGCCCGGCGCTCCGGCCGCCGGCGGCCAGGCTCCGGGCTTCCCCTTCCCTCTGTTCCCGTTGCCCGGGTTCCCCTTCCCGCTTCTCCCGTTCCCGCTTTTCCCGTTACCCGGCGGCGGCGGCGCTCCGCCCGCGGCAGGAGGTCAAGCCCCGGGCCTTCCCTTCCCACTGTTCCCGCCGTTTTTCCCTCTTCCCGGCGCGCCACCGGCCGGCGGCGGCGGGCAGTTCCCCGGGTTACCCTTCCCACTTTTCCCCTTCCCGTTCCCGTTCCCAAGCATCCCTGGCTTTCCACCAGTCAATCATCCAAGCCCCCCTGCTTCGCCAGTCATACCACCACCGACTTCCCCGAGGTCACCATCTGCCGGCACGCCACCACCATCACCGGTGGTGACTCCACCGCCATCGTCATCGCCACCGCCAGCCTCACCGTCACCACCTGTAGCGACTCCATAGCCGGCGCCGCAAGTGACGGATTGTCTACCACCGTTGATGGGACTGACGCCCTGCATGGACTACCTCACCAACACCGGTGGCGTCAGCGCCCCTCCGAGCGCTTGCTGCGACGGTTTCAGGACCCTCGTCAGCGACGCGCCGATCTGCCTCTGCCACGGCCTCAACGGCGACATCAACAAGCTCATGCCGGCGCCCATGGACTTCACGCGCATGATGTCCCTACCGGCCACGTGCGGCGTGCCGCTGCCGATGCAGGCGCTCGCCAAGTGCTCCAGTACGTTTCTACTACTGTGCTCACTACTAGTACACGTCTTGGAATAATTACAATGTTTGTTTTCCACAGTTTGTTGTTGTTGTTGTTGTTGTTTGTGCGGATGTTAATATGTTGATGATTGGTTTTACAGCGGAACCAGTGCCACCACTCAGTAATCCTGCTCCGGCTCCAGCTCCAGCTCCAGCTCCAGCTCCAGCTCCAGCTTCCGCTCTATCTCCAGGTAGGTGATTCTTTCTGGAATCAATATATAGCCCTCTTTGCATTGTTTTTGATGTATGTTTCTGTGAATCTATATGTCTCCACTCCAGTGCATGACGTTCTGTTGTTTGGCTTTCTTGCACAGACTCAACCCCGTAAGAGGGCAGCTTCACGGGACCTCTCAAGATTACCAGCATAGATACTATATTCATATACCAGGCCGCGTGGATTTTCTTATCAAGATACAACCTAGTCTTAGCATATTTGGAGATGCCAGATGCTGTACTAGATTAGTTTAGGGTGTCATGTGAAGTCGTCAATACATATACATTTTTGTTGCTTCTTGGGCCTTTTTTTTTTGTTGCTATAGTTCAGTTCATATCATGGTGAAATGCTTCTCAATCTCTCAAATTAAATCAGATTCAACTGCATGTCAGCTTATCCTATATTGGTGCCCTTTCATTTGTATGACATCCAGCAATTAATTGTCCCATCGCCAAATTACAATCAAATATAAATTATGTGGTAAGTAGATCAAACTCACAACCGTGGTAAACTTTCAGTATGGCCGAAAGACACATTTTCTTAGTAACTGTGTTTGCTTATAAATTTGCATCAACACAATCCAAATACAACCATTTTGACCATTTTTTGGCTTATCAAATCTATTATATTAATATCCCCGCGAATAATTATTATATTAGAAATTAGCATATTAGTTGAAGGGGGAAAAGGTACTCCTCACTGCCGTTATGACAAAAATTATGCAAACTATCCCATCCGCATGATAGAAAAATAACGATATCATATCAAAAAGAATAAATACAATGCTAACTAGCCACTCTACTTGTTCTGATACGGCTTACACGTGTAACAAACCAAACATGTCCGTAGCACCGGTGTGAGTTTTATTTTTGGTTCTTGGAAGCTTGCTCATTTATTCATTTCATACGAGGTTCAGTGATGTTGCGAACCACAAAGGTCTTTTACAAAATCTGGGAGGGGATCGAACCAGATGTTGGTCTCGTCCGGGTCCCAAACTAGAGCAGACCGAGCTAGCTCGTGCGCACACGAGTTACATTTGAGGACAATATGAAAAATTAACTCAAACGAAATTTAGAAGAATTTGGTATTTGGCATCTTTGAACACCAGTGGCTTGATCAAATACATCAGACCTCAAGGCACTCACCAATGTAGTTGAATCAGTTACAAAAGTATGGTGGCCAGCGCATCTGCGCGGCTAGTAGTTGTTTCATAACGATAATAGTATACAATTTATAATTTAGTATATAAATATTTCGTGATATTTGTAACTTGGCTGGTTGTCACTTTATCTCGTTTTTCGACTTAGTTCCTCACATATCTCGACTGGTCCTTCTGCCTGCTCGTTATCCGTCCCGCCTACTCGTCACCTCCTCATGCAAAGGCTACTACCCTCATGCGGACCTTCTTTGGCCCCCTCGCATTCGCAGTCTGGTCATCTTGTTGTTTAGATTGCTTGCTCATTGGCCTCTCGTCCAAGGCTCTCTCCTCGTCTTCCTTCCTTGCTTTTAACTTGTTTTCTGTCTTGCTCACTCACTCTTACTCTCGGCTATGGCTTGCCATCGGCATGCACTACCTTCTTCGCACCCTCTCTTGCTTGTCACGCCATTTGATGGTCATCGTCATATTTTGTTTTTGGCTTGCCTACTCATTACGTCACTCAACCACATGACAAAAATAAGAGAATGTGCCTTTCTAGCTAAACATATGACGATGTATTAATAAATAGGAATTAAGTGTACTTTGGATATTTTTATTATTTCAATATGACGGTGTATTTAGATATAGGAATTAAGTGTATTTTGGATATTTTTATTATTCCAAAATAACCTATTTTGGAATCAAAATGGTATGGCGGGTTAATTACAAATAAGAATTAGGGTTATTTTAGCTATTTTTTATCATCCCAAATTTATTTAGTTTTTGGACTTATAATGGCATGGCGGGTAATTTAGAAATAGGTGTTCAGGGTATTTTAAATAGTTGTGAGGGGTATTTTAGCTATTTTTTATTATTCCAAATTTTGCTATTTTATTAATATTTATAGGGGGTTTTGTGACTAATTGTTTCATAATGGAATGGTAGGTAATTTTTTTTCTCATTTTATCAGATTAATGTGTGAATTTCTAAGTTTTGAGAGCGAACGTGACAGCTTCTTTTCTAAGGATCGTTTGTCTTGGGATGAGGTATCTCTCAGGGTCGCAAGGGTGAGATATCCCCTTATGGAAAAGTTGTGTGATGGTCTTTCTTTGATTAAGTTATGTTTAATAGTTCTTTTCCAGGGTGTTTAGCTGGATGTTTACCATGTCTTTTGCTGACTTGATACATATATTTATTACTCTTTTTCATACACCGCCTGTTAGAATCGGCTTTGGCTCAGTTTTACTCAGAATCGGCCGCGCTCAGTTTACCACTCAACTACCAAGGTTGCAGCGCTTGTCGTTTCCCTCAAGCCGATAGGGTTATTTTAATGCCTTAGTTAATGCTTGCGCCGCAAATCAGCTTCGGATCGGGTAGTTCAAATCGGCTTTGTACTTATCGCTCGATGCACTTCATATATTGTATTATGATGCGGGGGCTTGCCTGATTTTCTCGTCGTAGGATCTGAGGATGATCCGTGCAACCTCACGAACCGATGGCACCAACAGTTGCTAGAACAACCACCTGTGACAAATGATTTCGCCCAACCGCACGATTTGGACGATGCCTAACCTAAACAACACAAGGTAGAGGCAAATGCTCTTGCAAATCATAAGGAAACACAAGAACAAGTGGTAAAGAAAACTCCAAATACTTAAGAGGGCAGCAATGGCACAACCCTAAGGACAAGAGCACTTGACTTCTCTATTTTCTTTATCTCAAATTCGTGGTTAGGGTTTCCACCAAGGGTACAAGTTATGTTTATACTAGAAACATCCCTTCTAGCTGGGCAAACTAAGTTATGTTGTTCTGGAAAAGGAACAAAAATATTGATCGGACTGGTCCGACAAATAAAAAGGAATATGGGGTTGAAAACGGAACACAAACGGTTTCTGTGACAATCTTCACCAAACAAGCCATATCTCCATCCACAAAGATTCAATTGACGTGCATATGAAAGTAGACTTCCTCATCTTTCCATTCATATAAATATTTGGGGTAGAACCTCATAGAATGATATAGTATTCGTTGTGAATTTGGAAGTCCAGATCTGCACATCAGCACATCTAATAGTTGGAAGTCCAGATCTTCCTTAAGAGTCTGACCCGCTCCCAACATGTGCTTCAAACCTAAGGACAAGCAATGTATCTATGTTAGGTAGTACATGATTCTTAGAAGAGGTAAGTTCACAATCATTAAGGAATAGATTCATCTCATGTTGTAGCTGTTTCACCCTTGCCCGAGTTAATGGCTTCTTGTAGCTAGGTGTCGATGCGGTGCTGATCATCCTGCCCATCCTTGATCAAGGTAAGGTTAGGAGAGATGTCCTCATCATTCTTCCCTTCTTTAATAAGAGTCAACCTCGACTCTAATCCTCATATCCATGGAATGGAGACAAATCAACAACATTGAATGTGTTGCTCACTGCATAATCTTCTTCTGGGAGCTCAACCTTGTAGGCATTGTCATTTATTCTAGCAAGGACTTTGAATGGCCCATCTCCACGGAGCAACAACTTGGATTTTCATTGCTCCGGTAATCTGTCCTTCCAAAGATGCACCCAAACAAAGTCTTCAGGCTCAAAGATCATCTTCTTGTGGTTCTTGTTTTCCTTGGTAGCATAGTGCTTGGATTTCTTTTCAATTTCTTGCCTTGTTGTCAAGTGGATTTTCTTCACATATTCAGCCCTCTTGGAGGCCTCCATATCTGCACGCTCGGTGTGTGTGGAAGTGGCAACAAATCAAGTGGTGTAATTGGTTTGAAACCATACACAACCTCGAACGGACACATTTGTGTTGTAGAGTGGACTGCCCGATTGTATTCAAACTCAACATGAGGGAAGCAATCTTCATACTCCTTGAGATTCTTCTTGATCATTGTCCGCAGTAGCATGGACAATGTGCGGTTCACAACCTCCGTTTGTCCATCAGTTTGTGGGTGACAAAGTTGTTGACAAAGTTGTTGAGAACAACAACTTTGTCCCAAGCATGGCCGACAAGGTCTTCCAAAAATAGCTCATGAACTTTACATCAAGATCTGAAACAATGGTCTCGGGCACACCATGTAGCCTCACAATTTCCCTGAAAAACAAGTCAGCTACATGCGACACATTGTCACTCTTATGACAAGGAATAAAATGTGCCATTTTAGAGAACTTATCCACAACAACAAAATCTGAATCCCTCCCGTTCTTAGTCCTTGGTAATCCCAACACAGAATCCATGCTTATGTCTTCCGAAGGTGCATTTGGAGTAGGGAGTGGAGTGTACAAACCGTGAGGGATCAGTCTTGACTTAGCCTTGTGACATGTGGTACATCGCTGCACCAACCTCTCCACATCACGTCTCATCTTCGGCCAATAGAAGTGATCACTCCACAGCAAGTAGGTATTTTCTCTTCCAAAGTGACCCATCAATTCTCCCATGTGTGATTCCTGCAATAAGAGCAAACGAATAGACAAATCTGGAACACACAACTTGTTAGTTCGAAACAAGAAGCCATCATGTACATGGTATTTGTCCCGTTCTTTTTCATCTTGACACTTAAAGTATGGTTCTGCAAAATCAAGGTCAGCAGCATATAATTCTTTCATATTCTCTACTCCTGGAATCTTCACCTCTAATTGATTAAGCAAAGAACTCTTTCGAGATAAAGCATCAGCAACAATATTTTCTTTCTCTTTCTTGTACTTGACAACATAGGGAAAAGACTCAATGAACTCAACCCACTTGGCATGCCTACGGTCTTACACTGGATTTAAGCAGATCTCTCAGGTCAATTGTGAAGGTTTTTTGGACCAACTCCACATTAGGTTTATACAATGTTTGATACTTCTCTCTCAGTGCATTTTTTCTACAAGGTGGCCCACCTAATCAATGCCTCCTCCCATTTCCCCATACCGTCTTGTCTACGCCATAGCTCCAAATGAAGCTAGTCAATGGTGAAGGAAACGGCAAGGGTCCACCAGAACCAGCAAAACGGGCCGCAGACCATACTTTGGGCTTGCTAGCGGTGACAGAGACAGATACGAGCTACTGCAGCTACTGCATTTTGGGAGCATGGTGGCCGGAGAAGAAACCAAGTTCGTCGAGACGAATCGAAGCACGACGGCTACTGCAGCTCCAAGCTGCTCAAGGAGATAACCTCCTCATTTTCGACCACAAGAATTCGATGTGCACATCTTCTCTGGTCCACGCGAGAGGAGTGGTGGAGGCGGGGGTTGATACAGCTGATCCCGACAGTGCATGACGAAGCATTGGATATCGTGTCCGTGCGGTGTCTTGCATAAGATGCCGCTTCTACCTCTTTCTTTTTTAATTCTGCGCCACATCAGCAAAAGTTCCTATGTGGCACATAATTAATGTGTATGATACCATGCACTCGGAATAGTCTCACCAACCAGCAAACCATTACCTCATTTACTTCTCTCTTTAGTTCCAATGCAAATCAATGAGAGTCCAAAGCTTGTGAACTGCACACCGCGACGAGGGGCACTCCACAAGCCCACTCTCCTCAATTCCTAATTCAATGGCTCTCTATTTCTCATTCTTTATCAGTCTATTCGCAGGATCTTTCCAGCTTCGTCCTCTTGCTGAATCATGGGGATCCATCAGTTGACGTGTCCTCCATCTCCAAGTGAGCTGGAGACAATTGAACCTTGTGCAGACTGCACTTAGAGCAATCGTTCAATTATCGAATTGTTTGCCTATCAATGGTTTCTGCCTTCTTTGTTTATTTTCATTCACAATGAATGCATGTGGTAAGATTTGGCAATCCTATTTTCTCTTTGTGAGAAACAAAGCTTCATGGAGGTCCAATACAAATATCTCTCTCAATTGTTTTTAGGAAAAAGTCCAGTTTTGGTCCCCAAACTATTGCTCTGGTTTAAAAACAGTCCCTCAACTTTAATACCAGACAAATATGGTCCTTCATCTTTCTAAACCAGGCAGGAATAGTCCCTATACTGGTTTAAGGGCGGTTTGGCATTTGGGTCCCACTTGTCATGGTTGTGAAAGAGATTAGAGAATAAGCTGGCGTTGGTTGTCTTCTTCGTACTCCTGATCCTGCGGAACTCAGGTTCATGGAGCCAGCAACCATCATGGTTCTATTTGTCATGTTCCCATTAGCTGAAGATTGAAAAATATGGCTCCGTAAAGATCATGTCTATGACCATCAGTGCAGTTTTGATGGATCCCGTCATGAACTAGTTCCTTTGGTTGTTAGTTGCCAAAGGGTCTCTGGTTGAGTTGGCTAGAGGAACCCAGCGGCACTCCTCAGGTCCTGGGTTCGACTCCCCGTGGGAGCGAATTTCAGGCTGAGGTTAAAAAAATCCCCTCGTCTGTCCCATGGCCAAAGCACAGGTCTAAGGTCCGGCCCGGTCGTGGTCGTCTCACATGGGCTACGGTGCCGTTGTGTAAGGGTGGGGCAGAGGTTCGGGGGTTTTCTGGATCTGTGTGAGAGGATCTTCTCCTCCCCAATAGAAAGCCCGGGGGCCGTCATACCCCCCGCAGGTCCAGTTTTTTTTTTTTTGGTTGTTAGTTGTGTTTCCCCTAGCTTGCCTGGCGGATTGAATTATTTCTTTGGTCGAATCTTCCTTCCGTTGATGTGAGATCAAAATAGTACGATGACCTCGGTCTCGATTTTGTATTGGTGAGCTCATCAAGGCCAGGCATACTTCAGCGAGGCGTCAGAAGATGTCACTTGCAAGCGCCATAGTCATGGGCTGCACCTGTGTGCCACCTCCAGGAACGACGGGGAGCTGTCCATGAGTGGTGCAGCGCCGCTTGCGCCAGCAACGGGGAGGATGAACATATGTGGATGACGAAAAACGGCTCTGGTGCAGATGTCGTCGGTGGCTGGTAGTGACTGTCGGATCAACTAGAGGTTGCTTGGATAGGCTCGCCGGAGTGAAGTGAGATCCTCCGTATCAAAGCTAAGTTGCATGCCATGTGGTCAAAACAACCGTAGGGACTGGTTTTAAATGGTTTTGACAGTTGAGGGACTATTTGTATCTGGTATTAGAGTTGAGGGACTAATTTTAAATCAAGGCAAGAGTTAAGGGATCAAAGTTGGACTTATTCCTTGTTTTTATGCTAGACCAATCCTTATGTCCGATCCATTTTCATTTAACCATTCTTTCTTTCAAATCATTTTTCTTAAGTGGTGCTACACATCAAGTAGGTTTTCTCCTTTTTTTGCCTTAACTTACTTTACATTTTTTGTATAAACGCCTACAATATCCATCCAATGTATGGTCCGACGGGCATAATTTTTCATATTTTCATAAACTGTGTAATTCATTAAGCAATCTATTTTACCCCCTTGGCATCTAATTAAATTCTTGCTTGCAGATTGTCCCATTCAATTTGATTTTTGCCTATTTTGCTACCAACGCGATTCCACTGATTGTATACATCTCTCATATCAATCAAGGGTAAAACTTTGGATATGTGCAGTTACTTCCACAATCTTATGAATTATGCACCATATTCATATAGATGTTAACAACTAGAGCTTTGTACTCATAACTTAAAATAAATTGCTCTTTGTGTTCATGTTGTTGGAGTTTACATGCATAGAGGATAATTAATTTATGGGAAAATTGGTTGTGTGGCATCGAAAGTTCGCCGCTTACGGAAAATACCATCGAAACTTCTCACTAACGGAAAATAGCATTGAAAGTTGCATTTGTATTCGGAATTTACCACTTTGCTTAGAATGCCGGTGGAAAAGGACCTTTATGTCTCTTGAGATTTATTCCTTAACTTTACAACATACGCATGACAAATGTGCATTTCCTTACCAAGCTCCACATACAAGCCCCATTTGGTAGAAGGTAGGATTTGAGTGAATCTTGTAGGAATAGCCTCACAAAGAGAGACTAAGGGAAGTGTAAACCAAACAAAGGAGAATTTTTACCTTGTCTTGCAGCACATAAAAACTCTGGATTACACCTGCTAGAATTGTTTGACTTGTCCAAAAGTGTTGTTCTGATCTTCAATGCTATATGACAAGGTGAAGCATACATGCCCCACACTTGTGCAACACTCGTGAATATTCCGTGCTCCTGTATACTTACCACCATTTAAGGAATATGTTGTTGCATCTTTATTTCCCATGGGGCGCTTTCTTTGTAACAACTGATCCTCCGGTACCTAAGTTTTGAGTTTTGCTCGAGGACGAGCAAAGTTTAAGCTTGGGGAGTTTGTTGACGGTGTAAAAACCGGGAAATTACCGTCAACATATCGGTAAATAAAAGGCATGCACCATTGTTCTATACATTAAACTAATAAAATTCCACAAGTTTTAGATGTAAGCTTGTTATGCAAGGTACAAAGGAATATTGGTGCAAATGTGCTTATACTCATAGAGAAATATCAAGTCTGCAAAAGCACAAGACCCGGCTCCGACATCTCGGCAACACTCAAAGGAAGAAACAAGCATTGACATGGAAAATAATTATTCAAACCTGAGATTTGATCCCTCCATGTCAAAGCCCTCGCCGAGATAGTCAAAATGGACTTTTGAATCAACCAATTCGGAGTCCAGAAGCAGAAATTACGCCAACGCCAAAATTGAGAGCCAGGCTGAAAAGCAGTAGGCCGGCCGGCCCAAATCATGGCCGACCGGCCTACCTCTGTCCCCATTGGTCCCGATCATCCTCCAGTGGGCTACATACACCCCAAAATATCTATCCCAAGTGCCCATCAAGGTGGAAGACCAACCGACATTGCAGAATGGGCTGTTTGGGCCTAAACTTGGCCCTTACTCTACCGTAACCGCCCCCAGACATCAACCGACTTCGGAACCGACCTTGGGAGATGATCTAGAGCGTCCACGCGGAAGGCGGTGGCCATCCAAGACAATGGAGGGCCAGCCGGCCTAGTTGGGGGGCCGGCCGGCCTACCTTGGCGGCCCCGCCAAGTCACCTTCGGGTATAAATACTCCCTCGTCCTGAGGAGGCTATAAATACCCCTGGCCGGCTTCGAAACAATTCATACCTCATGGAAGAAGCATTCCACTCTTGTAGTTTAGAATAGGATTAGTGTTTAGTCATGGGAGTTAGAGTACAAGTGAGAGCTTCGCTCGGAGTTCCGGAGTTTTCTTCGAAAGTCGGTAAAGTTCTCTTGTATCTTTCCTTTTGTTAGATTCTCTTTAATAAGAATTATTTTCTTATTTATTTTATTTAGTTTTCCTTTTAGTTTATATTTATTTATTTAAGTAATTATTATAGAGAAATTCTTGTGTTGGATCCACGTCTATGCATGGTAGATTTTATTTGCATGAGTTGTTTGCACCACCATATGCTTACACAATTCACATAGATTTTATTATGCATGGGTGGCTTGCTCTTTTCGCGAGGAGTAGGTTATTTAGAATAGTTGCTTGTATGGTTCAAGGAATTATTCTAGACGTGAATTTGCCCTCAACCCCACGGGATGATGTGGTAGCCGCGAGTGTATGTGACAATTGCACCGGTCTCTGTAGGCCACCACGTTCGGGTTGAGTGTGTAGGGCTTAGACGTGCGCCGTCAGTCAGATGCGTTGAACCTAGTTACCGGGTTGCGTACAGCTGGCGACGGTCGTGCCCCGATGCACTTGAATGTATCTTTAATCAATGCTTAAGTAAATATGTCACATCCCACAAATTAGAGGCCTAAAAACAATGTAATTAAACTCTAAATAAAGTTGAGCTGAGTTTGAATTTCGAATTTGAGTTCATTTGAATTTTTTAAATCATGCATGCATGGCATTCATATGCATACAGGAACTTCTCCAATTTTTCGTAGGAAGCTGGCTCGGCCAAAAATCCCCACAAATTTACCATAGATGCAATTCACAGAGAAGTATTTCCTGTGAAATTTTCAGAATTTTTAGAGACCATTTGCCTAGGTAGAAAATTCGAAACCTTGTCAGTCTATTTGAAAAATACGAAAAACAGTAAAAGGCTAATTGGGCTCAACCAATTTCTCCAAACAGTAGCGCCAGCCATTCGGCCCAGTCCAGCCCAAGTCCAGCCCACGCCGGCCCATGCCTCTTTCCCCTTCCTCTGTTCACGCGCACGACGCGACGCGCGCTGCGATGCGCGCCGCCGACGCCATGGACGGCGTTTCATCGCGCCCCGTGCTGCCTCAGCGCATCCCTGCCACCCCGCGCGCCCATACCTCGCCCTGTGCTCACGCTGACCTCGGAGCGACGAAAAATCGCCGTCGCGCAGCTTCCATGCCACCCGCCGCGCAATGCCATTCGCCGCCGCGGCACCGCCTCGCTGTTCTCCCCTGTGCTCGCACTGGCGCGAGCCGCCGATAGTTGCCACGCGCGCCACGGAGTCCTGCGCAGCTTCTCGCGCTCACACTCGCGATCCAGAGCCCCTCCTCTCCTTCCATTCCTTGCTCGCCACGAGGCCGCCAGAGCGCGCTCGGGCAACCTGCAGCGAAACCTCCTCAACTCACCATAATAGCTCGCGCAGCTATCCTGTACTTATTCCTTGGCCCTCTCCAAGCTTCTCGAGCAGCCCTCGACGAGAGAGGAGAGGAGAGCGACACGAATTTGAGAATTTCTCCAAAATCAGCCGCCGCCGCCATCATCGGAATTCAAGCTTTTCCGGTGAGCTCCACGTGCAGTTCAAGTGCTTTTAGAATCTCCACGAGATGCTGATGCCTTCCCCACTGACCTTTTTCTTGATTCTTAGGCGGAGGAGTGCCGTTGCCTTTTCCTCCCCTGTTTCGCCGCCGCCGCCGTCATCGTCATCGTCTCCGGCCATCTCTGTTCTTGCCAGTAGCTTGGTGAGCTTTCTAAGAGCCCGTAGGTGCTAAGTGCATGACACAAACACGTCGCCGTGCTTGATTTCGCGCATCTCATCGTAACTCCGCCGCCGCGCCGCCTAGGTCATCGCCGCGCCACCGCTACAGGGCACCAGCTCCGGTGAGACGACCACCGGAGTGTAGGTCTCATCCTCCTGCGTCGATTGGTGGGTGGTGTTGACATTGTCTAGCCGTAGCTCATCGCCGGCGAGCCGTCCAGCCACCGCGGTTACTGTGCACGCGCTAATTTGAATGAAATCACCCTTAAGCCGCCACCTGTCGCGCTGTGATTGGACAGAAAATGTTTAAACATTTTTAACTCAAAATAGATAGAAAAATGGTAGGAAAAATTAGGAAAAATACTTGGAAAAATTCCTTATGTTTCTAGGCTCCTTTTTATGTAAAAATAAGATATATGTGCTTAGGAAAAATTCATAGTAGCAAATAGGTTAGCTTTATGTCTTGTTTGAAATTAAATACTTAGAAAAAATTTCAGATGGAAAATAAATGAACTAAGGTTACTTTCTAAACTTTTCAGAGTCCATATCCACTGTATATTCATAATTGATCATAGGAAAAATTTAGAAGAAATAATTTGTAGGGTTACTTTATTTTCTAGAAAAATCAAATGTTTCTTATAGAAAATTTATCTAAGTTCACTTAATAGATATGCATGCAATCACTATAGATGGAAAACTTAGTCTTCTACTTCTCAAACCACTGATAGTATTGTTTTAGTAGAAATAAAAATATTACATTTCTTTTGTTTAAATAGATATGCTTGTTACACACTATATATATTTTCTTTAGGAAAGTAAATAAATTAAAATCTTGTCTAAGTGAATATGGCCTTTTCAACCCTAGGAATATGCCATGTTATAAAAGAGTGACATGTTAGCTTTAAAATTCATTTAGGAAGAATTTGATCATCTAGGGACTAAGTGTAGCCGATTTTGATTTATTTTTCCGATTTAATTTCGAATGCGCGTAAAATCGTCGTACGATCTTCGAATTGAGTGATTCGAGTTGCATAGTTCATATAAATTCATGCTTCATGCATACATGCAAAAATATGCATTATTTTCAGTTTGTTTTAATTCGGATTCTATTGGTATTTATTTGGATATTATTTACTTTAACGTGTAGACGATCCGAATGATGAAGAATATGTAGAGGGGCAAGAATCTAAGGATCCAAACTACGAGGATCAAGAGTTTGAACAAGACCAGCAGCAAGGCAAGCACCCCCTTGATCATTTTGAACCCATGTGTGTGATGAAATGATTTGCATGATGATTAAGGATAAATTATGCATTAATAGTTCCAATAAAACTTTGGCGGGAAAATATGATAAATCCTTTTTACTAGAAACACTATGACCCCCCCCCCCCCCCCCAATATTTACCTTTACTTGTAGAATAGTTGTAAATGGGAATTACTAGGTAAATTACTCTTTTAGGAATCACACTATATACTCTTGATAAAATGGTGGCTTAGTAATTTCTAGTTAAATGGTATATATGTCTAAGCACATGCTAATCTATAAATTTCAGATTCATATCTCTTAATGGATTTATGTATATGTTTGATAATTTTAGATGATGACGGGTTATGTTATAATGATTATGATGATATTTTGATAAATTATGGAGACCCGTCACGTCGCATAAGGACCGGTACATTATAACTTGATTTAAGGAAACTTCGTGCGATCATGGACGCTGGTATGGGACGGCTATGGCTAAGTAGTTAATTGAATGTTATCTTGCCTTCTAGAAGTAGAGAATGTATGGATAATTCCCGACGTACTGGGTTATTCAGAGGGACCTCCATTACTTCGGTCTTGGGCTTAAGGTTTACCAATACAATAATTTGTACCTTTTCCTGCCTAACTATCCATGTTTGAAGGAGGGGAAAATTGTATCTCTAGGATGTTAGTGGTCAGGTTCAGAGGATTTTATTGCAAATTAGGGAAGGCAAGTATAGCAAACGATTAGCGAAAACATCATGTGTGATACTGATGTGCACACTTCGTGAGTGCACGGTGCTAGCTACACCATAGACGGTCACTCACAATCTATGGGTACAGCGTACAAACTCTGCAGAGTAATAATCCATTCGAATGGCCGTGCTTGCGGTCTCAAGCTCCTTAATGATGGAACTTTTGTTTAGCAAAGTAATGAAATATGAATTTGATTATATGTTGAAAATTGGTTAATTACTTACTTTATTACAAGTCTTTGATATCTCATTTTTATGGAATATGTATGTGCTTATTCATTTATGCAATTCTTTACTTTAAGTTACCTTCATTTTAGTAACATTTATTTAAATTTACTTTTGGTATTTACTTTTGAAACTTTATCACTTTCTTTCCGCGGAACCTTGCATTTAATTTACTCGTCATACACAAAAGTCTTGCTGAGTACCAATGTACTCACCCTTGCTAAACATGTTGATCAGAGGAAGAAGAAGATACGTATGAAAATCCGCAGGACACGGGTTTTTATGCTTCGAGTTTTGATGATACTCCCGATGGATCGGTCTAGGTTCATCTAGGTTGTTCGCCTGTGGAGTCTTAGGCAATAACCACTAGATGTGCTGTGAGTTATTTTGAACTTTATTTGCCCCTTTCAAACTTTTATTTAGCCGGTCGGCTAGATGTTTGTATAATTAAGTAGTGATGTTTGAATATGTGATGTAAAATAAATAAGGATTTTGTTGTATGTGTATGTTGATATCAATTGCTTACGTGTGTGCTTGCGGTTGATTCTGGGACAAGCACGATGAAAACACGTAGTTTCGGGTATTTAAATATCCGGAACACCGCAAAATAATTGTATACTATCATGAAGCTAAATACTAACAATTAGGCTAGAAGATACCTTCCTCTCGCTGTCCTCCCAGCTAAATACTAACTCCTTATTATCTATATGATGGATCTTTCTCCTGAGTACCACACACACACATCAAACATCTGTACCCTTGCTTTGGTCTAGTTTGCATGTTATAAATAATAGATGTTTCTTTGTTAATTCACGATATTCTTAGCCTGCTTCCCTGTGGATAAATATAAATACGATAACCTTAGAATACTCTCGGGTGAAATGCTACAACGGTGTTCCGTGAGCTTGCGGAGTTGAAATAAATCTTTGTGCGTAAGAAACGCCAACAATGGCGCATCGTCTAGCTCGACCACGAGCCGTCGTCCAGCTCCCCAGTGGATCGATGGTTTGGCTAATTACCTGAACCACCACCACCCGACGCCCAACAAGATGGATTCCTGTGACGTTCCATATGGGTAAGACTCAATCTCTAACCCTTGCTAAATTGGTTCATGTTCAAATTAAGTCAGGATGAATTGTTATGATACATGTGGACGATTTGATATGGATTTGTGGTAATTGGGTGTCTATTCTTCGATGGATGGTCTGAATATGCAGCGGTACAGTTTTGTTAACTCTCTTTGTACCGCTACTCTTTCACAAGGGCAGAAAATTCAGTTGGTGTGTTGATTCTGAGGTACAGTAGAAGCAACAACATCATTCAGAACAGAGAGCCAAGGGCATTTTGTCCAGAAAATAGAAGGATGCTAGATCCCGAGTAGACATGCAACTTTCGATGGTATTTTCCGTTGGTTGGAACTTTCAGTGGTATTTTCCGTAAACAACGAACTTTCAGTGCTACACAACCAATTTTCCCTTAATTTATTACCTTTTTAATTTTTTCTAGTTAAAGCAGAAGGGCAAAGCATGATCTATTCCTATGCTTCGGATGATCCTTTCTCAATGTAATTGCGAACGAGGGAAGTGCTTTTTTGCTAGATACTAACACCATGTCGTGTGTAACAGTTATGGCCCAACCTCCATATGCTTTGTTTTCTGAACATGTTATTCATAACCCATCTACTTCACATTTTTATGTACCATTGAAGTGCTTAATTTTTATGAAATCCACCTGACATTCATCTATCTTGTTTCGCAAATTTCCGCAGCAACGCGCGGGGAATTCTTCTAGTTTAAGTTTAACACAGAATTTTTCCTTTGGATCGTAATGCTAAGCTAAACAATCTTTCATATCAGCTCTAACTCGTGTAGCCAGTATATGTGTAACATCTTCTTCCAAAAATATATCTTGGATGAAGTTTCGGTCCCAGCTCTCAGTTCTAGGATCAGTTAATTATATTCCGACAATCGGCTTAGAACAACTTGGCCTCTCCGTGTCACCGGCCTCATTGTAATTCCAGTAGGGATCCATGGATACCGAGCCAAATATTTATTTGTTGAACATTCCCTACTCTCCAAAGTAGTCCTTCTTGAAGAACTTTTCAGCTTCTCCATCAATATGAAATTCCCCGCCCTTCTTTGGCTTCCATAGTATTGTCATAAGGAAAGTACTTTGCTTGTAGTACTTGAGCACAAAAATAATTAGGTACCATCAAAAGCCTCCAACCTTGTCGAGCCAACATGGCAAGATTAAAGAAATGGAGATCTCGGGTAACCCAATGCTCCTTGTTGGGAAGATAGCTGCGATCCAAGTCAAGGGACGAACCACAACCAGAAGACACACGCGAAGGAGAATGCAATGTTGGGAACTACACCGAAGCCACCCGGAACCACGCGAAGGACGAGCGAAGCAGAGCAGAAAGAGCAGACGGCGCAGGAGCCCGAAGTTGCCAAGCTGAAAGCCATGCTAAAGCAGCCAATGGCACACTTGTAAATATAATCATCTCACCCCCTATAAATATGGAGGGAGATGATCCTGTAATGACATCTGTTTTTCGGGCCACGAGCCAAAGGAGGAATCATTCGCACCGCACTCAAACCTCTCTAATCACTCAACCCCTTCGCCCGGCATCGCGGGTGAAGGAGAGCTTCGTGCAACAGACTGCAGGGAACCTGAGTAAGAACACCTTCGTCCGGCACCGCGGACCAGGAAGGAGGGCTTCGCTCCAACCAGAAGGTGGCGACGACGAACAAGGAGGGCTTCGCGAGGTGATTCGAAGGCGTCAACTACCTTCGAGGGCTTCGCCAGAACCAGGACGTTTCAATCAACCGTTGGAGGGCTTCGATACGTCCCACGAAGACCTTCGATCCCCCAACACTCCTTTCTTCTTTCTTTGTCTTAGAACTTCCCATTACAATCAATGCAACTTCTTCTCATTATTTTGTTGAGCCCACCAATATCTATTAATGAGAGTATTAATATCATCACACAGAGTTTTGGTTAGATCAAAGCAAGACATAGCATAAGTTGGGATAGCTTGGGCAATTGATTTTATTAGGATCTCTTTTCCGGCGTAGACAACAACTTCTCCTCCCAACCTTGAATTTTCTTCCACACTATCTTTGATCTGTTCAAAAGTCTTTGATGTAATTTTGAGAGGATTTTTGATACAATTTTATAAACCACATTGCATAGGCTGATTAACCCCGAGAAACATCGACAAGCAGGCAAGCATCCTATGGTGACATGCGTGGAGCTTGTTATGATCTATATATGGCAGCCAATGTTAGTGGGAGATGAGCAAGGTGATACAAGCATGCATGATCAATTAATCTGGCTTACATAAGCCATGTTCAAATTATATTCGGATGATGTTGCATGTAGTATGCCAAGCGCCTGCAAGACCCCCAAAATATACAAGATCAGAAATCATAAGCAATTTAGGCACAACTCATTATAACATTCAGCCGAGTGAGAGTGACGGTTAGCAATCAAGGCTTACATATATTTTTAGATTGTGTCACTGTCCAAGCCATAGTACAGCCAACATGATATGTTGATGCGAGACGTGTTGGTTTGCACGGTGCCACATGTGCAATTGTCGTTGCAACGTAGGTCAGTCGCCACCATCATGTGTATATAGGTGCTGGTGCGAATGATCCTATGGGCGACATGGAGGAATGACATGGCAGGCATGAAAATATGCTTCAAAAACACAACTAATTATGAATTTCTCATGCCAACGCCGACCAATAATATTCAAAGTGTATTCTATGTCGTCAACCACACCTTCATCAAGGAAGTAGCTTGGCCAAAGCAATAACAACAACGAAGAGGCAAAACAGAGATAGTACAAATTTTGTCCCCTTTGATACCCACTTCATAACACCCAAACTACAGAATCAAAGTGCATGAAATTTGGTAGGAAAGTATTTCAAAGCATCATCCAGAGACTACAAAAATAAATCATGCACCAAAACTATTATGTGATGGAATTGCAGTAACTCGAACTGAATAAACACTTCCCAAAACTGATGCTCCATAGAACCAATGGCCAAACCAACTGACCAACTCAGAGGATTCTTAGTGAGGAATGAGCTCACCAAGTTATGTGTCTATATCCAAGAACAACATTAAAACCTCCAATCTTCAGTTTGATTGAGACAAGTTCAGATCCACAATTCTGGACAGAACAACCTCTATGTCTTCTCTTCTCTTCTTTCTTTATTGGTTGTGTCCTTGAGTGTGTTTGCTGGATACCCTTTTTGGCCTTGATGGATAACTAAAACATGGCAGCATTCTGGGCTTTTATAGAGGGTGAGGATATAAATATTTCACATGGTTACCGTTGTAGCTAGTTTGTGTTTTATCTTCCCAGTACTACAACACCATGCTCTATCTTTCTAGCTAATACAACAACAAGATGGTCTATCTTTGATAGACTTTACAATGCAACAAAAACATGCTCTATAGTATCCCCAAAGTTGATCATCCTATGTATAACATATCATTCTCCATGTACAGGATTTTTCCCAACACTACAAAGATTGGACATGTAGCAATCTAACAGAACCTTAGTGCTGGTTAACTCCTTGTTGCAAACTAACCAATCCATAGTATGTTCCAGAAGGACCTTTTGTTATAAGAGATGCATGTGTACCCTTTTCCACAATAATTCCATTATCAAGCACAACGATCAGGTCACAGTTTTGGATTGTGCTGAGCCTATGTGCCACCACAACACTTATCCTACCAAGCATCACTCGGTCCAATGCCTCCTGTACCACCTTCTCAGAATGATTGTCGAGTGCACTTGTAGCCTCATCCAATAACAAGATAGAGGGGTTCTTGAGGATGGCACGAGCAATTGCAATTCGTTGTTTCTGACCTCCTGACAGCTGAACACCCCTCTCACCGCACCATGTATCATATCCATCCTCAAGGTTGCTAATGAACTCATGTGCATTGGCAGACCTGGCTGCATCCTCAATTTCTGCCTCACTTGCTGTTTTTGTGCCATAAATGATATTTTCTCTTATTGTACCTGCAAATAATGTTGGTTCCTGGCTGACCAATCCAATGTTATGTCGTAATGCTCGAAGATGATATGTTTTGATATCTCTACCATCTATCTTCACGACCCCCCGAATTGGATCATAGAATCTCTCTATAAGTCCAACAATGGCTGATTTCCCAGAGCCACTTTGTCCAACAAGGGATGTTGACTTGCCTGGTTGGATGCTCAAGGAGAATCCTTTGAATATGATCACATCAGGCCTTGAAGGATACACAAAATCAATTCCTTCGATGTCTACCTCACCTTTCAGCTTCTCTGGCTTGTACCCTTGAGGGTTGTCAGGGTCAATTTCAGTTTCCCTATCAAGAATAGCAAACACTGAATCAACTGCATTAGCACCCTTAGCGAGATCTGTTGTCATGCTACCTGCTTCTGCAATCACACGCCCTGTGGTTGCTAGAACCAAAAATGTTTGGAAGAGTGCCTTGGAAGTAATGTGCTACTCAGCCATAAGCCTACCACCATACCAGAAGTTGATGGCCCATGTGCATCTCATAAGGCTCATGGAGGTGGCCAGTCCAAGGCCAGCAAACCATGATTGTCGAATGCTTTCCTTGCGTGGTATTTCTTGTGCTTGGTGAAAGAGGCTTAGTATGTGATCCTGTGATGAGAAAGCAATTATGGTGTGGAGATTGGTGACAGCCTCAACTGCTAATTGCTACTTTCAGATTGAGAATGTTTTAATTTCTGGGACATGCTCTTTAGTAAGACCCGATTAGCATAAAAGCAGACAATGACAAGAGGCTGCACTGCTATCATGACTAGAGCTAAACGCCAAGCAATTACAAGGCCCATGATGCAGGCTATGAGAACCGCAGAAACTGTTTGGATCACAAGAGCCATACGGTCGCCCACAAGTGACCTTACCTACAATAATAGAAGTATTATTTTTTAGGTATATTTTTTAAAGTTTTAATATACTTGAGTTTTGTTTGAGACCTTACGACGTTAGCATCATTTGCAAGTTGCGAGCATATGGCGCCACTAGAATTCTCTTCATGGTCAAACCAACCAATCTCAAAGGTAAGGATTTTTGCAAGCATTTGTTCTCTAACTCTCTTGGTGAGGTATTCTCCCATGGCACCAAAGTTGTAGTGTTGTCCAATGTTTGTTAATAATGAGAGGATTGCAAGGGCGACAAAGATGAGTGCATAGGTCCTTATTCTATCCTTGATCTCGCTATGATCTGTCAAGAAGTATACTGAAATTGTGCTCCCCATGGCATATGCATGCGCTGGTTGTATGCCTCGAAATACAATTCCACTAAAGCTTCCTATAAGCGCATGCTTCCATTCTGGTGCATTAAGCATAAGTAGCCTTCTCAAGGATGGAACGGGAAGCTTTGTCTTCTGGTTGTTCTTATCTCCTACATCATTCATTGATCTTCCTGAGCTTGACCTGCTAGATATAGAGAACCTTCTCCTCATATTGTGACTACTGGAGAGCCCCATACTAGATATACTTCCAATTCCATTAACGTCACCAGTCTCCCTTGCATCCCTAGTCTGTTGAAGGCGGACAAGAGATGAGTAGAGGCCATTCACATTGGCTATGAGCTCATCATGGGAACCCTGCTCCTTGATCTCACCAGACTGCATGACAACAATAATGTCAGCATTTCGAATGGTGGAGAGGCGATGTGCGACAACAATCGTAGTCCGCCCAACAGAGGCCATATCAAGCGCCTTCTGCACAATACATTCTGACTTATAGTCCAGTGCACTAGTGGCTTCATCAAGGAGGAGAATCTTGGGTGACTTCAGGATTGCCCTGGCAATTGCAATCCTTTGCTTTTGTCCTCCAGACATTTGGACACCACGCTCACCCACCTATTTTTTTCATACACAGATAGCATTTGAGCAAAAAAAACCCAACTTGAACTTTATTGAAGAAAGGAAGAATTGTAGTTCCTAGGCTTACTCTTTTTTTTGGTGGAATTTCCTAGGCTTACTCTAGACAATGTCAACAAATTAAAATAAACTTGTAACTATTTGCCAGAAGAAAGAATATTGAACATAAGTCACTCCCGCAAAATTTTAGTTTATGTGGGTCTCCTTTTACATCTCAAAATTTAATAGTTATTGTGTTCACTGCGTAGCTGATGACTGATGATGGTTCAAAAGTAATCAGGTCATAATGTTCAATATGTTTGACAGATTATAATTAAGATTTTTGTCCAAGTAATCTCATCATATTTTTAGTATCCCCACATTTGTGCCCTGTTTATTGATCCAAACACTATCCCACTAAGGTCACTCTCATTCATGTAATCATGTGACTTGAAAGAGTTGTTCAAAGCCAACAGTAGTTGTAGCTGAATGCATAGAAAGGTCTAGCAAAACTGACGTGATAAGGTAAGAGCTTTTAAGTCAATGCCACAATTTTTATTGATATCTATCCTAATATCGACAATCAGAAATGGATTTTTAGTCATCTGGCAAGCTACATCAAAACCACAGTTCTATACCGTCTGTATTTGAGTTGTTCCCCACGGTTGGTTTACTATTTCACTAAATGTTATGACGCCTTACTATGATGTGAGCCAAAGCACACTGGTAAACCATGAAAATTACAAAATTACGAGGGAATGGCATAGATTCATTGCATCACCACATAATTAAGAAATTACAAGAACAACATAATTTTTCATATAAAAAAGACTTGACAATGACTTGTATAGATGAGAAAAGGGTACTGAATCAAACGATTGCAAGCAGCGCGAGTGTGTATGCCCATTGCCAACTTTAAATCACTGGAGTGTGAAAGAATTACCTTCATGTCGTAGCCCTGCGGCAGCTGGGAGATGAAGCTATGGGCATTGGCTGCCTTTGCCGCGGCGATGACCTCTGCAGCTGTGGCGTCCTCCTTGCCAAAGAGTATGTTCTCCCTAATCGACGTTGCGAACAGGGCCGGCTCCTGGCTGACGAGCCCCATGCGTGCCCGCAGCCACTTGAGGCGTAGCCACCGAATGTCCACGCCGTCGAGGGTGACCTTCCCGCCCGATGGGTCGTAGAACCGCTCAAGGAGCGCGATCACGGTTGACTTCCCGGACCCGCTTCGTCCAATCAGTGCCACAGTGCGCCCCGCCGGCACACGAAGGTCAAAATTTAGAAAGATTGGGCTCTCAGGCCGCGACGGGTAGCAGAACTGCACGTTCCTGAACTCCACCTCGCCAGCGATACTGGTCAGCTCCCGCCCCCCCCCCCCCCCCCCCCCCCCCAGCATGACTTTCCGAGTCGATCTTGGGTATTCGCTGGATCACCTCCTGGACCCTCTCCGCCGCCGCGATCGCCTCTGAAAAGGACTTGGCGTTGGACAGCACCGATCCTAAAGCTCTGTTTGGTTGGTTAATGGTGTGTTGATTATCATTTCTAGTCACAACTAGGTGGTGGCCCGTGCATTTACGTGACTAATATTAACAATTTGTATTGTACTTCATCTGTTTTTATTTAGATGATGTTTAGGACAAAGGATTTATACTAGTTTTAGTGCAAAATTCTTGTCCCAAATGTCATCCAAATAAATAGAACAGTGGGACTATTATATTGAATTCTTTGTTAATTTATTGTAGCCTTATCATCATTTTTTTAATGATAGAGGTACACAATTTATAAAACTATATATAGCTAATTTCAAGCTATTTTTTGCAGTGGTAGCGGTGTGTAATTTGTAAAGTATGTGGAGGATATTTTGGACTAATATGCTCGCAATGTTAGTGGTTTGTAATTTTTAAAACATGTGAAGGATATTTTGAGACTAATTTTTTATAGTGGCAATGGCGGGTAAATTTTATTTTTCCTTTCTTTTGTTGTTGCAATGATTTTTAGTCTTTGAGAAGGAACGTAGTGACTCCGTTTACTTGGCCAAATATTAAGTTAATATATATGGATATATAAGTTACGGCATAATGTTGCAGTTATCTAGTGTTACGTACAGGCCACCGATGCAGGAGGAGACAGCGATGACGGTGCCGCCATGGTAACCGTGGTAGATGACGAGGCGGCTGCCATACCAGACGTTGAAACCGTGTATGGCAAAGGTCATGCCGCTGCAGCCGATGGCGATCCCCTTGGCGAGCTCCTGCTTGATCCCGAGCCGCAGGGACTCCTCGAGCGCAGCGGAGAAGCGCGCCATGGTGCTATGCTCCGCCGCGAATGAGTACACAGTGCGTGCCGACGAGACAGCCTGCTTGGCGACGGCGCCAGGGTGCATGTATTGGTCCCTGATCCGGCGTGCGAGGCCGATGAGCAGGCGGCCACAGAGGAAGCCGGGGACGACGAGCAGCAGCACAGACGGCAGCAGCGCCACCAGTGTGAGTCGCCACAGCAGCGCGAAGCCGACGGCGTAGCTGCTGATCAACATGGAGCAGTTCATCACGAAGTTGGGCACCTTCTCGCTCAGCATGTCCTGCACGACCAAGCTGTCGTTGGAGACGCTGGTGACCACCTCCGACGTGGAGCCCACCTTGAGGTCGAAGTACTCCACGTCCTGCCGGAGCACGGCTCGCAGGTACCGCGCCCGCAGCCGTGACGCCTGCCGCTCCGCCGTCCGTGCCCAGCAGTATCCCTCTGCGTGTTACGTTCTATCAAACATTGGACGTGTAATTGCCATATTGACATGGCGAATCATTCTCGGGGACAATGAAAACTATGATTGTTAGGTGGTTGCTCAGCTGTAGTAGAGAGTTTTTCCTTTGTGTTTGCCTTCTGTTTTTTTTTTTCTCAACCTACATCCAAATCTGGAATGGAACGTCTTTCTCTTTGTAATATTTGTATTTATATGCATTAATTTGATGCTGAAGCTGCTGAAATATCAATATATTATCTTTTCTAAAAAGAATACTGGCGTGTGCAGGGCGCTCACCTAGGAACCCCATAAGCAAGCTGGCCGCCGCCAAGTAGAGGAGGTTCCTCGCGTTCTGATCAAGATCGGGTTGACACACCATCAGCCGTTTTACTGTAGCAGTTACTGAAGAAATAACTGCAAACACTGTAGCTGCTGCTGAAGAAATAACTGCGAACACTGTAGCTGCTGCAAAGCAGCGAGGCGAACAGACTGATCATGGACTGGGATTAATCATTAATGGCAGAAGTGATCGGAGACGGTACCTCGTTGATCCTGGAGCTGAAATGGTCGAGGACGTTGGGCCCGCTACCGACGTCGTTGAAGACGCGGCCGGAGATGAACATCGTCACCGGCGTCGACAGGCCATCGCCGATGGCGCCGAGAAGGCCCAGCACCATGAGCACCATGTCCGCCGCGTCCGCGTGCATGAACACCGACGCGATCGACCTCATCGCCGGCAAGGGTGCTAGCAGCTGGTTCACCGCTCCAAACGACCTCGACTTGCTGCACGGCTCTCTTGGCCTTCTTTTCAAGCCGTTTAAGTGGTAGCCTCTGACTCTCTCAGCTGAAGAGGGGAATCTTATATATATAGGGTGGCAGCAGGTACGTGCGTCAAGCAAGTATAATTGCTGCAATGTATAGCCATCAGTCTCTTTGACCTCTCGGGATCGGCAAGAAAATCACTTCATTTTCTCATGTTCTTGACAAACTGCACCCACTACAAACCACTATTTAACATATTGCAATAATGATTGTTTGCATGAAGGAAACATTCTTCCGAAATACAATAGTGTCTCTCTAGTATTAAACTGTGTTTCTCTCTCCTCAGATGGTATAAGCATTATGGGGAAATCTGAGTCAGTATAACAAATAAAATAAAAAACAAATAACTATGACATTTGAATTACACTACAAGATTCCTAAAAATCCCCGACAGTTTTTCCACAAGAGGGTGACAGTTTTTAGTGTATTTGTTAAGTGTATATGAAAACTGTAGGGAATGAGTTTGTGGGGAATGAGTTTGTAGGGAAATTGCTAAAACTGTTGGGAAATATAGAAACTTGTACTACAAAACTGTAGGCCATTAAAAAAAACTGTACTACACCATATAAACTGTCGGTCACTTCTTACCCCACTGTCGGGGATTAGTGGAAATTTTGTAGTGTTAGAGACTATATATCTTTGTTCATACGTGTGTAGCCTTGGTTTCAAGACAAAGCACGAGGGAAGAGACCGACTTGAAAATTCACAGCATCGGCAGTTTACACAAGTCATTTCGTGATTCATCATGTCAACAACACTTTTGGTAGGCTAGTGCTTCAGGAGTTTTTCTCGATCTGAGTGAATGCATAAAGGACACATCTGGTGCAAACAACCTAAAAGTAGGAAACTTGAAAACTTGCAACGTGAGTCATTGGATATTGTTTATAAGATGATGCATGGGATTCTCTCCAGCTTTTGGTTATTTTGCAGCTGCCCCCTTCTAGTTTCTGTATTCTTTGACTTTTAAGGCTTTTAGACGCAACCATACCATAGATGCAAGATCCAATAATTCACATTGCAGGGTTTCAGGTTTCCAACCTTTTGGTGGTTTGCACAGTATGTACTCCATGCTAAAATGCCTTGGAGATTGTCTTAACTCAAGCAGGTCAATCTTTTCTATAATGTGGTTTACGTGACCGAAAGCCAGTGATAGCAGAACCATTGTTACAGACACACCCCAACACCACTTATGTGCTGGATGCCAAGTCACACACATCACCGTCAAATCGGCACAGTTTGGCCCACTGGTATTTTTTTTTCTTTTGCATATGAGAAGAGAATTTCTAATGAATGGTATTAGGAAGTAGCAAACAGTACGTAGAGTAACAATCATCAGCATTCAGGCAGCCATGCACCCCGGCCACAACCTAAACTCCACCCATTTTCTTGCTAGTAGATTAGACACTGTTTATAACTTTTGTTTTAGGGATCCTCCCCGTACTCGTTTGTTGAGCTCCCACACTGCGCGGTAGGGTGTGAGGTACGCTTTGCAAAGTTGCAATCGCTCGTCCACAGACATGTGGCATGATCACTACAATACTAAAACCTCGAGTGGGTAAACCACACATTGTTGGGGAGTGTTGTTGGGGAGTGAAGAGGAGATGATCAATGTACTGCGTGCTTGAATGCCAAGCTGATGAGGTCATCGGCTCAATTGGGCGGTAGAAGATGTGCCACATGTAGGCCTCTTGGACGCATTCTATCGGCAACACTTCTGAGTGCACCCTACTTGAAGCGTCTCCGCTTTTCGCAGGATCGAGTCGGTATAGCGCTGATGAACAGACGCAACAGTACAACGTATAAAAAGCACAAATTAAGTATTTAAATGATTACATTAATCCAATTAAAACATAGAGTCGCACAGCAGAAATTAACGATACAAGTACAAGTCCAAAGCTATATGAAATACAAGCGCACGCGCTCACGATACAATAAGAACCCGCATCTAAAGCCATGAAGATGCGGACTCGGGAGGAGATCACTCCTCAGTCTCCCAGTGGGCTGTCCAACCAAAAGGAAGCTGGCCATCCCACTGTCCACCTCCACCCATAGAGTCAGGGATTAAGGTGCTACCTGCAATAAAACATAAAGAGCCAAACCCTGAGCAACTAATACTCAGCAAGTCTTACCCGTCAACTTGGCTATCTACAGCCGACTCCTAATATGCAAGGCTACAAAGGGGTGGCTGACTCAATAGCATAACTCGCACTAATTACTTGATCCTTACTTTGAAGTTTTATTTTCAAGTTAAGTACTTACTCCATCCGTTCAGAAATAGATGTCACTGTTGACTTTCAGATATCACATTTGACCATTCGTCTTATTCAAAAAAATTGCTCAAATATAAAAACAAATGTGTCATGATTAAAATATATCTAATGATAAACCAAGTTGTAAAAAAATAAATAAAATTTATGCAAAAATTTGAATAAGACGAACAGTCAAACGTGATGTCTAAAAGTCAACAGTGACATCTATTTCTGAACGGAGGGAGTATCCAGTAAAATAGTGTGCATATCTCTAAAATAGGTATAAAGTAATAATACATCAACAGTGACAGTAGATATATAGCCATAATGAGATACAATAAATATAAGTACTAGTCATCATTATCAATCATATCACACTACGATGTGACGCAGTGAGCAAGGTTGCTCTTGACCGAGAGCGGCGGCTTCGATGTACATCCTGCAGGAGAAAAACCTGACCACACGCCACACACGCGCAAAAGTCGTATGCAGCAACCGTTTATGCTACGCACCATTAGAGCTGTACTAGATTCTACTCCTCCCGAGGAAGGGGTCTCCCGCCGCAGCCCCCGTCCCAGACGTACAACTGCGCAGGACGTTATCCTTCCTCTCCCAAGTACCATGATAGAAAGAGTAAAGTATCTACCAGACATCCAGGGCGACGCAGGCTACTAGGTTTACTAGGCCCATAAAAACACTAGCATGTGATCAGTACGTTCGAACTTGCTCAACATGGCCAACAACGAACAGTCCTCAATCGACACAGACGGGGCTACCACCGTGAAGGCCCAGCCTTCTCCAACCATCCTACAAACAATTCCCCGTCCGGTCTCAACAATCCTAAATCCATCTAGTACAATCCAGGGTGATTCCTATCATGCGAGTGGGACTTACCACTCGACTTCTACCGCTCGCTAGTCCCTAAGCATAGCAAGTTCTAACGTAACCTAGACCACATCTACAAAAATAGGACACAAGGTAGGATATGGAAGGGTAATCCTAATGCAGTTATAAGGTTTCACATCAACTCCTAATAAACCTAATGCACAATCAATTACTAGCCCCAATCAAGTGCGAAAATAAAATCCTAATTAGGGAGGCATGCACCGGGGCTTGCCTGGCTCAGGAGCGTAGCTAACAGGGTCAACGGGGTCAGTGTCCTGCTGCGGCTGCTCCTCCTGCACCTCCTGGGCCTGCTCCTCCGGCAGCTGGAAGTCGAGCGGCTCCGGAGTCGTCTCTGTCACTACACGTTATGACAAGGAATAATGCAAAGTTAGATGCAAGAATATGATGCAATTAATGATTTAATTACGTGATAGGACAGTCATTTACACTGTAAGTGCAAATGATTAACTTTGTTAATTAATTTCGTCTGGAGTATTTCCTTCATTGATTTCTAATTAAGTTAACCATTTAATCACTTAAGACGATTAAATAAATAGTTCAATTTTGAAAATTAATTTATGTCCAGTGGCATTTTTCTGGTGAAAGCCACCACTGGAAGTGATTTATGGTGAAGTTTGACGATTTATTGTAACATGAATTATTTACAATAATTTAAACAATGTAGAGAACGATTTAAATTATAAGTAAATGATTAAACAGGATATGACAGTAGAAAAATATTCTGTAAGTGTGTTAACAGTTTCTTTACAAGCCTGCAGTATTTCAAGATTTATAGAGCCACAGAAAATTTAATATGGATTAAACAATATCTGAACAAAAATATTTTTATAGAAAACAAAGAACGTATTTTGTGTGATTTTACATTTTTCCTACACAGAGCAGAGTACAGGAAGGCTAACAAAATTTGTTTTGCATTTTTCTAAGATGTATTCATTTTTCTATCGATTTTACAATTTCCTATAAATTTCAGGAGATTTAACAATTCCGAAAAAGATTGAAAATTGGTGCGGACCAATCAGATCTAGGCAACACAGAGGGCCACAACGTCCGGGCCGCACCGGATCTACCGTGCGCCACACGGGATCCCGCCAATGAGGCGTGAGCCACACGCGCGACCACAAGAACGTGGCGCACCGGATCCAGGTGTGCCACACCGGATCTGGCCGGGGCTCGCACGGCGCCAGCTCGCCGGAGGGCGGCGGTGCAGCTCACCGGAGTGAGCTCTGGTGGCTCGCTTGGCTGGCCGAGTGCACGGAAATGGAGAGGAGTCGGAGACTTCACCTCAACGAACAGAAGCGGGTGACGACGGCCGGAAGGTGCTCGGCGGCGAGAGGCGGCAGGTGGCGGAAGTCCGGCGAGGTCGCGGGCTCGCTGTGGTTGACGGGGAGCTGCAAGTGTGGGCGCTACAGCTTCTCGGCGATGGTGTGCACCACCGGGACCAGCAGATTGATGACGAGGTGGCCGGGAGAGTGGTCGGAGCGGAGAGCTCCTCGCGGCGGCGAGCTCCGGCGACGGGGAAAAACGGGATGCCAGCGAGGGCGGCTGCGGAGAAGAACCAAAAATGAGGCCCAACGCTGCGCAAGAGCGTTACGAACACTGGGGCGTAACGAGTCGACGTCGAGACTCACCGGAGCGCACGAATCGACAGCGAGAAGGCGGGGTGGTGCTTGCCGGGCTCGGAGAAGAAAGGGTCGATTCTCCCTCTTCACGTCGGGAAGAGGGGTACGGGCTCCATGGTGAGCTCAACCGTGTCGCAGCGTACTCCTATGCAAGGAAGCTCAGCTCGGAAGAACCTCGCGGCGACGGAGCAGCGGCGGGGTGGAGCTCGGCTCGGCGATGGAGACGGTGGCTAGGGTTTGGGTGCTCGGGAGTGAAGGAAATGAGCGAGGGAGAGAGAACCGGAGTGGAGCGGCGCCTGTTTTGACGCCGTCCGCGGCCGAGAGCGGGCCAGAGCACCGCGGAGGGACGCCGCTCGTCGTCGGCGACGTGGAGCAAAAGTTGCTCCACGTCCTCAGTGAGACGAGCGTCACTGACGAGCGGGCCCGGGCGCATCTTCTCATTTTTCCGAATTAATTCAAACTGAAATTTCCCCAAATTTTGGCACATCAATTGGACTAGCAATTAAACTCCAAAATTCACAAATTTGGTACCGTTGGAAAGCTCATGAAAAGTTCTATCAACTGGCCAACATGAACATCTGGAATCCAAAGGAATTTCAAATGGCAGCATTTCAAATTTGATCACTTTTTCAGCTTTGGGGATTTATTTGAGCTGGCAAAAGAATTTCTAAAATCACCATAAATTCTCCTAAATTCTTATTTCAGAAGTGCTACCCACTGGTATTTTTGGTTGCTCGAGTTGTTGTGCAAAAATTTGAATTCTTTCACAAGCTATGGATTGAACATTGTTTGAATTTTGGATTTTGAAATTTGATTTGATTTGAATCTGTGTGTTCTGTTCATTTGGGTGTGCACTAACTGTACAGCAGTGACACGGGATGTCACAGCCCTCCCCCCTTAAAAGAATCTCGTCCCGAGATTAAGAAAAGAAGGGAATGCGAAAATTGAGGGCGAAGGCAAAATGCAAAAATGGACAACTAAAACTCACCTCGAAGGTAGAAATCCTGGAAAATGAGAGTGTAAAAACTCTTCAGTTTCCCACGTGGCTTCTGCCTCGGAGTGGTTGCTCCATTGCACTTTATAGAACTTCGTGGTCTTGTTCCTAGTAACCCTGTCCTTCTGATCGACAATTTTGACAGGCTGCTCGGGGTAGGTCAAATCTGGCTCAAGCTGCTCAATATCACTGACTACTCTGTCTGTAGGGACCTTCAAGCATTTCTTCATTTGTGATACATGGAACACATTGTGAACACCCGAGAGGTTGGAGGGCAACTCCAATCTATAAGCAACGGGTCCATACTGCTCAGATATCCTGAAAGGTCCAATATACCTCGGAGCTAGCTTCCCTCTGACACCAAACCGATGTACACCCTTCATGGGAGATACACGAAGGTATGGTCGCCAACTGCAAACACCAACGGTCGGCGCCTCCTGTCAGCATAGCTCTTCTGCCGAGACTTGGCTGCCCTCAAGTTGGACTGAATTTGTCTCACAGTCTCCTCAGCCTCTGCTATCAACTCAGTCCCAAAGGTGAATCGCTCACCAGACTCAACCCAATTAAGGGGAGTCCGACAACGACGTCCATACAAAGCCTCAAAGGGTGCCATCTTGATGCTCTCCTGATAGCTGTTGTTATAGGAGAACTCTGCTAGAGGTAGAAATTGCTCCCAATTCTTGCTGTGAGTGAGCACACAAGCACGGAGCATATCCTCAAGAATCTGATTCACCCTCTCAGTCTGACCATCTGTCTGAGGGTGATAAGCAGCACTGCGGATCAAGGTGGTGTCTAAGGATGCATGCAGTTGCTCCCAGAAGCGAGAAACAAACTGGGGTCCCCGATCAGAAATGATAGTCTTGGGCACTCCATGCAAACAGAGAATCCGAGCAATGTACAACTGAGCATACTTCTTCACATTATAGCGGGTGTGCACGGGGATGAAATGAGCAGACTTGATCAATCGATCAACAATCACCCAAATAGAGTCATGCTTCTGCGATGTGAGAGGCAAGCCAACAATAAAATCTATGCTGATATCCTCCCACTTCCAAGCTGGAACACTCAAAGGCTGAAGCAACCCTGCAGGCTTAACATATTCTGCCTTGACTCTACTGCAAGTGTCACACTCAGAAACATACTGTGCGACCTCCCGCTTCATGCGGGTCCACCAGAAGCGACTCCTCAAATCCTGGTACATCTTGTTGCTGCCAGGGTGGACGGAATACTTGGACATGTGTGCCTCATCGAGAATCTTCCTGCGCAACTCAAAGTCCTTAGAAACTACCAATCTGTCCTTGAACCATAGGACTCCATCCTTATCCTCTCTGAAACACTGGACTCTCACTTCCCCAAGCTTGAGTCTTCTCCTGAGGTGATTCACCTTCTCATCCCTCTTCCGCGCTGCCACAATTCCATCACGCAAGGTCGGAACAAGTGATATATTTGCCAAGGAGCCATAAGCATACACTCTAAGACTGGGCTCTGCCTCTGCATATGGAGCAACAATAAGATTATACCAATGAGCCTTGCGACTCAAAGCATCAGCAACCACATTAGCTTTCCCTGGGTGGTAGTGAATCTCCAAATCATAGTCCTTGATCAGCTCTAACCATCTCCTCTGACGCATATTCAGATCTGACTGGGTAAAAATGTACTTGAGGCTCTTGTGATCTGTATAGATATGCACCAGATTTCCCAACAAGTAATGCCGCCATACTTTCAAAGCAAGTACGACAGCTGCAAGCTCAAGATCATGGGTGGGGTAATGCTCTTCATGTCGCTTAAGCCGCCGAGAGACATAAGCAATCAACCTGCCATCCTGCATCAGCACACAACCAAGACCAGTACCAGAAGCATCACAGTACACATCAAATGGCTTGGTGATATCAGGCTGAACTAAAACTAGAGCGGTAGTGAGAAGCTTCTTCAGATTCTGGAATGCCTCACCACGCTGCGGGCTCCACACAAACTTCACATTCTTCTTCAGCAACTCAGTAATGGGCTTGGAGATCTTAAAGAAGTTCGGAATAAACCGACGATAATAACCAGCCAAACCCAAAAAGCTGTGAATCTGAGAGACAGTCCTAGGTGCATTCCAATCCAGAACATCCTGCACCTTGCTTGGATCAACAGCAATGCCCTCTGCTGATATGACATGGCCAAGAAAAGGCACCTCGCTAAGCCAGAACTCACACTTGCTGAACTTAGCGTACAGCTGGTGATCTCGCAAACGCTGCAACACAATCCGGAGGTGCTGCTCATGCTCCTCCTCTGTCTCTGAATAGATCAGGATGTCGTCAATGAAAACCACGACAAACTTGTCCAACTCTGGCATGAACACTGACTTCATCAAGTACATGAAGTAAGTAGGTGCATTGGTCAGACCGAAAGACATCACCAAGTACTCATAGAGTCCATATCTGGTAGAGAAAGCAGTCTTCGGAATATCCTCTGCACGGATCTTAATCTGATGATACCCAGAACGAAGATCAATCTTGGAGAACACCTTAGCTCTAGCTAACTGATCGAACAAGATATCAATGCGAGGCAACGGATACTTGTTCTTGATGGTCACAGCATTCAGTGGCCTATAGTCCACACATAACCTGAGTGCATGGTCCTTCTTCTTCACAAACAAAGCTGGACATCCCCAAGGTGAAGAACATGGACGAATGAAACCCTTGTCCAATAGCTCCTTCAACTGCACCTTCAACTCTGCTAGCTCATTAGGGGGCATCTTGTACGGTCTCCTAGAGATAGGTGCTGTGCCTGGCTGCAAGTCAATGCGAAACTCCACATCTCGATCTGGTGGCATGCCTGTCAAATCATCTGGGAACACATCTGGGTACTCGCGCACCACAGGAATCACATCCAGACTCTTGCCAATGGCCTGATGCACTGACGGTCTCGAGGAAGTCAACAAGGATAGCTGAAGAGTGGCCTTGCCATGAACAGGAGAATCCAAGAGAACAGAACGACGAGATATATCCAGAACAGCCCTATGATACTTCATCCACCTCATACCAAGAATCACATCTAGACCCTGTTCCTGCAGAACAATGAGGTGGGCGGGATAGATCTTTCCGGCCAAGTCAAGAGGAGCATTAGAGATAATCTGCCTAGTAAGAACACGACCTCCTGGAGTACTGATCAGATATGACGTCTCCATAGATGATATCACAAGACCCAAACGGCGGGTGCAAGCCTGATTGATAAAATCATGAGAAGCACCTGAATCGAACAAGATAGTTACGGGCTGACGAGACATAGAAAATGTACCAGCAAGAACCTGCTCACCCTCTGGAACCTCCTCTGCAGTGGTGCAGTTGACGCGCCCAGTCCTGACTGGCGCGTTCCTGCCCTGCTGGCGCTGCTGTCCTGCTGCCTGAACTGGAGCCTTCTGCGCGTTGTTCTGCCTCGGTGCTGCACGGCAGTCACGCGCGAAGTGCCCCACCTGTCCACAGTAGAAGCACGGGAAACCTCTGCCTGCCTGCTACTGCTGCTGCTGCGAGCGTTGCTGCTGCTGATGCTGCTGCTGCTGTGGATGTCTCTGAGCAAACTGCTGCTGCTGCTGCTGACGCTGGTACTGTGGAGGTGCAAGGTACTGGGGGCGGTGTACACTAGACGTGGCCTTGCTGAAGTACTGCCAGACGGTGCTGCCACAGCCTTCCTCTTCCTCTTGTCCTCCTGGTGCGCTGATGGCATCCTCCATCACTATAGCTGCACTGACAAGCTCGTCGAAGGTACCATCGGCGTTCAGGACAAGCCGGAACTGAAGCTTGGTAGACAAGCCTCTCAAGAAACACGCCTTTCGCTTGGCGGGCGTGTCTACCTGGCCTGGAGCAAACTGGGCTAGGTGGTTGAACACCTGGGCGTAGTCGAACACGTTCCTGCCTCCCTGCCTGAGGTCCAGGAACTCCCTGAGCTTCCGCTGTATAATGCCAGGCGAAATGTGGAACGAACGAAAGGCCTCTCTGAACTGTGCCCAAGTCAACTGCTGACCGGCCGTAAGAGTGGCAAGGTGAGCTGCCCACCATCCTCCAGCCGACCCCTGAAGCTGCTGCGCCGCGAACAGTGTCTTCTGCACCTCTGTGCAGGCAGGAAGGAGCCCAAACTTGGACTCCACAGTGCGCAGCCAGGACTCCGCCTCCATCGGGTCAGTGGACCCGGAAAAGACAGGCGGGTGAGTGGCTAGGAAGTCTGCGTAGGTGCAGCCTGGCTGTGGACCCTGTCAATTGCCACCCTGCTGGGTGACTGCCTGAGCGATGGTCCTGAGGATATCTGTCTGGTTGGCCATCACCTCCGCCAGATTGTGCTGCGGGGGTGGTGGCGGTGGCTGGCGACGCGGCGGCATTCTGCCAATTAAACATCACCACGGTTAGCTTCAAGAACAAAGATATTCAATATGGCAGAATTGAAATGCAAGAAATGCCGTAAGCATCCATTTATGGAGAGTTTGCAAGAAAAACATCACAAACTACACCAAACTGAACAACCATACTAAACAAAATTTAGAACATGGTAAAGGACTTCTGAAGGATCGTAACAAGTAGCTACATGAAGCCTTTCACGCACAAACATAGGTGCAACGGTTCTTCAAAACAACATACTGAAATCTGTCTTGAATGCGAGCAGCAGTAACAAAAACGAAAACTGGCATTTCTGGAGACATCAAACGGGAAAAGTCATAACACGAAACTTGTAAATAACTTCAAGATCTTTCCAACGAGTGCTCAAACGCCCAAATCGGATCAGTAGAACTGGAGATATCGATTTTTGAATTTGGTGAACAGATTCTGGAAAAACTGGTCGAAGCTGAAATTTGACTCCACTTGATCGACAGATTTGAAGGGGATACTGACAGAATCGAAAGGGAAACTCTGAAGCAAGGTTTTAGTTCACGTTATAAGCTTTCCAGAAAGTCTTGGTTCATCGAATTTGGTCAAGCGGTTTTGGAGTTATGAATTTTTAAATTTAGCTTGTCAGTCTGAAATTTTTGGGTGACCTGAAATTTGTGGAAGTGTTTTAAATCATGAAGATGCAATGCATGCACGGCCTATACGTCCTCACCAAATAAAATTTGCCCAAGTATAGCAGGCCGTAGACAGTGGTGGCAACTAAGTCGCACTCAACACGTTTGCTACATGATCTACGCGCAAGTTAGTGTACCTGCAGAAAACATACATCGCCACCTCAAGCAACCTACATAGGTGATGTCAACCAAATCCGCCGATGGACAGCAATAACAGAAAAGTAATGCATGGCTCCCCACATCACAAATCACATCTCCTGATCCATCTCCTCCATCCTATAACACCCCCCACAATCTACACGAGTTAAACTCGTATCACTTAAGCCATGCATGTTACTTACCTTCTTACCTGGGCGTCGGTGCGTCGTTACAGAAAAATAACAATCAACTCCTATTATCACCTGATTACTCTAACATCCTTATAATAGGCTTTTCGTTCCTCACTCGCAACGTGGTTAGCTTTTTGAAAATAGACCGTTTATATGATGTACTGTCCCAACACGACTCTGATGCCAGCTGAAGCGTCTCCGCTTTTCGCAGGATCGAGTCGGTATAGCGCTGATGAACAGACGCAACAGTACAACATATAAAAAGCACAAATTAAGTCTTTAAGTGATTACATTAATCCAATTAAAACATAGAGTCGCACAGCGGAAATTAACGATACAAGTCCAAAGCTATATGAAATACAAGCGCACGCGCTCACGATACAATAAGAACCCGTATCCAAAGCCATGAAGATGCGGACTCGGGAGGAGATCACTCCTCAGTCTCCCAATGGGCTGTCCAACCAAAAGGAAGCTGGCCATCCCCCTGTCCACCTCCACCCATAGAGTCAGGGATGAAGGTGCTACCTGCAATAAAACATAAAGAGCCAAACCCTGAGCAATTAATACTCAGCAAGTCTTACCCGTCAACTTGGCTATCTACAGCCGACTCCTAATATGCAAGACTACAAAGTGGTGGCTGACTCAATAGCATTACTCGCACTAATTACTTGATCCTTACTTTCAAGTTTTATTTTCAAGTTAAGTACTTATCCAGTAAAACAGTGTGTATATCTCTAAAATAGGTATAAAGTAACAATACATCAACAGTGACAGTAGATATATAGCCATAATGAGATACAATAAATATAAGTACTAGTCATCATCATCAATCATATCACACTACGATGTGACGCAGTGAGCAAGGTTGCTCTTGACCGAGAGCGGCGACATCGATGTACATCCTGCAGGAGAAAAACCTGACCACACGCCACACACGCGCAAAAGTCGTATGCAGCAACCGTTTATGCTACGCACCATTAGAGCTGTACTAGATTCTACTCCTCCCGAGGAAGGGGTCTCCCGCCGCAGCCCCCGTCCCAGACGTACAACTGCGTAGGACGTTATCCTTCCTCTCCCAAGAACCATGATAGAAAGAGTAAAGTATCTACCAGACATCCAGGGCGACGCAGGCTACTAGGTTTACTAGGCCCATAAAAACACTAGCATGTGATCAGTACGTTCGAACTTGCTCAACATGGCCAACAACGAACGGTCCTCAATCGACACAGACGGGGCTACCACCGTAAAGGCCCAGCCTTCTCCAACCATCCTACAAACAATTCCCCGTCCGGTCTCAACAATCCTAAATCCATCTAGTACAATCCAGGGTGATTCCTATCATGCGAGTGGGACTTACCACTCGACTTCTACCGTTCGCTAGTCCCTAAGCATAGCAAGTTCTAACGTAACCTAGACCACATCTACAAAAATAGGACACAAGGTAGGATATGGAAGGGTAATCCTAATGCAGTTCTAAGGTTTCACATCAACTCCTAATAAACCTAATACACAATCAATTACTAGCCCCAATCAAGTGCGAAAATAAAATCCTAATTAGGGAGGCATGCACCGGGGCTTGCCTGGCTCAGGAGCGTAGCTAACAGGGTCAGCGGGGTCAGTGTCCTGCTGCGGCTGCTCCTCCTGCACCTCCTGGGCCTGCTCCTCCGGCAGCTGGAAGTCGAGCGGCTCCGGAGTCGTCTCTGTCACTACACGTTATGACAAGGAATAATGCAAAGTTAGATGCAAGAATATGATGCAATTAATGATTTAATTACATGATAGGACAGTCATTTGCACTGTAAGTGCAAATGATTAACTTTGTTAATTAATTTCGTCTGGAGTATTTCCTTCTTTGATTTCTAATTAAGTTAACCATTTAATCACTTAAGACGATTAAATAAATAGTTCAATTTTGAAAATTAATTTATGTCCAGTGGCATTTTTCTGGTGAAAGCCACCACTGGAAGTGATTTATGGTGAAGTTTGACGATTTATTGTAACATGAATTATTTACAATAATTTAAACAATGTAGAGAACGATTTAAATTATAAGTAAATGATTAAACAGGATATGACAGTAGAAAAATATTCTGTAAGTGTGTTAACAGTTTCTTTACAAGCCTGCAGTATTTCAAGATTTATAGAGCCACAGAAAATTTAATATGGATTAAACAAGATCTGAACAAAAATATTTTGATAGAAAACAGAGAACATATTTTGTGTGATTTTACATTTTTCCTACACAGAGCAGAGTACAGGAAGGCTAACAAAATTTGATTTGCATTTTTCTGAGATGTATTCATTTTTCTATCGATTTTACAATTTCCTATGAATTTCTGGAGATTTAACAATTCCGAAAAAGATTGAAAATTGGTGCGGACCAATCAGATCTAGGCAACACAGAGGGCCACAACGTCCGGGCCGCACCGGATCTACCGTGCGCCACACGGGATCCCACCAATGAGGCGTGAGCCACACGCGCGACCACAAGAACGTGGCGCACCGGATCCAGGTGTGCCACACCGGATCCGGCCGGGGCTCGCACGGCGCCAGCTCGCCGGAGGGCGGCGGCGCAGCTCACCGGAGTGAGCTCCGGTGGCTTGCTTGGCTGGCCGAGTGCACGGAAATGGAGAGGAGGAGTCGGAGACTTCACCTGGACGAACGGAAGCGGGTGACGACGGCCGGAAGGTGCTCGGCGGCGAGAGGCGGCGGGTGGCGGAAGTCCGGCGAGGTCGCGGGCTCGCTGTGGTTGACGGGGAGCTGCACGTGTGGGCGCTACAGCTTCTCGGCGATGGTGTGCACCACCGGGACCAGCAGATTGAAGACGAGGTGGCCGGGAGAGTGGTCGGAGCGGAGAGCTCCTCGCGGCGGCGAGCTCCGGCGACGGGGAAAAACGGGATGCCAGCGAGGGCGGCTGCGGAGAAGAACCGAAAATGAGGCCCAACGCTGCGCAAGAGCGTTACGAACACTAGGGCGTAACGAGTCGACGTCGAGACTCACCGGAGCGCGCGAATCGACGGTGAGAAGGCGGGGTGGTGCTTGCCGGGCTCGGAGAAGAAAGGGTCGATTCTCCCTCTTCACGTCGGGAAGAGGGGTACGGGCTCCATGGTGAGCTCAACCGTGTCGCAGCGTACTCCTATGGAAGGAAGCTCAGCTCGGAAGAACCTCGCGGCGACGGAGCAGCGGCGGGGTGGAGCTCGGCTCGGCGATGGAGACGGTGGCTAGGGTTTGGGTGCTCGGGAGTGAAGGAAATGAGCGAGGGAGAGAGAACCGGAGTAGAGCGGCGCCTGTTTTGACGCCGTCCGCGGCCGAGAGCGGGCCAGAGCACCGCGGAGGGACGCCGCTCGTCGTCGGCGACGTGGAGCAAAAGTTGCTCCACGTCCTCAGTGAGACGAGCGTCACTTACGAGCGGGCCCGGGCGCATCTTCTCATTTTTCCGAATTAATTCAAACTGAAATTTCCTCAAATTTAGGCACATCAATTGGACTAGCAATTACACTCCAAAATTCAAAAATTTGGTACCGTTGGAAAGCTCTTGAAAAGTTCTATCAACTAGCCAACATGCACATCTGGAATCCAAAGGAATTTCAAATGGAAGCATTTCAAAGTTGATCACTTTTTCAGCTTTGGGGATTTATTTGAGCTGGCAAAAGAATTTCTAAAATCACCATAAATTCTCCTAAATTCTTATTTCAGAAGTGCTACCCACTGGTATTTTTGGTTGCTTGAGTTGTTGTGCAAAAATTTGAATTCTTTCACAAGCTATGGTTTGAACATTGTTTGAATTTTGGATTTCGAAATTTAATTTGATTTGAATCTGTGTGTTCTGTTCATTTGGGTGTGCACTAACTGTACAGCAGTGACACGGGGTGTCACACTACTACCCTAGGGCTAAGCGGCTGTGATGGATCAGGTGCTATTAAGTGCAGGAGGTAATTATGCACCGTGCCAAAAGAGAGGCTCACAGAGCGTTGAGATGAAAAGAGGTGATGGAACAGTGGAGCATTGGTCCCCACCAAATGCAGCCAAAAACGCATTTTCTTCTATGCAGATTGTCCCCAAGTTGAGTGATTTCTCTTCGATGAGAGATTGGCAAAGTAGAAAGTTAGAACCTCTTTCACCTTGAAATAAAAGTTTCCTTTAGCTAAAAGGAAAGTTAGAACCTCATGCTTCCCACGGCTAACTGGAAGAAAAAAGCCAGCCTGGTTATCTAGAACCTCCAGTGTAGTGGGATCACTACTCTTCCACTGTGAAGTGGGAGCACATCGTGTAGTACTAGTAGTAGTTAAAATCACCTCTAGTTTTTTCATAGTCCCTAAACTCCCCTCATTTGTAGCTACAAACAGGAGAAAAATTGAGGCTCTTATCTCCCCTCATAAATGTTTTTTTGGCCTCAAATGCTGATGCGGCCCAATGAAAAGTGTTTTAATTCACTTTTAAAGGACAATTGTTGCAGGAGGAGAGAAAAGTTGCCCCTCATAATTTTCCGGTTGCTCCCGAAAACAAATTTATAGGGTCAATTTTATAGGAGTCTCTTGGATATGCTTAGTTTTTTTTTTTTTTTTTTTTTTGTGATTACACGGTACAACTCAGACACTCACAACGCACGCACACTCACCCCTATGACCGTACATACGCAAACCCTACCCCTATGAGCATCTTCGAAGACTGGACCGGCAAATCCTCGAGATTGACGAAGTCACCACTGGCGCCTCGCTGTCGACGGCCACGTCGCCTACCGCTGAAAGCACAAAGCCGTTAAATCCTAGAAAATTCGCTCCCACGGGGAGTCGAACCCAGGACCTCAAAGGTGCTACTCGGGTGCCTTAACCATTAGGCGAAAGGGATATGCTCAGTTTTATTCATCTACTGCTGATGAAATTAATATATATTATGTTAACTTCTTTTTCTTAGAATATTTAAAGGAAGTCGCAATAGTACCAGTCATGTACAGTACTATTTCCTGAAGAATAGAAGTACAGAAGTAAGGGGAGACGAATATTGTGTAATTGGATGGATTTGTATCGAGCCACATGGGCTGCTTATATCGAGTACACATGTTGGTTTCGATTTCAAGCAATCCGAAATATGGAAACAAAAGTAAAATATGCACGGAATGGAGATAGTTCAGCGATTGATGTAACCTACCACCTGCTGTGAGCTTTGGTCATGGGTTTCATTTTCACATCACCAGTTAGTAGTCAACAAGAAAATAATTTATAAGTTATGGTTTGATCAAAATTTCAGCATCTTCGGGCATACATATGGTACAGGTCTGAAAAATATGTGTATACCATTTGAAACATAGTTCTCACTATAACATTAGACCACATCTTCACCATTGTACATTAAGAGCATTCAATTATGTATTTTCTACAGGTATGATATTTTTCACGATATGGTACAGGTATGATATTTTTCACAGGTGAGGGGTCAATGAATTGATTGTGACAGCTCCAAAATTATATCTGACTTGATTTTCTTGACATAATGTGTTTATCAAAAAGTTTGTCGATACTGTAGAAAATACCTTCTTTAGTCATGAATGTCATTTAGAATGAGCAAGGGATTTTGGCTCTTATAACTTCTTCACGTACGGTACGACCCATTTGTCCGTCTTTATTAAGACCAAGTGTTTTGGCTCCTTTGACTAATATATGCATGAATCACCACCCATGTGATTTTAACTATTAGATCGTCTGGTCATAAAAAGGTATAACAAATGAGTTGTAGCTATTGCAGTACTCAATGAACGATATCCTATATTGTTTCTCTTTTGTGTTCTGTTGCTGCTGGCTGATCCCCCTTCCTCATTCTATCAAGCTTAGCAAGGTATAAGAGCGCTAGAGTTTGCTTCTCAAAAGCTCACACATACTGTATTATTTGACCTATTGGGCTCATACATAGTTTCTTGATGTGAGCCGATATTTTGCATTCATGCGAAAAGCACCCGAAGTGCACGTGGACGCCCAGACACTTTGGCAAGGTTTGGTCCCTTTTGGAACGCAAGAAAATTTCACCAACACTGCGTTCCAGTAAAATTGAACTGATTCTAGAAACTCCTGCATTCCAAAAGGACTGATTCTACGATAAAAGAATTATGTTACACTGCATATTTAACAAGTGATAGGAAACATATATTTATACATAGAGAAAACAGAAAATTCCGTGATTCAAATAGACACGGTAATTTTCATATATGATTGTTCTATAATCTGCTTGTACATGGTTTTGTTTGATTTAAAACCTTGTAGGATGGTACTCTTGATAATAGGGATGAAAGCGGTCGGGAAACGGTCGAAAAAATGCTAAATCGTTTTCAGTTTCATACTTTTTTTTTTATAGCGAAATCGATAGCGGTATTTGCGGAAACAAATACGGTGTCGGTATTACGGGAATATCAAAAATAAAATTACCACGACAGAAATATACGGTATCGGTCGGGAATCGATGTTAAATATCAGTAACATATATCACAGTCGTGTATTAGCCATACCACATTGTGCATAAAATACCAAATGTGAATATGTATTGTTGGTATTTGAAATAGCTACAAATGTATCATAAAAGACACGAAACATTTGAAAAGACATGTTCAAATTAAAATAGAAAGGGAGACTTGATTTCACATGATAGGAATGAGCCTTGATTTCTTTCTTTGATTACATTTGGCTTTCCCGGTGAAGCCGATCTTTTTTGACATGCGGGAAGGGAATGCTAAGATTAGGCTTAGACCACTCTTGATTTATTGCCAATTTCAATTTGGAATATAATATATATATATATTTAATTGGCTAGACTAATATAATACGGTAAAATATCAACGGTAATTTTCGGCTTAAAACAGAAATTGTCGAAAACAATCGGTAAAGTCTAAAATTATTTTCATTTTTGTTTTCACTAAATACTTCCACTTTTGTTTTCATTTTTTGGTATATCATTTCCAACTACTACGATCGAGAGAAGTCAGAAACGAACCCCGGTTATCTGATAAATTCCGTTTTTGCTTTCATTTCTACTTGATAGCATTTTTCGGCAGTCCCATATCCTACCTTCCTTTGGTTACTTGTTTCCCCAACGATTACACGGGAGATTTTTTCCATAGGGCGCTACTACAGAATCGCAGAAAACAGACACCCCATCACAGATGCGCGTGGGCCCAAAATCTACCCTAATTGTTTCAAAAAAAAATCTACTCTAATTCAAATCACGCCGTGACGTTAGTAGCTTTGCACCACTTCAACGCATTGCCTGCTACGGCCCCGTGACACAGCGTTAGCTGTATAGTGATTGGACGTGCCGTTAATGTTACTCTCACGAAACCAAACGACCAAAATAGATTTGGAGGCGAGCCACAAACCAGGGGCACTCGTCAATTTCTATTCTGCTTTGAGCAGAGAGTAGCCATCAGTTAGGCCAGTATTTCTCTCATTTATCCGGTGTATATTTGTCCCGAAAATATTCTGAAAGATATGTGGATCATATGTTTAATTATTTTCTAGACACGTAGACGTCACCTTGGTTGGCTCACAATACTGTGCTGACACGTTGGTTGACTTTTCGTGCCAAACAAATGGGATATGTACAACACCCGTCACAAAAGGCTATTTTTGCAACAAAATATAAAATAAGGAGTTTTTTCTGATCCCGAATAAGTGATGGATCTATTTTCCTTTCAGAACGTAGTACGAGATTAACGATGAAAGAATAATTTACCGTAAATACAACGTCTATTGTGGTCTGAGACTTTGAAACTGATGGGTTGGTACCACCACCAGGAACCTAAAAAGTTGAGCTCTCTGTTTACAAGTGAAAGCTTTGTTGATCACTCATCAACCTATCTACGCCATGCACAACTGTATATATAGACCATATGTCTCGGCAATTCTCAAGCTCCTGTGCTAGAATGGGGAGTGACCGACAACGCCATTTGTGGTTGTCCTTCAGTCTCTCAAGAAGGTCGCTGGAGTAGGCCGGAAGTGACATCGTCCGAAGCTTGTACAAGGTATTGGACAGTCCATATATGGAGCACCCCCCATGTTGTAAATCATCAGTTTATTCTGAATAATAAAGAGAAGCTCGACACTACATATGTCTTTGCTTTTTTGTCTACTTGTGTTTGAGAGGAGCGTGAGGGAAGAGTTTTCGTGTGCCGATTATGCTTTACAACACATTCCACCCTTATACATATGTGGAGTATTTTCTTTTTGGTTATTTTCTTAATTTTATATACATTGTTAACTTTATGTACGGTAACTTGTACAAGTTGATCTATGAACAAAGAGTGGTACTCACCTACATCTCTGTTTTGTCTACTTGTTGAATTGCTGTGTTTGAGAGAGACCAGCTGAGAAGGGAAGTTTCCATCCAGTGATCATACATACCATTGCGTAACACATAAAAAAACAAGATCAGAAAGATGCACGTGGTGAAGGAGACTACAAGGCTACCCAAAATGTTCCTAGTGATTTGGATCTTGTGACCGGTCGGTCATCAGTTAGGTCCCCTTTCATTATCACGAGGTTGGAAAATCTGAAAGTAGACCACGGATTCATCATTCCTTCCGGAGTAATAAAATATGAAACGAGATGCGATGGCTACCACAATTCGACAACTCTATAAATTCCACCGGGCTGTTACCACACGGCATTTGGGGCGAGGCAAACTCCAAAGGACCAACAAAGCCAAGATGAACATATTACGCTCTCCGTCAGCTGCTGCTAGTGCTACTAACCTTCGGCCAGCACGATCCCGCTGTGCGCAGCTCCTGCCTCCACGCGCGCTGTGGCCAGAGTCGCTGCCGCGGCACGTGGCGGTGGTGATGGACGGCAACACACGGAGCGTGGGCCCAAAACGTGCTCCAATTCAGGTCACGCCGTGAGTTGGTAGCTTTGCACCACTTCAACGCATTGCCTACTATGGCCGTGCCGTTAGTGTTACTCTTACGAAACCAAACGACTAAGATAGATTTGGAGGCGGGCCAATATTTCTCTTGTATATCAAGTATATATTTGTACCGAAACAGTTCAGAAATATATGCGGACCATACGTCTAATTATTTTCTAGACACGTAGACGTCACCTTGGATGGTTCACAAATACTGTGCTGACACGTTGGTTGACTTTTCTTGCCAAGCTAATGGAACCTGCTATGGGATGTGTACAACACCTGTCACAAAAGGGGCCTATTTTTGCAACAAGTAAACTAAATAGTTTTATCCTGATCCCCAATAATTGGGATTCATATCCTCTGCCTTTCTCCTGCTATGGCAAACTTTGCCATGCCTAATAATCAATGGTGCTGGTGCTGTGACAAGAACAAAGCAGTGTCAAACAGCCAGCAGGAGACAAAATCACCAAGGTGAAGAGTAGTGCCCACCTACATCTGTGTCTTGTCTATTTATTGACTGGTGCGTTTCAGAGAGACGTGAGAAGTGAAGTTTCCACCAGGTGATACCATTGCATAACACATAAAACAAGATCATCACGTGATGCAGGAGATTACAAGGCTATACAAACTATTCCAAACAATTTGGATCTTGTGACTGGTCGCTTATCAGTTGGGCCCCTTTCATTATCTGGAGGTTGGAAAATCTGGAAGTAGGCTACGGATTCATCATTCCTCCCGATCGACCTCGTAAACGAGATCCGAAGGCTACCACACAATTCGACAACTCAATAAATTCCACCGGGCTGTACAGTTACCAGACGGCAATGCCGCATTTTTGGCGTGAGGCAAACTCCAAAGGATCAAGATGAACATTCCCATGTTACGCTCTCCGCCTGCTGCTGCTACTACACTTTGGCCAGCACGATCCCGTCGTGCGCGCCTCCTGCCTCCACGCGTACGCGCGCGGGGTGACATGGCCGCCGCCGATGCGCTTCTCCGGAGCGGGCTGCGGCCAGAGTCGCTGCCGCGGCACGCGGCGGTGGTGATGGACGGCAACACGCGGTGGGCGCGGGCGAGGGGGCTGCCGGCGGCGGACGGCCACGCCGCCGGCGGGCGCAACCTGGAGCGGATCGTCGGGCTGTCACGCGCCTGGGGCATCCGCGTGCTCACCGCCTTCGTCTGCTCCCAAGAGAACTTGAACCGCCCCAAGGCATGTCTCGTCCCTCTGAATCTCTAACCTACCTTTAGGCGTGTCGTCGAGCTTGACCTGGTTGTTTTTTTCTTAAAAAAAAAAAAAACTGTAGGCCGAGGTGGACAGTATGATGGGCTTGTCCGAGTGGCTGATCGGCGACAACGTCGACAAGTTGTCGAGGTACAGCAACATCCTTGGCAGTATATATTGACACTGTGACACAGTCACACATAATTAGTAGCACAGCACATACCATACTACAATTTTTTTTTTACTTTTTTTTTTTGTACACAACACAGGCAGGGGATCCGGCTGCAGGTCATCGGCGACTCCTCGAAGCAGCCAGCGTCTCTGCAGATGGCCGCAAAGCAAGCCGCGGACGCCACAAGGAACAACTCGCAGCTCCACGTGATGCTGGCCATCTGCTACAGCGGGCGGTGGGACGTGCTGCAAGCGTGCCGAGCGCTGGCCCAAGAGATGCGGGCGAACGAGCTCAGTCCGGACGACATCGATGAGTCCATGCTCGCCGCCAAGCTGGCCACCAGCGCCGCCGGCGAGCTCGCCTGCCCCGACCTGGTCATCAGAACCAGCGGCGAGCTGAGGCTCAGCAACTTCCTGTTGTGGCAGTCGGCGTACTCGGAGCTCTACTTCACCGACACCATGTGGCCGGATTTTGGGGCGGACGAGTACCTGCAAGCCCTGCGTTCCTTCCAGACCAGGGATCGGCGATTCGGGCAACAGAGATTCTAGCTGGTCTCAAGGCCACAAATAATGTCTAATAATATGACTCTTTAACCGGTAATTAATTGCTAGTATATTCAAATATATGTAAGATGCAGAAACTTGTAATATCATAAGTAAATCTAGTATTATTGCCACTTCTTCGAAAAGTTAGATTGAAAATATTTCAAGAAATATTAAGGGTGTGTTTCATACGGCTCCAGATTCACCGAGAATCAGAAACGTTTTAGTTTCAACCCAGAAACATTTCATAGCCTGAAACAGAATCATTTCAGAAATCGTTTGGCTATTTTCTGGATTTAGTTTCAGTATAGGGAGGAGGATTGAAATGACACATGTACCCTTGGATGAGCTATATTGTTTTGCCACATAATATCATGAATGAAGTTTTTTAATATTTGTTCTTGATTTTTTTATGGTTTGCATAAACAAATTCTAATATAAAAAACCATCCCATATAATTGATAAAAAAAAAGAGCCCACCCCACTATCCCATCGCAGCCCACTACTTGCTCTACATCTTAGCCCGCTAGGCCCAGCCCACCACAGCCTCACGTAACTGCTCATCTTCTTCCTCCGGTCGAACACAGAACGAAGAAAATAGAGAAGACAGAGGATGCAGTGGAGCGGGGGCTCCGGCGACTAATCGGAGGAGAATAATTCAGGGAAATGATCTACGGATCAAGAGCAACCCATTTTTAAGGTTAGATTAGAAGGATAAATCTAACAGTCCGATCCACAGGATCATTGTCCCACGGTGCTGTTTAAGCAAACACGAGATAATACCAACACTTGCGATACATTTTACATTATTTATATTACAAGAAAGGTTCAGAGTGCAGCGGACATATTACAGAAGAGCGGAAGCGTAACCGTCAAGTTCAAAACACGTTTGATACATAACAGTTTCAACTCTCACGATAAGCAGGAGCAATAATCCGAACCCGTCCGGATTATCACTTTAGCAACACTTTCACTGCGGCGGCACATCTGTCTCCCACTGGGCAGACCATCCTTCGGGGACTTGCACGTCCTACGGGAGTACGCCTTCGGGAAGTTCAACATCTGTACTAATGAAAAACACAATGGCACAAAGCCTGAGTACTAATTACTCAGCAAGTCTTAACCGGCAAATAACTCTAGACATGCAAGGCCGACATGGGAGGGTTTCATTTTTAAATGACTTGCACTTAAGCATAGCTAAGCCTTGCTATCAACTTTTAGCCATCTTTTATCTTCCTTATTAAACAAGAATATAAGTGAGCCTAACTACCATCAAGCATCAATAAAATATGTAACATAAGCAGGATCTAAATATCATAATAGTCTAACTCCAAACACTATAACCATCATCCATACTCATCATTCTTAAATGTGTGCTACGTGATGACTCAATTCACAAGCGGGTATTCATTACTGCGAGGGACAGCGACTGCAATCGATTTATACCAGCTGGCAAAAACCCGAGGTACACGACGTATATGCACAAAAGTCATATACGACAGCCTTTCACAAGAAAATAAACACCAAGTACGGCGCTAGTCTCAGCGATTGGGCAGCCGTTCCACCAACGGTACCCAGTACCTCCCATGGCTTGAACCTGCCCAATCCATCTATACAGGATACCGCACAACGATGCCACCGTACAAGCTACTAAGTTTGCTAGCTCCCATAGCACTAGTATGTACTCGGTACTGTTCAATACTTGATCAAGGGGCCATCCACGAATCGGTCCTTAATCGACTAGGCAGGGCTACAGTAGCCAACACTTCCATGTGTTGCTACAACCTGTACATGCATATTCCATCCTGCCCGGTCTCAACCATTCAAAAACAGTCTCATCATTATCTTTGAGGGGAGATCATCTTTTAGTTGTCATCAAAACCTATTCGATACTACTCATAGCTTTAAGCATAGCATTTTCTATCGAGAACTAGTGTAGACACTTATTCACCATAGGTCATTTGAGACATGCAAATGGATTTCCATTCAACTCCTATAAACTTATGTGCAACAATCATACTAGACTCGCTACATTACGATCTGTAGAAAATTAAAGTTTTCAAAAGGGGTTGTATGATCCGGGGCTTGCTTTGGTTTTCCACGGACAAGTTAGCAGCTTCAACTTCAAATTCCTGCTGGTTTTGATCCTGTTGAAGATTCTCTTCGGCTTCGACTTGTTCATTACCTAAACATGCATAAATGTCCAATTGAAATAAACATACAATAGAGTCGATATGATACGCATGAATGATTCAAATTTGATTTCATTTCAAAGTGATACATACAGTTCTGATTTGCTGATTCAAATTAATTTGAGTTATTTCCTTCATCGACTCTCATGAAGCATTGTTATATTTTGAGTTAACTCATTATTGAGAAGATGACAAGTTTATCAAAGAGAAATTAGTATTTGAAGTTACTTACAGAAATAACTATCATAGTTCATTTCTATGAACAGGACATCTCAAAAGGAGAAGATGAAGCCTTGATTCACATTTTTATGATTTATATTTAATTTACTATAAATTATTTAGTGCATAGATTGTAAAATTTATAAAAGGTTCATCTTTCAGAAACATGGGTTATGGTCTGTACTACTGAACAGAGGGCATCAAGTAGGTCCTAACAAACCTAAGTTTGCATTTTTACCATGCCCACATTAATTACTATGAATTAATTAGTTTTTACCTTGTACCAATTATTCAGGAAAAACTACTCATGAACCATGTTCAACGATGACATCACTGGATATATCTCAGTGAGAAGAGCACAACAAAATTTAGTTTGTAATTTTTGGATACCTAGAACTCCAGATATAGATTTTCGAAGTTTGAATGATTTCTGAACAAGTTTCACTTATTTACGAAACTGCCATTCCTTCATAAAACAGGGGATGCGCGCACGGCGCGCACGGCGGCGGCGGCGTGGCGAGGCTCACTGGCGACGAGGAGTGTACACACTCAGTGAACCCTAGCCTACTCGCTGCTCGAGATGGCGAGGTGAGAGTCTCACCGTAGCGTGCTAGCACCGTGCGGGGGCGGAGGCGGCGATGGCGGGACGGCGGCGGATGGCGGCGAGGTCGGGGCAAGCTGCACAGAGCACAAGAGGCAATCCAACTTGGTCACATGATGCGCATGATGGAGAGTAAGACGCCTAAGGAAGGAATCGACGGTTAAGTTACCGAGGACGACGAATTCCCGAGGTTACCCAATTAGGGTTGGCGATGACTCGTCGGAGAAGATCACTGATTCCGACCGAAAGACTTAGGATCGACGATGATACGTTGTGGAAGTGAGAAGAGGGGGTCTTGGTGGTTCGTTTGTAGGTGGTAGTGTGAGTTGAGGTGGTCGGAGACGACGACGAGCTGGAGCTCAGTCTCCGGCGGCCATGGTGGAGGTGCGCGGTTGTTTCTTGACGTGCAAAGCAGAGGAGTGAATGGGATAGTGACTGGGGATGAATGAGCAGGGGAAAGGCGGCTCGTTCCAATCTACAATCGACGGCAGCGAGAGGTGGCGAGCTGTGTGCTTGCGTGGCAAGCATGCGGCGTCGCTCGGGCAAGCACGGGAGGAAGAAAGATCAAGTTCTGTTTGGCTGACAGGTGGGTCCCACTGCTCTTTCAATTTCCAATTCAATTTTCTTTCTATTTTGTAAAATCCAAAGGAAGGTCAAACAAAGGTCAAACGAGCTTCAAATTTTTCCTGTAAGTTCCAAACAATTTGCACTTCATATTTTTGAACTTAAATTAAGGTACATTGTTAGGAACTGAGATTTAAAATTCAAATAATTTGTTTAAAATTTAAGATTGCTTCATTTATTTAAATGGGTTCCCAAATGCAACTGTTTCTGGGATTTTTAGGAGATTTTTTTTCTGCTAGAAGCTTTTTCATAAATTTTTAATTACTTCTTTTGAAGCTCAAAATTGAAATTTCCTTTGTAAATTTCATCCAAATTTGCCTTCTTTTAAATTTTTCATCATTTTTCTTATAGAATTATTTGATCCCTTTATACATTGAGCTCCATTTACTATTCTAGCTGGATAGAAAATAGGAAAGAGACACCTGGGTGTCACAACAAATCTGGGCAGGGCTCTAGGCGGCGTCGGTGGCTAAGACAAGGAGTCGACCAGAGATGGGCAAACAAGGAACCGGAGCAGCGAATCGGTGTTCCACACCGATTTGGGCGTTTCGTGCTCGTAGTTCATTTTTGCGAATCGTTCCCAGCCGATTCTCCTCCGAAACGTTTTAATCTTTTGCTGTTTGGAAACGCTCCAACCGATTCAGAAACGATTATCCCATCCAAAAGGACCCTAAGGGCCAAGCTTTATATGTGCTAACTGCAAGCAAGTAGCTCATTTGAAATGGAGGGAGCAAAGTAAGCCCCGAACACCCCCCCCCCCCCCCCCCCCAAAAAAAAAGCTCCTACTGATTATTAGATATAATAATATACTACTATTTATAAGATAGAAACAGATTCAGTACAAGCAAATTACAGATAAGGAAAAAAAACAGCCATTGACCAGTCGGTAATTGGTTGGTATTTTTCTTGTTTTGAGCGATGGACAACCATGGAAAATTCTTTCTTCAATAATAGGGGCAGGGTATAAACAGATTTATTGGTAACTGATTTGTCAGTCCATTCCTGAAGTCCTTGCACTCAGTGGCCCAACAACCAGGATCAGTACAAACAAAGCAATTAACCTTCTCCTTGTTCTTCTTCCTATTGAAGGGATTATTTCCTTTGTATTTTGATTATTCTCTGGCGTGTTCTTCTTGTTGTTGTTGTTGGATGCATTGAAGTTTCTCTTCTGCACCATATCGGCGTTACAAGAGCCATCAACTCCTTTCATACGGCTATCTTTCGCCCTCGCCTTCTCTCCTTAACATTCAAAGATACAATGAAGTCAACAACGCTAAACTCTTGTCTCTTATATTTTAGAGAAATGGAAAAAATCCCTCAAGTTCATGGAAGTTTCAAAATGACGCCTCCTGCCACAACACATATTAAGCAACATGCACGAGTGATTTATGTGTACTTTGTCAGTGCCTAAATCACATGAGCTTGTTCTGCCGCAAAACGGTCATCGACCATCTTGCTGTCATACAACTAGTCCATGATATACAACTCACTCCCAGCATCAGAAACACTAAATTGCGCATCAAGTGCATCTCACATGTCTTTGACGAATCTTTTTGCCATGCAGACATCCACAAGACTTTCAGCAAGAATGTTGGTCACGTCGCCTTGAAACAGGTCATCGGCTGCCATGAAGGCATGGACCTCCTCTAGAGTGTACTGCTTGGGTGTCCCTATGGAACATGAAAACTTTTCATACTTGTCTTTTTTTTTTTTTTTTGCGAAGAACAATCCTTGCACGCCACTATTGTGGGCCACAAAAATTGTTCGGTTTCAGTGCAGCACCAAAACCAGTGACCCAAAAATGCCAATCAGTTTTTTCGATTGTTAGAAAATTACGCAAATTATGATGTATTTTCATTCTAAAATATTTAATATATTACTCTATCTATCAATAAATATAGTGTCTATTGAGTTTTGTCCTATTATATAACGTTACTAGTACTATTTTTAGCAGTGTCGTTTTCTTTAGCAGTGTATAAATGCATTTGTAGTAGTTATTTGAAGTGCATAAATGCATTCGTAGCACTTCTTAGTAGTTGTTTGTACTACTACTTCATGCCAAAAACACTAGGGTAGGTAAATGACTGTACTACTAATGTAGCGTTCATATAAGTAAGTAGTTATTAAAGGTACTTTAATGGCAAGCACTATATATATATCGATCTTCTTGGCACATACACATTCGCACCCAAACCAGCAAGCTCCATCCAAGAGCAGGCCGGAGAGATGTGGACGCCATCCAAGCGCATCGTCTCCCTGTTCCTCACCTTCACGCTGGTCGCCACCACGGTGCAGCCCTCCGACGCCATCAGGGTCCTGCAGGCCACGTCCTCCACGAACGCCGATGCAGTGGCCAAACCGACCGGCTTTTCCTTCCCGCATTTCCCATTTCCTCACCGCCGCGGCGCTCCGCCGGCTGCAGGTGACCAGTTCACAGTCGGCCTCCCCTTCCCACCACTTTTCCCATTACCCGGTGCTCCCGGCTTCCCCTTCCCATCGTTCCCGCCACTCTTCCCACTGCCCGGCGCGCCGCCCCTTGTCCCAATCCCTGGCTTACCACCCCTTCCCCCAATCCCTGGCTTACCACATCTTCCTGGCACACCACCGGCTAGCTCAACAAGGTTGTCAGCACAGAGCATCTCGTGGCCATCGTCGTCACTGATGGGGTTGATGCATGGTACAGCGGGACCAGTGCCTCCAATGTCGAGTCCTGCTAGCGCTCCATCTCCGGGTAATTAAGTGTTCCTTCGTTCCTAGAAACAAATAACCTCGTTGGTTTGATCTGAGTTGTGCTAAACCAAAGATTGTTATTATTATGTTTGTGCTTTGGGTTCTGATTCCATCCAGCATTGTTCTGCAGCTCCATCGCCGTACTCAAGGAGTTGAAGTTGACCCGAAGAAGATCAACAAGATCCTTTGATAGTGTGTAATATGGCATATCATGTAATCCTCGAAAAATAATATGGCATATTACATACATTATCTCTGTTAATTTGGAACGAGTTACTTGCAGACCATTACGGTCATTATTCAGAACATCTTTATTTGAACCCATTCTGCGCGAGCAAGCCGACAAAGCCTGTACGTGGTTCGTCCAGGGTCCAAATTCGTCTATGTGGCGCCCAACTCCACGGACTCATTCGTTCAAATTAATCAATAAGACAGACAGTCTGCACCATGTACAAGACACTAATAAGCGAACGCGTACTCAAGCAAAACATCTTCAAGTTTTATCCAGCAATCTAAGAGTGTCCCGTCTGCGTACAAGCGTATGTTTGAATTCTGCAATTTGATAGCAAACTGCACGATATATATCGATCGTCAGGGCGCATACATTCGCACCCAAACCAATCCCACGAAAAAGCACCAAAGCTGCACCGAGATGGTGCCGTCCAAGAGCATCGTCGCCCTCTTCCTCGCCTTCACGCTGGTCGCCACCACGGTGCAGCCCTCCGCCGCCATCAGGGTCCAAGCCACGTCGTCTTCCACCTCAGCCGCCGCCGCCGTCGCCGCCGATCAAGAAGCGGCGTCCACGAACGCCGATGCAGCAGCCAAGCCGACCGCGCCGCCGGCAACACAGGTGCCCGGCGGATTCCCCTTCCCGTTTCTCCCGTTCCCTCTTTTCCCACTGCCCGGCCGCGGCGGCGCTCCGCCGGCGGCCGGTGGTGGTGGCGGCCTGTTCCCCGGCTTCCCCTTCCCTCTCTTCCCGTTGCCCGGCGCGCCGCCGGCAGCCGGTGGTGGTGGGCAGGCTCCTGGCTTACCCTTCTTCCCATTGTTCCCGCCGCTCTTCCCACTGCCCGGTGCGCCGCCGGCTGGTGGTGGTGGTGGACAGGCTCCAGGCTTTCCCTTCCCGTTGTTGCCGCGCTTCCCCTTCCCACTTTTCCCGTTCCCTGGCTTCCCGCGTCCCGGATCACCACCGCCAAGTTCAGAAAACTTGTCACCACAAAGCAGCACCTCGTTGTCGTTGTCGTCGTCGTCGTCGTCGCCGACGCAAGTGACGGATTGTCTGCCGCCGTTGATGAGGCTGATGCCATGCATGGACTACCTCACCAACACCGGCGGCGTCACCGCGCCTCCGAGCACTTGCTGCGATGGTTTCAAGACCCTCGTCACCGACGCGCCGATCTGCCTCTGCCACGGCCTCAACGGCGACATCAACAAGCTCATGCCGGCGGCCTTGGACTTCACGCGCATGATGTCCCTCCCGGCCACGTGCCGCGTCGCGCTGCCGCTGCAGGCACTCGCCCAGTGCGCTGGTAAGTGATAGCTACAACTTTTATGGTACTACTTGTTTTCTTGTATAAGTACTTTCATAGTTATCAGGAGATTAAAGAAATAATGCTGTTGAAAATTGTTTGTGCAGCGGGACCAGTGCCGCCGATATTGATGCCTGCTCCGAGTAGTCCTGCTGCCACCGCTCCGTCTCCAGCTCCGAGTCCTGTCGCCGCTCCATCTCCGGGTAAGTACTTACTCCTTCCCGAAAACAAGTCTCTAATTTCGTTGGTTTCTTCATGATGTTGGTGCTTTGTGTTCTCATTGCATCTTGCATTGCTCTGCAGCTCCATCGCCGTACAAGTAGATTGAAGTTAGCTAAGGTGCCCTGAAGGAGACCAGCAAGATCCTTTGACGTCGTATATTTTCCCTAGTGTGTGTAATATGGCATATGCCATAAGTTGTGTCAGTTAATCTAGGATGTCGTCTCTTGGGTATCCAAAGAGTACGTAGATTCTACGTTTTATGTAAGCAGTGAAATGAGTATCCAAACAGAGCCCTTCGATCTCTGAGTAAAAGATTGATCACAACCTCCATCTTGCGACAGAGTTAATCGATTAGTGCGATGTATGCAAAGTATCGTAACAAAAGTGCCCAGAGACCTGACTAAAATTTGATCGATCACAAGTCAACCTCCACAGAACAACCAATGCAATCCTAACAACTTGTGTGTTTAAGCTCTTTTATCTGAACACGACACCCCCAAATAAGGTACCTTCGGCTACCACCTTACAATAGCCGAACAAACCTTAGCTATTACGTATCCATCCAAAGACATGGCCAACTCAAAGTACTTCCTGCAGATCGCCTCGCTCGTCGCGTTCGCCGTGGTGGCGGCGCCATTATCTGCAGTCAGAGCCGATCATCAAGAAGCACCGAGGCAGATACAATCCGCGCCCGCCCCTTCACCAACCGAAGATCCGCTGCAATTGACATGGCTCCTGTCGCCGGATTTCCCATGCCTGCCGCTACCGTTCATTCCACAAATCGTGCTGAATCTCTGCCACGTCCTCTTCCCGCCCTCACCGTCGCCGCCATCGCCGGCGTCAACGTCGTGCCGGCCAACGCTGCTGTCGCTGATGCCGTGCGCCGGCTTCCTCACCGACGCCGACGTCTCGGGGCCTCCAAACGCCGCCTGCTGCGACGGCGTCGGCCTGTTCTTCACCGACACGAAAAGGCCACCATTCTGCGTCTGCCACGTCGTCAACGGCGACGTCGGTCGGCTTTTCGGCGCGCCCGTGAACGTCACGCGCGCGGCCACCCTCATGCCGGACTGCAAATACAGCTTACGTTTCGACACATTGACCGAGGTCTGCAACAGGAACAGTAAGTCTGCAAATACAGCTTACGTTTCGAGACAATAGACTTTACTATGCTTGGAAAAAGACTAATCTTCTGGCTTTGAGCAGGTGACAACGTGCCACCAATGGACCGTCCGAGACCTCCGCCCCCTGTCACAAGAAAAATTATGGCGCCACCGCAAATGCCATAGGACACAAATTTTTTTTTTCCAACATTAGCACTGCGAATTTCGTTCTGCAGTTGATAAATAGTTCTGTCGTTTTGGATCATGCATGGATTCATTATTTTTGTAGTGTAGGGTGCTTCAATTTGTTTCTCTGCTCTGTCGTCGTCATAGCTGTATGTATTAGGGATGAGTTACAACCTCATTCTCCAGTAGGAAGTCATATGCACACGCACGTCTTTCATATGACGGGATATGTCATTTGAATTATGCAACCGTAAACAAAAGTTGTAGTACCCGATGAGATCTACAATTACTTAACTGATAGTTTTATCGTTTTAAGCCATTGACATGTTCAAGTAATAGTTTAAAGATCAGGGTCAATTGGGAACACATATCCTATTTTTTATTATCATCAGCATTGTAAAGTTGTATAACTGTCACAAAGGGCTCTCAGTGAACGAAAAGGCTACACACACGACTTGTTATTACATCTGCCGTGTACGACCCGATCGGTCACCAGCATGCATGTATCCTGCTGAGTGAAACTGCTCACACCGTGATTTCCTCGCCGTGAAGCCGCATGCATCGAACTGGTCGTAAACGGCAGTCGCACACGGGTGTCGTGTGTATAGCGGCGTTCCTCAGTGAAACAAAAAAAATAACTCCCTTGAACAATTATACATGTGAAATTTACAGGCCCAAATGCCAACTTCATATAATTACAAAAAAAAAAAAAATGCCAACTTCATAAGTGTTTTTTCCTGAACCCAAAACTTCATAACTGTTAGTGTACTACAAAGGTGATCGAAGCTATCTTTTAAGGAAATATAGAAAGAGTCGTTAGTCAAAAGGGGAAGAAAATTCTCTGCGTCACGTATGTAAAAGACCGGCTGTGCATCACCGATCGGATTGGCGACACGTGTCCCGTCCGCGCGCATCTGAGCACGAGCCGGCTTGCTCCTCCTCTCAGGCGCGGGCGGCGGTATCGGCGGCATGCTTCACCTCCTGGGCCTGGTGCAGGCGGCATCGGTGCTCTCTTCCTATCGGCCATGGGGGATGACGACTCCTGGTGCGGCCGTGGAGGTGGCCACGGCGCCGGCAATCACATCGAAGTACTCTTCCCAGTCTCGAATGGCGGTCTGGCTACGGGGACGGGGTCCCTGCCTGGCTGCCCATCCTTTCTCTAGCCATTGCAGCTGATCACAATTGCATATAGTGTGTTGGATGATTTGCCTTACCGTTCGATCCTCTTAGAATGGACTTTCTCAGTGCAGATGAAAGGAGGCAGAATTTAGTATGTTGTCAATTTGTTGTTCAACCATATACTTGCATATGTATGTGGTCCTTGATTTTAATGGAAACAAGAGGATATATTGTTTCGACAGGATTGATAAACTGTGACGCAGCTATGAAACTGTGACTTGTTTCCCTCTCATATTGTTCCTGTCCCTTGGCTACAGACGACAAATAGAGGCATCTTTCTGAAATCCCAAGATCAGGTCACGATTCCAGTGTAATTTCATTTTCTTATTATCAGTAACTTCAGAACACAGGACTGGATGAACTGGTTGAAAAAGGCTGGTGCTGCTCGCTCTTCCTTGGGAGCTAATTTTCAACGAAATTGACATGGAAGATCACATTGAAAATTTCAGTTGCAACAATGCACTTAACTAGGTTTCAAACTGTCAATGCAAGATTTCATAGAATTATGTTGCAGCTAAAAGCTTTCCAATATCTTATTGTTCCATGGAAACCAAGATGAAGAATAACTTCGATTGATTGGCACGATAACATGAGGACGATGCCCACGACACCGTAACCGCAGTGCTAGCTGCTAGATAACATGAGGACGACACCGTGGACACCGGCGCAAAGGAGCAGGACTACGCCGTGGTCGCCCGTGCCTGGAGCAAGACTACGCGCGGCGCTGCGGGAAGGAGCAGGGCAACGTCGCCAGTGAAAGAGGAGGATAGTGCCCGCCGTCAACGCCATAGTAAGGGACGAGGAGAGCACCGTCGTCGCTGGCGCTGCCCGCGCATGAGCGGAGCGCACCGACCGGCTCGATCTGGTTCATGGAGGTCTTTCGGCTCCCGATAGTTTTCCATTTCACCTCGAGCTTGGCTCCCTCAGGATGGCTGGGCTGCAGCCGGGGAAAAGATTGGGTAGGCGGGGGCAGACGGCGGAGATCGATGGCTGGGACACGTGTCGCGAATCCAATCCGTACGTGCTGCACAGTCCCCGCTTTGCATCACGCACGCAGAGAATTTCTTTCCGTCAAAAAGGGACATGCTCATCTGTTCGAGACAACAAACTCAGGAACGACGCTGGGAACGATCCGTTCCAGTCACGCAAAGGTTGCGCATATTCTAGTCGTTACAATCATGCAAAGACGATGCAGATTTCACCGTGAGGGAGGATATTGGTTGCAGTCACACAAAGACGGTGAGGATTGTTTTCCATTTTCCTTTTCTGATAGACTGATAGTACTCAGCGCACTACACAGAAGTATTCGATCCTTTATGATAAGCTCCGTCTGTTATGATCTGCACGCGTGCTGACCTACACGACCTACCACCAGCAGTTACCAGATAGTTGTACAAGATGGTGTCTTAAAAGTAGGTAAGTTTGTTGTGGCACCCTTGTACTGTTCTTGTGTGTTTAACTGAACACGACTCTGTCCTATAAATTGGTCGTCTGGCTGTACCCCAAGCTCCACACCAAGCAAGTAATTAACGCAACACGAGTCCTCCATATCGTGTCACAAGATGGCCGCATCCAGCAACTCCGTCGTCCTGACTGCTGCTCTGCTGATCGCCTTCGCCATCGCCGCGCCCAACCTGCAGCCATCCGCGGCGGCCAGGGTTCACGAAGGAGGAGCAGCAGCGGCCAAGAAGGCCGCGGCGAAGGCTGCGTACAAAGAAGATGATGCCGGAGCGATGTTGAGAACCTTCGCCGACCAGCCACCGATCGGCGGCGGCGCCACGGCGGCGCAGCCGACGGAGTGCCGGCCGCTGCTGCTGGGGATGATGCCGTGCGCCGGCTTCCTCACCAACCCCAGGGTGTACGTGCCCGAACGCACCTGCTGCGACGGCTTCAACGCCATGTTCAGAACCGAGACCATCACCTGCATGTGCCACGTCGTCAACGGCGACATCAACAGCCTTCTGCCGGCGCCGATGCAGAACGCGCGCATGCTGCGCCTCTTCCCGATCTGCGGCCACAACATACGAGTCGACCGCCTCGCCGCTGCGTGCCGCGCGAGTAAGTCACACACAAACTAAGCCTTCTGCCTCGTGAACATCTATCTAATAAGGTGCACAGAATATATATATATATATATATATATATATATATATATATATGCGCTATACTACTGATTGATTAAGGAGACTGACATGTAACGTATTATCTGTTGTGCTGAACAGCTATCGTGCCACCAATCGACGCTCCGATTCCTCCGCCGCCGCCGCCATCCCCTCCGGCCCCGGCCCCTCCGACGCCATCCCCTCCGGCACCGACCACGCCGTCACCACCATCCCCTAAGATGGAATTCGCAGCGTAGCCGCCAGCACCATCGGGTTTGTATTTTTTTTCTGTTTCATTCGGCTATCTAGTGAATTGCATCGACATTAAGTGAGCAGTATATTGACATTTTTTTTAATTCTGATCAACTGTGCGCATCTGGTTATGTTGTCTGCAGCATGATGATCGGGAGTTGCAGCTAGAAGTTGAACAATTCGGTAGAAATAAGAGATGATGATTGCGGAGCAGCAATCATAGCGTACAGTGTTCGTGGTTCGTCTGCGTCATCCCCTCGTAGTAGTCTGTCTTTGGGGGATAATTAGTGTGCTCGGAATAAGTTAGTTACATCTTCCGTGAAAAATATATGAAGATGTCATATAGAACATATGTCATCATGTCGTTAGGAGCAGTATCCAAGCAGTCTCCGTTATCAGACGTCAAATTTATCAGAACATATGTAACCCAGCTTGGATAGTATATATACACTATTGTTCACCCAAGTTTGGTTCTGTGTGTGTTCTGATTGCTACATAATTTCTACCACACCAATACCGAAATGTGCGCTCGAAAAGAGAGATTGATCATGCATGAACAACTGAAGAGTAGTACCAGATAAATATATAGTACGGATTTACTACTGGTGGCTATTCAAACACAAATTTTAAGCACTCGCTTAAGCATTTTACCTTCAAACTTGGAGAATCAAATTTTGCCCCCGTCTCATGTACTTGTTCGATTACCCCACCTAGCTAGATGAGAACAACGATCGTGCATGCCTTGTTCGCACGCGCAAACTGTGGGTTTCATGAACCACAGGGGATTCCATTACGGCTGAGGCTGAAACAAACATGGTCTAATGACTAATGTCATCGGTTAGCACTGTCACTAGATTATGATACAATTCTGAATTCTCTGAACCAAGCACTACCATCATGGTGAAACAAGTGACAGAGAAAAAACAAAAAAAAGAACGCCTGTACCCACCCACACAATTGCAGATTAAATAATGAGCGTCATCGAGTTCATGCACACTGCGTTTATCTGAAACGTCTCCCGGTATATTGATCGCATGGCCGTACCTAGCTAGGTAGCTCATTCCACGTACCGCAGCAGCCAAACAATGCCTCCACGAAAGATTCAGAACATGGATTCATCCAAATGAGTGCATGCTGATCGCCTTCACCGTGTCCACGCCAAATCTGCAGCCAGAAACTGCGGCGATCATCATGAGAGTCATCAAATTAATGCCAAGGCCTCGGCCGAGGCAGATCGATCAGGAATGTTAGCACCTCTACTATTCCGAGTCCGGCACCAGCTGATCAAGATGGGCCTCGTCGAGGACAGCGGCCCAACAAGCCAAACCCAAGATACAACGGCCCGGACTGGACCAAGTGAGCGCGAACCGGAACGTAGCTATATAGCGAGAGAGTGCGAGAGGGAGAGCACCAATTATTGTATCTCCAAATATTGTACTCTGATAACAATTCCTTTCTCTCTGGGAACAACTTCTCTCTGGGAACAACTTCTTCCCCAATCCACTCTCCTCTTCCTCTGTTCTTCCGATCATAGATCTCTGCTGCTAACATTTGGTATCAGATTCACGGTCCTCGGAGCTGGAATTGGCTCACGACTACTTCACTCGTCGTGCGAAGATGGCCAGAGCGATAGATCCCACCATCAAGCTCGCGCTGGAGGCGCAGACAAAGGCCTTCGTCGCCGAGCTGGACAAGCGCTTCAACAAGCAGGACGAGAAGTGGGAGGCGCGCATCAGCGCGCTCGAGGTGGCGTCTTCCTCTGCTGTCCCTGATCCAGAAGCTCTCAAGCGGGAGATCGAGTCGTCCGTGGAGGCGCAGATGGCCGCCATCGAGTCCATGGCGGCGGAGCGGCTCGAGCTCTACAAGGCTGCGTTTACTACACGTGTTGCAGCCCTCTAGTCCGCCGCGGCGGCGTTCGAGGCATGGAGACCCCGCATCGAGCACTCGGTGGGCAACATCACGTTCTTCATCGACTCTGTATGCGTCGAGCTTACCAAGCTCAACTCGCAGTGGGATTGCGAGTGGCGCGAGATGGGAGGTTCCAAGCCGGGCATTCTCGGCGATCCAGCGTCAGTGTCCGCACGATTCCCTGCCGGGCCTGATCCTGATGGCCCCGATGGGCATCGCGTCCACAACCTCTCCCGGGACCATGCGTTTGGGTCACCTTCCCAAACCCATGTCCCGGACAACGGTACGAAACCTTTCCGTTCTCGCAGTATGGATTCCTTTCACCAGTTTGATTCACAGATCCCTAAGCATGAGCATCGCCATAGTAGTACTGGGAAGCTACCGAAACTGAATTTCCCACCGTTCGATGGGGAAAATCCTAAGCTCTAGCAGTCGCGCAGTGAGAATTATTTTGAGATGTACTGCGTTTCTGAATCTATTTGGGTTCGAGTCGCTTCGATGCACTTTTCAGGTTCTGCTGCTAGATGGCTGCAACCAGTAGAGCGCAAAATTTCTTCTGCTAGCTGGCCTAGTTTTTGTAAAATGGTGCATGAGCGTTTCGGCCGTGATGAGCACGAAACACTCATCAGGCAGCTGTTCCACATTAGGCAAACGGGTTCAGTCACTGAGTACGTGGATCAGTTTTCCACCCTCATTGATCAGCTTCATGCTTACGAATCTGCACCTGACCCTTTGTACTATACTACTGGATTTATTGATGGTCTTAGATCAGACATTAAATCTGCTGTAATTGTTCAAAGACCCAAGGATTTGGATGCCGCTTGTGTGCTCGCCTTATTGCAGGAAGAGGTGTGTGATGCTGTACATTGGAAGGATCACAAGAAAACTGAATTTCCCAATACTTATAAGTACCAGCATGCCCCTGCAACCAAGATATCTTCTGGTCCTCAACCGCTACTTCCACCACCTCCTCCTCGCCAAGATCGCATTGCAGCGACTGCTATTCCAGAAGACCGAAGAGGTACTGAAGCCGCTCGAGCCCAAGACAAGCTGGCTGCCCTGCGAGCATATCGCATGGCCAAGGGTCTCTGCAAGATTTGCGCAGAAAAATGGGTTCGCAGACACAAGTGTGCTACTGTTGTGCAGTTACATGCAGTACAAGAGCTGTGGGACTTCTTCGAAGATTCTGCCTCTGTTGCTGATTCAGCAAACAATTCGGAAGAGCAGGTCTTCTTAGCTCTCTCCAATACTGCTTATACCGGTACTGATGCTCCTAAAACATTGAAGCCCTGGGGTAAGATTCAGAATCAGGACATCCTCATCCTTATTGATTCCGGCAGTTCGAATTCCATCTTGAGCTCTAGACTGCTGCAAGGTATTACTGGCCTGCAGAAAATGGAAAAGCCTGTCAAAGTAACTGTGGCTAATGGGGAAATCTTGTCTTGCATTGTGTGTTTGCCATCTGCACTTTGGTCAGTTGGAGATATTGAGTTTCAATCTCACCTAAAGGTCCTTCCCTTGCACTGTTTTGATCTTATTGTTGGGATGGATTGGCTAGAGGCTCATAGCCCCATGAATGTTCACTGGGGTGAAAAGTGGATGTCAATTCCCCATGCTGGATCTATTGTTCTGCTACAAGGGCTCACTGCTGAACTGCCAACTCATAATGTACTTCAGTTATGCAGCATTGTGTCTGAAGCCTCTTCTACTCCAGAATTTCAGGATCTTCCCTTTGAAATCAGAGATCTATTAATTGAGTTCACCTCTGTGTTTGACAAACCTACTGAGCTTCCTCCCAGCAGAGATTGTGACCATGAAATTCCTTTAGTTCCTGGAGCTCAACCTGTCAACATCAGATCATACAGGTACCCTCCTGCACTGAAGTTAGAGATTGAGGCTCAGGTCAAAGAGATGTTGGACAAAGGGATCATTCAAATCAGTACTAGCCCATTCTCCTCACCTGTACTGCTAGTTAAAAAGAAGGACAAGACTTGGCGTTTCTGTGTTGATTTTAGACACTTAAATGCTTTATCTGTCAAGAGAAGATTTCCTATTCCTATCATGGAGGAAATTTTCAATGAGCTCTCTAAGGCTTCTTGGTTCACTGGCCTAGACTTGACTGCTGGGTTCCACCAAATCAGACTGAAGCTTGGAGAAGAGTACAAGACAGCCTTTTCTACTCATGAAGGCCATTTTTTTTTGAACGAAAACCGGAGGGGATTCCCCTACGGCACTTTATTAAAGTTAGTTAGAAATAAAAGTACTGAACAAAAGTCCCGGAGTTAGTTACAAAGAGCGTAACCAAGACTCCATGTCATGCCCTACACTATGTTTAGCTCTATGTACAGTTAACTTGAACAAATCTCTAAACTCTTGCTTCCATCTAGGGAAAGACAGGGTGCCACCATTGAAGATTATATTGTTTCGATGCGTCCAAATTGTCCATGCCGCCAAGATTATTACCTCCATATAACATCCATGCGTGAAAAATCTCTTTTGGTCTTCCACCATCTCAACTCTTGTCAAAGATAAATCCCATATAATGTGCAGAGAAGTCCAGCACATCTGCGAGAAAGGACATCCGAAAAATAGATGCTCCACTGTTTCTTCTGTTGTTGTTGCTCCTGAGCATAGCACACATTCAACCGTAGGCACATGACAACTTTTACGGCGTAGCAGGTTTCTCGTATTTAATCTGTCATTTAGAAGTAGCCAGAAGAAAATTCTGTGCTTGCCTTGACAGCAAGACTTCCATATCCATTGAATAGGGGTCGGAGCAGTTGTTTGGCCAATGATGCAGTTATACGCCTGCTTTGTGGAATATATGCCAGATCCCCAAATATAAACCCAGCTGTCATTCTGGTCCTCTTGACGATTCCAATTATTCAGAGTATCCACCAATTCGCCTAGCTGCTGAGATGCAATGACAGATAAAGGCAGCTAGAATAGGCGATTATAATCAGGCAAGAGACTAAGAAACCTTGATACCGAGCAGTTCGGTTCTCTTGCGAAAGAGAACAATTCTGGATAGAAATTTTGTAGTGAGCCGAAGTTCCAGACATCCCGCCAGAACATAGTCGTGTCTCCTTTGCCTACTACTGCCTGGGCATAACCTCTGAAATTATCAAACATCCTGCAAAGTGCACGGCACCAAAAGGATCCTCTAGGTCCCCTTGCTTGAGGGGCCTGTGGAGCAGAGTAGAAAGCTTTCCAGGTAAGATCAACCCACGGGATATCAGCCTTATTAAAGAATTTGTGCAAATGCTTTAGGAGGAGAGCTTGATTCTGAGCTGCAATATTTATGATGCCAAGCCCCCCTGCGATTTTGGTCTCTGAACCTTCTTCCATGCAACTAAACATTTGCCTTTTTTGTGTATTGCTGATCCACTCCAAAGACAATGGCGCCTATATTTGTCCACTTGCTCAATGAATTCCCCAGGCACTTTGATGATTGCCATGATATAAGCAGAGAGTGGTGTCAAGATGGAGTTATTTAGAGTTAATCTTCCTTGATATGATGAAAAGGGTGTTATACCCATCAATCTTCTCTCCATCTTTGTCAAAACGGGCATGAGGTCCTGTACTGTGGGTCTCATAGTTCCCAGTGGCAGGCCTAAATATGTGAATGGCATACTTTCAATCTGACATCCAAGAGTGGCAGCTAGATGTCTGGCCTTTTCATCCTCCACATTTATAGGAACTAGGAATGATTTTGAAAAATTAACTTTCAGCCCAGTTGAATCCCCAAAGCATTGTAATAAACCTTTGAGAAAGAATAGCTCCCTTGTGATTGCTGGCATAATCAGTAAGGTGTCATCGGCATACTGTACTATGGGATATTTCTGTCCATATGAAGTTGCAAGAGGCAAAGAAATGAGACCCTTGTCATGCGCATCATTTATCAGACTTTGGAGCAGGTCGGCTGCCAGCACAAAGAGGAGGGGGGAAAGCGGATCGCCTTGTCTTACCCCCCTTCTACAATGTATTGTCTTCCCTGGGACCCCATTTAGCAAGACTTGAGAGGTGCCTGAAGATAGAATCATAGATATCCATTGCTGCCATTAAGCAGAGAAACCCTTATGCTGTAGCATTTGTAGAATCACATGATGTTCCAGCTTATCAAAAGCTTTTTCGAAGTCCAATTTCAATATCACAATTTCCCTCTTTGATTGGTGACACAGATATAGATATTGGAAGGCCAATGATAAACAATCCTGGATTGTTTTGCTCTTAATAAAACCATATTGGTTAACATGAATGAACTCTGTAATCACTGTCTGTACTTTATTAGCCAAAAGCTTAGTGATCATCTTGATTGGGCATCCAAGAAGTGAAATCGGCCTATAGTCATTTGTGGTTTCAGGGTCAGGCTTTTTGGGCACCAGTGTGATGAATGAACTGTTTATGCTCTGAATATTAATATGACCTTCATAGAAATCATAGAATAGCCTGTAAAAGTCATGACAAATAATGGGCCAACATTTCTTAATAAAATGGCCATTGAACCCATCAGGCCCTGGTGCCTTGTCATGTGGCATTTGTTTCACAATGGTGTCAATCTCTTCCTTTGTGAAAGGAGCATCCAACACTTGGAGATCAATGGGAGATATTAATGCTTGAAGATCAAAGTACATATGGCTTGTTTCAGATTGCCCCAGCCTGTCTTTGAATGAGTTCCATAGGATTGCAGCTTTATGCTCATGTTCGGTGGCAATAGTGCCATCTGCAGATTTCAATTGTGCAATATAGTTCCTTCTGAACTTCTGTGTGGCCACTGCTTGAAATAACTTAGAATTTTCATCCCCAAATTTAACCCACCTTATCGTAGCTCTCTGCTTCCAATAAATTCTTTTTGCCTCCAATAGTTGCAATACATGTTTCTGCAATTGTTTCCTGAAATTACTTTCAATCAGTGAGAGAGGTCTTTGATCTTCTAAGCCATCCATCATACCAGGAACCCAACTGCAGTTATTTATGAGTGTTTTAAGCTTTGACAGCTCTCTGCTCCAAGCCTTGAGTGCTCTTCTGAGATTCTTGAACTTGGCAGATAATAAGTTGGCAATATTGTCCCTAAAATATGGGAGACTCCAACATTGCTGAACTGTTGGCATGAAACCTTCAAAAGATGTCCAGTAATTTTCAAAACGAAATATTGTGGACTTAGGAATATTAGTTTCCATCTGTACCACTAGGGTTACATGATCAGAAATAGGCCTTGACAGTGGTAGCACCATGGTGTTTGGAAATGCCAGTGTCCAATTTGTACAAGTGAAAATCTAGTCAAGCTTTTCTAAAAGTGGATTAATGAATAAGACTCTCAAACCTCTACTCAGTGTCCAATTTGTACAAGTGAAAATCCAGGAAATGAACTGGATTTAATAACATCTACTCAGGAAATGAACTCAAAATCCAGTTCAAGGTGTTAGTATTTGGCCTCTCTGGTGCCCCTGCCACATTCCAAGGAGCAATGAATAAGACTCTCAAACCTCTACTCAGGAAATGTGTCATAGTGTTCTTTGATGACATCCTTGTCTATAGCTCATATTATGCAGCACACATTGAGGATCTCAAAAAAGTGCTAGCTCTGCTACATAAGGATGGCTGGAAAGTTAAGTTTTCTAAATGTTCATTTGCTCAGAGGCAACTAACTTACTTGGGTCATGTTCTGTCTGCTGATGGGGTAGCTACAGACCCATCCAAAATTGAATCCATAGTTAATTGGCCTGCTCCTACCAATGTGAAGGAACTGAGAAGTTTCCTTGGTCTTGCCAGATACTACAGAAGGTTTGTGAGAAATTATGCTGTCATTTCCAGGCCTCTCACCTCCCTGCTCAAGAAAAACACCCTATTTATATGGACATCAGAACATGATACTGCTTTCAATACATTGAAGTCAGCCTTGACCTCTGCCCCTGTGCTAGCACTGCCAGATTTTGATAAGCCATTTTGTGTTGAAACTGATGCAAGTGGATCTAGAGTAGGAGCAGTTCTGATGCAGGACAATCACCCCATTGCATTCATAGATCTTGGGTTCCCCAATCCACTCTCCTCTTCCTCTGTTCTTCCGATCATAGATCTCTGCTGCTAACAAGGAAGCAGTCGGAAAACACTGCCGTCATTCCTGGAGTACCCAAAAGGGTGCCGATCGGTGCTTATGAGACTGGTGCCGTGCAGCGACTTACTCACCAACCCCAGGGGCATAAAGCGCCTAACAGCTGCACCATACTGCGCGCCTTCAACTAATATAAATTTCTGTCTCGTGATGTATTAGAGTACCCAAAAATTCATACATATAAATATATGCTTGTAAGCAAACATACACATAAACTGGGCCTGTGGAGCCTACGGTTGCACTTGCACGCCAATCAAGAAGCCAGCCTCCGCCTGCGGCACAAAACATCGTAGGTTCGGCCATTCTCACTGGGCCTGTGGCTTGATTTGGGTTTGTTCAGGCAGCGCATGGCCCAATTAGCTTTTTAGCTGGGATGCGTCAGCAGCGGGCCGTGTATAGTATTATGAGCTAATTTCCTTCTTTGCTATATCTTTCATTTCCTAAGCTGTTCAACTTATTGTTTTCCCTTTCGTGTGTTGATTGATGATTGCAATATGATTTTTTGCTTCAACTTAGTCTTTTTTATTCATTTTTTTACAATTCGATTCTCTTTAATATTTGGTACTGTAGTTTTGAATGTATTTTGGTGTAATATCTTAGATGATTTTAAATTGGAGTTCTACAGTATTCTGATATTTTTAGATTCTTTAACTTTAAAGTTTTGACCATAGAATCTTATTTTGAATTTATGATATCAGAGGAACCTTTTTTGCTCAAAAGTAATCTAAAAATAATTTCCTAACATCATCAATTAAAATCTAGAGGAATAACGTATTTAAGATGTTCCATTGTATATTTCAATTTTTTCCCAAAGATGAATTTACAATTTTCTAAAACCAAAATTTTAATTGTTTTTTCCGTTTTTAAGAAATGTTCCATGATATAGTGGGGACTATTCAGACATTGAAATAACCTTGTTCCAACATTAGAATTATATTTTTCCAGACATTGGAATCACATTGTTCCAACAATAGATTTATATCTTTTCAGACATTGATATCACATTGTTCCAACATTAGAATTACACTTTTCTTCTATACGTTTTTTCTCAAACATTCCATGATATTTTATTTATTCTTCCAACTGTAAAGTCCCATTGTTCCAGCATTAAAATTCATATTTTTCACGGGATTGTTTTGGAATGCTCCCGGTTATATTTTTCAAACGTTCGACATTACAATGTTCCTATTATAATTTTGTCATTTTATTTTTGCATGGTAAAAATAAAAAAATGATAACTTGAAAAATATCGCACAAATTGGTGCGCCTCATGTCCCTTCTATGTGAACCAAGCATCCTTTAGTGTAAATATGTTTCATTGTAAGAATTAGCTCAATTATTAAAAGGAAATACCTATTTTACTCCATCGAACAGTTCACTTTGTCCGTTCAATCCCCTATTCACCTAAACAATTTAAGTTGGTGCAATTTATTGCCTATAGAAGTTTTCCTTTTTATCATAATACAAGAATAATTTATAGCCCAAACTTTGCATGATGATAGTTCACAAAACAACCTATGTTACAAAAATATATATAACATTTTGGAGATTATTTTGTAAGTATTGTAGCAGATGTTATTAAACTATGAAAATAATCTTGAAAAATATGTCAGAATTATTTTAACATTGGTTGTGTGAACCATCGTCATTCAAAATTTGAGCTTTAAATTCAACCTATATGCTGAGAAACGAAAAATACAAACTTCAGCATGGGGTAAATTGCACCGATTTGAATTGTTGGAAAGAGAAATCATGCCAAGATTTTGTTCAGGGGGTCAAACGGACAAATTGAATGATTATTTGGGGAGCAAAATGGACTTCTTCCATTATTTAAAAGATCATGTTCCTTTGCACAAGAAATGTAGGTTATATCAAACCATACACATAAACTGGATCTGAAATGTCTTATTTTAGCTCTTTTGAAAAAGTTTCATGTTCAACCTTTGCATGAAAATATAGATTACGTCCACCCATACACATAAACTCGATCATTTTTCCTAAATAAAAGTTTGTCTATAATATCTTCATTAGAAAAAGAAGAAAAGCTTTCTCCTTTGAAAACGAGACAATTCAATAATCCAGGTCTAACCTAGCTGATGATGAATATAGCATATACAAATTACACAAACATGACGGCAAGATCCCATGAGTCTTTTTACTGTGCTAGTTAAATTGAATCACAAAAGTTTATTACAACACCTGAAAGATAGATCTCAATTAAATAGATATGCAAGTTACTTACAACCAACGGGAGTAAAAGGATGTACAAGCTATGAAATGCATTCAGGCCATTGGTGTTCTAGCTAGGATGATATCACTTCTGCAATTTTGTGTTTCATCATTCTCGAATATTTTCCCGTCTCATTGGTTCAACAAATAGCAAGAGAGAAACGAACTGTCATGCACTCAGCATTTAAATCCTTTGTTTTGTATAAATGAACTAATATACTTTTACATAGAGTTAGAACAATAGCTATTTCACCTCAAAAAAAAAAAAGAACAACAGCTATTTGGCAGAGCTTAGTTGTGGCCAGGGGTGACCGTGGCGCAACAGCCCCACCCCTTCCACCAGTGGCTACTTTATACACAATAACATCATCTGACAGTTGTGTAATAAATTATTGTTTGTAACTTCCATGAAAGAATTACTGAATATTAATAATACTTCCATGGAAGTTACAAACAGTATTTTTTCTGTTTGCAACTATTATTTGCATTTCTTCTTGCTGTCTGGGAGAAGCCTTAAAAGTTAGACCGTGATAAAGAAGAAAAGAGAACAAACGGTAATGAGTTAGTAAATTTAAATAACTCTTTTTTTTCAATTGATAGTGGTTACCTTCCAGGTGATATTCTTCCTTAAACACGAACCACAAAAGGAAAAACCAAGAAATAGCCCTTTTTTAATGTGCTCTGATTGACTAAACGAACACTTCACAGTTTCAAAGGGATGAAAAAAAGACAATTTGACGGTAGTTGAACAAGAGATAGCTAGCTTGGGTGTAAAAACAAAATGACAAATCAACGCAGTTACTTGAGGTTGAATAGACTAAGATTGGAAGTTGCTGTAATTGATAATGGTGCTCCCGCAGCTCCTAATAACAAAATTTTCCACTATCACAGAATGAGGTGAATGCCAATTAAATTTAGTTGGTTAAATTTTGATGCGGGGGATTGCCCGATCTTCTCGTCATAGGATCTGAGGATAACTTGACCCGTGCAACCTGACGAACCGATGGCAACAACAGCTGCTAGAACAGCCATCTGTGACAAATGATTTCGCCCAACCACACGATTTGGTCGATGCCTAACCTGAACCACACAAGGTAGAGGCAATGCTCTTGCAAATCACAAGGAAACACAAGAACAAGTGGTAGAGAAAACTCTCAATCCTTAAGGGGGCAGCAATGGCACAACCCTAAGGACAAGAGCACTTGGCTTCTCTATTTTCTTTATCTCAAATTCGTGGTTAGGGTTTCCACCAGGAGTACAAATGCTATTTATACTAGGAACATCCCTCCTAGTTGGGCTGGGAGCCTTTCAAATAAGCCCAAGTTTGAAACTCATGGGCCTGGAACAGTCTGTACAAAAACATGCATAACTCCTTGCACAGAGCATCAATGGACATGTCGTTTGTTGCATCGGAAAGTAGATTTGATAAGCTTTCCATCCATATATAACACTTGGGGTAGAAACTGTCAGATGGATACAGAATTTGACGTGAAGTTGAAAGTCAGAATCTGTGCATCAGCACTTCGACTCCATCTTGCTCCCTTTGGACTTCAAGTGGCTGTTCCGTCCATGGCCTGTGCTTCAAACCTGAGGACACGTAATGCACCTCCATTAGGTAGTACATGATTCTTAGGAGAGACATGCTCACATTCATTAAGGAATAGATTCACCTCATTGTTGTAGTTGCTTCTTTCTTACCCGAGTCAATGTCCCGTTGTAGACAATTTTGTCTTGTTCAGCATGCTCATCATTGATCAATGTGTTGTCATCATTGATGTCCTCATCATCCTCCCCTTCTCGAAAAGGAGTCAACCTCGACTCTGATTCTTTGTTACCCAAGAAAGGAGACAAATCAGCAACATTGAACGTGTTGCTCACCGCATAATCATTTCCGGGAAGCTCAATCTTGCAGGCATTATCATTTATCCTTGCAAGGACCTTGAATGGCCCATCTCCATGAGCCAGCAACTTCGACTTTCTTTTCTCTGGAAATCTGTCCTTCGGATATGCACCCAAACAAAGTCACCGGGCTTAAAGATCATTTTCTTTTGGTTCTTGTTTGCTTTCACAGCATAGTACTCAGATTTCTTCTCGATCTCTTGCTTGGTCTTCATGTGGATCTTCTTCACATATTCAGCCCTCTTGGAGGCTTCCATATCAGCACGCTTGATGTGTGGAAGTGGCAGCAAATCGAGTGGTGTAATTGGTTTGAAACCATACACAACCTCGAACGGACATATTTGGGTTGTTGAGTGGACTGCTCGGTTGTATGCAAACCTAACCTGAGGCAAGAAATCCTCCCATTCCTTGAGATTCTTCTTGATCATTGTCCGCAGCAGCATGCATGGACAATGTGTGATTCACCGCCTCCATTTGCCCATCAGTTTGTGGGTGACAAGTTGTTGAAAACATCAACTTCGTCCCAAGCTTGGCCCACAAAGTCTTCCAAAAGTACCTCATGAACTTCACATCACGGTCTCAAACAATGGTCTTGGGCACACCATGTAGCCTCACAATTTCCCTGAAAAACAAGTCAGCTACATGCGACGCATCATCGCTCTTATGACAAGGAATAAAATGTGCCATTTTAGAGAACCTATCCACCACAACAAAAACTGAATCCCTCCCCTTCTTAGTCCTTGGTAACCCCAACACAAAATCCATGCTTATATCTTCCCAAGGTGCATTTGGAGAAGGGAGTGGAGTGTACAAACAATGGGGGTTCAGTTTTGATTTAGCCTTGTGGCATGTGGTACATCGCTGCACCAACCTCTCCACATCACGTCTCATCTTTGGCCAATAAAAATGATCACTTAGCAGCAAGTATGTCTTTTCTCTCTCAAAGTGACCCATCAATCCTCCCATGTGTGATTCCTGCAACAAGAGCAAACAAATGGACGAATCTGAAACACACAATTTGTTAGCTCGAAACAAGAAACCATCATGCACATGGTACTTGTCCCATCCTTTCCCACCTTGACACTGTTCTGCAAAATCAAGGTCAGCAGCATATAATTCCTTCATACTCTCTAGTCCTAGGACCTTGATCTCTAATTGATTAAGCAAAACACTCTTTCGAGATAAAGCATCAGCAACAATATTTTCTTTCCCCTTTCTTGTACTTGACAACATAGGGAAAAGACTCTATGAATTCAATCCACTTGGCATGTCTATGGTTCAGTTTTGCTTGGCCCTTGAGGTATTTCAAAGTCTCATGATCAGAATGAATGATAAACTCTTTAGGCCAAATGTAATGTTACCAAGTTTCAAGCACACGCACAAGAGCATACAACTCCTTATCATAAACCGGATAATTCAGTTGAGCACCACCAAGTTTCTCACTAAAGTATGCTATGGGTTTTTCTTCTTGCATCAAGACACCTCTTATGCCTATCCCACTAGCATCACACTCTATCTCAAAAGATTTGTTGAAATCAGGCAAAGCGAGTAATGGGGCAGAAGTTAAACAATTCTTAAGCTCTTGAAAAGCTATTTCTTGTGACTTACCCCACACAAATTCAACACCCGTCTTGGTGAGCTCATTCAATGTGGCTGCAATGGTGCTGAAATTCTTCACAAAGCGCCGATAGAAACCGACAAAACCATGAAAGCTTCTCACTTGGCTCACATTGACAGGGGTAGTCCAATTCTTGATTGCCTCAACCTTAGACTCATCCACCTCTACTCCCTGACCTGAAACAACAAAGCCCAAAAACACAACTTTGTCGTTGCAAAAGGTGCACTTTTCCATGTTAGCATATAATTTTTCAGTTCTAAGCACCTCCAACACCCTTTGTCAAGTAGATCTTGTACTTATCGCTGAATTTCCTTTGTTTCTTCGGGGTTGGTGCGGTATGGTGGCCGGTTTGGAAGTGATGCTCCCGGAATGAGGTCAATTTGATGTTCAATGCCACGAAGTGGAGGTAGACCAGCAGGTATCTCCTCCGGAAACACATCATTAAAGGCCTGCAACACATTAGAAACAACACTAGGAAGAGTGGTTATGTCATTAGTGGAAAGAATGGCATCCTTGTACAGCAGCACAAAATGCACCATGTGGGTTGTCTCTCACTTCTCTCATTCCAGATTTGGTGGCTAGCATCTCAACTCATGTTTGGCTTGTGGCACTCACTCACCGATTTATGGACAACACTCATATCTTTCTTTTTCTTCTCTCCCTCACTCAACTTTTTTTGCGTGTTGGCTGCTATGATTTGGTTAGGTGTCATGGGCAACAACTTGATTCCTTTCCCTTTCCTCTTGAAAGCAAAGGTGTTATCATGGCCATCATGTAAAGCATGCCTATCAAATTACCATGGCCTTCCCAAGAGTAAGTGACAAACGGTCATGGGCACAACATCACATTCAACAGTGTCGGTGTAATTATGTATGCTGAAAGTCACCCTCACCATATATTGCACCTTAACATCTCCACAATCGCTTAACCATTGAACATGATAGGGGTGTGGATGTTTTATCATGGTCAGCCCCAATTTCTCACACATCTCTTTGCTAGCAAGGTTGTGGCAGCTGCCACCATCAATTATCAACTTCACCAACTTGCCATTGACCTTAGCTTGGGTATGGAATAAGTTGAACCTCTGTTCTTGTTCTTTATCCTTGAGCTGGACACTTAATGCCTTGGTACCACAATGGTGTTGCCGGTCTCAAAAGGATAGGCCTCATAGTCACCACCTTCACTTTCTTGTGCATCACCAAATGTTTCATTTTCAGCAAGAAATTCACACTCATCTTCACTAGCTGAATCATATCCTCCTCCTTCCGTAACAATCACAACACGATTGTTATGACATTCCCTCAACACATGCCCTCGGCCTAAGCATTTGAAACATTGAATGCCACTACTCCTTGATGTGGAACCGGCTAGACCATTGGACTTGTTTGGCGTTTGCCGAACAGATTTGTCATCCTTTGGTGACGGAGTAGATTCTCCAACAGTGGGGGACTGAACCTTGTAGTTGGTGCTTGAGTTGGATGAAAACATGCCACGACCCAAATCAAAGCTTGCTGATTTTGGAGCACTTGAGGAGGCTCTTGAGCTAAATGTTGTAGGCTAGCTTGGTCTAGCATCATCTTACACTTGCCTTTCAGCTTTTTGTGCAATGTGCACAAGCTCCACTACATTCTTGTAGGTCTGAAATTCCATAACACGTTTGATTGGCTTGTTAAGGCCAGAGAGAAAACGTGCCATGGACTGCTTTTCATCCTCATGCACACAAGCTCTAATCATAGCTTGCTCCATCTCCTTGTAGTACTCTTCCACAGATTTGCTTCCTTGCTTCAAATTCTGCAATTTATCAAAGAGGTCACGTTTGTAATGTTTTGGAACAAAACGTGCTCTCATCTCTCTTTTCATTTCAGCCCATGTTGCCACTGGAAGCTCACCATTCTCCTCTCTTTGGTTCTGAATTTGCTCCCACCAAATAAGAGCATATCCATCAAAGTCAAGGGCAGCCATATGCACCTTCTTTTCCTCTGAATAATTATGCATCCTGAATATCTTATCAATCTTCAATTCCCATGTGAGATATGCATCTGGGTCAGATGTGCCTTCAAACTTGGGCATGCTGAATTTTAGCTTCCTAAACTTCTCTTCATTGGGCTGATGGTTGACATTGTGAAATTGACGCTGGAAATTCTCATTTCGATGCATCCTAAAAGTATCTTTTTGTTCAGTTTCAAGTGGAGTACCATCTCCACGCCCACGGCCTCTCCCTCGGCCAAAACCAGCAGCACCTCCACCACGCCCTCGCTCATGGGCGTTCTGTTTCGCAAACTCTTTTTGCTGCAACCGGTTTGTTATTTCCTCATCGGTCTCATCAAGCTCTTCATCATCAATATCTGCGCCACCATCTCCCTTCATGGCTTTCACAACTTCAGCAACCATGCTAGCTTGGATATTGCTCATATTTTCATTGAGTTGCTTGTTGAAATCTTTGACCAATTTTTCTAGTTGCTCTTCTGTGACATAACTTGGCTTTTCTCCATCTTCATCACCTGCCATGGTTAGTTGGAGGGAAAACGTCCAATAAAAATTATATATTTTGGTGGAAATCACTCAATCTCACCTTCTCTTACCACTGAAGTCTTATGCGTCCTTGCTGAAATGCACACTGCACAGACCTTGGTGGTGGTAGTCACGATAAAAGTGATAGATCAAGCGAAATCAAAGTCACAGAGCATCCCAAAACATAGGCTTATATGTGGAGTTTGGAAGGTTATGGATGTGGTATGCAAACTCAAACTTCAAGCTATTGTAAGGTTAAGTAAGAATCCAACCAAGATAACAAAGCCTAGTTGCTGAACTGAAATCAATTCAATATGAAGACAAAGTTTATCAACTCACACACAAAGATGGTGGAACTTAATGCAGTCAAGGAAATGAGCTAAACTAAATGTTCAGTTCAAGATACAAAGCTCAATGCTACAGAAGTTATGGAGAGACGCTAGCTGATTGCTCAATAACAAAGGGCTACAAGATTTGCACAAATGATAACTATATGTGGTCTCGGCACTTGATTCTTTTCTTTTGATTCTTTTCCTTTTCTTCTTCTTCTTCTTCCTTTTTTTATTTCTCTTTTTGCTACTGAGATCAGCACACTAGATTGTATACAAGCAAGTGTTTGCAATTCAAGCAATTTTCAGATTAAGTAAAGTGCAAAGCCCTTGAGCAACAACCTACAGCTAGTGTCAATAGGTTCAAAGTATTCACAAAGGATGAATTGGGTTCAATTCTTGTGCAAAAATTCAGATACACATGAAACAAAGACTTCCACAAGGTTTCAGCACATTGAAATTTCAGAAAGCAGTGATACTGAAAGTTTTCGTAGAGAAATCTGAATACAACTTCAAGATCGCAACCTTAGCCTAGATTATTCTGATAGACCTTCAAGTAAGCTTTCCAACGAGCACAATAACACCTAAAATGAGTTGCATGAAAGAGTTATGCTTGCTTTGATGTCCCCTGCTCGAACTACAGATATGAGCCGAAAATGACTTCAGAATGAAACTTGACTTGACCAAGAACACAAGAACGAAAGGGGAAACAGTAATAGATGAGGAAAACAAAGGGGAAACACAAATCTTGATGGGGAACAACAAATTAGAGACGGAATACAAAGGGAAACACAAGATTCAGCAACCAAACTTGATCTATTGGACTAGAACTTAACCAAACTCACTGAAATTTCAGATCGGGTTATGGGTAGTGGAAATTTTTGGGATTTTCGGTTTAGGACAGCAAACAAACAAGAGTAACTGAGGGTAAAGATCCTACCGAGGAAACTATAGCTCTAAATACCAAGATGATGCGGGGGATTGCCCGATCTTCTCGTCGTAGGATCTGAGGATAACTTGACCCGTGCAACCTGACGAACCGATGGCACCAACAGCTGCTAGAACAGCCACCTGTGACAAATGATTTTGCCCAACCACACGATTTGGCCGATGCCCAACCTGAATCACATAAGGTAGAGGCAATGATCTTGCAAATCACAAGGAAGCACAAGAACAAGTGGTAGAGAAAACTCCCAATCCTTAAGGGAGCAGCAATGGCACAACCCTAAGGACAAGAGCACTTGGCTTCTCTATTTTCTTTATCTCAAATTCGTGGTTAGGGTTTCCACCAGGAGTACAAGTGCTATTTATACTAGGAACATTCCTCCTAGTTGGGCTCGGGGCCTTTCAAATAAGCCCAAGTCCGAAACTCGTAGGCTTGGAACAGTATGTACTAAAACGTGCATAACTCCCTGCAACGAGCATCAATAGACATGACGTTTGTTGCATCTGAAAATAGACTTGATAATCTTTCCATCCATATATAACACTTGGGGTAGAACCTGCCAGATTGATACAGAATTTGACGCGAAGTTGAAAGTCAGAATCTGTGCATCAGCACTTCGACACCATCTTGCTCCCTTTGGACTTCAAGTGGTTGTTCCGTCCATGGCCTGTGCTTCAAACCTGAGGACAAGTAATGCACCTCCATTAGGTAGTACATGATTCCTAGGAGAGACATGCTCACATTCATTAAGGAATAGATTCACCTCATGTTGTAGTTGCTTCTTTCTTGCCCGAGTCAATGTCCCCTTGTAGACAATATTGTCTTGTTCAGCATGCTCATCATTGATCAATGTGTTGTCATCAGTATTGTCCTCATCAAATTTCATATGCTTTTCACCTTTATGCCGAAGCTAGATGGTGTATCCTTTCGTCATGTGTGCAGCCAAATCTCAGGTCTTTGCAAGTCATCGTCATTATCCTTTGTTAATTGGCCAGAAGCTTTTCAGCTGGCTGGTTGGTTTGATGGGTCACGATGTCTTCTTCGTTAATGGCGAGATACTTGCAGGCCTCCTCCACTGCCTAGGAGCCTTACAAGTAAAATTAAAGTTGTCTGAGAGATAGCGCGATCTCCATCTCTTTTGAAAAAGCTCGGCTCTAAGTTGGACGGTAGCTGGCCTCCGATTAAGTGCATGCTCTGAAATTCAGAAGAGCACAAAATAAAGTAAAGACATGTGCAGATGGCCAGTTGTGACAGTAGCTTTTCCATTTAAAAATTAAAAGACACCAGAAGCTTTCGCTTGCCACCGTTACTTATTGGATATTTTAAAGGTTTTGAGTGCGATGTGAAATAGTTTTGTCATATGCTTTCCAAAACAAGGGATGATTCTACCCGACTGAGACGATGAGTCTGGTTGTAGTATTCCATGGTAATATGTGGCTTTGGGTAAGTGCCTGCGATTACCTGGTAGATGAGAGCATTGTTACTACTGCTGCGATTGCCTGCGATCACCAGAAGCATGTATGATGAAGCGATTACTACGATTACCTACGTCCTGCAACTCTAGTTGTCTCCTTGTTTGAAGTACATGGAAACTCAGAAGGTCCTCGTTCTTGCCTTTTCAAATAATATTTTATACTTTTTAAAAAAAATTGAAGTGTCTTTTTTTTTTTTTGCCTCAGACGTCTCATATATTTCAAACTGAACTGTCGTTGACTGAATCAAAGTAAAAAACTACTACACTGGTGGCTTGTGTACAGTGGAAAATGTATAGCAAAAGCTGTGGGAAGAAATTATGATGCATTGAAAATAGGGAATTTTGTCTACAGGACACTATTAAAGTGTGGTTTTGTCTCTAAGACATGACTAAACTCGATTATGTCTCGTGGACACTGTAAAATTATGATATTTGTCTACAGGATACTATAGCAGGAAAATTGACCATTTTAACTTTTTTCATCTCATTGCACAAAATGAATTAGAACTTGAAACTTAGCATATAAATAGAACATTGTATTCCCTACCCATGTGATTTTTATGGATTGAAATTTGATTGATTTCATAACTTTTCTACCACAAATAATAATTATTTTTAAATCCACACAATGCAAACAATAAAACAAAATATTATAAAAAATCAAATACTTGGGGAACACAATGTTGTATTACTGTGCCAAATTTCATGTTGTGTCACATTTTCTGCGTTGAGATATCACAATTTTGTAGTGTCTACGAGACAAAATCAAGTTTAGTTGTGTCCTAGAGACAAAACCACACTTCAACAGTGTTCTGTAGACAAAATTCCCTTGAAAATAATGACAAGAAAACATACACTCCCTATAAGGATTTCTGGGTGTCGTAAAACACAAAAGATTTAAACTTTGATCAATAATATCTATAAATATATTATTTCAAATGATAGTAGTTGCATACACTACACCATGTCTGCCTTTTTCCGACGCCAAACTGTTGGGGAAGAACATTTATGCTTGTCTCATTAACTGTCGACAAATATGTAGAATTTCGCCGTCAAACGAAGTGTTGGTGTTGGTGCAAAGGGGTTACAGATTATATATATGTCGGCGTAGCTCCATTCAACAGATAAACTGTCGCCATAGAGTCTATGACTGATATAATGTGTCGGTATAAGTTGTTGACATTGGAAGTGCACCTCTCTCTCTCTCTCTCTCTCTGATCTCTCCCTCCCAGGGCCGGCCCTGGAGGGGGGCCAGCGGGGCGGCCGCCTCGGGCCCCCGAATCTGAGGGGCCCCTCTTCTGGCTTGTATATATACATGGACGTATAAGCAGAAGGCCCATGGTGGGCAGCAAACGGGGGCTGTAGGAGGCTGTAGCGCTGGGTAAAAAAAAGAATTCCACTTCGCCTCTGGCTGTTAAGGAAAGCCCACCCTCATAATCGTCTCTGTCATCCAGTGCTAATATTACGGCAATCGGCAACAACAAAGCGCCATTAGCATCACATTTAGCAATTGTTGATTGTCTGTCATCTGCCTAAGGAGGTTTGTATACGGCCCCTACCTTAACTGCTAGGCCTCAGTTTCTAAAGCATGAATATGAGATCGATTAATTGATATTCATCGATATTTTAATTTTTGAATGGGATCATATCAACTGGAGGTATGCATCATGCATTTAAAAAAAAAAGTGAGGAAAGAAGTAACCGAAATGAATCATGTGCATTTTGTTTGAGAGTGATATGAGAACTGTATGGAACCTTGATGTCGTTGAAGATTTAAAGTACATCAAAAAGATAATTTTTATCCTAATATTTCTATTGCTTATCATATCTTACTTATTTTTAGAGAACTATTTAGGGTCCACAATGTCTTGAGAATGGTTGAACGGTGTGACATTGAGAAGAAATAATTGGATGAGATCAATTTTCTTACTGTCATAAGCGGCGTTGCTTATACAAATTTATTTTTTAAAAATTGAGGGTAATGTGTAATCATTTCAAAAGATTTTTTATATCTATAACTTTTTACTAGCAAATTTCACATATAGATATAGTAAATTTTAATTTTTTACATAAAGAGGGCCTCGACTTTTTGATTCGCCCTGGGCCCCCAAAATCTAGGACCGGCCCTGCTCCCTCCCACTGAGTTTCCTCGTGCCTAAGTCCCAAAATTTTCCCATTGTCTTGAAGCCCTAATTCCAAAATTCCACATTGCAGCCGCCCGCCCAGCTTAATCTGCCGGACACATTTGGAGCAAATCAACTTTTCACAGTTCTTTTATACAAACGTGGATGAGATACAATATTAATTATCGTCAGCACTCCATACACAATATTCTAGCTTTTATACACGAACCTGCTAACCTACGCATGCACATCACACACACAAAACTATGCGTCATATGGAGGAACTGATGGTTTCATTGAAGACCGTTTCAAACCGGTGTTGCTCTATGTTGCATCAAATAGCGGACTACTGAACTAGTAGTTTATTTTTATTAAATTAAAAAAATAGGAGTATTCCTTGCTCTCATTCTTGCTTGGATAGTGGCGTCAATCAACTTAATTCTGCACAAAAGTGTTGGGGCCTAGACTTGATCCGCATCATACACTATGTTCTCTTTTTTTATGAGAGAACAGGAGGAGGAAGCTCCCTACCGATTAATATATATATTGAAAAAAGTTTAACAAAATAAAAAAAAGGAGAAAACCAAAAGTGAAAAAGATAAAAAAAATGACTGGTAAATTGTATCCATGGAGAAGTTTTGTTTTAATAGCTTCCTGAAGATGCAGGTGGAAGAAACGTGGACCTTTTCGCACTCTAAAAATGAATAACTCCTCCACTCAAGACATCAGATTTAGAGTTAGAAGAATGGTTCGCACAACTAGCGGCTTCATAGCCGCGTGTCGTTATATTAAGAAGAAAAAGGGTAGACCCTGTACAAACACACAACACCCCACAGCATTCAGACAGAAAACAGTAGGGATACTGCAAGAGAAACACCAACATTCCTGTGCTCCAATCTTCGTTCCTTTTTTTTCAGCCTTACCCTCTTCAGGATGTTCAAGATGTAGATCTGACAGCAGCATCACCATCCCTGTTAATTTGACTCCCGTCACCTTCAACGCCACTTTCAGAGACACATCAACCCTCATATCCGGATAGCATTCTCAAAGTCACCACCATACTGCCCTGGCAAATATCGGAGAAAATAGTACACATACATGGTAAGTGATATCATATTAGAAATGGCGAAGGAGAGAATCATAAAGGCTGGTTTGCCAGGGCAATAGGAGTCAGCTCGGAATCAGAGATTGGCTAGAGCAAGAGCAATAGGAGTCAGCTCTTCGAGCGCAGTTTGAGCGATCCTAGCGGCGACCATGGCGGTAGCGGGGAATTGGTTTACGATGAACGAGAGCAGCAGCAGAACAGATCCTGCAACCCACAGCAAGAACCCGACGAGGCGGTGGTCGCGATGGCCGCGACCGTCACCAATTAGCAATGAGGCGCCCAGCGACATGTACGCCACTGAGCATACGCGAAGCCGCTGAGCCACGTCGCCATTGGCATCGTGCTGGCGCACGACGGCATCAGCTGCCGGCCAGTTTTCGCGACCGAGGCGGAGACGGAGCCAGTTGAATATGGCGACTGCAGCGGCAGCAGCCACCGCATCCATTCTTGGAAGGTGTAGCAGGTGGATCTATCGATAGCACTTTGTTTTAGCTCCATGGCTTGTATTCTCTTATATATAGGCACTACTGCACTGATGTTGTTGCTGGCTAACGCCAGGGGAAACAATTTTTTGCTGAAACTTAGAAAACCTTCCCTTTTTGCAGAAAGTCGCACATGTGTAGGGAGCTTTAGCAACGGGGATGGACGGTCTTGGACTCTTGGTTCGCTTCCAGTGCAAGTGCTTTATCTAATAATTATTAATTAATCGGCACTACAAGTCCGTTAAAGTGCACCGCACAACACGACCATGCAAAGACGTGGAAGTCGGTCTTTCCTTTTCCCTATCTGCGCCCCATGTTCTTCTCTATAGGTTTTAGACGCACCTGAAAGGTTGGACGTGACGGTCATGTTTTCAGTTCTAGTGCTAGGGTCAACTCCCTGTAGTTAGGCGCTGGCCTTTGAAGCTCCTTAATTTATTTTTAGTTCAGCTTCGAAGCCATAGAAATAAAAGCCTCTGTTCGTCATAAAAAGCGAACAATGTTAAACTTCCTCAGGAAAAGAAAACAAACAAGTGGGAAGATAAATTTGTGGTCATATAAATAGACATAATTTTCAGCTCAGGTTATATCACATTATTGTTACGAAATAGTCCTTTACGGTATCAAGTTTATTCGTCTGAGCTTTCACCGAGGTTGTATTGTGACTATTAAGTCTTTCAAGATGAATTTAATGTCATTTCTGCCCAAGCTGGTTGTCCCACTAAGGCAAAGTTTCAGTGAACCTTTCATTTGATCAATAGCCTATATACGCTTTGTGTTTGAGGCTAGGGAGATCCCAGATGCAAAAGCATGATGGAGTATTCGATCGGTTGTCGTTCTTTCAGTATCTTATGTCTTTACAAGTGATCTTGGTTATCATCGTTAATTATTAATAAGCTGATTGTAACTTGTTGGTTTGATAAGTCTTTGATGTTTTCTTAGCAAGGCACAGGCCGGCATCCTCCACTAGCTACAAGCCTACTGCAAGTAAAGATTGGTTGAAAGCCAGTGTTATGTCCCTCTCTCCATTTCCAAAAGCTTAACCCCGTGGGTGAATGGAATGGTTGTGCAACGGCCAGCTCTGATCAAGTGCGGCGTGCTCTGAAATTCAGAAAACAATAGACCAGAATAAAGTACAGCAAGTGCCCAAGACCGGTGCTGGCGGCAACTTCAACGTTTTCTATCTTAGATGAAACCGGGAGCCTTGAGGTACCACCATTTCCTGGAAATAAAGTCTCTGATCGATTGTGACATTCATAAAGAATAGTTTAATTATGCAGCGCTAAGCCCTTCAATCGGATGAATATCGCTGGAACAATGCACCTATAGCGCTGGTGGATGGTAAATTTTGTGGCTTCAATTCTGTGACTATCTACTTAACTTCTGTTCGTATATATTATTTCTTAGTACTACCCGTAGGATACATATTATGAGTTTAATTCTTCCTTAAATATTTCACAAATCCAATTGTTCCTTAAATACATTGTTCCACCAATACAAATTAGTTTTTTTAGCTACCTGAATATTTTCATTCATAAATACAACTTAGTCCAGAACCTTTTCCAATTTGTAAAAAAAAATAGTCATGTTATACTACTGTAGCCATGAAATGTCAATATTGGTCCTAGCAAAATATAGCATGGATAACTCCACGTAGATACAGAAACCACGAATATAAAGTAATATAAAACAAGTAAAATACAATTGAAGCATTGTTCCTCAAATGTCTCATTGAACAATGCATGCACGCATGTGAGATCAAATCAAGCACATGAACGCAGATCGGACTAAAATAATAATACCAAAAGTTAATAAGAACAAATTAATATAACAAAAAAATATATTAAACTAAATAAGACAATATTTGTAATTTTAAATACACAAAGAAACAACAGAGACAAACTGAGCGTAGCTCAACTGGTTAGGTTGGTGCAACAAAACCTCACCCAGCTTTTCAAGTACTAGACTTGGCATGGCCACCTGCCGTGACTTTGTGAATCTCAAAGGCAGTCGTCTTAATCTCTTGTTAGCCCTCATAGGGGTAATATGTGCGTGCGTGTGTTCATAAAAATTAGTACACATGCATGTATGTGGGTGCCTGCGTCTTTACTATGTTTCTGAAGAAAGAGAGAAGAAACAAGAAAGAATGAAAAGAATCAGAAAATTGTAACAAATGGGCTAGATATATATTGCTATTACTAGGCCAAGTTTAAGACGTAGGCTAGGATAAAATCCGTATGGCCCAGAAATTCATCCGATCAGGGTCCAAAAACCCAGAATGAATGCGGATTTCCTATATATAGCAAGCGTTGCCCCTATCTTGAAGGACCCATGCTTTGAGATCCGTGTGGTGCGGGAACGGATGGCATCCGGGCACCTAGGGTGGGCTGGGGTAAAGCCACATGTCAGTACCTGAGTAACCCGCGTGGTTTTTTTTTTCTTGCTTGCAAACTTAAAAATATTTTTCCTTTTAAACTATGATTCCTTATTCGATTCTGTCTGAATCATCATGTTTCTTAAAATTAATGCAACAAAACTAAGTCCCACATGAATATATTTTTTTAATCTTAAGAGGATAACTTTTTGAATGCATCATTAGACATTTTTTTTATATTGTTGAAATAATATATTCAAAATGTTCTAGGTGTTGTTATTATCAAATATTGAATCTAGTCATTTACTAAGTTCCATCCTGCATAGACACATCATTAAACATTTTGAAGGGGTTGTTTCAATATTTTTCTGATACTGAAACTATATGTTCAAAATGTATACTATTTTTAAATATTGAATCTAGTTGTTCATGATGTATAATCATGTTTGCCACTCTTTCTACATTTATCAAAACAATTCATCACTTTTCAAAAGATGTTGAATTTGTGTTTAGGAGGTCCCGATGAATTTCTAGTAGGGCTGTCTGTAGAATATAAGGACATAATTTACATATGTTACTGTAGATTTAATTATCTCAATTATTCAATTTATCACATACCCTATAAAAATGAAGTCTTTTTTATTTGTGATTACATCGTACAATTCAAAAACTCACAACGCACGCCCACTGAACCTAATGAACACACCCGCGCAAACCCTACTTCTATTAGCGTCTTCGAAGACTGAGCCAGCAAATCCTCGAAATTGATGAAGTCATCATTGGCATCTCACTGTCGACGGGAACGTCACCTGCCACTAAAAGCACCCGCCAAAATTCGCTCCTACTATCGAACCCGAGACCTGAGGTGCTAATGAAAGCTCTTGTAACAACTAGGTTACAGTCCCTTTCGCCTATAAAAATGAAGTCACTTGATACCCCGAAACTTTGTTTAACAGGGTTAAGGCTATTTTGTGCCCTTGCTTTTTTATGAGAAAATATCTAAGTCCTCCTTGCATAGTAGCAGTAAGCGGGAAGTAACCTGTTTGGCGCAAATAATACCTGTAACCGTTGACGCATGAAACTTGCACTGGCAGAGCTCTCTGCATAACGAGGACGAGGTATGGCACTCGCCATACCTTTTCTTGCATGAAACTTGCACTGGCTGAACTCTTTGCATAACGAAGAGGAGGTATGGCACTCGCCATATTTCTTGCATGAAACTTGCACTGGCACATCTCTCGGCCTAACGAGGACCAGGTATGGCACCAGCCATACCTTTTCTTGATTTTTTCTGTTTTTAGTTTGAGATGAGCATATGTTTAAAAATGGAAAGACTAAAGGCAAATATTTTTGAAGAGGCGGCTCGGTAGGGGTGGAATGGTCATATACTCAAGGATGTTGGCCCTAGCTCTCCGTACCCTTCAGCCATCTGTAGTTCCACCACCTAGTTGCGTCATTGTTCACTGTTTTTTTGAACTGACATGTGGCTTGGTAATAGTACGAGCTTAGAAACCTGGCCTGGCTTGACTCGTTAAGCTTGCGAGCTAGCTTTCGGCTCATGAGCTAGACAAAAAAGCGATCATATGTAAAATAGAGATACCATGTCTAAATTTCTACAGCTTAGGTTATGAACTATATTAGTTATGCTTCAAATAGAGATAAACATAGCTTATAATGTCATATATTTGGACATGGGACATTGACAACACAAACTCAAAAATCAAGATTATAAAATAAAGTAGCACAGGTTGCATGGAACTACTTGGCTCGTCAAGCTCCTCGAGCAAGCTTATTAACAAAACGAGCTAAATCTTTAACTTGGCTTGTTAAAATTTTAATCAAACTGAGCTAAGCTGAGCCAACTTGCAGTTTTTTTTTTTTCGTCCAGCCCTAATGAAGACTCTAAGAATAGTGGACAGCTGCGATCAAACTCTGAGTCATTGGTCATATAGAACAGAGTGAAATACGCTCGGGGTACATAAACTATTTAGGGATGGTCATCTAGGTACATAAACTTCTAAAGTGATCATTTAGATCCACAAACTATTTAGATATAGTCATCTAGGTACATAAACTCTTAAGTGATCATTTAAGTCTACAAACTAATTATATTTTAGTTGCCCAGGTCTAGCAATCGCTTGGATGCTCGCCGGACCTGCGTGAGCATTTGCACTTGTATTCTCTTTGCTCTTTCTTTTATTTTGCAATTTTCATTTGAAAAAAGAAAGTATATTGATATTCCAGCATCTACCTGGCTTGAAACCAAAACCTTTTATGCACCCTCAATTTTTTTCATGAAGTTTGCAGGATTTCTACTTTCTCAAACATCTCAAAAATATGGTACATAAGTAAAATGTGACAAAGTACTTAACCTTTTTCTACACCGAAAAGGTATGGAAAAAAAAAGGTTCATCGCCCCTTAAACAAAATGGGTTCGTTGATAGCCATTTACAATGTAGAAGCAAACAGATATTGCTGAGAGCTGACAAATTTGTTCTGCCACGTGTTCGTTTTGTTTAGGACTAAAGTTTAGGCCAAAATTCTTGTTATTTAAAGGTATTAAATAAAGTGTAATTACAAAACTTTTTGCAGAAACCTGGGCTACTTTGCGAGACGAATCTAATAAGGGTAATTAAGCTATAATTAGACGATGGTTACTGTAGCATCACTATAGCAAAACATAGCTTAATTAGGCATTCGTCTCGTAAATTAACACCCATCTGTAAAAAGGTTTTATAATTAAACTTTATTTAATACCCTTAAATAACAAGATTCTCTGAACTAAATTTTAGGACTAAAGGAAACGAACAGGCCCGAAGTCAGTTTGCATTTAGATCTGTGTGCTTTCCTCCACATCCACTCTGCCATTGTTTCACCTCCCACGTATTTTTCTGTCAGTTCGTAAACGAAACCTACTATTTTTTAAAGTTTGATGTCATATTTCCTTTATATTTTACTTTTTATTGGCATTTTTAAGCCGCTATGTGATAATGACCATAGTTATACTAATCAACCCTGGCAACAGCCTTCATACGGATCAAATGAGTGGGGAACCTCTCGAATTCGACATCAGAAGCGTTTTCATACCATGGACCGATATCCATTCATCTCAATCTTGAAGAATAAAGATTACTTTAACTTATATCACCCCACTAGTATGCAGTTCCAAAAAACAGAGTAGCAATGCCAACCACGCACCAAAGGCCAGTTCGGCAAAACAAGCTATACGCAGCAACTAGATTGACAATCCATAATGACAGATCTTGCCCCACTTGCAGCAGTCCCCACATCACATGGCACCCTTATCTGCGCAGTGCTCTGCGAATCGAATGCAGTCCACGTACAAAGCTTCTGGACGCGCCCGTTCTGCGGTGGAATCAGTGACAACGAGGCGATAACACATACCCGCGGACTCGTGCGATCAAGCTGTGCTGGCAACGGATGCTACTTCATCGATAGGCATACTGCGTATTAACGCGTACAGCGCTCGAGTGGGCACCCATCTTCACAACAAGAATTTAATCTCGTGTCCCCAGCAGCCCTGCCAACAATGTGGATACCTTATAGGAAGGGTATGGGCGTGGCTGCTCTTGGGGCATGAAGAATGGAAATTATCTCATCTTGTACAAGTCATCAGAGAATAACAAAATGGTTTCATCACACGTAAACATTGGTTTGAGTGTATCGCAAAAAAAAAGGTCTATTTAACTACCTACAAGTATCTTCGATGTTTACTTGACTTCCTAAATTAAATTTTTGTCCTCTTTACTCCCCAAACTATTTAGACGGGTCTAATTTACTCTCTTATGATTTTTGTCTTTTCTAGATCATCACGCTTAAGGGTAAATGTTTTTGAGATTATAGGTTAAAGTATACGGTATGTTAGAAAAATGTTTTCAAAACCTTTTTGTAACTTTTTTTGTACGATGGAAGGTGTGGAATACAAATTTGACATGTAAGATAGAATATTTCAAGAAAATATTTATAAAAAAATTCAGAAAATAATTACCAGCACAAAGTATGATGTCATCTACTATCCTACAAATTTTGAACTTCAAATATAACCCATATAAAGAGAAAAAAAAAAGAAATATTTCTTTTTTTTAGAGGAAAGAAATATTTCACTCGAGGGTGAATTGAACCAATCTAGATAGTTCAGAGGAGTAAATCAGACCAAACTTTAGTTTACGGGGTTAAGTGAACAACACAAATACTTGAAGATAGTAAAATAGACTTCCTCCCGCACAAAAGATACTGAACTTAAAAACATATGGTCTTTCACTTTTGGCAGAAGGAGCAGTAGGTTTGAGAATTTACAAAAAGGAAGGAGTTGGAAACGACAATGAAATCGATGACAATAAGTAATATATAGGAGGAAAGCAACAGCACTCAAAACTGAACCCGACAGATAAGGTAAGTGGAAGTGGACCACTTTATATATCCATGCCATTTTCGGCCTTGTATAGAATAGTAGGCCTCACTTGGCTAAATATAGCCCACACGATGTATAAGGGAACAGCTCCAAGAGTCTATATATATAGGAGTGACACCATGTCATGAGATAACCAAAGCTAAATCCATGGCTCCACTACTTTTGCGGCTGCTGCCGCTGCTCCTCGTCCTGCTCCCATCTCCCCTCAGAGAATACTTCTCGTCGAGCTCCCTGCCAAAGGTTGCCGCGTGGACGAGTTCCACCCGATCTTTCTGGTACCAGGACTCAGCTGCAGCGATCTAGAGGCTCGGCTCACGGAGGAATATCAGCCATCGGTGCCGCACTCTGCGGTGCAATGAAGGGGAAGGGATGGTTTGGCCTGTGGAAGAACACTTCTGAACTGCTTTCCCATGACTACGTGCAGTGCTTCCAGGAGCAGATGAGCCTGGTGTATCATCCTGCCATCAACGAATACCGGAACCGCCCCGGCGTTGAGACTCGTGTCCCCAACTTTGGCTCCACGAAAGCGTTTGGCCACAAGAACCCTCATAAGTCGTAAGTCCGTCACATGAGTCATGAATATTTTTTTACTTATATCTGGGATCATGGCATTTTTACTGCTGCCAAAGTTTTTTTATGCACAGAGCAAAAGGCGTCTCTACAGGCGTTTGGACAACCTCTTGTAGCTCATGGGTTGTAGAAAAATTGATATCCAAAGAGGGAAAAGCACCCTCATGTAGTAATTGATTCCTTCAGACGGTTGGCTAAGCCAACTGCATGTAGAAATGGCTCCCTTTATGCATGCCGTACGTTACGTAGGACACCTATAGAGCAGCCTCCGTTATCGATCCATAGGCGGCTGTTCATTTTGAAGCTCGCCTCTCCACAGAACGGGTTGTTTTCACCGGTGAACCAAATGAATTGTGGAGGGGGTGTTAATCCGGCCTTTGTACCCGTTGGTGCATCCAACTATCCATTTCTACAAACTAAGTACTTTTTTTTCTACAAACTAAGTACTTGTGGCATAGCATCCGCGCGTCTACCACTAAACCAAATATTACCAACATGAACACGTTCGTGGTCATTTGTCTTCTTCAGTCAGCATCTTTTGAGGAAAGCCCAAAATATTATCCAGTATGTTCCCTATATATATGCACCTACGTAAAGGCAGGTACAATGCTACATGTAAGCAGTCTCATAATTCGCCTCACGCGATGTCACGTAGGATTTTTTATGAGGTGGAAGAGAGAGAAGGTGGTGAGAGAAAGAGGCGGTTGTTTCGTCAAACAACCACCTAATACGCTAAAATTTAGGAGTATGGGACGACTTACACACCATTGTACAAATTATAGTTGCCATACAACTCATAAATATTTTTTTCTCATCTATAAATTAATAAAAAATGCAATTGTTATGAGACAACTAAAACAATCACCCATTGTATAGATTATCTGATAGTTACATATTACACATAAGATAAACTATGAGACAACACTTTTGTGCTTGCAATCCTTATTAGTCGTAACTAACTGCCAGTACCTTCCTCACAATCTATATAGGGAATGGTGCCTCAGGAAGCTCAAAGATGCGCTGGAAAAAATGGGATACCAAGATGAAGATACCATGTATGGAGCTCCTTAGGCTCTCCGCACTCATGTTACTCTATTTGCTTCCTCTAAAAAGCATATTCTGTTCTGGTCATCGAGATTCTTTCCTCTAAACCAATTTCTCCCGCACCCATCGTTCCTCTATATCTTCCTTTATCCCAACTACTTAATATTTTATTCAACCATCTCCTTTCATCTCTTCCCCTTCTTTTTTTTTATCTATTCTCTTCTCTCTCTCTTCCACGCGTCTCCCTCTGTCTCGGGCCGGCAGCGGCAGCAGGCTGTAGCGGGCGTCCGCTCCATGCGCTAGATTTAGCGGATCACTGCTCCTACGCAAGCGTAGCGTAGCATTTAGCGGGCCGCGGTGCAGCGCTTCCGTCCGGTAAAGCGTCTTGCAGGGACCTTTACCGCATAGCGGTGCGGACAGCCTTACGACCTTCGCTATGCTCCTCCAGCTCCTGGCCAAACATCTAAGGTTTACTTTGACTACTTCAAACAGTTCATGGAACTCGTCGAGACCGCGACAAAGAAGAAAAAGAAGAAGGCCATAATCTTTGGGCACAGCTTTGGAGGGATGGTTGCCCTAGAGTTCGTCAGAAACACTCCAATGGCATGGCGAAAAAAGTACATCAAACACCTCATCCTGGTTGCTCCTACTCTCTCTGAAGGCTTTATGCAGCCAGTAAGTAACACTGCAACTGGGTCTGACATTCTCCCTATCCCAACGACAACACTATTGTCTACGAGGCCTCTGTGGAGGAGTTTTGAGAGTGCCCTCATGAACTTTCCATCCCCTATCGTGTATGGACACAAGCCGTTGGTGATCACCAAGCAAAGGAACTACTCTGCGTATGAAATGGAGGATTTTCTTACCACCATCGATCTCAATGAGGGCGTCCAGCCTTTCAAGAGAAGAGCCATCCCCCTATGAGGTATTACAAGGCACCAATGGTTCCCATGACATCCATCAATGGAGTGGGGAATGACACGCCACTGCAGCTTATCTACTGGGATGGTGACTTTGATGTGTCCCCAGGAGCAGTGTATGGTGACGGAGATGGGCACATCAATTTGATCAGCATGTTGGTGTTTGATAAGGAGATGCGTCGTCAGTCGAGTCAAAACAATATGTTCAAGTCTGTCAAGATAAATAAGGCTAAGCATGCTACAATAGTCACAGATGATTTTGCACTAGAGAGGGTCATTCAAGAAGTTCTTGAAGTGAATCAGAATTCCTCGTAGTTTCATATGAACTTTTTTTTTTTGCGAGGAAGTTTCATATGCACTTTACATATGAAATAATATAATGCATTGTCTTTCATAGCCGATAATGCTTTCTGAATAAAGAATGATTGTTTATACTCTTATGGTTTCTGAGTGTCCTGCGCAGTTAACATACATGTAAAAGGACAGCATTCAACAAGGTAGACATGGTTCTCGAGATATAAGTGGGTATGTATGGATAGTTGTGGGCCAACACATTAGTTAATTTTCTCTCTTGGTTCAATTAAATATAGGTGAATTTTGGTTCAGTTGAAAAAAATAAAATTGGATTAGTGTAAGGACCCAAAGGCAGAAAATTTGCTTCCCCACATGGTTCCACTTTTCTGACCATTTTAAAGTCTGGATATATGCATGCTCGAACACTGTTTCTGTCTGAAGCGACCGTAGGCCTCACAGCAAGTCGATCAAGATTAGAAGCACGCGAGGTTCAATGTACGTTGAGACTTCAATCGATTGTTATATATGCAAGTAATATGGGAAGTTTATTGCAACGATTTTGTTTCTTTCGGAGTGACTGTATGAACTTTTTATGTAGACAAGTTTTCCAAATGATCCAGAGGGAGAGGGAAGGGGTGTTTCTTAGTGGAGTTAGTATTTTTATGGTAGAGGAGTCATGCGCAGAAGCTCTAGGGCAGCCGGGACCTCACCAAACCGACCCCCTTTGCCATCACTTCGTCTTAATCCGCCGCCGAAGCCTCGCCGCCTTCTGTCTGGGAACGAACGGAGGACATCCTCTCGTCATTTGCAAGTTCCATTAGAACAAGGATTTGAATATTTTAAATCTTTTTCAAAATATGGAGTAAGCCAATATATTTTTTCAATAAAAAAATATGGGTGCTAAATGTACATCGAAAATTTGTGTAGTTTTGAAGGGAAAAAATGGGTTATACGGTCTTGCCATAAGAACTTTCGTGATAAGTATGAATTAACAGTTAGCACGCACCAAAGTATTGTGAAAAATTCAACAGTTTGTTGCACAAGACAATTTTCTGCTTCTTAGAGTTCTCCTAATCGACTTTCAGGCTGTTTCCTTGTATCTGTCTGTTGCTTCTCCTCGGAGGTACATAAAACTGTCGTGAGAGCAAACGTGCAGACTCGCTTCAACCGCCCCACCCCCCCCCCCCCCCCCCCCCCCCTAAATTTATTTTTCTTTTTTTTTATACCGGAACACCGGTTTCAGTATGGATGTAATATTTTTTGCAATTTTGGTAATTCATGTACAATTCCTGTCTCTCAGTTACAATCTATATCCTCTATTTTTTTCTCAAAAAGAACTATAACCTTCGATGGTATAAAAGAAAAAAAAAGTATCATACTAAAAACACACCTTGAGTGCAACCACTGTTACTCTGTAAATCAATTCTTACTCGAACGCAAGCCTCTGTGTCCCGACAAGTGATGCGTAACTGCCTCCCTTGGCCACAAGTTCAGCGTGTGTCCCAAGTTCAATTATCTTGCCCTCTGAGCAAACGGCGATTCGATGTGCATTCTGCACGGTGCTAAGTCTGTGGGCAATCACCAGAGACGTCCTTCCTTTCATCAGATGATTCAGAGCTTCCTGCACGAGCCGTTCACTCGTAGCGTCCAGTGCACTCGTAGCCTGAAAACAGCATAGGTTTCTCGAGTGAATGCAGAGCCAATAGTCAAATGATGAGATTCAGAGCATAACACCATCTATGCGTGCTACTGGGCTCTACATTCAAGCACTCCAAAGTAAAGACTGATCTACATCACAATTGTCAGTTAAATGTCCATCCACTTTGCACAGCTTTAGTATACACACGCAGGCCACATTCATTTATAGAACGGAATAAGTCTAAATAGTCCCCCCAACTATTCTAGGTAGTCTACTTAACCCCCAAACTATGAAACCGGATATCTAACCCCCCAAAGTATTGAAAACCGTTTAAATCACCCCCTGACCGATTTCAAGAGTGGTTTTACCGATGTGGTTCCCACATGTCAGTTCACTCTCTCTCTCTCTTTTCGTTCGCGTCCGTCCACGATGTGGCCACACAGCGCCACCGCGCGCGTGGTTGCGCATGCATTCGGCACCTTAGGGTGAGCCACGGCAGTAGCTGCCCCTGCTCCGTCCCTCGAAGAAAAGGCGTGCGCAGGCGGCAGCGTGGAGCAGGTGCCCATCTCGCGGACGGTTCGTGGCCCCTAAATTCGATGAGCGCATGCCTGAGCTCCAGGAGACAGGGCAACCGAGTCCGTGAGAGCAACTCCTCTCTCCTTAGCTTAGCGAATCGCTTCGTAAAGCTAGTCGCTTTGTAGTGGTAGCTTTAGCTGCTTCCTGCTACTAGTATTCGTATCTAGTGATTGATGCTTTGCTTGCTGCTGGGTGTTCGTCCGGCCGTTCATCAGCAGCATGAAGGAGCTCTGGCAAGCGGCTGCAACATGGAGGAGCGCTAGCAGCGGCCGCATGATGCCTTCTGGAGCGGGAGAACCGAGAGGGTCAAATGAATGAGAGAGAGAGAGAGAGAGAGAGAAGAGAGAGCTGACATGTAAGGCCCACGTGCCACATCAGCCTAAACCACCTTCTGAAACCGCCTGGGGCTGATTCAAACGGTTTTCAATACTTTGGGGGGTGAAATATCCGGTTTTGAAGTTTGGGGGGTTAAGTAGACTACCTATGATACTTTGGAGGGTCATTTAGACTTATTCCTTTATAGAACTGTAAAATATTAGAGACAAATGGAAGCTAATCTAAAGTTTCTCAAATTTACATGGTCAAAATATTATTTCTTTAACCTGTGTATGTATTTCAAGTTTTGGAGATCCCTATGTCCATAGGCCCACTCTAAATCAGTATAACCCCAGCCATGCATTAACATTCGCAACATATTTATTCCTTTGTTAACACAATAAATCCAGGGCACGACACCCATAACTCCAAACTTCTAGATCATAGACATCAGATTGTGCACATTGCATGCATAGTGAAGTGACAAGGGTATCTCACCATTACTCTTGGACAGAAATAATCCAGTATGGGCCTAACTCAATATTAGCATCAATATTCCTCTGGTGGGAAAACAATCTAATATGGAAAAGAAAAATAAGCAAGTTCGATAGTAAGAAAAAGATACCTCGTCAAGTATTAGAATTGGAGCATTTTTCAGAAGCGCTCGTGCAATTGCAATCCTCTGCAAAGAAACAAAATTAATGCACATACTTGTAATGAAATAATCATGAGATTTGTTTACGTGTTAACCTAGCAGATTACCTGTCTTTGTCCCCCACTTAGGAGACCACCTCGTTCGCCAACAAGAGTGTCATACCCCTATGTTGCAATGGCAAAAGAATATTCACATTTACTCAAAGAAAACTCGTGAAAATTAATTAGAGCTCATGAAAAAGGCAGTTGCAACCTGTGGAAGGGAGATGATGAATTCATGGGCGTTGGCAGCCTTAGCAGCTTTTATTATATCATCCTTTGACACAACATCATCAGGGAGACCATAAGCAATATTTTCACCGACAGACACCGAAAACAGTACTGGGTCCTTTATAGAAAAGAAATTATCTTAGAATAATAACCAATTCCTTATTCTTCTTCCTTTGTATATAAACAAATTTGTTTCAAACATGACCTAGTTCAATCACAAATGTAGATCAAAACAACAACAATATAACTAAATGGAATTATTTGATAGCAAACCAAATAGTGGTACCATATGTCATGGTAAGCCCTCTCGACAACCATAAGGTGAGGGGCTGGAATGAACACCCAACCACATAGGGACATTGAATGGCTAGCAAGAGACCACTTTCCTTGCAGATTATCTTATACTCCCTCCATTCTCAAAATGACAATGTTAGGACAAGTAATTTAGTTCAAAACTGCACCAGATTACTTGTCCTACCGCCATCAATTTGAGAATAGAGGGAGTAGACTCTAGCTATTTATTTAGTTATTTGAATAAACTGCCTTCAGCTCCCACCTGTCCATAGGGCTCTAGTCTGACAACTAGGGACAGGAACAACCCCTCCCACTTATGTACACACAAATCATGTTTGTGCAGACTGCTGACCACACGTCAGTGTCTCGTATTACGAACAGCAAAATAATTAGTTCCAAAAAAAATGCCTTGTATGCCATCATGATAAATTTAAATCCCAGATCCTCCATCGTAAAATTTGACATTCCTTTAACGCCACTGAGTTAAACTTGTAGTTCCCTCAACGCTATTATCAGTGGAATATGAGGGAATAAGTTTGCGGTTTTAATCCCTGTGAAAATGGTGTTGTGGGAATAAAAATTTAGCTCGGTGGCAGTGAAGTGATATCAAGCTTAACAATAGCAGATATGCCACAGAAGTTTATCACAATGGCATTTAAGAAAATATCCCAACCACATCAATTTTAGGTCAATCACAGCTCGCACAGTTGTATGGTTACTCCATGTGTTTTTTTATATTTGATCATTCGGACTTGTGTATACTTTTAAACAAAAAGAAGATAGCATCACGATACAATCATACAAAACCCTAGCAAAGGAGAGGCAAAAAGCGACACAAAGCAACCTACGGCCTTCATAGAGCCTAGGTGCATATTGCATAATGAGAGGCACTAACGCAGGGTGAGGTGGCATTGCATATATTATCTACTCATCTACTCTCGAGTGAATATTGCAAGAAACATATCGAAGGCCTTCCTAGGACTATCCATCCCATCCCCTTAGACAGATATTTGAGCAGAAGCCTAATCCAAATACACCTCTTATTTGTCTCAAGAACAATGTTTTTCATTTCAATAAATTTCATTCTTCAACTGCTTATTTTAGTCAATTAACAAAGAGATTGACTTGTAAACTTGATACAGATTAAACTAGCTAGATGCACTATAAGAATGGATAGGTATGTCTCCAGAAATTTTATAACAGTGAACAAAAGGAACACTTTTACATTCTTGATTGCCAAATGAAAAGAGCTGAAACTATATTCCAATTTTGCAGATACATAAGGACAATACATGGTGTGTAATTTTACGATGGTATACCTGATTTACCAGAGATACTACACGAGACCATTCTCTTTTGTCAAATACACGGATATCTTCCCCTGCCACGGTGATGCGACCTTGAGTTGGCTGCAAAAATGGAACACAGTGAAATATTGCTATAATACTGAATAATTATCAGTGTTACTACACATAAACAGCAGTACCTCATAGTACCGTGCTAGAAGTTGCACCACTGTGCTTTTCCCAGCACCACTAGGCCCTACAAGTGCTGTGACTTTTCCGCACTCAATTGTAAGATCGAGGCCGTTTAAGATCTCCACATCGGATCTCAGTGGGTAAGAGAAGTATACGTCTGCCAGAAACATAGCTTTAGTCGCATGCCAGTAGAGATCCAAGAATGTTATGCGTTAGTGCATTAAGGGTTGTATGTACGTTTCGCATTAAGACACACCATCAAAAGTCTAATGTGTACCTGATTAGTTATGTCCTTGACAAATGAAAATGTGAAAAATAAGACAAATCAAATTGTGAAAGATATCTGAACTTGACTCTTAAGCTCATAAACAATAAGTTATACAATGATGTATAAGGCGGAAAAAAAGGTGAATTATAGCAGATAGTTAGCCATAATGTGGAAAGAACTTTATGTAAAGAAACTAAAAGCTGAAAATTGAAGACAGACCTTTCAGCTGAATGTCACCAGACCAGGCAAGTTTACTACAGCTACTAGATGATTTCAGTGCTGACATGAAATGCTTGTTAACAGAGCCATTTCCATAAGCTCCACTACTGGAATCTTCAAGCTCTTTATTGTCTAGTTCTTTGGCTAAACCATAGGCAAGTGAATCATCAATGTCCTTGGCTGACAGAATGGAATTTATTCTCTCCACAGAAGCAAACGTTCCACGTAGATCACCAAGGGTATTAACAGCTCCTTGAACCTAAAATACCAATTCACATACCTAAATATGCGACAAAACAACATGAATCTAAAAAACTACATAAGATTTGCTACTTACAGCAAAAGTCAATGTGAATGTGTAACCAATGAAAGAAGCCATGGTTCCAACAGACAATTTTCCCTGAAATAGTGGATTATCACCTTTCATAATTCAAGAACAAGCCAATGAAGCTTGAAGCACTGAAAGCAATTCAAAACACAAATGAGGTAGTAAATAACATATAAATGATTAAACTGGCAAGCTGCATGTATGTGGATCATAATATAAGTAAAAGTTGTGCACCTCAAAGAAAGACAAATGAAAGGTATTTTTTTTATGTGGCACACATGTTGCAAGGTGCCAACACAATAAAGAAAATAAATTAGCTATACTATTCAGAAGAATTTTGATTACTTTAATTAGTTAATGCAAAATGGCAGTTACAACCAATGATGCAAAATTACATGCAATAAATCTAATACTGAGACCAATCATTCTCAAAGCCTAGATGACAACAAGCTTATATTCCTCGATACAACCAAAGTTGTTGTCTCAAACACTGTGGAATTAGAGTAAGCATCCAAATGGCTGAATACATTGTGGAATTCAAGTATCTAGCTGAATTTGCACATATGGAGTCGGAGACATCCTGACATTCTTGCAAGTGTCAACTTCAAATATTTAGGTGACTTGCAAACTCAAACTGGGTGCCTTATTATGTCCTTTTGTGGTAAACAACCGTCCGTGCACTAATTAAGCTTACCGACTCCAAAAATGTTCTGGAAAAGCTTACTCCTTACATGTTACGCAAAACCTTTATAGTGCGCAATGGAATGACATGTAACTTTCCATTACAGAACCAAGCAGTGCATCATAGTTACAAAAATGGAAAGTGCATTCAGCATTAATGTCATATATATTATAGTGCAAGGGATTCTGTAGCTTACCGCATTGACCTTGCTTCCACCAAGGACGTAAAGCGCCATCAGGGAAACATAAACCACAACCCGAGTTAATGATTCATTGGCAGATTTCAGCACTCCTAGTTTTGTGCCACTATTTTGGTAAGCAAGTGCCTGTCAAATAAAAAATGTAACTTATTGAGATAGTGGGCTCTGGCTGTACCACCACCTCTTTTTTATGCTTACAAATCATTTCCTTAATTATTTAGGGGAAAAAACCAAATTGTTGCATCAAATAATATTTTCTTCTTTACAAATCTGTTTGCAAAGACACTCTAATCTATATTCTTGTCCTTGTGGAAATAAGTTTGAGTGGCTTCACTAGACATTCAAGAAGTCCACTTGGTTTCTCTAAAGTTCAAGTACCAGAGCACTTCTATAACTAGGGGTAGTTTCAGAGACTGTTTTAGAACCAACATGATGTGGCCACTATTTCATTATGCGAACAGCGTCACAATGCTAGCATGTAACCTTGAGAAGGGTCAGTGTTTGCATGTGAAGGGTAAAAAGTGAAATCAGGGAGGGGAGAAGGAGGAAGAAGACAGGATCAAAGCTTGATTATTGTAAGAGGGTGGTAATAGTGAAATACAACATAGTTGCTTTAAAGCAGCAAGGCTTCAAGAAGAGAAGGATAAGCATAGACTGTGATGGGATGACTTTAGATAGTAGAGACCCCAACTTTCCTTCTTGATTAATAATGGATACAATTCTATGCCTATAGGGATGGCCACGTTCTGGTGCTTGAAGCACGTGGGGCAGAATTAATTAAAATGCATTAATCTGTATTGTCAATATAAATAACATTAACTGCGAAATTTTGGAGAAAAGGAAAGTAAGAAATACAAGGCATGTTTGAGGCGCAGAAATTTAATAAATGTTACACAGGAATTTCACATGTATGTAGTATAATGCCGTAGGCATCAGTGAGAAATTCCCAAGGTCTAATTGGGAATTTTATACTGACGGATGGTATGACAAGATCACAAGGCTTACCAAGTTGTCAAAAAAAGAAATTTGACGTTTTTCACCACCAAAAGACCGAACCTGCAAATGAACTTTGAATTAAACGAGAATACCCCATGAAGTTCAAGTAATTCCAAATGCGCATATATGATAAAACAATGGCACTCACAGTTCGAATAGCTGAAAATGTTTCTGATGCGCAGTCTGATATTCGTGCTTGCACAATTCCATACGATTTAAAGGTGGGAACAGTTGACCTCTTGAAAAGAGCTGATTAAACAAAAAATGTTCTGTAAATTCTTTTGAAGGCATGTAGAAAAAACTGTCAATACATGAGCTAGACCCCCCCCCCCCCCCCCCCACCTCCCCCAAAAATAAAGTACGGAAAACAATTTAAGATATACACAATAACCGATTTGTTTTTCGCTGGGGATTAGTATTAGGAAGATACATGACATCCTATGGAATGCTATTAAAAGTTTGTGAACTATAAACTTGCTTGAAACTTAGTGGACATGTTTTTCTTTGTACAAACAAAAAATTGCCAGTGCACAGCAGAACAAAAACCACCAGAAATATAACTGCAACAAGTTGAAACTCCTATTTGTCTTGTATAGATTATAGATTTGACAACAAGATGCTACTACTACCTGGAGTTAGTTGCATCACAAATATTTATATCCAAAGCTTACAAATTAACATGATTTGTGGAACTATGCGGCTGTCATCTCTAGCCTAACCCAACTTATTTGGGATTAAAAGGATTTGTTGTTGTTATTATGGAACTATGTACAGGCAGTGCCACTTAAAACGGATTTTTCTGTACTTGCTAAATATAGAAATCTGGTGATTTCATCATAGCACAAGAAATCAAACACAGAGATTGGTATTAAGTTCCATCTCAATATAAAAAAAAAAACTGGGAATACGACAGATGGGATATCATCAGTAGGTCCTAATATACCAATTTCATTCATCACAGATACGTACCTCAAAAGATGTTGTAAAATTCTAGAATGATGAAAGTTGATTTAGTCAGCTTTAAGAGGATAATTAACAGTCAGTCACACAGCCTGATGGAAGCGTTTAGAAAATTACCAACTAGCACGGAGACAGAAATCATTAGGAGCCCTAGAACAGGAGCAAGCTCAGTAGACAGTGTGAAAAGTATACAGAGCGTGCCGGTGATCTGAAAATAAAGCAGGAGAGACTGCTTCAGAAAACCATCGGCTGAAATACAAAGTAAGTAACAGAAACCACAAGATTAATTGAACTTATGATATCAAGGGAATAAAGGTCAAATATGCATAAGTTTAAGACCATTATTTTTCTTAAAAGCAGTATTTTGTGATTGTACTAATCAAACTCTTAGTTCTTAGCAGTATCAAGCTTACATTCTCATAGTGTAAAGTTTCTTGCCTCAGAGATTGCCCTTAGCCCACGATCTCTTGATATGTTGTCACTCACAAGACTCTTCAAGGAACCCAAATCAGATGTCAATAAACCAGTCAACTCGCCAACCTGCCAACAAATGATAATAAGATATTCGCCTCCACACAAGGCAAATTGCTTTCCAATGTATCGAGTTTGAGACAAACAACACTACTTTCCTATGCTTTCATGGTGGTACATAAAACTAAGAATGTAATCTTTGCATGGATGTTAACACTGCCAGAACAAAATCATATTCTAACCTGGCAGAACTTATTGAAAATAGTGCATCTTAATTTGTTGGAACAGAACACATGAAACGTTGGCAGAATGAGATAGTTTTCTACTTTGATTATTTCCATACAGTGCACAACACATAACTCGATCCACGATTTTATACGGTAAAAACTAGCTGTCTTTGAATCTTTCTAACAGTGTATACTATTCAATTTTCAAACTGTCGTATGTTAGTTCCCTGTAACTCAATTTTCAATCTTTCTAACAGACTAGCCTGACTTTAGTTCCCTTTCTGCCATAATGGACAAACTGTCGTATGTTAACTGTAACAATAGAGACCCGTATAGCACACTTTTGGCATCTAAACTACTATCAAGAATTTCGTATGTATGGACATTTACAAAAGGGACAGGAATACGTATTATGTTTCTCTGTTAGTAAATGTGATGACTGAGTATGAAGATGATTACAGTGGTCGACAAATTCTTACCTTGTGACGATCGAAAAATACCATCTGCAAAAACCAAGAAAAGAAATGTTATTGCCAGTCTAAGCAAAGAACTACAAATAAAAGAAAGTAAATATAAGTTTGTCTGGTCAGTAATTAAGTGGCACGCAGCATGTTTCTACTCCATAAGATTTCAACTTCATCATTGGCAAGTACAATGCTTAATGCACCTAGTATGGTTACCTAGCGGAACATTTTAACAACTAATTGTGCTATCCAGGTAACTCTGGGAGGGGAAGGACAGGAATCGTTACTTCATGGTACAAAGAATAATGTCATAAAATGAGTGTGGACTACAATAGATCAAAATAATAACTCTGTGAGCTACATTTGGCAGAATCAGTGGGCAACTTTCAACTAAGAAAAGCCATATATAACAATTCAAGAAAGACAGATTCAGCTATCCCTAGTAACTAACTAACAATCACAACAAAACCTGTTGACTCATGGTAATCAGACAATCGAATGCAGCAGAAAGTACCTTTTGGATGAGGATCCTCCGGAATATCTGGCTCCGCAGCCTGGCCATGACCTTCTCCCAGATGACGGTCATGTTGACCACGAAGACGACGGTGAAGATGGGCTCCAGCGTGTAGAGCACCGCGATCTTGGAGAGGAGCCTCCAGAGCGGCTCGCTGCCCCTCCCGATGATGAGGTCTCGAAGAAGCGGCCCGAGAAGAGCGGCATGGAGAGGGTGCAGGTGGTGCAGGCGAGCAGCGCGGCGAGGGAGACCGCGATGCGGGCCCTGTGCGGGGACAGGAGCGCCCAGACGCTCGCCCAGGTGACCGCGTCAGAGGCGGAGATCGCGGCGGCGACGTCGGCCGCCGCCTCCGCCGCGTCGAGCGTGGGCGGCGCGTACGCGGCGGCCTCGGGCCCCGGCGCCGGCGCCGAGATGTAGGCGCGGGGCGGGAGCGGACCGCGGCCGAGGCGGAGCGCGTGGGGGAGGCGGCGGGAGGAGGGGGAGGAGGCCGCCGGGGAGGGGAGGCGGCGCCGGTGGATTGGGGAGGTGGAAGCCGGGGCGAGGAGGAGGCGCGCGCTCCAGGTGGAGATCGCCATGGCGGTGGGCGGCTTCTCCCCCCGGGGCTGCGGCGAGATGGGAGGCGGAGAGGGCGCGGCGGCGAGATGGTGGGGTCAGCGTTCTGTGCAGCTGTGGCTGGCTATCCGTTGGAATTTGGGCACACCACAGTGGATGCTCCACCAGTGCCGCACGAGTGCTGTACTTTTCGTTTGTGCTTTCTCGGCGTACAGTACTCTAGTCGTGCTCCACCTGCAGGTTGCGAATTCGCAGCAGTCTCTCGACAAAGATAAGAGGTGCTTGACCTGCCAGGTCTCATGCCTGAGGACGGCATGTAAAACCCAGAGACAGGGTATGTCTCTTATTCAATGATATAGATAGATGAGGACATTATATAATTCAGAGATTATCACATTGTCTACAGATAATTAATGTTGTGTATGTAACTAAAAATCAACTATAAATAAATTTATATGCACCATTGTGTGGCTGTTTGCTAGACAATGAGGAACATTCTAGTCAGTAGTCACCACGATACGCTAATTTCTAAAAAACACCGATACAAGGATACGTTGATATATATAAATATATATGCATATAAACAAAAATTATATTAATTTATGATTAAAAAAATACAAAAAATAATTTACAACTGAGTCTCATTGCAAAATTCAATAGCTATTGATATTCCACAATGTTCTGGTCCAAATACCGAGGGCCTAGTTGAAGTCTCTATGCAGTTCCGTGACCTTCAGTCCAAGCGCTTGGGGAAACTTCCTCTCTTCCATCCTCAATTCCTCACCTTCTCCAACCTTGCTACCTCCCCAATGTGAAGGTGCGCACCAGGCCACCAATCCTCCAATTCAACTCCTCCTCCGTTCGATTCTCTAGTTCGCACTTCCATTTGCTGCAACTTTGGGCCCGTAGCTTTGCCGCACCTGGATGAGCCTCGGCGAGCTGCTCTGTCGTTCCTGGACTAGCGCTGCTCAGCCACGGAGCTTCTTCGCGCATGGGCGAACTGCTATTAGCTGTCGAGCTCCGCCGCCCCCACGTGCTCCTGGGCGAGACATCCGACCTGCTCCTCGGCGAGCCCCTGCCCGAGGAGGAGTGCGCGCTGCTGTTGCGGGCGGAGGAGGAGTGCACGCGCCTCCCGCGCGGGATCCGACAGCGCCGTCGCCCGGGGAAGGCACGCCCTACAACGGTGCCGCGGCCGTCTCGCCCGCCTGAGAGCACGGGACGAGTATGTCGTCTCGTGAGGCGACGAGAGGCCGGTCTCTCCGTAGAGGCGGGGTGGTTTTTATAAAATTGCCAACATAGAGACGGAAAACAGACGCCCGTTGTACATGCCCTGAGGTTTCTTCCTGGACCACGGGCAGAACACAATTCTTTGGTGATGCTTAGAGAGGTGTTCCATCTCTCTTCGCTGGTAAAATTTTCATATTATTTGCCTCCAAATGCTTCAAGTGTGTTGTGGCCTCCCTTATTGTCAAAGAGCTCACGGGGTTTAAACGATGTTTGGAGCAACCAGACTAACAATTAATCCGACGGAATGCCAACTAGAAAGAGTATATATGAATTATGCATAATCCTTGGCTAATTTGTGAGTACAAAAACGATCCTAATTAGTGTATGGTTACTCGTTACTCGTTAGTTCATATTTACTGTAACACTATATAAACTAATCATAGATTAACTAAAATCAATGGATTGTACTTACAAACTAGTGTCTCTTTCTGAAACGCCATGCCAAAAAGTTTGACATGAAAAGCAACAAAAGCTTGGAGTTCACCGATTGAATTGCAGAGTGTGCAACTTCCGTGCACTGATCTTCCAGTGGCTGCCGTTTCAGAAAGAGACAAGCCAACAAAAAAAAAAAGTGCGCAAAATTGTGGATACGAGGAGCTGCTGATCCGTTAGCGCTTTGTCGCTACCACGCCTGCTATTGAATGCATACAGTCATGGTAATGTTAAAGAATCTGTTCGATGCCTGAAGACGAAAGTGAGCCTGTAATGTTATCTTATTTTTATTTTTTTTTCTCGAATTGTAACGTCATATCTTGTTAAGCATGCTACGCAGATGAATAATTTACGAGATTCTAAAAAAAGTGAGGAAAGAAGTAAAAAAAAGAGAGGATGCGGTCGTCTCTACTTGCAGGTGTCGGGATGTGGAGAGCAGGGCGGCCGCGTGGCCCTGCCGTGCATGCCACCCGAACGGTGCTAGAGAGTAGAACCTACGTTCCTTTTTTTTTTTTTTTTTGCAGGACCACACAAACAAAAGTTCACAGGAGGAAACATAAATCATAAAAAAGATGCTATTGCTTGACGGGCGCGGCGGAGCGCGCCTCTTTTTTCTAGTTGAGCTGACGCGTCACACCCTCGGCTACGTCAAGTCCATGGCCCTGGCGAACGCCGCCCAGCTTGGCGTTGCCGATGCCATCCACCGCGGCGGCGGCGAGGTCTCCCTCGACAGCTTGCTCGCCGCGCTCTCCCTGCCCCCGAGCAAGCTCCCCTGCCTGGGCCGCGTGATGCGCGTGCTCACCGCGTCGGGCATCTTTGCCGTGGCCGACGGCGGCGGCGGCGGCTACCGCCTGACACCCAACGCGGATTTTCTGAGCATAGCCAGAGCTCCCATCCTTATCCAACGGCTACCATGCTTCACGGCCGTGGCAGCCGCATCCCGATTGCTGCCTCACTAAAGCCGTAGCGTGCTGAGTTGGACCAGGTTAGCACCGTCAAAGCTGCACGGTGGCGTAAAAATAGCGCGCAAAGTGACGCCGTTCAAACTTCCAACAGTGTTCGTCGACGGGCTCTGAACGCAGGACGACGCGTGTCGGATCGCCTTAGAGCAGGTTCAACGCATTGACATGTAGCCGGACAGGTCACCGATTTGTTGAGCTAGAGAGGAGAGAGAGTAGAAAGATTCCCTTCTTGGCGGTGGAAGTTGCGCCGAGCGTGTAGCCGTCCAACAGTTAGGGATGCGCCAAGCTTGGCTCTTCTGCCTTCAGTTTGTGAGTTGAGCAGACAACACGTGGGCCCGGAGATAGAGATGGAAGTTGGCCCCACGTTCTGTGTATGTGAGTCAATGTAGCGTCTGCCATTGTGTAAATCTGGCGGTAGTGTGTGGGCTTGAAGCCAGCAGAACGGAACTTGCTCTTACCCGCGAAGCAATATAGACGCATCGTTTCTGTCAAATGCTCTGCGGGCAAATCTTGAGCTCGGTCCGGTCCATGGCGGTAGCCATGCCGAGGAGCTTCGAAAGCTGTTAGTGACTTGCGATACCGCTGAAAGTGGCGGCCCTTGGAGCATGCGGCGCGGGCGCGTACCGTCTGAAAGAGCATCACAGGAATCTGCACTAGCATAATCACCTTTTGCACCGGGAGAAATTAAGTAGTCTTGGAGTTGACATCAAAAAACCAACGAACACTGCCCTCAGTGCATTTTCATCTTTCAACTGTGCTTGTCATCTCCAATAGTCAATTGCTACAAGAGAAAAATAATATAATGAACAATGGTCCGGATTAAAAGGTTATTTGTAACAAACAATAATTTTTGTCATCTCCCATTCCGAGTGATTCCCACCCCCCCAAAAAAAAAAACAAGTGATAAAGGAAGCCAACTCCTCGACAGCATCACTAAATAGACCATCCCCTCAGTACCATTAATAACTAGTTCCTCCTCTCCGCAATACCAAATTCCTTCAACTCCATCTTTTCTCTGCCCGTTTTGCCCATGCGACCTCGCGGACAGGAGTTGGCAGCCTCATGATAAGATACGGCGCATCCAGGGCGTCGTCGCGGGTGTGCGGAGGCTCGACGGGGAGCAAGCGCGCGGAGGCGGCGAGGAGCACGCAAGGCAGGGCGTGGTAGGGAGCGTCGCCGGGGCACACGCTCGGCAACAACGTCGCGGCAGGCGCGCGGGGCCATGGCCTCGCAGCTGGAGCATGTGCGGCAGATCGGCGCGGCCGTTGCATCGCGGCTGGATGAAACACGAATTCGCCTGCTCCCATCAGAACCAGTTGAATCATAGCTTGAATCACCTTCGTCCCACCGAGATTGAGTGGATCCCAGATTTAATCAGTTCACGTGCAGTTGGAATCAAGGAAATTGTTGTTGGAGCGAGGTTGTTTGCATGTGTGTGTAGTCCTAGGGGCATCACGGCTGCATGAAAGGAAAGAATTGCAAGAGACGATGTACTTGTGTGTATTTCTGCTTGCTCTCGTGTGTGTCCAGCACGAATTGAACTGAGAAATCAGAGGAAGACGAATGGGGAAGAAAGCTGGAGTAGTCGCTGCGGCGGGCGTGCTCGCGACAGGGCGCGGATCCATTGCGACAGCTGGAGCTCCTGACGGCCTCGTGCTCGCAGCAAGGCGCGGCAGGCCAGGGCGCCATGGAGCTCTGATCAAGAGCAAGGCAGCGGCAACGGGAGGGAGACGAGGGCGGCGCACTCGGTGCGAAGGAGGGGGGGACGCGGCCCGGCTTGGCGTCTCGCCGGCGCGGCAGCAGGGCGTCCGAGCGCGCGGCATGGGCGACGCGGCGGCAGGAGACATGCTAGGCGGGCGGGGCGCGCACGGCGCAGGACAGGCAGCCGGGGCAGGGGAAGAAGCCATGGCGTCCGGGACAGGCAGGGATAGAAACGGAAGAGAAAGAAGAGATTTGGTCCTGATTGGTATTTTAAAGTGAAGGTTACATTCGTTAGTGGTACAGAGGGAATGCTCTACTTACCGATGGGTTTGAGAGTTGGCGTTGTTTATGGGTGGTACTGAGGCAATTCCTCCACTGAATCCGACTCTTCAACGAAACTGAAAAACGTGGTAAAGGGCCTTCAAATCCAATAACTCATCCTCTCGTAAAAACCAGAAACCAGCAACCATAGACAATAAAAAATTGTTCTCCAGTTGCGACTTGTCCCATCAGTACAGACTACAGAGTACAGTGGTGATCCATCTGCTTTGACCACCGCCCAGAGCTTCCGCCACGTCATTGATTGTTTAAACGCTAATCCGGATCAAGAGACGCTGGCACTCCACGTCGGACGGAAGACGCGAATCTCAGCGCAAGAATCAACGACAGCTTATCGTGTGGGGAGCTCCGGCTGTGCTGAGGAACGCCTTTTGCGCGTGACACCCGTCTCCACCTTGCTCTTGAGCGACGCCGCCGGCGGCGGCGGCGGCAGCGGCAAGAGCCTACTGCAGCTTGTCAAGCTCCAGCTGTCCCCCTTCTGCGTGGCGCCAGTCACGAACCTAGCCGACTGGTTCACCAGGGACGAAGCGGAGACGCCGTTCACGATGACGTTCGGAACAGACTACTGGGGCTTGTGTGGCCGCGACCCGGCGTTCATGGAGTTCTTCAATGGCGCCATGGCGTGCGACAGCCGTTTCGTCATGGACGCGGTGATCCATGAGATGGGCGACATGTTTGATGGAGTGACGTCCATGGTGGACGTCGCTGGAGGCACCGGCACGGCAGCAAAGGCAAAGGCCGTGGCGGCCGCGTTCCCGCGTATCAAGTGCTCGGTGCTGGACCTTCCTCAGGTCATCGATGGCATTCCCCAGGCAGTCTGGTGGAGTTTGTTGCAGGTGACATGATGGATTTCATTCCCCAGGCAGATGCTCTCTTCCTCAAGGTGATGATGATGATAAATACAATTTATACTTCATCGTATACTGACACAAATTTCAAACCACCTCTTTCTTGCATTCCTATTTGTTAGAAGCAACTATAGAATAACAAAAGGTGTGCTTCTTTGAGATTGCAAATATCATTGTTGATTGTAGTTTGTGCTACATGATTGCAAATATCATTGTTGATTGTAGTTTGTGCTACATGATTGGAGTGATGAGGATTGTGCAAAGCTACTCCCAATGGAAGTTTCATTTTCAATAAATGATGTGCCACGTCAGCAATTTTGGTGATGTGGCAAGTTAATAATGAAGAGAGAGAGGAAACCAGTTTCATCTAGATGAAACTGGGTATACACTGTTTCCAATGTAATGCACGGTTTCCAAAAGATGAAATGGCATGAAACTTGCATTGAGGATAGAGGTTTCATTTCATTTAAGCAATAATTAAATGCCATGACAAGCTTAGGAAGCAACAAAATGAAATCATGCATTGGAGAAGGGTGTTTCATTTGCATTTCATATGACATGAAACAATGAAATGAAACTCACCATTGAGAGTAGCCTAACCATCTTGAAACGATGCAAAGATGCTTGCAAAGAACCTGGAGGAAAGGTGATCATCATCGATGCGGTTGTCGGCTCTACTTCCCAGGGGATTTGTCATGAAACGCAACTCTTGTTTGATCTCCTCATGTCAACACTGACACCAGGCAAGGAGCGCAAAGAGAAAGAATGGTGTAATTTATTTCAGGAAGCTGGATTTAGCAACTATAAAATCAGATCTGTGTTAGGTTTTCGATCAGTCATTGAGGTCTTTCCTTAGGTCAATCATTTGAATTTGAAACTTTCTTCCCGATGTAACCAATACATCTGAATTGAACGATTTGATTTCGAACCCAAATATTTCTTGAAAGCTAGTTCATTTCACTTTATGCAGTTGTTGGACTGAAAAAAATAATCTGGAACCCCTATTTAATGAAATGTATGTTAAGACAAGTTCGCGAGAAAAATGGAAAGTCCATATTGATCTCTTTATCTATTTAATTTTCTGGGCAGGTCCATATTCATTTTAACTGCTGTGTAAAACATTGACAGGGATCGAGCTTTCATATCCGTTGGGCTTGCAGGATATTACTTCAATTTTGTTCCACACACTACTACAGAACAGGGTTTTAGTGACGGGTTTTTTTGTCATTAGTGACGAAATTCTGAACCATCAGACCTACGGTGATACGCACAGGATCCCGTCGCCATTACCTACAGTTACATGAACAGGATCCCGTCACCAGTACCTATAGTGATGTGAACAGGAACCCAGCCGGGACTACCTACAGTGACGTGAACAGGAAACCCATCGCCACTGCCTACAGTGACGTGAACAGGAAACCCTGTCGCCATTACCTACAGTGACGCGAACAGGAACTCGTTGTTGCTGATGATAATAAAAATAAAAAAAATTGCACCAAAAATGCCTTTTTTTCCTCTAATCCATGCTCTGGAGCGGTTACAATAATTGTACCTTAAATGTCCCATACAATAAATGCCACATCAGTTTATTTTTTTTTATGATTACACAATACAACTTATACACTCACAACACACGCACACACACCTCTATTAACGTAGATACGCAAATCCTACCCCTATCAACATCTTCGAAGACTGGACCGACAAATTTTCCAGATTGACGAAGTCGCCCGCCCACTGACGCCTCGCTGTCGACGGCCACGTCGCCTACCGCTGAAAGCACACAAAGCCGTTAAATCCTAGAAAATTCGCTCCCATCGGAAGTCAAACCCAGGACCTCAGGTACTACTAAGACTCTTGTAACCACTAGTCTACAGGCACTTTCGCAAATTACAAATTATCTTGTTCCACGTACAAGTTCTCATTGTAGCGAAGCATTTTCAAAAGACGTCACTAACGTGCGTGTCGCTAAAGCTCTTTCTGTAGTAGTGAAAGGGAATGAACGTAACAATCCTCCCTCAAATGTTGGAAGCGTGTGTATTATTTTTCTAGTTGCGAGACATCACAAATGTAATGAAATAGGACACGTTAGCAAACGCAAGACCTCACTTGCTGACAAATAGAAAAATAGAAATGAAAACAAGGTAAACGAAACAGAGGTATGAATTGCGTATGATGTTTCTGGGGCAACCTTCCATTGCGAGCAAAAAAGAAAAAAAGGTCCAAATTTCTAGCCAAAAGAAAATTAAGATTATTTGGTAAGATTCTTGGTGATGAAAACGTGTCTATCCTTGTTTGAATTTCCAACAAAATTTGGATGTTTACATTTTGCAGCTAATCATTCTTTCAGTGGTACACGACGCATGTGGTGAATTTATCTCGACATCCCATCCCGATAAGTCATTTGACAGTCATTCAGAAGGATATGGTGCGTGTGGTGCCCTTAAGAGTGGTGTGCATGCATTTTAGAAGGTGTTCAGTACGTTTGTACTATGTTAAAAACCCATGATGAACATCTTCAAAAATGAAAATCATGAAAGGAAACTTCCAAGATAGAGTATTCGAATTTCAGGATCCCTAACAAATGTGGGGAAGACATGCTTCCAGCGGCGATAGTTTGTGTAGTTCAACTGTGCAAAAATGTTTTTTCTAACATAACGCTAACTTTTCTCTAACCAATGTGCAACAATTAATTTTGTACGGCAAGATACTTCCAGCCAATTTCACATGACCTTTGCTTGGAAACAGACCCAATGCATCATCATACTTGTGTTCGCTCAGGAATTCACCTTATTACAGTATAACAATCCCACAAATTCCTACATCGCTAACAGCATACCACAGTAACCCATATTTCTGGACCTTGGCACAAGATTAGGACAACAAAACCAGTAAAGTATAACACAGATAATGCAACTCAAATGCACGCGATCTGCCACCAAAGGGAGATGAGCCAAGACAACATGCTCCAAAGATGCCGGTAGAGTCATGAAATTAGATCCAGCACAAGCATGATCAAGTCAGGCTGCGAAAGTTTTGCACAGTTCATCTTTTCAACTTGACTATGCAACATATCAGTTTCTTAGTCGGGCCGAGAAAGTTTTGCGCATCACAAAGACATCACAAAGAACTTCGACCTGAGTACCCTAACTTTAGTCCCCACCAACTTGCCGCTTCCAGGAGTCCTCCACAATGAGCTCATCGACACCCCAGTCCTCGTAGCTGTGCCAACACAATTGAAACAGATTGTAACTAGCATTGAAATAGGAGCAACCAGAACTCCAGATGTATCTTCTTTTCTAAAAAAAACACACCTTCCATCTGGTAAATATCGCCTGATCGTGAAGGGGATTTTGCGTGCTCTCAGTTCTTTCATGGCGATCTAAAGTGGCAAGTACAATAAGGATCATCACAAAGAAAATAATGATCGAACATAATAGGACAACTGATGGGCGACAAATACATGGATGAAGTAATTTTAACATGAAACAGTTGATGCGTTACAATTAAGATTCAGAGTCAAGAACCATATGGACACACACACAGAAGGAAGCAACGCTCCACCTTACAATTCAGAAAACATTTCTATTTTACACTCAATGATACATATTATTCAGATACCAAATCTTATATTCCAAAACATCAAAAGGCAAAATGTTGATTATGAAAGACTGAAAGGGTGTGATCTTTAGCCTTCTTTGTATTTAATGAATGACAATAAGAATGCCAGTTATTTTTATTTGGGCCAGTCCCAATTGAAAGTCAGTAGAACATTACCTCAAGAGGATCAGTTTCACCTTCAAGCTCGACCATAACTGGAGCATTCATGCTGCAAAATTGTAGTCAGCGTTAAATAACCTTGATGTACGAGCTCATACACTCACAAGATACAGTTGGCATAGAAGCATACCTAATCTGTAAAGCACGTGTACCAAGGATGCGAGCACGCTCATACTTTGTCATATACTTGGTTGTTTTTCGTGGGCGTGCCGTCTTTTCCTGCTCCTTGTCTTCAGCTTCTGCTGCATCCACATCATCAGGAGCATCCTCATTGTTATTCTCAAGCTCCTCCTCCGCTCCGTCCTGTTCAGGAAATCTAAGTCAGATAGAGATCTTCCATCTCAATAAATACAGAAATAAATGTGAACTGTAATGGGCATGCACCTCAATCTCAGGTTCTGCGGGTTCATCCTCATACCTGAAAAAGAAACAAGATTCTTGAATTATTAAACTCAAAGGTAACATCAACAGAAACAAAGTATAATTCATGGTTGAGTATAGCAAGAGGAAATCAGTCAAAATGAAGTTGAGTTATTGGAAAGAGCCAGCTCCAGCATCGCATTAAGTAAGAAAGTAATCTCTTTGATTTGGTTACTACATTCTGGATTTTATTTGGTAGCATAGGATCAGATCCTTTTGTAGCTTGGGCATTCAAAACACATGTATACAGTGAAGTAGACAATCAATAGAGTGGGCAATCAACATATCCTTGCTTTCCATGGACTTCTATCCTGGCCAGACACATCTATGCGATAACTCAAGGCCATGGTTGATGCCCTAAACTTGCCCTCCAACAATATGACTGCCACCTCTGATCCCATTCTCAGACACATGATATACCCAGCATGTCAGAGACAGCAAGGATTCGAATCCCAGTGAAGTTAACCTCAGCGTTGCTTAGGTTGGCACTGTGCAGAGCCGAACCCTTCCTATCTGGCACATTAGATTAAACTAAAGTACCAAGGGACTCCTTTACCAATCTGTAATGTGTCTTAAAAATGGGATAGGGGGGTTGTAATCGCGTATGGTGAAGGGTAACTTTTAGGGACTCAACCACAACCACTAGGATGACTGGGTGTTGTGGCACGGCAAACAGAAAGGGAGGAAAGGTGCCATGGCATGAGGCCAGCACACAGTACAGATTTTCTTTTCCTTGATGAAGCATACAGAGCAGTTGGGAGTGCAAGTTGAGGAAGGTAGACATTTATATTCATTCCTTCTGATAATCAACTGATAACCTCTTTGGCATATTATTAGGAGGCAGGTTCTCCTAGAAGATCCAATGAGATGTAACTAACAGATTTCTCACCTGACTACAGTCCGAACCCAGCAAAACCTAAATTTGTGATGAATCTCATGGCCGACAGGCCCTAACTATGCCACACACATAGCTCCTCCCACAGGGTACAGCTTCTTTTGCCTGTCCATAAGCTTTTGGCCCATACCATCCATTCTTTTCCCCAATTAACCTAATCACAAAGCATCTCATGTGACAGAAACTCAGAACCCCAACCCATCACCGATAGGCACACATGCTTCAGAGGTCAGACAATCCATATTGAGATACAAAAGCTTAAGAGCAGAAACTAAACCTGCTATTTTATCAAACAATATGTAGAGGATGCCCAGTTGTGATTAGGACCGCCTATTAAACCACCTATTAATCACGATGGATGCAACAAACAAGTGCAGGGTTTGTTAAGAAATAAAAAATGTCGCACAATCTTTGTGCAAACCTAAAATCCACTCATTACTACAGAAAAACTAAATCACCAGATGGATTGCCCAAATAACAAAAGTGAAATCAACATTCATTTTCACTATAAATTAAACAGCCAATCGAACACCCTAAGTCAATGCAAGGGTTGAGGATTAAGCGAAGAACCACACTGTGCAAATTCTTCCCCCAATTAAGCGCCCAACATCATAACGAGTTTTAATCCACCCATAAGCAGAAAATCTCCATGCTGATGCAAACACAGCAACTTTCAATTACAGATATCAAGAAATATCCAATTATCTCGTTAATCACAGACAAGAACCGCTATTAAATTATTAATTATATTCCCTGCAGACTACCGAAATTTCCAGGGTCTGCTGTAAAGCTCGTCAAATCCTCCTACTTATTTCCGTGGAGTAAACCAAAACCACCGATGACCAAGTTTCCTGACCCTCCAAAACCAAGAATCTTAACAGGGTTGGCCTACGATTCTATCCAAAAAGCGCGCCGCAACCCTAGGTTCCTCTGCTCAAGCGGCGCGCGCGGGAGGTACGGCGGAAAAGGAGATGAGGGGAAAGGTAGGTGGGGAGGCGCACCCCAGGTCCACGTCGTTGTAGTCGTCGTCCGCCATGACCGCCGCTCGCTCGGTGTCGCTCCGGCTAGGGCTTCTCGCGCGGGCGGAAGCCGGGGAAGGGAGGAGGCGAAGGGAGCAGAGTGCGGCGGCTTGGTTTGGCGGTGCTGAACCTTCTCGTACATATAAAGGTTGGTTCGTCTGATCAAAGCCACGGCGCTGCCTAGCACGAATCTCGGAGCCACGCGGTGGCCTCTAAAAGTGCCGCAAACTGTATCATATAAAAGAGCATCTCTAAAAGATTCCCATAAAATTGATCCCATAAATTTATTTTTAGAAGCAACTAAAAAATTATAAAGGACAACTTTTCTCTCATCTTCTAAGAGTCCTCCCTTAAAAGTGGATTAAAGCACTTTTGATTGAACCACGTTGGCCACAAAAACATTTAGGGCGCGTTTGGATGGCTCCCAACGCTCGCCACAGAGCGCCGCTGCCAGAGCCGCGGCGTCGGCGGAAGCCAAACGGCCCTGCGCCGCACTGCGGCATGCCGCAGCTCGCCACATGCCCGTAGGCTATTTTCCCCGCCGTAGCTCGCCAAGAGTGTGGCGGACAAATCGCGGCGCCACCGCAGCTACAGCAGGGTGCGGCAGTGGCGAGAGCCAAACAGACCTTTATTCTATATGATATATAAAAAAAAGATGGAAGTCCTAATTCTTCCCCTGTTTATAGTTACAAATGAGAAGAGTTTAGGAACTATGAAAAAACTAGGGTTGATTTTAGGGTCCTGTTGGAGATGGTTTTCTTGATTGAATCTTAATATTTTAATTTAAATAAGATTTATGGGACTCTCTTGGAGATGCTCTAAGATCATCATCCCAAACGGATATGCCACGGACAAGAACTCCGATCTGAACGAACACGGCCATCTCACCATCCACTACCATCATCCTCATCTCCGACAAGGGAAAATTAAAGCCTAACCTTTTTGCAAAAAAGATGCAAATAAGATGAACTTGTCGTCGTCAAGCCCGTCGCCAAACTCATCAAGGTCTCTTTCACTAGATTTGTTACGGAAAAACACAAATTCGACCAACATCTAGATAGATATCATCGGAAACAAAACTCTCACTAGTCCACGAGCATGAACAAGAAGAATCGCGACAAGATAAAGGAAAGACCAAAGTACTTTATTCATGATCAGGGATGACACATTCCCCTTGTCATCGCTGCTTAAAACCCAGAGCTTTCATATTCGTGCTGGTGCTGAAGAAGTTGTCGCCGCCGACGTCGTCTTCTTCTTCGAACCCATCATGAAAGTACATAAACCTAACCCTAAATGAAGAACACCACCCTACCACTAATGCCTAGCACGAGAGGCAACCTCCCTCACCTGCTGCCGCATGAAAGGTCGCCGGTAGGGAGAAGAGACGCCCTCACAACTGTCAGCGCGAGCGGCAAAGCGAGTCGCGCCGTTCTTTTTCTGGCGGCAGCGTGAGGAGTTTTGATTACCTCCATTGTCGGCGGGTGTGTTACAAAAATTTCGCGCTCCAGCAAAACCCTTCGAAGCTTCAACCAGCTTCGTCTCCTCACTATTCATGCACTGAATAAAGTTCATTTTAAAAGAACAAAACGGCTTCATGTTAACGTCCATGTTCACCATTGCTAGCTCCCCTCTAGCAGCAGCATGAGGTCAGTAGCAAACGTTTAGTTCGCCACAGTAAGGCTAGTTTTGTAGTAGTGATCCAAGCAATTTTTTTATACAAATCATGTGTTATGGATTCTTATAAGATTTGTGACAATGTACTTCTGTCCAGGGTATTCCTATTCATACGCTTTGAAAATCCTATGTTTTTCTGAAGTTTAAAATGGAGCCAAGGAGACAAGGACAACGTCATTGCAAGGAATATGAAACATGAGAGCGAGGACAACATTGAAGCGCCACATCAATGAGTTAATGTCGCCAAGTTATGAAGGATGAGAAGTGTCAGGACAATAGTGAAGCGTAGAACGAAAATCAGTCCAAAATGTCAATGAGTTAATGCCTGCTGAATATAAGGACAACACATAGCAGGAGCTCATCGGGATAACCAACATAGAAGCCTAGACTGAAAACCAGTCCCAAAAACACCACTGAATTAATGTATGCTAAACTATGAAGGGCAACATATAGCAGTTGCTCATCTATAGATAAGCATCTAATCAATCCATGCTAAATCAAGCAACGGTCCATCAATCTCCGCCTCATTTTTCTTCGCAACGCTGCCTAGACCGAGCACTATTTAAATGGTCTCATGTATCCCACAGAATCACCATAATCTCAAACTTGCAAATTCCTTCGAATCGATTCAAACAGCAACTAGCCACTAGCCCATCCATGAAAACCCTCCTTGTCCTTGTCGTCGCGGCTGCAGCCATTTACGCCCTTGTGACGCCTACTGCGGCCATCTTGGGTGAGTGGAAACCCATCCCCGACATCAATGACCCATACATCCAGGAGCTCGGCCGGTGGGCGGTGATGGAGCATGTGAAGGTGTCGAAGGATGGGCTCAAGTTCAAGAGCGTAGATAGAGGGGATAAAAACATGGGTGGCTTAAGTTATCGTCTCGACATTTATGCCTCCCGCAAGTATCGTGAAATGGACTTGTACCAGGCAGTGATTGCTGAGAAAAGCATGTCGAAGAACCGCACTCTTTTGTACTTTTCTAAGTTTCGCAATTGAGTCGTAACTGGATGCTTTCCATAAGTTGCAATAATTCAGATGTAATGAAGTATAAATGATGCCTTCTTCTTCTTCTTCTTCTTCTTCTTCTTTTTTATCTCGATCAAGATGCCTTTCTAATACTCGGACTTCGCCCAAAATCATCTTAGGTCGTCGTTGCTCCAAAGAAAAGATTCACTTCTTTCTGAGTTTTGCTCTCGTGCAGGGGCGCCCTGCACCTATGTGTAGGGTCGGTGAGATTGTGACATGTGTCCCTCTCTAGCTAATCAAGACAACTAACAAAGGCAATCTGATCAGGAGTACTGCATAACTAACGGAGGCCCGTCCCTGTATTCACACAGTGCGTGCTTTCCTCGTCTCACGCTTCGTTCCGTCGCGTAGTAATATTGCTTAAACCACAAACGCCATTTATGCCATTAAATCTTAGAAAATTCGCTCCTACGGAGAGTCGAACCCAGGACATGATGTGCTACTGAAGCTCTTGTAACTACTAGGCTACAGGACCTTTCGCATAACTTTTTTTTTCTAGGTATCTAAATGATGTTTTCATAGATATAATATTTTTACTTTGTTCTATAAACCAAAATAACGTTCTGGTAAAAAGCCCAAGGATTTGTCTTTAAAAAATCCCAATGATTTATCACATCTTAAGTATTTTAGGTAATCCAAACAATGCTTATCTGTTTTAGCTAAATTTTAACAGAAATATATGTTACTTTTCACGATAGCATGTTCCTTGCATTAACTACAAGTACGGGCAGATCTATGAGGATTTTTGAAGATTGAGCTGGCAAATCTTCGAGATTTTTTAGAGCATCGACCAACTCTTAATGTTCCATAAACAAAATCAAATGAATCACTAACATACAGATGGAATTTTGAGTAGGCCTAACCCATTTACGTTTGTCTTCCATGCATATATCTAATATTTCCATACCTGGTCTCCCGTAGCCTGCCGTTGAATATAATTTTGTCCCACGGAATAGATGGATAGATTATTTTTATTTTCTCTAGTATAGTTATATCAGGCTATTTTTCCATTATAGCGGCAGTGGTGTTGGATAGGAAAATTGGTGGATGTCAGGGACGAGGGCATGGTGTGCATGGCACTATACTGGGCGGCTGTTCGGAGGAAGATACGAAGACGGAATACGTGAAGGGCAGGCGTGATGGCTTCGGAGACGGATTGATCAGGCTAAGTGTTGACGGGCTCGGTAATTAGAGATAGAGAGAATTACGTTTAGAAGGTAGTTAGTTGAGATATTGTTTCGTGCAACCTATATATGTAATGTAAGGGCGACAGAAACTCTCTCTCGAGACTTAATCAATTTAGTTTGCATCTGTTATTTTTTCCAGTATTCGCTTTGGTGTTTTGTTGAGCAAAATACTCGTTTTCCCTCACGAAAGCAGGGATCCTTTGCTTGTTTGCCGTGAAAACAAGCTGCTAGCTGGTGCATAAACCAGCGCATCATCTTTCTTGTGTTGTTTGGCCCATCGGCTAGGCAACATAATTTGGCGACTCCGCTGGGGATCGACGATCACTGTCGATCGTCGGGCTCGGACATGGCGGGGAAGGCGGTTGACAGAACCCTTGGCAGTTCCGAGATTGACGGGAAGCATGTCATCCCGGTGGCGTTTGAGGAGCTGCCGGAGAAAGATCAAGAGGAGATCGAACAGGAGATCCAACGGGAGATGGAAGAGCTCAGGAGGAGGAAGCTGGAGTGTTATCAGAAGACACGAGGCGGCGTCATCAAGAAATCTGACACGGCCAGCGTCTCGGCAACGAAGGTACAACCAGTTCCTATCTCTCCAGAGGATTTAGTTCACTTTGTCGATGTTTCCGTGGCTAGTAAGTATGGGAACGATCTTGCTCATCTAACTCACACTTTAGGGGAAGACGTACGTAATGCGTTGGGGGCTTTTAAGCAGGATTTAGACAACAGTATTCCTAGGCAGATCAGAACGTTGGCTCGGGAGGTGTATGATGAGGCGCAGGCGTGTCGTGCACCGGAGGCACTAGCTGTGCCTAATCAGAATTATGGGAACCGTGTTGCTAATGCTAATTTGCAGCAGCCGTTTTATCAAGCAATAGCTCATGGGCCAGCACCTCAAAACGTTGGGAACGGGGGTGTGCCTGTGGCCGAAGGGATTAGAGATCAAATTACTAGGGCGCTTAGAGAGCTGGGCATCCAATCCAGGAACCGTGCTAGAACATACCAACGACCTTATCCTGAGTATTTTGATACTGTACCATATCCTCGGGGGTTTAGGGTACCGGAGTTTGTTAAATTCACAGGAGAAGACACTAAGTCTACGTACGAACATGTGGGGCAGTTTTTAGTACATATTAATGATCCGGGTATTGTTGATGCACATCGGGTTAGGATGTTCCCGTTATCTTTGTCAGGCACGGCTTTCAATTGGTTTACTTCTCTAGCACCTAATTCAATAACCACGTGGGCAGGACTTGAAGAAAAGTTTCACGATTATTTCTTCAACGGGGAAACAGAGCTTAGGTTGTCTCATCTCACTTCCGTTAGACAGAAATACCAGGAGTCTGTTTCTGAATACATTAGGAGGTTTAGGGCGACTCGAAATAGGTGTTACAGCCTCACGTTGGGAGAAAAGGATCTAGCTGACTTGGCGTTAGCTGGTATGTTGACTCAGTTGAGAGAAAAATTAGAAGACCAAATGTTTGACGATCTCAACCAGCTGTTACAAAGAGCGATAGCATGCGAGGGTCGGCTTCAAGAGATTAAGTATCAAAGTAGGTTTCGGGATAAAGATAGGGCGGCGGTTAACCAGTTAGAAACTGATTCGGGTAGTGACGATGAGGCCGATATATGTGTGGCAGAGTGGGTTGACGGGCCAAAGGGTAAAGCGTTTACTTGCTCAGTGTTGAAACCAGCTCCGGGAAAAAGGGAAGAGATGAAGTACACGTTTGATGTGACGAAGTGCGATAAAATTTTTGATATGCTGCTGCAGAACAAACTTATTAGGCTAAGAGATGGTCACACGATTCCTCCAGTTGAGCAGCTTGGGAAAAAATCTTATTGCAAGTGGCACAATTCTTATTCACATTCTACTAATGATTGTAACTACTTCCGGCGTCAGATTCAGTCAGCTTTGAGCGATGGGCGTTTGTCTTTCGGAGAAGGGTACAAGATGAAGCTTGATCAAGATCCATTTCCCGTGGACACAATCAACCTTGAGGGAAAGCGCGTGCTCATACGTGCTGATCAGGTGTGCGGGTCGACAGAGGGGAAAAGCGTTGTGGTTGACAGGGAGCTTGAAGCTAGGATGATTAAGCCAAAAGGTGCAGAAATTAATGTATGGAAGACGAACGAAGGCAAGAGGCGCAGACCAGTTTTCAGAGCCACTTCCAAGTACCTGATGGAGAGGTATAGCATGCAGAATCGAGGAAGTGTGGTCCGGCGGCTTGGTGATGATCGACGTGTTGGAGGTCGACCGAGGGAAGTGGTGGATACAAGGCAGTATGTTCGCAAGAGCAGGGAGAACGTGTTCAGGCAAGAAGCGCCCTTGGCTGGAGTTGATGAGAGCAAAATACGTGAGAGTGTACTAGTTGGTCGTATCAAGTGTCAGATAGTGACGGAGGTGAGCAGTGGGTTTGATGGAGTAAGACAAGACCATAAGCCGAGTGCCGTAATCGAGCAAAACAGGAAGCGTACACGGGACAGCTACAAGAGGGATGACGACACACCGGAGAAAGCGGCGCGGATGGAGTTCATTGCTAGGCGTCGAGTTGTTGGTCCGGGTCTCGTGCCCGGGTATGGTCCAGTTGGGTCAGTCGCGCTTGACGATCACAGCCTAAGACATGAGGCAGTAGGTAAATTTAGTGCTACCAAGCATGCACAAGAGGAATTGGCTAGTACGGAAGTGGCTGGTAGTGAGCAGGTTTTGGGTGAGGGCAGCGGGAAGAAATTGAAGCGTGATGTTGGAGCTGTTAGCATACATGATCAGTTAAGTAATCAGAGTTGGAGGTGGACTGCACCCGGCACTCAGCCTGAGGAGTCGTGGTGTCCTGCTGGTCTGAGCCGTGGACAGAAAAGGCGAGTGCAGCGTTTGAGAACACAAGAAAAGCTAGCACGGCAAGCGGAGGAGGAACGTGATAGGTGGTTTAATATTCACCGTCCGATGACTAAACCACAGAAGACATGGAGGGAGAAGCGCTTGGCAAGGGAGGAGGAGAGTGACGAGGGAAGTGATGGTAGTCCAGCTAGGACTGACGAGGGCGCGTGTTCGCACAATGTTGACATCAACATGGTGTTTGTTTTGCCTAAGGAGTTCATGGCGCCTGAAAGTGATGTCGCGGAGTTAGCGTTGGGGGCGGAGCGAGCTACGTTTGAAAAGCCGAGTGAATCAGGAACGCATATAAAACCACTACATATTCGCGGACATGTCGCGGGCAAGCCGATGGGCAGGATTTTGGTAGATGGGGGAGCCGCTGTGAATGTCATGCCACTGTCAACGTTCTCAAAGTTGGGTTTTCGGGAGGACGAGTTGCTTAAGACTAACATGAGCCTTAGTGGGTTTTCGGGGGAGCCAGCGAAGACCATGGGAGTTTTGTCGGTAGAATTCACGGTGGGCAGTAAGACGATCCCTACAGCGTTTTTTGTGGTAGATGTGAAAGGACGGTATAATGCGCTTCTAGGACGAGACTGGATACATGCGAACTGTTGTGTTCCGTCTACACTTCATCAATGTCTTATTCAATGGATCGGGAACGAGGTAGAGGTTGTGTCGGCCGAGGACGTGCAGTGCGTAGCAACGATGGAAGCTACAGAATGGCAGCATGGTGAGATGGCGTGTTTGTCAGGGAGGGATTTGTCTGGTTTTGATTTTGTGAGCGTGGAGGAAGGTGGTTTCGTGCCTATTCTTGTAAGGCCAGCTGAAATAGCTAGGCTTAACAACATTTGTGTTAATGGATCAGTTTGATGCTAAGAAATGGTTGGAGGAGAGGGTGGAGTAGTTTAGGTCGGAGGCCTACGGCGCGAGTGAGGTGGTAGAGGATTTTGATGATCTTGGCAAGTTGGGACATGGGTTTGCTGCTGTCGACGAGTTGGAGGAGGTGGACATTGGGTCAGGAGATAGGCCGCGACCTACTTTCATTAAGGCAGGGTTGCCGGCTGAGCATAAGGAGAAATTATGTAAGTTGCTCATGGAGTTTAAAGATTGTTTCGCGTGGGAGTATACTGAGATGCCGGGGTTAGATAGAAATTTGGTGGAGCACAAGTTGCCGATTAAGCATGGTTTTCATCCGTACAAGCAGTCTAATCGACGTTTTAATCCAGTTGTCATTGATAAAGTGAAAGAGGAAATAAACAGATTGCTTAAGGCTAATTTTATAAGGCCATGCAGGTACGCGGAGTGGATATCTAGTATAGTTCCAGTTGAGAAAAAGAATACGGGGCAGATTCGGGTGTGTATCGATTTTAGGAATTTGAATAGGGCGACGCCGAAGGATGAGTATCCTATGCCTATTGCTGATGCATTAATAAATGACGCTTCAGGGAATCAAGTGATAAGTTTTTTGGACGGGAATGCAGGTTATAACCAAATTTTTATGGCGCTTGAGGACCTGTATAAAACTGCTTTTAGATGCCCGGGATTTGTTGGATTGTTTGAGTGGGTGGTAATGACGTTTGGTTTGAAAAATGCGGGTGCAACGTATCAAAGGGCGATGAATTTGATTTTTCATGATATTTTGGGTATTATAGTTGAGATTTATATTGATGATATTGTTGTCAAATCCAAAGACTTTGGGGGGCACCTCGCTGATTTGAGATTAACTTTTGAGAGAATGCGAAAATATAATTTAAAGATGAATCCTCTTAAATGTACATTTGGTGTGACTGCTGGTAAGTTTTTGGGTTTCATAATGCACCGGCATGGAATTGAAATAGATCCTAAAAAGATAAAAGCAATCAATGATTTGGGAGAACCCACGTGTAAGAGAGACGTGCAAAAATTGTTGGGAAAAATAAATTTTTTGAGGCGATTCATATCGAATTTGGCGGGAAAAATAGAGGCGTTTACACCATTGTTACGACTCAAGCATGAGGCAGAATTTGTATGGGGGAACGAGCAAAGGGAAGCGTTTAATAATATTAAGAGGTATTTGTCTCGGCCGCCGGTGTTGAAAGCACCCAAAGCTGGTTTGCCATTTAAATTGTACATGCAGCACAGGAGAAGGCTATTGGGGCGGTTCTGGTACAAGAGCATGAAGGGAAGGAGCACGTGGTGGCTTACTTAAGTCGCCGGTTAATAGACGCAGAAACCAGGTATGCATTCATTGAAAGGTTGTGTTTATCATTGTATTTTGCATGCACCAAATTTCGTCATTATTTGTTATCAAGTTCATGCGTGGTGGTGTGTCAGGCTGATGTAGTTAAGTACATGATACATAAACCTGTGTTGAGTGGTCGAGTAGGAAAGTGGGCTTATTCCCTGATAGAATATGAATTAAGCTATGAGTCATTGCGTGCTGTTAAGGGACAAGTGCTAGCAGATTTTATTACTGATCACAGGGTGGATGTTGAGCTGGAAATAGAGCACATATATGTTAGTCCTTGGCAGTTATTTTTTGATGGATCTGTATGCAAAGGGGGGCAAGGAGCTGGTTATGTTTTGGTGTCACCAAATGGTTTAGTGCATGAAGTTTCAGTTAGAATTGAATATGTTTGCACTAATAACCAGATAGAGTATGAAGCGCTGTTGTTGGGTTTGGAACACTTGCAAAGTGCGGGGGTGAAAGATGTAGAGGCGTTTGGAGATTCTCAATTAGTAGTGCAGCAGGTAGAAGGGGAGTGTCAATGTTTAGATGGCACGTTGAGGTCATATTTGGATAGGTGCTTGGCTATAATAAAAACATTTGATACTTTTACTATTTCACATGTTCCTAGATGTGAAAATGATCGAGCTAATATTTTGGCGCAACAAGCGTCTGGGTATAGAGTAGCAAAAGGAATGTTTTTTTGTGCAGGATGAATCATGTGGCATCTTTGGTGAAGGAAAGGTGGGTGACAGTGATTGTTCAGGCCATGATATGCATAAGGTCGGGCAATCAGTGACACGAGACAATAGTTGTTCAGGCCATGGTGTGCAACAGGCTGAGCAATTGGAGACGGATGATGATGGTTGTTCTGGCCGAAAAATATTTAAGGCTGGGCAATCAGTGGAACGATGCAAGGTTGGTTGTTCTGGCCGAAAGACATTTGAGGCTAAGCAATCGGTGGCACGATGTGGGAATGGTTGTTTAAATGCAGGTACAGATGATTATCCAGGCTGTGAATTTTGTAGGGCCGGGCGATGCAGGGCGAAATGTATTGGTAGCTGTTCAGGTAACAGATTATTAGGAGCCGGGCAGACGTTGACAAATTGTGTCGATGAATGTTCAGGTTCTGGGAAGTTAGAGGAGATACGGTTTTAAATGTTGCCTGTGGTGGTTGAACAGGGCGAGAGTTCAGGCCGTGAAAAATTGGAGGCTGGGCTATCATTCGGTAATGAAAACAGAGGCAGGTTAATGGGAGACGATTCAGGCCAAAAAATATTGCCGGCTGGGTTGTCAAATGAAGATAGTGCTGATGTGCCAAGGAGTGGCGGTTCAGGCCTAGTGAAGCAGTTGGTCGAGCCGCCAACAGTTGAAGATCGACGAGATTGGCGTGCACCATTAATCAAGTGCCTGAAGGATCCTGGGAGCACGAAAGACAGAAAAATTAGGCGACAAGTGTTGAAGTACACGCTGATGGGTGATGAGCTGTATCGGCGTACGATAGATGGTGTGTTGCTTAAATGCTTGGATGAAGAACAGTCGAGGATAGCTATGGGAGAGGTACATGAAGGTATGTGTGGGACGCATCAGTCAGCGCACAAAATGAGATGGGCCTTGAGAAAAGCAGGATTTTATTGGCCTAGCATGGTGGATGATTGTTTTCGGTATTTCAGAGGATGTGAAGCTTGTCAGAGGTTTGGTGATCTTCAGTTAGCTCCGGCTAGTTTTTTGCATCCAATTATAAAGCCATGGCCGTTTCGAGGATGGGGGCTTGATTTCATAGGTGAGATTCATCCAGCATCTTCCAAGGGGCACAAGTTTGTGTTGATGGCGACTGATTATTTCACCAAGTGGACAGAAGCTGTGCCGCTGAAAAACACGACGCATAAGGAGTTGATAAATTTTGTGTTGGAGCATATCGTGTATCGGTTTGGTATTCCACAGACATTGACAACAGATCAAGGCCCGGCGTTTATGTCTAGTCAGTTCAAAGAATTTGCTAGTTCGTTGGGGATTAAGCTGTTGAATTCATCACCATACTATGCGCAGGCTAGTGGGCAAGCTGAGTCCAGTAATAAGAGTTTGATTAAGCTGATCAAGAAGAAAATAGAAGAGCATCCGAGGAGATGGCATGAAGTTTTGGTGGAGGCTTTGTGGGCGCATCGAGTTTCTAAGCGAGGTGCGACAAAAGTGACGCCATTTGAGTTGGTATATGGGCAGGAAGCTCTGTTGCCGGTTGAGATAAATTTGCAAGCTATTCGAGTTGCTAGGCAGAATGATCTGACTGTGGAGGACTATATTGATGCCATGATGGAGCGCATTGACGGGTTACCAGAAGATCGATTGCGAGCATTGAGGGAAATGGAGAAAGAGAAACTGAAGGTGGCTAAGGCATATAATAAAAGGGTACGGGAGAAGGTATTTCAAGTTGGAGAGTTAGTATGGAAAACAGTATTGCCTACAGGTCATCGTGACACTAAGTTTGGCAAATGGTCGCCGGGTTGGGAGGGTCCGTTCAGAGTGGATAGTATTGTGCCTGGGAATGCTTATTTCGTTGAAGATTTGCAAGGAAGGAAATTGCCTAAAGCATTGAATGGAAAATACTTGAAGAAGTACTATCCTAGTGTATGGCAAGGTGCATGAGAGACGTCAGTTGATGAATGCCTTTTGACAATCTGTTGGTTTGCCAAAAGGGCAGGGGGGCATATGTTGGATAGGAAAATTGGTGCATGTCAGGGACGAGGGCATGGTGTGCATGGCACTATACTGGGCGGCTGTTCGGAGGAAGATACGAAGACGGAATACGTGAAGGGCAGGCGTGATGGCTTCGGAGACGGATTGATCAGGCTAAGTGTTGACGGGCTCGGTAATTAGAGATAGAGAGAATTACGTTTAGAAGGTAGTTAGTTGAGATATTGTTTCGTGCAACCTATATATGTAATGTAAGGGCGACCGAAACTCTCTCTCGAGACTTAATCAATTTAGTTTGCATCTGTTATTTTTTCCAGTATTCGCTTTGGTGTTTTGTTGAGCAAAATACTCGTTTTCCCTCACGAAAGCAGGGATCCTTTGCTTGTTTGCCGTGAAAACAAGCTGCTAGCTGGTGCATAAACCAGCGCATCATCTTTCTTGTGTTGTTTGGCCCATCGGCTAGGCAACAAGTGGGTAATTTGTTAAACATATGGAAGGTATTTTAGACTGATTATTTTATAATGGCAGTGGTGGATAATTATTTTTACCTTTTTTCCGATTAATGTAGTAATTTCTACCTCTAAAGAGTGAACGTGGTGGCTTTTTTCGTGGCCAGTTATATATATAACAAATCAGTTGGGACGTAAAAGTCACCGCAAGAGCAGGATTGGAAGGAGAAACCGTTTGAGTTGAGCTGCTCCAAAACTGCGTTGGCATCAATTTATGATAAAAAAGGAGCATATCTGACTTTCTTCCCTTTGTATCTTGGATACGAAATCGTACATTCATGCTGAGAAACAAAATTGGAAACTTCGCGGCACAAATTCACTATTTGCAAACTGAGATACAGGTGAATGGAATATGACCCGCTGTTTTCCCATTTTCTAAATTGTTTAGCCAAATTTCGTGATGATTCAACACATGTGGGGTTGCTTAAAAGACACCAATAAAGTGATCCATGGTGTTGAATACTACAGAAATGTGTTTAGTTGCTGTAGGACATGTTTTAGTGTCATCCAGACCAGGTTTTATATTATAAGAGTCTTTTTTTTGCATGACCAACTAAAAAAGAATGCATGGAGTATATTTTAGGTCTTCAGATTTTTGTTCTCACGACGGATGGAGGAGCAAGACGTTTCCCGGCGGCTATGTTATGTGATAGAGTACAATAACCAAATGAGCAACACCGAGAATATGATTGCATAAGTCCACTTGTATTCCTTCTGTAACCCTTGTTGCGTTGTTAAGTAAATTGAGGCAGCTCAGCGATTTGATTTGAATATTCAATTGGCCCAGAGTAAAACATTGACTCCAAACTGTCAGGACAACGCTCAAGCATAGGATCAAAATTAGTCCCAAATACATACACATGTTTAATGTCAGCTAAATTACAAAGGTCTACATATAGCAGGAACTCAACTGGATAAGCATCTCATTAACCCATGCTTTTTTTATTTGTTTAGAAAAGGGAATTCAAACCTCGATACATATGGCTATCAATTATTTCAATATTTGAAGAAAACGGAATATATTAACCCCATAATAAATCACATCAAATAGGAGTACTCCGGCAAACTTTTGCCAATGCCACCCAAGCTGAGCGCTATATAAATGGCCTCAATTGTCCTATACAACCACCACACAGCAAGCAAAACACCTCGACCTCAAACTTGCAAATTCTTAGATTCCATACCAAGAATTACTATCAACCTTTGCTTCAAAAAGAACTACCACCAATCTCAACCATGAGAACAAGCCTCATCCTCATCATTGTCGCGGCCGCCGTCATGTATGCCCTTCTGACTCCCGTTGCAGCGATCGTTGTTGGTGGATGGAGACCCATCCCCAACATCAACGACCCACACATCCAGGAGCTCGGCCGGTGGGCCGTGAAGGAGCATGTGAGGCAGGAGAAGGACGGGCTCAATTTCAACAGCGTAGTGAGCGGTGATAAAGTGTTGGGTAGCCCAAGGTATCGTCTCACCATTGTTGTCTTGAAGTATGGCAAGGCACGCAAGTACCAGGCGGTACTTCTTGACGGCATGTACGACTGGGACAGGTACCTTGCTGGCTTTAATAAACTAGCCAACTGAGCCATAGGCCCATAACTGGAAGCTTTTTATTAGTTGGAATAATGTGGATGTAACTGTAAGCGAGGTCAAGGTGCCTTTCTTGTCTGATATTCTGGAATCTACTACGTCCAAATCCAGTTTAGTCCGTTGTTACTCCAGAGAAAGTTATACTCATTTTCTTTTATATTTAACAAGCAATGAATTATATCCAGATATAGTATGTCTTCAGAGGGCTAATACACTACAGAATGTGTTCCAGCTAAGGTAATTCCACTAGAAAGATTTTAATACTTAGGACAAACAATGGAACTTACATCTGATTAAGGACCTTGATAAATGGCTCGACCTCGTCTCTTTGCAAGAGTCTGACCATGAACGCATATACCTTGTGGTGCAATGCTGCCTTGGTCTCACCGCAGGATTGGACGCAGAAATCGTTTGAGTTGATGCATCCAGCATCTGATCAAGCATTATACACTTCACAAGCCGATGCAACGCAATAAAATATTTGAAATCGGACAAACCAACAACGAACGATTCAACTGAGAAACCCAACACAAATCACTTCTAGAGGTACAATATATAGCCTACTCTCCACGAACAAAACTCTCAAGCCCAAATTTATTTCCTGGCTGGTGGTGTGTACATGGCAGCTCCTGACTACTACGGCTTGCACAATGGTCGGGTCACGGGGGACTGCAAGAACAATTAAAATTCAAAAACAATGCAGTAATTAACTTTCGATGGGAGTAAGTTGTGTGTCCTCCTGACACATACCTTCTGCAGTAGGTGAGGTTGTCGACGGTGTGCCGGCCGGGCAGGACGCCGCAGACGACCGGCAGCAGCGCGATGGCGGACGCGTTGGCGCTGTAGCGCCGCACCAGCCCCGCCATGCAGCCGCACACCGACCGCCAGTTGTCGGCGGAGTCCGCGGCCACCGCGTACAGCTCCGCCACCCCGGCGCAGCAGGGCGTGCCGGGCGCCGGCAGCGGCGACGCCGCCGCGCCGTGCAAGATGAACGCGCCGCAGTCCGATAGGAGGGACGTCATTGTGGCGCAGTCCAGCGACGAGGAGCTCAGGTAGGAGCTGGCCTCGGCTGTCGCAACGGCGCACGAGAGGGTGACTGCCACTGCGGCGGTGAAGGCGCCGGCGAGCGAGAAACCACCCCGCTGTTGCCATGGATTTCCGCTAAGCTCTTTGCCTCTTTGGGACGCTTTCATCATGCGAGTTTCATGTACGTTTCGTGCGTGGTGGTACATACATGGCCCATGTGGGCACGATGAGCCAACGGCTTCAGTGAGGAGATGCGCTTCTCGCCTTCCCTTGCCCACTTGACATGCCCGACACGATTTGTCGCTCGATTCAGAGTTTAGCAGGTACTTCACGCGTCAGCACAAGTTCTAACATGTCATACAAGAGTGCACACAAATGCACAAATTTATTTGAACACGGCATGGCGTAGATCCATTCTTGCCTATCTGTCACACCAGCTTGGCACCGAATGATGTTTGCTACTTATCTTTAATCATTTACAATCAACCCAACCGGCAGACTCTTATATGCACGTTATTCACCTCCAATCTAAGAAACCTTTTACATGGCAATCACCAATGCAATCAGAAGCAGGAGAACGAGGCTGTACAATCGCTGCATGAACCGCTAAAAACTATCCACGAGAAACCAACTCCAGCAACCACATGTGCATCATCTGGTAATGGCAACTCGCAGCACCACCTGAAAAGAACGTATCAGGGGTATGAAGCTCTGGGCAGTTTTCTGTTCTGTGGAGCCTAAACCTCCTCTCTCCCAAGGTTGCTCTTGACAATGTTGTACTTGCACAGTGGACATGTCGCATTTATGTGAAGCCACTTATCTATGCAGGTGCAGTGGAAATGATGGTTGCATGGGAGCTCACGCAGTTCTACGCCATCTTCATATGGACACAGGCAGATACAACACTCCTGCAATTTAAATGGACTAGTCAGATCCAGAAATCTGACACTCTTTTTCACAAGGTCGGCATTTTCACATGGCAATATTCACAAGTAGGTTGACAACCCACTAAGAAACATTGAGAATAACCCCAAGCAGCATTTATCAGACCCATAATATTCCCAGGCTACGAAGGCCAATGTAAGTCAGGTTAAAAGCAAAGTTGATAACTTAGAGAGAGAGAGAGAGAGAGAGAGAGAGAGAGAGAGAGATTAAAACACTCCCTATATAAGACCAGAACGGCCACACAAGTACAGCCGGTATTCCTAACACCGAGGTTAGGGACCCTTCTAGCATAGAGATGGACAAACTAATTTAGAAGACACTTCCTAATTGAGGACACCTTGCCTTGACGATAAAACCATCCTCCAAATTAAAAAGATGGTAACTGCCAGTGGGATTCATGTAAGGTCGGTCCGTAGCTCAGGACAAGTCCCATCTGTTTGCTGAGGCTTACAGTAACTAAAATGTCATTGTCACATAGGTTGCCCTAAAGCTGTGGGTTCCTGATAGGAACTCTTCCTTGAAAATTTTATCGAATAATCCATTGCCCACAATAAGATAGCACGAAAAATTGGATATCATTTTAAATTTATCGAATAATCCATTTGAATCCCAAGAGGTTTCCTTGTTGCATTATCATTTTCAATGTTTCGTGTTATCTTGATGTTTATTTGCTTCTGACAAGCTAAATCTAGGCAGGATATTAGGAGTTTCACACAACAAATTGCATATAGGCAAGTTTACATTTTCTGAACCCAAAGTTCAAATTTTGCTTAAGTCATTGCTTGTGTCAAGTACTATAACCTAATTGTTGCGACACCTAAATTTTCAAATCCATACATACCAGATTAAATCAAACTACTAAGGACATGTTCGGATGTTACAATTTTCGAAAACATATCTGAAAACCACAATATTCTGAGTTGCACGCGAGAAATATGGCAATGTGTATGGAAGCTACTGTATTTTGCAGTTTTCGCATAAACCACAATGTATTTGGTACCATGGTTATTGCGCAAACTTGTCATTACTACTAAAATTCAAGGCAGGTGGCATGGCCATGACAAGTAATAGCATGCTTGCTAGCTGGTACAAAATGCCAAATGATAGGGTGGGTGCAATCAACATGGATCTGTCACATATGCTTGTTCGTGTATTTTGTATGCGCCTCATAAATATACCAACACATGTTTATCAGCTTAAAGAATTCGACGATCTATTGCTGGCGGACCTAATTTCTTGACAAATCAAATCTATATAATCTGTTTCTTCTACATGTTAGCACTTGCATTGGTCGTACTGGGCACAAGCACTTCAGTATATAGCAATGTGAGAACCAGTGGAAGAATGGATTCATTACACAATGCAATTAACAAAAGTGAGCAGGCTGCTTGCAGTGTGACCATTTTCAATCTGAGGAGCAATTGCAGCTAGCCAACGAAAGCATTTGAATTAGACCATGAAGCATATGGAGGCAGAAGCTTTGCACGGTTGTGCAGCAAAGCATGCTTTGTGTTCAATTAGATAACTGGGATTCAGGGAAGATCTTGCCTATAGGTGTGGAACAGCGACACTAAGCAGCAAGGATAGCAGAGGAATGTGGGAGACGGGAATAAGGGCATGTGATTGTCTCTCCAATTCAAAAAAGCATGTGTCTGGAGTAGAGTTTTTCGAAACTACAGAAATGCGTACCATGATATTTAAAACCAAAGTTGTATCCCCAACCAAAAGACCTTTCAGTGGTCACGACCATAACATTTTTACAAAACCAAGGTACTCTCTAAAATCTTCAAACATAAATGGCATCCAAACATGCTCCAAATTTTAATAGTTGAAAAGAAATCACACAATTGGGTTGAACAATATTCCCATGGTTCAAAGGTGTATATAACAAAGATCCAAATCCGATGACAATAGAATGTTACGTATGGATTGTCCTAATGAAAGATTGTGCATAAATCTTTTCGCAAAAAAAAAAAAAGATTGTGCATAAATCGTCACCGCGGCAGAACCATAAGGAAGAGACAGTGGTAATTCAGAAGGTTGTCTAAAGCTACACCAAGGTATTGACAGGATCCATATAACCACAAAGGCACATATGTAGACGTATGATCAAGGCAAAAGAGAAAAAGAAAACACTAATGCCCATATGAAAATTGAGGCCTGTCAGAAATAAAATGACTCCCGGAAAGGAACATTAAAAAAAAACTAAAACTAAACACATGCAAGCCCTACTGTTGACAACTTCAAGATCCAGCAACATTCTAAATCTAATACGGGGAAGAGAACTGGTGTTTTGGAAACAGCATTATCTATCGCATCAAATACAGATTTTATACATCATAGTATCATACAATGTGATTCTATGGGCCAATAAATGAATACTTAGTTGCAATTATCTTTAAATCCTAAATGCCAATAGGCAACCGTTAACATATTCAGAAGCAATCATAAATATTTATGGAAGAAGAATCATAGTACAACGATACTAGTAAAGCATGATAAAATAGAGTAGAAAAACTTACTGCATCCTCAGCTGAAAGAATGTGTTCAACAGGAGGGCTGGTACCACACTCGGTCATCACTCCACCCACAGGTGCTGCAATGCCGGCAACAAGCTTGTCTGCATCACCCATTGTCCGAAATTTGTATTTTGAAAGGTTACTAATGTCCTCTTCAGATGCTCCTTCCTGCTAAAATAAACAAGCCAACGCTCATCAGTACAATAAAATATAATCTGATAATCTTTTTGGTGCACCACTGCACAAAATCTTATATGTTAGATTTGAATCAAAATGCATAGAGAGTTGGCTCCTTTCTTTTGGATGTCCTCTTACGCCAATAAAATTCAAAAATACTGACTACAAAGCAATACATGCACAAATAGGATATCAAAAACAATGATTATCGCACAATACACAAAAAATCAATAATTTCCAAGTGAAACTAAAATACTCAGTAATGCAAGGCTTGTGTTCCCTTTAAGAGGCAGAGGACGGCGGATGACATAAGAGGAGATATCATCCATCTTTCCATCGAAATAGTGCATTATACATTGGGTTTGGCATATCAGAAAATCAATCAAGAAGACATGCTGGTCACAAAAACTTGCATACCTGATCCGTTACAGCATATAAGATAGCAATAATGCAAGGGAGGCAGCAACAAACAGCAATCCCAATCACACATGCCAAGGCAACACAGAAGACCACAAAGAAAACATCAAATGCCAGGAAAACAATGGTGAGCCTGCAAAGAGAAGAAAATCCTTTGATAATAAACAATAACCTCAATCAGAGTTTATGTGTTACCCATGACATCCCAAATCACATCTAACTAAAGAGGCAGAGACATACCAGTAAAGTTGAGGAGCATCATGGGATAAAGCTTGACCACCAGCAGATACCCAGTAGAATCCAATGATCCACCATATGAAGGAAAACATTGTGTTTGCAGACTCCAAATGCTTCACAACACTGAACAAATAAATTTGTACAATCAGTAAGAAGAATAGGGCAGGTCAAGTAAAGCACTGAAATAGAAATTATCTCCTAGTGGGTTGTACGAGCATGCTGAAGAGATCATGCAGGTGAAGCAAAGTAACAAAGATACACACAAGCAGCCATCTAATTGGTGAGGTTCTTCCTACAAATCATTTCCGTGAACATATCTCTATTCTTAATGATCTCAAATATCTACTCATGTACTGGGCCATGAAACATTTGTATAGTTCCATTGCATAAATAGTAATTTCATTCGCAATCGATTCACTTGTACCTTTTAAAAAGCACTAGAAACTAGGTGTTGAAATATGGGATGTCTTCACTTGAAATTATTAACGGCCTGTTTGGCTATTGAGGATTCTAATCCAAAACCTATAAAAAATCCAATAGAAATCTACCAAATTGAGATACATGCTGAGACAATTTCCTAGCTCCATTGTAGCTTACAAGACACACTTGCCATCATCAACGACTTTCAACATCTTCCATACAAGAGAACAGTAATTGAAATAACAAATTCACACCCATAGTAAACTTTCCACTATTCAAATACAGACAAATATGGAAGCACAGAACATTGCAAGTTCTCTAGTCTAGAAAATATAGATCTCTCGATCAGAAAAAAAAAGGAAGGTAAAACGATAAACATAGAAAGGGGGCCATAAACTCCAGTCCATTTCACAAATTACTTGTAATGGATCTTGCTGACCAACACAGAATAGCATGTAGATCAAACAACGCAATGCACTGCTCACTAACTATTGCAATAAGAAGTTGAATGGTCAACTCAACATTTCGAAATCACTATTGCAATAAGAAGTTGAATCGATTCAGTTCTAAAGGTCGCGTGCACCAATATGATTCATCCACTCATTTGAAATTTTGGAATCATTACGGGGCTTGTTCCGAGCAGAGCCTCACCTGAGCTTGAAATCCCCATAGCCCACGCCCTCCTGGTCTGCACCGCCACGCACCGTCGCCTCCCTGCGGCGCCTGTACTCGACAGCGACGCAGAGCACGTGGAGAAGGCACTGGAGCACGTAGCCCGCGAGCCAGGCGCGGAGCGGAACCGAGGGCTGCTCGTTCAGGGACGCCGCGAGCACGGCGGCTGCGACCGCGATGAAGGCCAGGTTCCAGAGCACGTCGAGAACGACGACGGGCTTGGAGTAGGCCCAGTCGGTCTGGCGCTCCTCGAGGTGCTCCGCCGCCGTCTCGCGCACCGCCACCGACGGCTCCCGCATCAGCCGCCGGCTCCCGGTGCGGCGGATGAACCGCGCCGCACCGCGGAGGCCCGACAGCCGGCCGAGCGGGCCGCCGCCGCCGCCGCCACCCGGGGAGGGAGGGGAGGAGAGGAGCGGCGAGGACGGGGACGACGGGTCCCCCGACCGGCGCGGGGAGGTGGACGCCATGGCCGGAGCCAAACCCTAGCTCTTGCTGCTTTTTTTTCTCTCTCTCTCCCTCTCCCCTTCTTCGGAGAGTTTCTCGAGCTTTTGGCACTGGTTTGGTTTGGTTTGATTTCTGTGGTGCCGAGTTGTTGCGCTCGTGAGTTCGGCAGTTGGGAGGGTTTGGCCGCCAGAGGGGCCCTGGGCCGGGGGTACTGACGTGTGGCGCGTTGGAAGTTTCTGGCGCTGCATTTCCGTTTAAACCCTCCTGACTACCGTTAATTCAAGTGACCAATTGCATCCCCCACCCCACCCCCCACCCCACCCCACCCCACCCCCACCCCCCCCCCCCCCCCCACCACACACACACCCCCCAAAAAAAAAAAGAAAGAAAGTGACCAATTGCATTTCCTGATAAATTATATTTTTAAACTCTTTTGAATACTACTTGATCCAAGCAATCTTTTGAACACTACATGATCAAGCAATAGTATCCCAAGCTTCAAGTAAAAAGTCTATCAAAAAATCATAAGCTAACAAGTTGTAGATATGTCTGAAGTAGACTATGTACTTCGGAAAGAATATGCCTGAAAAGTCATGCTGAACAAACTTTTTTGAAGTATGACTATGATAATAATATATGCTTTCTTGAGTTGCTAATTAACGTAAGAAAAAATAGTCGAAATAAACTAAAAGTGTTGTCCACATGGTTTGTCAAAAACAAGAGGAGTAAACAAAATCATCAAATCATGTACACTATGGAGTGTTGGGATGATCTTTCTAAAGAAACTTGTGGCCTCATGGTTCAAGGCACATTTTTTTATTCAAAGATTTAGATTTTTTGTAATGATTATTCAAAGATTTAGATGTTCTCATGAATATGCATAACTAGGTAGGAGATCTAGAGTGGTGGGGTTCATCAAAAGTTCAAAACTAGAAATTGCAACCCATTTCTTAACTGAATAAATGAAACAAAATACTATATGTCCATCGTTTAAATCAGGTCCATATTTTGTGTTAAAATCCTAAAGCCCACAAACCACCAACTAAAAATTCAATTGCTAGAGAATTCACAAGCTACATGCATGCCGCAGAGAGAAAAATTCATGAGATTCAAGCTCAGTGAAAATATGAAAAGCAATTTTGAGCTAGAACGAAGGCCCAGAGATGCCAAAATCCAATCTTATTTTTTTACATGTGTGGAAAGTGATCAAATTTAAAAACTAAAAGCCAAACATGTCGGTCGCTAAGAGAGAAGGAAGATACAACTGCAGCTAGCGTCTCACTTATCGGCTACAAAAACGCTAACCTTTTTCATCCATTTTGATTCACTATCACACATTGTCACATATTGTTGCCTAACTTTACTAAACTGTGGTAAACAGTTTGTTCACCACACTTATGGCAAAGTTTGGCAAGGATGTGAATCTATGACAAACGAGGTTCCAGTGTAGCAAGGCACACAAAAAAAAAAAAAAAAACTAGACCCGCGGGGGAAGCCGCCCCCACGGTATTTCATTAAGAAGGAAACTTTCTCATGGAAAGCGACCAACGACCTGAACCGGCCTTAGACCTGTGCTTTGACACATGGAGCAGACGAGGGGATTTTTTTTGGGGAAAATTCCCGGTGCAGCACGCCGAGCCGATCCTAGGGATCGAACTCGGGTGGGCAGGCTGGCACCCTGCCGCCTTACCACCGAGCCAACGGCTCGTCTGCACAAGGCACAATTGTGATAATTAAAGAATCAAACACCACAAAAAAAAAGACTAAAGTTCGGCGTGACAATGTTTGGCAATCAAACCAAATGAGCGCTAAGGCTTTCACTAGCTACTTGACCTAGCACGTCTATTAGGAAATACGGCCGCTAGCAAGGATGGGACTGGAAGATTCCACGTATGACCATTCGCAACTGAAAAGCAATACCGGGAGTGAAGGAGTACGGAATTGAACAACTGGATCGCGATGTGATGAACGTTTGACTAAATAATTTGGTGCACCTGTAACACAGTTATGACTGACTGTTAGGTGATTACCACGTGAGGGCTGAGATAATCTATTTTTCATTGTGACATTTCAAACATATCCTTTCTAAGCACATGTCAAATCATACCGCCTAACAGCTCAGGGGTGGATGTTAAGAAATATGATGTTCTGATTTTACCCAAAAATATAATACTGTTGGGATTTCAGTTTATGAAATGATTATATCTGTTGCCATGGTTTGACCAAAATTAGAACAAATTGAAAACACGTCACTGATAAGGATAAGGATAATAACAAAGTTGCTAAGATAAATTATTGAGTTGCATACGACAAGTTGACCTCAAATGCTTATGTGTAGGTGTCAATATACTCCTGCGACATCAATAAGTTGGACTTCAATGGCGGATGCAGTGACTGCCCGATTCTAGTAGTTATAGAAGAATTGAATTGTGGTCAGTGGTTGATGATTTGCATAAGCTTGCTTGGTTCGTAATAGTACTTTGTCAAGCTAATATAATTTGTCACAATTTGTCATGCCATACTTTTTATGCGCCATCACAACTATTATTAGCTCAAGATTGAATCTATGACGTGGAACATGGTGGAATGTTTGGCATGCCACTGTTGCAGCGGAGAACTAACACGCACTAACAACGAACAAAGGTCAAATGTGTCAACTGTTGTATGACAAAATTTATCTTCGAACTAAACATGCGCAGGGCTTACTTCTATTGCAATCTGTATAAACGTTTAAGAAGAAACAGGGGGTAATTTGAAATTTGTGACTAACCATTAAGCTTTAACTAATTTTCACAGCAAAACGCCACTTTGTGTCTGGCCTTACGCTTCAAGAGTTCCAATACCACCGATCTCAAACTCGTTAAAAAATCAGTCACAACAGCTTTTCCTATAGCGATTGTTTGCAGCCATACGAGAATGAACCACTACACCAGGATGAAGGTGTTGCCGGTGTAAGACCCTATCTTTGAAAAAGGCGGGTTGTGCTTGTCTTCTCTGAATTTTTTGAAGTTGAACCTCACTTCTTCATCATCTGAATAAGGTAAGTGGATTTCTTCTTCTTCAGAGTCATGTACAAGTCCGATCACTTCTTTCCCCTTCACGTCATCAATATCCATTACAAGTTGTATTCACTCTAATATGCCACTATTCTCTTTTCTATCACGACGAGGAAGAGGCACAAGTAAACAACAAGCATGGAATTAATATGTAGGTCTTTGCCGGCGGGTTGGATCATGGTCAAAGCATCCGTATATGTGACCTCTGCGAGCCTCTGAATTTATTGAAAAGATGAATTCCATACACATCACGGTAGGATGTATCACTTCATCAAAATATGTGGGATTATGAAGGTAATGGCCGTATTGACACATATGGTCAAGCTTAATGACCACGATTTGCATTTGTATGAATACAATGACCAAATTAAAATAGTCAGACAAGTTCAATGGCCATCTATGCATTTTACTCTTTATTTTATCAAGGAGGGAGATAGTATACACAATACAACTCTGTTTCTGCAAATTCATAGGCTTGCCACAGGCATGATGTAGAAGGTGGCTCGAGATGTATAACAGAGCTTCTTGGTGTCCTTGAGCCTGAACTCGATTGTAGTGACCACGACGGATCTGCCCTTCCTTAGTATCTGCGCTTCAACATCCACTTCAGACTGCATGGACATAGATTGAACGTTAGGTGGAAATAACCACTTGCAATCTGACATGATAAATAGCTGACAATAAAAGAACAACAAAATGTCTTTATATTCCTTTTCTTAACTTGTATGCTTTTATAGTAGAAAAACATTATCCAAGAGTTAGCATCAGCAGACAGTGGTGTCTGGTAGTCCCATGACATTTTGGGACTCGACTCCTAGTGCTTATAAAAAAGAAAGATGGCATGTCCAGCAAGAATTAGCAATCTAAGTACAAAGGGCAGAATTCAGTGCAAAAAAAAAAAAAATCAATGGGAATGATTAACTAGATGATTCCATTTGGGATCAACAGATGATATTTTATTAAAACTTTTAGTTTCATAGGGCTCCGAAAATCATGTTAATGATATCAAAACAAAAATTTCTTGATTATGTCAGTTAAGTGTAAGGCATAATCTAAAGCAACATGCCATGCTTCAGGTCCCCCTTTTATCAAGTTTGATAACAAGGGCATAAGACAAATGATTGAAGCATTTCTAGTGATAATGGTCCGAAATAGACAACCTCAGGCCTTCCCATCCTTATCAGATGAGATGTAAATAATAAAGCAGTCAAAAGCACTCAGAATATTACGTCAAAAAAAGCACTCAGAATGTGGAACCCAGCAGTCAATTCAAAGTTATTGATAAATTGGATCATCTGATGGAGAGCTCTCTTACAATCATTACGAAGGGCATAATACCTGTACTCTTTGTTCCTAAACAGCAGTAAACTATGGAAAATGTGCAGATAAAGTTTCTAGATCACTCGTATAATCAAAGTGCATATATAATTTCCAAACAGAAATGATATTATAGCTTACCATAAGAACTTGAATAGCTATTTTACCATATTTATCACACATTGTAATTCGGCCTTTGGTTGCTCTCAACCCTTACATGATTCTGTACTTTTCTTCTTAATATAATGAAGCGCAGCTCTTCTGCGTTTTCGAGAAAAAAAAAAGATTCTGGTACTTCATAGCCTACATTTCAACTCCATGATTTTTTTTTTTCTAATGCGGTCAATCGATGCAAGAGTTGCATCTCACGTCGTTATTTGACATTCTTATCCCCTTCTATTCGATTCCTTATCTTGCAAAGACAGCTGGCATTTTCATGGCCAATTACCTTCACCTAACTATTAAGTCCTGATATATTTCACAAAGCACAATCACTACTTTATAATGTTCACATTGCTAGAGGTTCTACTAGATTTCACAACCGATTAGACGAACAGACCAGTTCCTTGCAAGATTATCAATGACTGTAGATGACAATATTGGTAGTGGTCAGTTGTAAACCTTTTATATCTCCCTGAATCAACCAAACGAAGAATCAACATCAAGTTTCTTTCCCCATGGAGATGTGAAAATTGACTCAGTTCACGCAGAAACAATGCTGGATTATAGTCAGACTACTGAAAACGATAAGCTGTCTCATGGTGTTGAGGATTAGTTTGGAAGCTCACATCAACACGAGCGGCGGCGAGGTACGCGGTGCTGAGCTCGCCGAGTAACATCTCCTTGTCCCCTGCCGCGGCCTGCGCGCACGCCATCCCGACGGCCTCAGCTACGGCCGCCACCATGCCGCCGTGGAGCGTGTTGTATACGTTCTGCAACACACACACACGCACAGCCCGTCCGAACACGGCGAGGTAGGTACGTAACGTAAGCTGCGGCGGCGATCGACGGGAAGGAGGAGCATCAGCTAATCAGGCGCTCGGCAAGCTCACCGTCACGGCGGGGGAGACGGTGAGGGTGCAGGAGACGCGCGGGGCAGGGGCCGCGGAGACGGCGGCGGAGGAGAGGAGGGCGCGGACGAGCGCGGAGTAGGCGTCGGGCTGCTCCGCGGAGGCCGGAGGGCCGCGTCAACGCCCAGGGCGCGGAAGAAGGCCAGCGTCCGCGCTCGGGACTCCGCCGGCGGCAGCATCTGCTGCCCCTGATCCTCCTGCGGCTGAGACGGTGGCGGCATCGTTTCCTCCGCTCGCTGGCTTGCTGCTCCTGACTGCCGCCGTGGTAGTTGGCGTCTGCGGCCGCATTTAATCGCCGCGCACGATGGAGATGGCGGGATGAGGGACAACCGTTTTTCTTTTTCTTTTTCTTTTACCCGAGAGGAGCTCGATTGACAGCTGAGAATCAAGTCATCAACCACCTATGCTTCCAGGTCCACCCATCAGCCATCTCCATTTATGCTTGAACTGCTGTTAATTTTCGATGGCTCGACTCACTTTGCTTCAACAGCACTTCAATAGTTCGAGTGTTCGACTCCAAGGAAAAAAGAAACAGCACTTCAACAACACGGAAAGATCCAGTTTAACAACTCTCAATTGACCGCCAAGGTTTCAATGTGATTCAAATACACTTGCAAACACAATCAAATTACAACGAAGATGAGAACAAAAACTATCAAATTTGTTTGGAACAAAATTAACCCAACTGTCCAAATAGCATTAAGAAAACCTAAAATGAAAGGCCGCACCGACCGAATGTCCTTTTGCTTTAAAGGTCTCAAATTGATTCGACTAAGCCTCAAACTCAGAGAAAAAAAAAAGATGATGTCAAGATCCCATCAACACCAAGAAGATGATTGGAGGGAAAGGGCACGGGAAGTGAAAAATCGTGGTATTACGGACGACGGCATGTTGAACATGAGAATATCTTTTCACAACGCTTGCAAAGAAGATGGACAATCTGGCAACAAAATATGGGCGATCATGGTGTAATTCCTAACATTTCTACTTAGAGTCCTCAAATCAGCAATCAATAGATTGTTCATTCGTATCCCTTCAATAATGACGCGTTGCAAAATTTAATTCAATAACGCTGATAGTATATTCAATTTGTTTAGCCCAAGCAATTTTGGAAAATCTTGAACCAACAATACAAAATCCAACTTGCAATTTGTGAAATCATAATAATATATCAGATCGTTTGATGTAGCAAGGCCCTGTAGAAAATTTTGGAACTCATGTGTGGATCTTATTTTGAAGTTTTTTCTTTTTTGTTGTTGAAGAATCCAATGGTGCAAAAAGTTTATTGAAACAAACTCACGGTTTGAGAGAAATTTTGGGTGCTGGATCCTAAATTCACCCAAACTTTGTTGAATTGTGAGAAGAGACATGCTGGAGCTGGATTATAATTGATCCTAAATCACAAAAATAGCTCCAAGCAAACTCTACTATATTTCTCGGTCCAGCCACTGCTTCCCCAACATTATCAGGAAGCAACGACTTACGGTTTCGGCAAAGGACTCCCCACAGAGCACATCACAATTCATGACAATGGAGTTGTCGATTTCAGACACAACGAATGCTGAAATGATGGATGCTGATTGAAGCTATCGGATAATGAAATGGAATATATGACGATGTCGAGGGCATCTGAAGAAGCTCACATGGAGGCGCGCGGCGGAGAGGTACGCGTTGCTGAGCTCGCCGAGGAACATCTCCTTGTCCCCGGCCGCGGCGCGCGCGCACGCCATCCCGACGGCATCCGCGACGGCGGCCACCGCGCCGCCGTGGAGCGTGTTGTACTTGTTCTGCAGTCCACCGCGCCGGCCGTGGATCAGTAGCAGCAGAGAGAGGACATATGGACCGATCCAATCACGCCGGCCGTGGAGGTTAATTAACGAAAGCAGGTGGTGCTCACCGTCACGGCGGGGGAGACGGTGAGGGTGCAGGAGACGCGGGGAGCCGGGGAGGTGGAGACCGCGGCGGAGGAGAGGATGGCGCGGACGAGCGCGTGGAAGGCGTCGGGCTGCTCCGCGGAGGCCGGCAGGGGCACGTCCTTCCCCAGGCTATGGAAGAAGCGCAGCGTCAACGCCCGGGACTCCGCCGGCGACAGCCGCTGCTGCGGCTCCCCTTCCGGCGGCGGCATCTTCTCCTCCGTCCTCCCCTTGCTTGCTGTCTGTACCGGGGAGACGACCGTCGAGAGGGTCAGCCGGCCAAGTGCCCAAAAGTTCGGCCCACGAGCTGCATGTGTGTGCATTTTGTTTTTCATTTTCGTTTCTTTTCTTTCCGCTCGTTTTTTATTTTCCATTTAATCAAATCTCTGTTTCAAAAATCGTGTCAAAAAAAACATCTCTGTTCACTAATCAGAATGACCGTATCCAGTATCATTTCAAACCCATGTCTAACAGTCTGGGATGCCTATTGGCCTAATGCTACAATTCAAAACGGTCCAAGTTCGTAATTTCGTTCGTGAATTTGTTGACATTGAGTGTTTGGGTTTTGGATACAACATTTTTTAATTGTCAAACTTACCTCAAAAAATCAACGGCGACATCACTTTAAAAACAGAGAAAGTACTAATTTGTGCTCCATCATCGCCTCTACATACATGAATAATTAGTAGAAGTAGCAATTGTAATTTGCTCGGCTTCTATTATCTCCCCCAAGATACATGGCATTTTGCCGAGAAGCAGTTGGTTCCCAACAGGACGTCATGTGCTGGTGCCGGCCAACCTAACTTCTCCGGAATGTTCTGCACAAAGCACAAGCACTGGCAAAGAGAGGGAGCACCTTTTAAACCGGAAGTCTAGTTCCCGGCAACCCGGGTTGCCCAATTCTGGGCTTGACACGTCATGTGGTCCTAGTCTGCTGTGGTACAGCTGTGTGTACAGATACGCAAAGTTCATACGGTGGGTCCCGCTTCCAATACATGGTAAAAAAAAACTTTTCTATCTCCGCTCTCATTTCCCACGCCAGCCTCTCTCTCCTCCCGGCCAGATTCGAATGCCGTTCCCGGAGCTGGACCGATGCTCCTTCCTTCTTCTCTCTGTAACGTCCCTGCCCACTGCCACAGCGTGCCGCCACCCCGGCCTCGGCGGGCTAGGGTCTCGCCGGAGCTCCGCGCCCTGCCCACCGCCACAGCGTGCCGCCACCCCGGCCTCGGCGGGCTAGGGTCTCGCCGGAGCTCCGCGCCGGCGCTCCGGCGAGACCCTAGCCTGCCGAGGCCGCCGCCTTCCTGCCCCTTCCCCCGCCGCCGTCGTCTTCCTCGCCCCCGCCCCAACCCTGGCCCAACCGCCATCTGCCGCCGCCCGCTCCGGCGGCGCCCCCGCCGCCTCCGCCTCCGCGGTCTCTCCCGCCACCACCACCGGGCCGGCCTGCCTCCCCCGGACCCCCTCCTCTATGTCCGGAGGACACCGGTAACCCCCAACCCCAGAACCCTAACCCCAATCCCCAACGCTAACCTCGCGGAGAGTCGCCGGAGTTGCGGAAGAAGCACGGAGGTCACGCCCAGGGACGTGTACTAAGGCAACCGGGACTAGTGATGTACTCCGGCGACTGGGCCAGATCTAGTCGTCTTGTGCCCGGATCCGGCGGCGGTTGAGGAGGTGGCGGGCGAAGATGCACCTTCCTCAACTGTGCGGGCTCCTGTCAGGCCGAGTCCTTATTCTGAAGCTCAAGATGAAGGGTTATCACTCAAACACATCAACGACGGAGATGTCTTCTAGAATGTTTATGAAGATCCGACGGTTGGAGCTGTTAGCGTTTTACTGTTAGCTGTCTGAAAATACTGTTACTTTTCACTAGTCTAAGTTACCGGTTCAGTTAAATTCGCCCTGCTTAAAAGCAGCGGCCGCCGCCTGTGGCAAGTCATCGATGAATTAAACCCTAACTCATTTGTTTTTCAATACAGCTGTAGTCGTAGTTAGTTCCCAATTCTCTCTCTTTTACCGCAATTACTTGTTCTTCGTACCAATCTCTTGCCCAAATTCCTATCCTCCTCTGTCTGGATCTCGCTGGTCCTGACAAATTGGTATCAAGAGCAGGCTCTCCTCGGCCGCGAAATTTCCCACCCATCCCATCCCGATTGCTTCTCTGAACACGACATCCGTTCCGAGCAGCAGTTGATTCCTCGAGGTTCGTCATCTAAGGTTGGAGAAACAAGTATTCCCTGTAAAATTCCTCGAATCCGAGCAGTCGACTACCTATTGCTGTGTGTGGTTTGAGAGATTCGCATCTCTTAGTAAAATCCCACCTCGCAGCCGCGATTCATCGACGGGGTATGAACTGGTGATGGTAGGAGCTCCGTCTCTGTGAATCCTAGCCAGCCTCCCTTTCATGAACTCGCCAGATCTGGTTGTTGGGGTATGAACTGGTGATGGTTGGAGCTTTGCCTCTGTGAATCCTAGCCAGCCTCGCCACAATCGATCTGTCTAATTTTTCAGCAGTTGGTGATAGTGAACTTTTCCTCTGTAAATCCTCTGTTGCAAAAATGTCGACCAAGCCTGATATTAACCCTGAAGCAGAGAGCGCAGAAAGTGCAGAGATTAAGCTGCTGAAATCTCAATTGGCTGCAGTTACAGTGACAGTTGAGGAGAACAACAAGAAGATGCAGGCAGAACTACAAGCAACACAAACTGCTATGAAAGTTTAGCTTGAAGATTTCTTCAGCAAGATGCTTACACTACAGATGGGATCTATGGCAGGTCAACCGGGTTACACCGATACTGCTAATAGCACTACTGGTCAGGTTGCTGCAAGTGGAGCACCTGAAGTTGGTGATCAGTCCCCAGCCACACCCATGCATCCTCCAATTGCCCAGCTACCCACGAGCAAACGACCACTCTTTACACCACCCCAACAAGCACCACAGAGACCACCACCACCACCACCACCACCACCAATGACATCAAGGGCAACCCCATCAAACCCAAGACCAATACTTCCTACTGGAAATACCAACCAGACCATCACCTTGTTTGGGCAACAACATGAAAACCCTCCTTATGGCATGCCTACCTCACTGTGGCCGCCAACTTCAAACCAATCACCACACCAAATGCCACCAAACCAGTCACCAAACCAAATGCCACCAAACTACAACACTTCTGGCTATAACCCATTTGTACCACAGCCACCATATTACCCATTTTTAAACCCAAACTACTACTCCATACCCACTTTTGCTCCACCTCATGTCTCATATATGCCATACTCTCAAACTGGCTATTACCCACTACCATTACCATCACCAAACAATACCAGACCTGAAACCCAACTTGCTATACAAACCAACAACACTACCACTTCTAGCACTCCTACCACAACAAACCTAAACAACCCATCACCACCCTTACAGCATCATGGTGACCATAATGAAAGAAACCATTTCGCTCAATCCTTCAGCAAGGGACTCAAGCTGGAGTTTCCACGATTTGATGGTGAAAACCTTGCTGGGTGGATAAGACAAGCAGAAAAGTGCTTTAATCTTGCTAAAACAGCTGAAAACAAGAAGGTAAATTTTGCTGAAGTGTTCTTTGTGGGGAAAGCAGATCATTGGCTGAGAAGTACTGGCCTAAACACATCAACATTGTCTTGGAACCAATTATGCAATCTAATTCTCAAGAGATTCTCATCTGAAACAAGCATTGATTTGATTGACACATTCAAGCACCTCCAACAAACTGCTTCAGTGAAGGAATATATTGATTCATTTGAAGAAATTATGGGCAAAGTAAGAATGACAAACCCAAGTTTACAAGATGAATACTTTGTGGGCTGCTTCATCTCTGGATTGAAGGATTACATCAAGAACCCAATCAAATCACACAATCCTACCACTCTGGTACAAGCCTATGAGCATGCTAGGAATCATGAACACATTCCTTCTTACAAGAAAACATATGGAGACTATAACAAGTACTCTTACAAGCCAAGTGGTTAGAACAAGTATGCTCAGCAACCAAGTACAAAAGATGGGGCTGACAAGAACAGTGTCACAGCTGGAGGAAAACCAGTTTTTGACAAAAACAGGTGTTACAAATGCCAAGAACCTTGGGTCCCTGGCCATAAGAAAGTCTGCAAAATGCAACATCAGTTTAATCTCATCAAAGGGCACCAAGATGATGGTGATTCTGAATCAGAAGAGGACATTCAGCAACCTCCTGATGAAGAAGATGACTCACCAACATTGCAGATTTCTATGCATGCCCTCTCTGGTACTAGCAGTAAAGGCAAGACGTTTCCATTATTCTTGCAGTTTGGCAATGTTAAAGCAGTTGCTTTAGTGGACAGTGGAAGTACTACCACATTCATGGACCCCTCTATAGTCAAGAATGCTAATTTTGCCATAATTAATCATGATCCTATTAAAGTAACAGTTGCTAATGGTGATACATTATGGACAAGTGCTGTCTGCAATTCTTGTCAGTACTCTATTCAAGGAGAAAGTTTCAGTTCTGATTTCAGAATCTTGGAACTCAATGGCTATGATATAATATTGGGAGCTGACTAGATATATGACTATAGTCCTGTGGGGCTAAATCTCAAAACAAGAGAATTCTCAATTGTCAAAGACAACAGAACAGTCACCTTCCAGGATGAAACTCTTCCTAACAAAGACTTCATGATAAGTCATCAAAAAATGAAGAAAATGCTCAATCAAGGAGCAGTGGGAGCAGTTGTGTATGTGAGAGCAATGCAAGCAGATGGACAACAATTAACAAACAATCAAGCCATTCACAAAATCCTTGAACAATTTGAGGATGTGTTCCAGGAGCCAACTGATTTACCACCTGAAAGAGATGTTGACCATCAGATACTCTTACACCCTGAAGCTGAACCTGTTAATATCAGACCATACAGAACTTCACATCATCAGAAAAATGCTATGGAAGAATTGATATTGCAACTTCTGCAAAACAAGGTGATTCGACCTAGCATTAGTCCATACTCATCTCCTGCAATACTTGTCAAGAAAAAAGATGGAACATGGAGGCTATGTATAGATTACAGGAAATTGAACAAGCTCACTGTTAAAAACAAATACCCAATTCCTGTGATTGAAGACCTCTTGGATGAGCTGAAAGGTGCAGTCATATTCTCCAAAATAGACTTGAGAGCTGGGTATCATCAGATAAGAATGAGCAAAGATGATATTGCCAAAACAGCATTCAGCACCCACCAAGGTCATTATGAGTACATGGTAATGCCTTTTGGGCTAACAAATGCACCTGCTACATTTCAATCCTTGATGAACAAGATATTATCTCCTTATCTGAGGAAGTTTGTCCTTGTATTTTTCGATGATATCCTCATCTATAGTACTTCTGAAAAAGAACATGCCAAGCATCTCAAAATGGTTTTGAACCTCCTACGAGAACACCAGCTGTTTGCTAAAAGGAGCAAGTGTACATTTGGCCAAAAACAAGTTGAATATCTGGGTCACATCATCTCTTATGAGGGTGTTTCCACTGACCCTGTTAAAGTACAAGCAGTCAATGATTGGCCTGTTCCTACTACCATTACTCAATTGAGAGGATTCTTGGGCATAGCTGGATATTATAGGAGATTTATCCAGAATTATGGCATAATTTGTCGACCATTATTTGACAGTCTCAAGAAAGGTGATTTCAAATGGTCAGCAGAACAACAGCAAGCATTTGTTCAGCTAAAAACTGCACTAACACAGTCACCAGTATTAACACTTCCTGATTTCACCAAACCATTCATTATAGAGGATGATGTTAGTGGAACAGGTATTGGGGCTGTACTTATGCAAGGAGGAAAACCTTTGGCATATCTCAGTAAAGCATTGGGGCCCAAAGCAGCTGGGATGTCCACCTATGACAAAGAAGCCATGGCAATAATTCATGCTCTTAAGAAGTGGCAGCACTACTTAGCTCAGTCTGAGCTGGTCATCAGGACTGACCAACAAAGCCTCAGATACATTAATGAACAGAGACTCATTGAGGGTATTCAGCACAAACTTCTCATCAAGCTTTTGGGTTACAACTATAGAATTGAGTATAAGAAGGGAACCAACAACAAAGCAGCAGATGCTTTATCCAGAAAATTCCAATTGCAAGCAATATCTGCAGTATCCAAAGCAATTCCTGTGTGGATTAAAGATGTTCTTGCTAGTTATATTGATGATGACAAATGCAAGGAGATCACTGAAAAATTAGCAGTTACACCTGCAGCACTACCAAATTTTACACTGAACAAAGGCATTATAAGATATAAAGGCAGGCTGTATATTGGCTCTAGCACAAACTTGAGGAAGGATATTCTAATTTCCTTCCATGATTCATCATTGGGTGGACATTCAGGAGAACGAGCAACTTACCAGAGACTCAAGCTCATCTTTCATTGGCCTGGCATGAAAGCTCAAACTATCACTACAACAAATCCTGTAATACATGACGTCTCAATTTTGTCATAGATCACTAAAAAACTGTCATAATACGTCATCCGTGACGTTTTCAGATTTCGTCATGTATTGAGAGTCACAGATTGAGCTGCGTGACGTTTCTACTAAATCGTCACAGATTAACTCAATCCATGACGTTTCTTAACCGTCATAGAACAACATGAGGCCCGCACAACCCAACCCAAACCCAAACTTATGCATGACATTTCTACTAAATCGTCACGGATTAACTACATCCATGACGTTTTTTGACCGTCATAGAACAGCCAAAGCCCGCATAGTTCAACCCAAGCCAGGAATTGGTGACAACAATAAACGTCACAGATCATATAAAAATACGTCATGGATCGAATGACCATAGGCACTTTCTTCCAGTAACAAATAAAAAGGTAGATAACTGATTATCTCATCCGATGCAATAATACAGATGGCCACATCATCACAAACAACAGATCCAACTGTAAAATAAAATTACTCAAACATATCACTAATCAAAATCCTATATAGCAGTATACGTTATCCAAGTCACGTGTCCAAATGTACACAAATAATTTCATCTTGAAACTGCAGAGCCCCTCATCTTGCTTCAGGCAGACATGGCAAAACTTGAGCAGCATGTTCTGCAAGTGTCTTTTGTACCTTCCTTTCTTCTGCAGGTGTCTGCCACAATGGTTTTCATTTGCGCCTAATAATAATAGCAAGATGACATCATGAGCCCACATAGTTTGGATTACTTTCAAAATGTTCAGATATATCAAGTAACGGCTAGATTAAAAAAAAACAACATATTGCACATTCTCAAAGAGAAACATGGAAAATTTTCTTTTGATGTTTCTGTCAAACAGAAACATGAGCGTGCAAACTGAAAAAGGATAATAGTTCTAATGTACCATCATAATCCTACCAGCTTCTTACAAGTTAGATCGACATTTGCATACTTATCATTTTAACTAGCACAGAATTAGATCATGTGTGCTGAGTACATTATCAAGAGCATAAGTAGGTGGCATCAGCACTTGTACCTTCTGAAAAGCTTTATTCATAATTGGTTGGTTTTAGCAATAATAGTTAGTTACCTGAACTCATCACAGTGGAAGATTCATGTGTCCACTGGTTAATATTTCTCTCTAGCAACAGTAACCAATTTTTGATGTGAACTGGAGAGCAGTGAAGGGGATGAACTTACATGGATCTGTAGAATCAGGGTACGTCTGGGCATTCAGTGTGTGCGCCTGCAGCCGCATGCCCGCCACCAGTCCTGCCAAGAATGCTTTTGCAGATCAAGAGGATCTTCGACGAATGGGTTGAGCCACTGCCACTAGAAAATTGAATGTGCAATGCAGTGTAAGTTCTCAATGCATGCTTTTTTTTTTGTATCCAGTAGAATGACAATGATGTATTTATGGACAAATGAAGAGCAACTAATTTTATATGGAGAACACTAAATTTTGTGGTACTATAAGCACAAAAGTTAAATCAAGAACAAAGACTAAAAACAATAATCATCAACTAGCCATGTTTCTAGAGAATGCTGCATAGATAGCCTAGTACGGTATAAAAGAGGAACTCCTTGCTACTGACTGCCAGCAAGGTTATCATTATTAGCTAAAGGACGAAACTAATATGTTCAGAAGTCAGAACTGAGAACTAAACGCACCAAGCAGTGAGCCGCATCAGCTTCAGTGGAAAAATGATACGCGATACAGACACCTCAGTTTCAGAAGCTTCAGTCACCGGCATGCCCCACAATGAGCTCTCCATTACATGGGCGATCACCTCCACATTTTAGTAGACAATAGCAATAGAAAGAATATGACATATATTTGCACGTTGCATTCGAACAATGCCTGTGAAGGTCCACCTGCCTGGTGCAGATTGTCTAACTGGTGGCAGCTACACCGCCGTGCAAATACTACCTACAAATCCAAAAATAATTACAGCACCTAGCAGTCAGATGTTATATAGCAGTAGAATATTTCCTGCACTTGACAGTTTAATACACAGAGACTAGAGTAGTTTAAACAGTCAATCAACTGAGATTTAACGAGTTCTGCTTGACCAAACTGACGCTGCTGTACTTCGAGTGTCAAGCCATATGACCCTAGGAATCAAGTGAATCCTAGCCTCCAAACAACTAAGGAACCAGTCGCTACTCTAATTCCCCAATCAATTGCATCAAAACAACGACAGATGGGAAGGGGAGCATGGGAAAATGTAGATCGATGCATTCACCTTCTCACCAACAACTGCTCGCTTCTGTTTTCCAGCCCCAAATTGAAGCGACGGAGGGAGGAGGAGGCGGTCTCGCGCCGCCGCCATGGTGTCAGCACATCAAGTAGACGAGTGGTAAATACTTCAACGGTCGGATGCGTATCGCTTGACTGTAATGATCATCGGACGGTAGAGCAGCTATCCCAAGAGTTACTGCTCCTTTTCACTTTATGTTTCGGACCCACTGTTACTTTTGCCACCAGGCTACGTTTTACCGCTGCGCACTCCATATAAGCAGCTTTCTTGTAATGGGGAAAGTATCGATTGAAACCCTAACTTTTATCCAGAATACAGCCGTAATTGCCCTCGTTCCTACCTGTTCTATCTGTTCTTACTATTTTTGCCTTAAATTCCTGCAATTTATCATTCTGTCCTCTATTTTGTCCATTCGATTCCTGTTCGGGTTACTCTGATCCTGACAATTGGTATACAGAGCAGTAGGTTCTTGGCCAAAAAATTTTCCCCACCCACCTTCCCACTCGTTTCAGATCTGCAAAGGTTGGAGAGAAACGCTTTCTCTCTTGTAAAATCCCTTCTGCACATCTTGATTCGATCTACCCAACTCAAATTGATGCTCGATTCATTAGTAGCCAGGGTTGCAAGACAAGTTCTTGTGTAAAATTCCGAAAGCTACGATGATTCTAATGCGTGGTGGAGACGACGACGGCGGAGATTGAGATTCAGACTCGGGTTGCAGGGCTAGTCCTTGCGTAAAATTCCAAGGTCGATCTCTCAATCTAGGCGGCGGTAGACGCTCTGAAGAGTTATTGGGGAGGATTCAGATATGAACCAATCTTCAGGGATGGCGAAGAAGTCAGGAGATATCACGGATCTGGAAGGAGAAGAAGCTTCTAATTCGGAAGTGCAGGAGCTGAAGTCCCAACTCTCGGACGTGAAAAATTTGGTCGAGACTCAAGCACAGAAGTTTCAAGGCGAGTTGAAGGCCACACAAGACAACATCAGAAATGAGATGAAAGACCAACTCGACGAATTTCTCACCAAAATGATGAAGATGCAGTTAGATCCTTCTCTGCAGATGTTTAATCAGAAGCCAGCAGACACTATGGCCAGTCACATTGGTCATGTTATTGAGGAAGATTCCGCAGCAGCTGGTGAGCACTCTCCTTTCACACCATTCCATGCTCATTCTACTGCACCTATGGGACAAGGTAGCAGTAAAACACCTGTGTTCAACCCATCCAAGAACCCACCCTTTACCCAATTACCCAAAACACCACCACCAGCCATCAAGAGCCCTCAACCAAGACCACCTCCTGCACATCCTTCATCAGGACTGCAGCTGACCATTAATCCACCAGAGCAACCTATATATGGTATGCCCACATCGCTTTGGCCTCCATCTACTAATATGGCAGCACCAAGCTTCAGCTTTAATGCTCAATCACCAACAGTTCAAACAAGCCAAAACCAATCACAACCTATACAACCATTGTCTTCACCTATGAGTCCATATATGCCTTACCCCTACTATGGCTACTACCCACCGCCATATTACCCACCACCAAATTGGCAAAGACCTCCTATGAACCCTTTTAACCCATTCAATCCAACCCCACCACCTAGCCCTCAACCTCCACCATCAACTACCTTTGCTGCTCCACAACACCAACAATTTCAACCCACACAACCAATTCAAACACCACCCATCATCACAACCCAGCCACAACCAAACCCACCACCTATTCAGCAACCAGTTGCACAACCACATCAGCAGCCAAATGGAGGAGGCAACTATGAAAACAACCATTTTGCCCAATCATTCAGTAAGGGCCTCAAACTGGAATTTCCTCGGTTTGATGGTGAAAATCCCATGGGTTGGCTTCGACAGGCTGAGAAGTGCTTCAATTTGGCTGAAACACCAGACAACAAAAAGGTGAAATTTGCAGAAGTTTTCCTGGTGGGCAAAGCAGATCACTGGCTCAGAAGTACGGGAGTAAACACTGATACACTCACCTGGGCTGAATTTGCTGCAATGATACACAGTAGATTTGCTGCTGAAACCAACTTTGAAATTGTTGATATCTTCAGGCATATTGAACAAACTGGTACTGTCAACAGTTACATTGATAGCTTTGAGGAAGTCATGGGCAAGGTGAAAATGACTAACCCAGGATTATCTGAGTCCTACTTCATTGCTTATTTCTTATCTGGCCTGAAGGACTACATTAAGACACCATTGAGATCATTAGCTCCTACATCATTGGTGCAAGCCTATATTCATGCAAGAAATTATGAGAACAAGAGGTCTCAAGGAGATTACAACAGATACTCCTACAGAAACAATAGCCAAAATTCTGGTAAAACCTTCCCTGCACAAGTCAAGAAAGAAGGTGACACTAAGCAAGCCCAGCCGGCAGTGGTTATCAACAGAACTGGGTGGAACAGAGATAATTGTTTTAAGTGCAAAGAACCATGGGTTCCAGGACACAACAAAGTGTGCAAATTCAGGAATGCAATCCATGTTATGCAGGTGGATGATTCAGGAGAAGAAAACTTCGAATACCAAGATGCTGAAGAAGAACATGAACAAACACAAGAAGATACCAGCCCAGAGTTACACATATCTATGCATGCACTGTCAGGAACATGTGCAGCAGGAAAAACATTTCCTCTTTTTATACAAATTGGTAATGTGAAAGCAGTAGCTTTGGTTGACTCTGGTAGTACAACAACTTTTATGGATCCTTCCATTGTTAAAAGAGCTAAACTCAACATTACCAATAACTCCCCTGTGAAAGTTACTGTTGCAAATGGCAGTGTAGTTTGGACTGAAGCAACTTGTAACAGCTGTGCATATGCAGTTCAAGGTGAACACTTTACCTCTGATTTCAGAATTCTGGAGCTCAAAGGGTATGATGTCATATTGGGCTGTGATTGGATTTATGAATTCAGTCCAATTGGTCTAAACCTAAAAACAAGGGAGTTCTCCATTGAAAAAGAAGGCAGAACAGTGGTCTTTAAAGATGAAACAATGCCTGACAAGAATGTTCTGATCAGTTTTCACAAGACAAAGAAGTTGCTGAATCAAGGAGCTGTTGGAGCAGTGGTGTATCTCAAGGCCATTCAAACTGATCAAGTGGAATCAAGAAACAACCATGGAAGCTTACATTCCCTGCTGAACCAGTATACTGATGTCTTTCAAGAGCCTGACCAGCTTCCCCCACAAAGAGAAATAGATCATAAGATACTGCTGCAACCAGGGTCAGAACCTGTGAACATCAGACCCTACAGGCTCTCACACAAGCAAAAAGATACAATGGAAACATTGATACTCCAGCTACTGCATAACAAGGTCATTCGGCCTAGTGTGAGTCCTTATTCCTCACCTGCTATATTGGTAAAGAAAAAAGATGGTACATGGAGACTTTGCATTGATTACAGGCAGCTCAACAAATCAACCATCAAAAACAAATATCCAATCCCTGTCATTGAAGACTTACTAGATGAACTCAAGGGAGCAAAACTTTTCACCAAGATAGACCTAAGGTCTGGTTATCATCAAATCAGAATGAGTTCTGAAGATGTGGAGAAAACAGCATTTAGCACCCACCAAGGTCACTATGAGTATGTTGTGATGCCATTTGGTTTAACCAATGCACCTGCCACCTTTCAAGCACTGATGAACAGTTTACTAGCCCCATTCTTGAGAAAATTTGTCTTAGTTTTCTTCGATGACATACTCATTTATAGTAAGTCATTGGAGGAACACAGAAACCATGTGCAACAGGTGCTGCAAGTTTTGAGGAAGAATCAACTCTATGCAAAAGAGAGTAAATGTGTCTTTGGACAATCTCAAGTTGAATACTTGGGACACATCATAAATGCTGAAGGTGTGTCAACAGACCCTGAGAAGATTAAAGCAGTAAATGAGTGGCCCATCCCTGCTAATATAACTGCTCTGAGAGGGTTCTTAGGCTTAGCTGGATACTACAGACGTTTCATCAAGGATTACGGCAAAATATGCAAGCCATTATTTGATAGTTTAAAAAAAGGGAACTTTGTCTGGCAAGATGAACAACAGCAGGCCTTCATCAGAATTAAGGAAGCATTATCAACATCACCAGTACTTGCTCTCCCTGATTTCTCAAAACCTTTCATCTTAGAAGCTGATGCAAGTGGGAAGAGCATTGGAGCAGTCTTAATGCAAGATGGGAAGCCCCTGTCATATCTTAGCAAATCATTAGGTGTCAAAGCAGCAGCACTTTCAACCTATGATAAAGAAGCTATTGCAATTTTAGAGGCTCTAAAGAAGTGGAAACATTATTTGGCTGAAGCACAGCTGATCATTAGAACTGACCAACAAAGCCTGAAGTACATTGGTGAACAAAGGTTAATTGAGGGAGTTCAACACAAGCTGCTCATCAAGCTGTTGGGATACAACTACAAAATTGAATATAAAAGAGGAAAAGAAAATCGAGCTGCTGATGCACTCTCCAGAAGGGATCACCCAATAATTGTACATGCTATCTCTTCTGGCATTCCAGTTTGGATAAATGATGTTATTGCAAGCTATGAAAATGATGACCATTGCACTGAATTACAACAGCAGTTGCATGTCAATTCACAAGCTGCTACCAACTATTCCATCAATGGAGGAATTATCAGATATAAATCAAGAATCTATATTGGCAGTTCAACTGATCTCAGGAAGAACTTAATAACCTCATTTCATGATTCAACACTAGGAGGCCACTTAGGAGAAAGAGCAACATACCAAAGGTTGAAGCTACTGTTTCATTGGCCTGGATTGAGAGCTCAAGTAATTGAGTTTGTCAAGCACTGCCCTATCTGCCAGAAGAACAAATCAGAGAATGTCCCATACCCTGGCCTACTACAACCACTGCCTATACCTGATATGGCATGGCAGCATGTGACAATGGACTTCATTGAAGCATTACCAAAATCTGAGGGCAAGGATACTATATTGGTTGTGGTTGATAAGTTAACCAAATACTCTCATTTCATTGCTCTAAGCCACCCTTTCACAGTGCACACTATTGTGCAATTGTTCTTGGATAACATTTTTAAACTTCATGGCTTACCACTGGTCATAATCACTGACAGAGATAGGATTTTCACCAGTCAGTTATGGCAAGACCTATTCAAATCTCTGAAAGTAAAGTTGAAGTTCAGCAGTGCTTACCATCCTCAAACAGATGGACAATCTGAGAGAGTGAATCAATGTCTAGAGAATTACCTAAGGTGTATGGTTTTCCAAAATCCAAAGAAATGGCATTCAAAACTGTCACTTGCAGAGTGGTGGTACAACACATCCTTTCACACTGCCTTAAAGCTAACACCATTTCAGGCTTTGTATGGAATGCCACCACCACAAATTGCAGAAGGGCTGATTCCTGCTGGTACAAACCAAGAAGCACAAGACTTACTGCAGACTAAGCTCATTGCATTGCAAAACATCAAGAGTAACTTGATTCAAGCTCAAAACCGAATGAAAAAATATGCTGACAAGAAGAGGACTGAAAGAACATTGGCTGAAGGTGATATGGTCTATCTTAAGCTGCAACCCTACAGACACAATGCCTTGGGTTTACATAAAACTCTAAAGCTACACTCAAAGTACTATGGTCCTTTCAGAATTCTGAGCAAGATAGGACCAGTGGCTTACAAATTACTTCTTCCTGATGGATGTACAATCCATCCTGTTTTCCATGTCAGCCAGCTCAAGAAGCATGTTGGTTCTAAAGTGGTGCCTCAACCCAATTTACCGCTCACTGACGCTGATGGGAATATTATGATGGAACCACTAGCAATCTTATCTCGCAGGATGATACCAAGAAACAATGCTCCAGTTGTCCAGTGGCTTATACACTGGGTGAATCTGCCGAGGAAGCAGCAACCTGGGAGGATGCCGACTTCATCAGAAGCGTCTTTCCATCATTTCACCCTTGAGGACAAGGGCCTCAAGGAGGAGGCAATTTTCAGCACATCAAGTAGACGAGTGTTAAATACTTCAACGGTCGGATGCGTATCGCTTGACTGTAATGATCATCGGACGGTAGAGCAGCTATCCCAAGAGTTACTGCTCCTTTTCACTTTATGTTTCGGACCCACTGTTACTTTTGCCGCCAGGCTACGTTTTACCGCTGCGCACTCCATATAAGCAGCTTTCTTTTAATGGGGAAAGTATCGATTGAAACCCTAACTTTTATCCAGAATACAGCCGTAATTGCCCTCGTTCCTACCTGTTCTATCTGTTCTTACTATTTTTGCCTTAAATTCCTGCAATTTATCATTCTGTCCTCTATTTTGTCCATTCGATTCCTGTCCGGGTTACTCTGATCCTGACACATGGGCGCCGCAGGGGGAGGAGGAGGTCGGCTCGCGCGCTTCCCCGCGCGCCGTAGGGAGGAGGAGGAGGCGGGCTCGCGCGGCCGCCCTGAGTGTTGGAGAGGGAGGAGGAGGAGAGCTCGCGCGGCCGCTCAGGGCGCCGGAGGGAGGAGTCGGACACGCTTCTGACCGGGGCGCGCCGGAGGGAGATGGAGGCGACGGCCGCCGCCGCGTGCGAGAACCAGAGAGAGAGAGAGAGAGAGCGAGAGAGAGACGAAATGAATCTGGTGTAGGACCCACACGCAGACACTAGAATCTATTCTGTATTTCTGTGGCGATGGATGCAGCGGCTGTGGCGAGAACTCGTGTTGATTTTTTTTTTCAGATTAAAGAATCACTAGCTAACTTGACAGATGGACCCATGCTACTTGGTGAGATGCACATGAGTAAAATAATAATAATGTAACGGCTTCATTTTTAGAATGTGATTAACATGTGATGAACTTAAATCCGCGTCATTGTATCACTGTATATATAGTCTAATCCATGACGAATTTGAATTCTTCATCATATATTATTGTACCAATGGTCTAATTCATGACGGACTTAGTTACGTCACCATAGTATAATTGTGCCTATGTACAATCCATGACGGAATTAAATTTGTCACCATAGTATCATTGTACCAATAGTCTAATCCATGGCAAATTTAAATTTGTCATCATAGTATCATTGTACCGATGGTCTAATCCGAGATGACTTTCATACAATCATTTGTGACGGTTTGAGGGTTTTGTCTTTCAATGTGAGTAGCTACTAGGGTAGGTACTGGAGATCCATGACGAAAAAAAATAATCGTCACGGATTATATACGATCCATGACGAAAAAACGATAATCGTCACGGGATTATACAATCCATGACGAAAAAAGGTAATTGTCACGGATAGTATACGATTCATGACAAAAAAACGATAAACGTCACGGATGATTATACGATCCATGACAAAAAAGGATAACCGTCACGGATGATATATAATCCATGACGTTTTCTTAAATCGTCATAAAAAAACCGTCATGGATTACCAGATTTCTTGTATTGTATGGATTTTGTCAAAAACTGTCCAACTTGCCAAAAGAACAAGGCAGAACATGTACCTTACCCTGGACTGTTACAGCCTCTACCAATGATATGGCATGGCAGCACATAACTATGGACTTTATTGAAGCACTACCAAAATCTGAGGGCAAGGATACAATATTGGTGGTAGTAGACAAGTTGACAAAGTATTCCCACTTCATAGCCTTGAGCCACCCCTTCACTGTCCACACAATTGTACAAGCATTTATGGAAAACATATTCAAACTACATGGACTGCCACTGGCCATCATCACTGACCGAGATAGAATTTTTACTAGCAATCTTTGGCAGGACTTGTTTAAGTCATTGAAAGTCAAACTGAAATTCAGCACTGCATACCATCCTCAAACTGATGGCCAGTCAGAAAGAGTCAACCAATGCTTGGAGAATTACCTGAGGTGTATGGTATTTCAGTCTCCGAAGAAATGGAAATCAAAACTGGCTATAGCTGAATGGTGGTACAACACCAGCTTTCACACATCTCTTAAGATGACTCCATTTCAAGCTCTCTACAACATGCCTCCTCCAATGATAACTGAAGGCATATTACCTGATACAGTTATTCTTGAAGTGAAGGACTTGATGCAAGCCAAAATGACTGCTTTACAAAACATCAAGTACAATCTGCAGTTAGCACAAAACAGAATGAAAAAGTATGCTGATACTAAAAGAAGTGAAAGATCTTTTGAAGAAGGAGATATGGTCTATCTTAAAGTCCAGCCATACAGGCACACTTCATTGGGAATTCACTCAACCCTCAAACTACACTCCAAGTATTATGGGCCTTTCAGAATCCTCCAAAAGATTGGTCCTCTGGCTTACAAACTACTGCTACCTCCAGGATGTGCACTTCACCCAGTTTTTCATGTGAGTCAGCTTAAAAAGCACAAAGGATCGAAAGTCATTGCAACAGAAGAACTACCATTGGTTGATGCACATGGTAACATCAAAGTTGGGCCGGCCAAAATTCTGGAGCGCAGGTTGATACCACGTAACAATGAGCCTGTAGTGCAATGGTTGATTGACTGGATTAACCTACCTCAAGAGCAAGCTACTTGGGAGGATGCTGATTTTATCAGGAAGGTGTTTCTGGGATTTCATCCTTGAGGACAAGGATCTTAAGGGAGGGGCAATTGTCAGGCCGAGTCCTTATTCTGAAGCTCGAGATGAAGGGTTATCACTCAAACACATCAACGACGGAGATGTCTTCTAGAATGTTTATGAAGATCCGACGGTTGAGAGCTGTTAGCGTTTTTACCGTTAGCTGTCTGAAAATACTTTTCACTGGTCTAAGTTACCGGTTCAGTTAAATTCGCCCTGCTTAAAAGCAGCGGCCGCCGCCTGTGGCAAGTCATCGATGAATTAAACCCTAACTCATTTGTTTTTCAATACAGCTGTAGTCGTAGTTAGTTCCCAATTCTCTCTCTTTTACCGCAATTACTTGTTCTTCGTACCAATCTCTTGCCCAAATTCCTATCCTCCTCTGTCTGGATCTCGCTGGTCCTGACAGCTCCTCCTTGCCGGGTACGGCTTCTCCGTCATGCTGCGTCGTGGCGCAGCTGGGAGGAGCGCGCACAGCTGAGGTCTTGTCCCAGATCTGAACTTTCCCCGTCAAAGCCGGAGGGCTTGCCGACGGAGTACAGGACCTCGCGGCAGAGGCAACGACCTCGAACCGGTGGCGGCGATGACCTTCCCCGTGGATCCGCCCGCTCGAGGCCGTGGCGGCTGCAATCTGGAGGTCGTGGAGGATGTGAAGTTGATCCGGACAAGCTGGAGGTGTCCTCGGCAGCGGGCATGGATGCTGGATGCGGGTACATCAACGGCATGAGCCAGAGGTACCTCGACGGCGGCGGAGTCTGGGATCCTCGGTCTGGTCCACATCGGACACCGGCGAGTGGATATCCCGCCGGATCTGGTGGTGCTCCGTGCCTACATCTCGCGGTGCTAACGTCCGGCGGTTGGCCTTGCTTGATCGGGGCAGAGGCTGCTCGCTGAAGGTAATGGCGCAGGCGATGCATCTTGGGCGCCGAGTCGTCTCTCTCTATCAATTGCTTTTGCTTTCTCTCAATCTGCATTCATCTGCTCTCGATCTTTACAAGTCTGCGAGTCTTTTTGAGGGCTTCAGGAACATGTTCTGCTTCTTGCAGTAACGGAACGGAGCTTCTGTTGTTTTCTTTATATAATCCTAGATTTCTTCCGCTTCAGTTGTGCAGGGATTAACTGAATTATCATGTTTCGTGAAGATTTTATGATGTTTCAGCCTGAGAGCTTGTCGCATGTGCATGTAGCTGCAAACTGGTGCTTGTCGCTGCCTCTTAATCTCTTATTGTGAACCAGTGAGTTAGATAAAACACTGGGGCATATGATTAGTTCATGAATTTATTTCGATTCAATAGAAATAGGATTGTTTGGGTCCTTTCTTTGCTACTTGCTAGTGACTCAGGAATTTCCTTTTTGACTTGTGAGTTACTTGATCTGTTCTAATGAACTTTGGTGGATATTCGGATGTTACATGAACTATGGTGGATCTGTTGTCGGCGCCTCGAGGTGTGCACGACGTCGCTTGATGCGGAGGTGACGGCGTCTTGGTCAGGGCAGCGCCGTGATGATATGGTGCTCGAGTCGGCACCGGCGACCTCATCGAACGGGGGGCGCCGAGGTGCACACACATGAACTCGGACACGCACAAGAACTTGCCTTCCGTCGATCGGGTCCGGCAGCCACACACAAGAACTCGCCCTCACGGCTTGACTGGTGCTTGCAGGCAGGTACAGATGCTGAGCTTGCTGTGCATGAGGTGAGCAGTGACGGCCAAATCTGCTCACTTCCCTTCCATCTCATTATCATCTCTCAGCTTACTATATGGTACTTGCTGCTTGATTAACTAAGAAGAAGACGTGCAGTACCATATTCAGAATAGTCTGTGCTTGATTTTTTTTTTCTCCAAGAGATGTCCAGACTACTTTGTATTGATCAGGGCTTAGAACAAAGAAAAGGTACAGGGGCTGTGCAAGATCGGTTAATTGGTACATTTTGAAGAAGAATATGACTAATTACATGCTTTTTTATATACATTGAGGAGTTGTCTTCTATTTTTTTTTCAACAGTTGGATTACAGATTCAGTGACAATTTTGTGTTTTGGATTTTTTTTTTAATCAGTGAACACAATACTAGTTCAGAGCTCTGTATTTTTTTCTTTTATCAAAATATGACATCTTAGTTGTGAACATCTGTAGAACACATGACATGACTTGGAACTAAGAAGTGCATGTTGATGCAGAGAGATGCTAGTGTTCATGTGATTTTTCTGAAATTTTGATAGTGAAAATAGATGGTTTCATTTGTTAAGTCCAGATTGTTCCTTTGTTGTTCATTTGGAAACATATCCAAATATTTTTTTTCCCAAAATTGATAGAGTTCCAAATGCTCTTTTTAAATGTTCAACACAAGGTCAGTTCAATAGGTGTTCTTTTGATTTCTCTTTTTCGTGTACATGTGGTCGACGAGAACAGGATGAGGTTGGCGCTTCTTTTTGTTACTGGTACAGATTGTTTGAAGACCATTTTCCTTTTTGGCAAAAAGGAATGAGCAGAATTTTAATTGAAGTACAAGTTCATTAGAACTTTTTATTTTCAGCTAAATGCCTGGACCAAATAAATTTTAATTGAAATGGTAGTGTCAGGTTACCTATGATGATTATTCCTGCCATTTTGGTGGTTTCATTTGATTGGTACAGTATGGTTCAAATTGGAGTTCATATTACTCCATATTTTGTTGCTTTGGTACAGATTATGAGTAACTTTTGCTTGAACCTGAGGAAGACACTAAATTGTTTGTTTCTTAACTGGAAGTGCTATGCGTAGTGCAGAACCAGTGTTAATTTTTTTCTTTCGGGATGGATAAATTTGTGTGTTCATCAAAATATTTGAGATTAATTTTGTACACAAATTGTTCCTCTTTTTGTTCATCAAATATTTGCTGGATCATGATGCACAACAAGCTTTTTGGCTGGTATGGGATGGATAAATTTTTGTGTTCATCAAAATATTTGAGATTAATTTTGTACACAAACTGTTCCTCATTTTGTTCATCAAAATATTTGCTGGATCATGATGCACAACATGCTTTTTAGCTGGTACAGTTGATGTACTTGTCACTAAAATTATATGTTGTTGGTTAAATTTTCTTTTGCACTTAAAATATAAAGAAAATCTAATGTGCTTCAAATTTAATTTTGAGATGTCATCAAGTGTACCGTTGAAAATTAACTATATTTTTTAGCAACAGTTCATTATATTGTATTTCAACTAGTAATTAAGAAGGGATTCAAATTCAAAGTTGTCGTCGTACGGGATAAGTGGTACAGGAAAAGGACATCTTCAAGCATTTTAAAAAGAAAACTATTGAGGCTGCCTGTAGCAAAAAGAAAATATTTGGTGCAATCTAGTTCGGTTTGGGTTAGAGACCGTGGAACAGATTCATTTTAACCGTTGTACATCTTAATTCTAAATGTGGTGTAGTTTTAAGAAGTTCTTCTAAAAAAAATATTGTACCGGACTAAACTGCGCCTAACCGATCCATTTTCGAAATTCAAATGAGAGTGCTACCCACCGGTGAAAGGACAAATAAAAAATACTCCACATCAACGGTTTGCTTGGGAATTGATGGCCGGAGCATTAAATCACCTGACTAAAGGAGGAGGGCGGGCCCGGGCACAACGCCCATAGTGGGATGCAGAATCCAATACGGGCCCAAAAAAAAAAAAAAGATACAGCAAAATACAGCATGGGATCACATATCCCAAATGGTCACATGTGGATCCAACGGTTCTCAATTGGGCAACCCAGGTTGCCGGCAACTACTTTGCTTTTCCGGAGCACCTTTTCGACAGCACGGTGGTCATCTGTACTAGGCTAATCAAAGAAATGTAACTGTTTTTTATGCACCGTGCAAATCTGTCGCGAGCCGAGGGCTTGACCAGCAGCAACCACCACGTGTGATTCCACATCTCATCGCCATCGCACGGTTCGGGAGCACGCGGCACGTAGAACGCAACGTGCGGGACAACTGTAACTTGCACGCGTATACGCTAACCCCGCACGAGCCTGAACCCCAAATGCGACACCCGTGTTGCTCTGCATCCATGAGGGGAAAGAAAACAAGGCCCTGTTGAAGAAAAACAAGGCCCTTTTCGGCAATGTTGAATGGTAGCAAAAGCCGCTGTGAACACTGATGCCGTAAAATAACTGCGAACATTATAGTGGATGCTGAAGAAATAACTGCAAACACTGTAGCTGCTGAATGGCAACAGCACTGCCGAACAAGCTGAAAAGCTGCCGATACAGGTAATCCAGTGCGCGTTTGGATCCTCGGATAGAATAATCGATCCTCCTAGCCTTGCTGCACAACGCTTGGAATGAAACATCGCCATTAGTTCTGTACATATGTAGGAACACTCGTCTAAATTAATTCTTTGATTCCATAGTAAAATATAAGGCACTACACATTGTCAAATGATGCTAACTCTCTAATTGTACATGATTCATGCTCATATCGCGACCACCTCCGTGTAGCTGCCTTCTATTTTTTTTAGATCAACTGTATTTTAAAAGCCATTTTAATTTCTTCGATATTGCATTTTTTTATAGAAAAAAGAGAAAAGTAGTGCAACATCTTGGCTTACCGTCGGATCCAACTAACAGGAGGCTGATCCGGCAATAAAATGAAAATATAGGATAGATGCGTGCTAAAAACAGTGGGTTTTCACATATAGATTTAGGCCATGTGGCCATAGGGTTGTCAAAATGTTACAAGTTTTTGGCTGACGGAGAGCATATCGCCGATCGAATGGACACACAATTATCGTAAACCTTAAGTTTCTAGTGTGTGTCTACATCTTGACCTCTCCAACATCTATCTCCAAACGGTTGTTCGCTCTTAATCATTCTTAGAACTTGTTGCTAAGTTAACTTAATTGGAGCCCATTCAGTTCGCTCTTAATCATTTTTAGAACTTGTTGCTAAGCTAACCTAATTGAAGCCCATTCAATCGGTAGTCTACTCGCCGGACGTAGTTAGTGACATATCCCTCATCTTACTACCCACCGCCATTACCACTTCGCATGCCATCCTATCTAGAGCTCTTCTGTGTACGAAATCCTTACAATGAAAAATTCCCAACCCTCAGAAACCCGTAGAGCTCTAAAACCTACAAGCGACCAATCCATTGAGTGCATTAGGAAAATTTGACAAGGAAAGATTGTCTATGATTAGCCGAGTGACAGAGGCCAATCACTCACCTAATTTTATTTCAATCCTTGGATCAAAATCTAACGAAGCATGTGTTTTTTCTTCCTCATGCAGAGTTCTTCTTTCCACATAGCAATTCACCCTCATCACCCTCTCGCCGCAAGCTAGGGTCTTGCTGAAGCTCCACCACCACAGCTAGTCGTATTCCCGCGACTTCACCGCCCATCTATAACTAGCCATTGCTGTCTGGTCGGCTGTTTTCTCCGAAACCTCCTTTTAAATCCGTTTAATATAGATGTTTAGACTTTGAACCCTCAATTTGTTGCCAGAGAAACTTCCTCTCACCAAGATGAAGCAGAAGGAAGTGCGGAACTATGGTCTGATGAAAATTTCAGATTGACAGATGGCTCTGTTTCACCCTAGTGAAATGTATCACCCGAGTGAACTATATTATTTCAATAAAAAAAAGAAACAAATAAAAGCTCGTGGCCAAACCAGCCGCGGCCATGGGACACGGCGACACACGCACCAACCCCGGGAGAAAACGCAACGCCCGTCCGGTAGCCGCTGGCCGGCGGGCCCCCACCACCCGCCGCGTCGTTAGCTAGCCGGTCGACTTCCACTCACCAGATCTGCGTGAGTCGAGTGCTGCCACCAGCAAAGGCCTTCCGTTGCACACTCCCCCGCTCCCCACTCCACACCGACACCCGACCGCACCACCGCCTTTTAACTTGCCCGGAGCAGGCAGAGCTGCACCTCCACATCTCCAACGACCCACCACCACCTTCCTCAAGCTCAGCGAGAGAGAGCTCCAGTTCCAGCGCCGCGAAAGGAAGCCTTTTTGCTCGCTCGCTCGACCAGCCATGGCGTCCATCATCGTGCAGGTGGTGGTCATCCTCCTGGACCTCATCGCGTTCGGCCTGGGCGTGGCCGCCGAGCGCCGCCGGAGCACGGCCGTCGTGGTGCCCGACTCCGAGCAGAACTACGCCCACTGCGTCTACGACTCCGACATCTCCACGGGCTACGGCATCGGCGCGCTGTTCCTGCTCGCCGTCTCGCAGATCGTGCTCATGACCGCCAGCCGATGCTTCTGCTGCGGCCGCGGGCTCAAGCCGGGGGGCTCACGCGCCTGCGCCCTCATCCTCTTCCTCTTCGTCTGGTAAGAGCTCATCCGTCTCCTTTTTCTGCGCCTCAGATTGGTCGGTGCTTCCTGTTTGATTAATTACCCGGCCGGCAAAAGCTCTGCTCTCTGAGATCCCGTGCCCGCAGTGGCTTGATTGCTAGTTCTCGGAGCAATTTGAAACGGGATCTGTGCCGTGTTCGAGCCGTGTCAACCGCTGGCGTACGGCTCTAGCTAAGATCCGCTTGCCGCTGGGCGGTGCGGGGCTGGATCTCGTGGTTTGGAACCAATTAGGTTAGGTGAAGAGTTGTTGATATGCAGGAATAAGCTCACCTTTTCAAAATTATCTTTGGTGAAGTGTCGCCTCTTTTAGTGGCAACGTCTCTTTCCTGCTTATTATCAAATGAAAATTCAATTGCTCAAGACCAATGCTTTGTTCTATTGATTGATGTTGAATGGTGAGATCCATCTATTTCTGGTCAAAAGGAAGTTACTAGTCCCATCCTTTCTTGTTCGTCTCTGCCAGCGTGCGGCTTTTGCTTTATTGCAGGAGCTGCATTCACACCCTAGGCTCAGAATCTTAACCTCAAAGTTGGCAGTGCAGCTGTCCTTTGCTTTCGGCATCTCGTTTATAATAAAGCATCCCTAGTGTAGTTGGTGTCGAGGCCAGGAGTAGTATTTCCATTATAAATTTGTTTAGAATTATTGATATAGATAATGACAAGTTTTATTGCCTCATGCTAGCTAAGATTTGCTTTACAGATTATAAGTTAAACACTTTTCAAGGATTTCAAGCAATGTCCTACAAATATTATATTAGTTAAGAGACTGGTAGTAGTTGACTTAACTACATGTGAGTATGCGATAGATCTGCCTGATTTCTATATTGTTGGTTCTAGATGCCTGACTGCTCCTATTTTGCTTCCAATGCAAATGGTTGCCGTGTCACTTTATACGATTCAGATTCTGGCAGAGTATTAGTGTGACAGTTTGTGGACGGTTTCCGTTTTATTCCTGTGATATCATGGAGATGCTGAAAATCCTATCAATCACAAATGAGTTCTTAGACAACCCAGTCTCCATAACACACTTTCACTGGTACATTAGAACCTAGCAAACCATTAATGTTATTGGCTTATTTGTGGGACAAATCTGTTCATATATATTAACTCTAAAATCTACAAAGAATGTGCACATACAGATTACTTTAAAATTAGTTTATTCTTTCTTGAGGAAGTATAAAGAAATATGTCTTGTCTTTCTGGGTAGCTTAGATAATCAGTAGGCCATTGATTTGCAATAAAGAAATGAACCATGTCAGGTACCTTGAAGTACAGCTCACCATACATGTTTTTTTTAATGGATGAGCAGATTTCATGTTCTACGCGACAGACTATGATCATTTGTTTACACACTACTGTTGACTTTTGTTAAGTTTCGATGAACTTTTTAACTAATTACTAGCTCTTTGAATAGTGTGTCATCCACTTGTTTATCCCCTTCTCTCAAATTCACCGAGTAGTAGTGACCTTTCCAAAGCAATTCTTAAGTCAACCTCAATGAATAGCCATTGCTTAAATTGTGCCCTTGGCTAGGCAGCCTTCTGGGGGCATTCAGATTCTGCCATAATCTATTCGGAAAGGCCAGTGCCAGTTAAATTTCATTAACCACCTATCTTTCTGTTTCTGAATGCTGCTGCCTGCGTCCCTTCCTCTCTACATATGCTGAAGCCTGAACTTGATGCACTGTCATCACTGCCAGCTTCAAGCGTTAGGGAATAGCCCAGCCGCCCCTCCCCGCGGAGCTACCGAATAAGAAATCAGAAATAAATTTTAGTTATTGTCTGGAATATGAAAAATTTATTTTGGGTAGCCTAAACATTGTTGCCTCTCTGTTCTTCGCTAAATGTTTGATTGACTGTACTTAGCGAGAATGTTCAATGAACCTGGTACAGAGCCAGAATGCCAAGTATTCTGGGACAGAGGGAGTATATCTGTTGCTGCCAGAACTTGTAATCTGCAAAAACTGAGAAATCATGTCATCCTGGTCATTTCTATTGTGGCTCCCTTCCAAATTTTCACTTGGATTACGTTTCATTTGTAGGTTGACTTTCCTCATTGCGGAGGCATGCCTGCTGGCTGGATCAGTACGTAATGCATACCACACCCGACACTGGGGCATCTGGAACGGTAATCCTATTTCTTGCGAGACGCTGCGCAAAGGTGTCTTTGCTGCTGGTGCTGCTTTCACCTTCTTCACAGCCATCCTTGGCGAGTTTTACTACATCAGCTACTCAAAGTCACGTGATGCTGCTGGTGGTGCTCCGTATGGCGGCTCCAACATTGGCATGGGCCCGTACAACTGAGAAGATTACTGAAGGACGATGACCGTTGTCTTGGAGCGGTGTTCTTGTTAACATTACCTTAGTTGTTACGGTGTAATTGGTTATTGGATTCACTATTTCGTTAGGTTCTTGTATGAGATTACTTGGCTGGGCTGTATACTGTTTGGAGTGTTGGATTGGCTTCTGGACATGGTATACACGTATCGTAGTATGATATGTTGATGTTCATATGTATATCATTTTCATGTACGTTTGATATTCCCTGCCCTTGGATGTTTCCCTTCCCCTTTCTTTGTTGCATTCACAATTAATCAGTGGAGCAATCAAGTTTATTGCCGGCTTATCTGGAGATTCAGGATGGTATAGGACCAATGAAGTTCCTTCATGTCAGATCACATGATACTGCAGTGACCTGCTAGGCATAAATCTAGACATTGGTCTAATTAGTTATAATGCTCTGTCAGAAATTTTTGTTAGTGACAGGAGGACATTATGTTTGGTTTATTTTTCAGCTAAATATGTTTTTTTGATATCTGCAAAAAAAGAAACGATGGTGATATGTGAGGCGCAAGGCCATTATATCACCTTGCTTGCTCTCTTTCACCTAATGGTTACGTAAAAATCTTAGCCCGCTATGCCGCCCACTGCAAGAGACGACCCCTGGTCCATTTGAAATTCAGGGTCTTGGAGGTTAATTTGAAAATGACAACTTTCCTTGAGTCCAAAAAGAATATAACCCATATATATGTGAAATTTCTGTAAACCTACTACACACCTCGATGGATGAGAAAATTCAAGCAAGCTTCGAATAGATCTCGCCTTAGTTTGAAGTACCTTAAGTATCCTAACGAGTGAAATTGTGGCATATCCTGATATCCATCATGAATATGTCAAAAAGTTATGAACCAAAAGACATTTCTCTTTGTTAAGCTACTAGCACCAACCGGTTGCATCCAAAAACCTAAGTTGATGAACACGAGTGGTCAATTCAATTATGGTTCAACACTTCTCTCACGTGAAGCCTCCCTCAGGCCGACATAGTAGAAAATGCGGTCATCAGTACTTGAACTCAAGACATTTGGCTCGATACCATGTTAAACCACTATGCATCAATTGCACCAGAAAGCCTAACCTTGAGAAGGGTGCACGATTCACTTACAATTCAATAATATTAAACAATATTTTTCTACGGGGTCTATTTGCCACAAGAGAATCAAACATCAAAGAATACCCAAGAACCACAATGAATATCCAATATTTGTTAGTGTTTCAAAATCTTTTTTTTAAGCAAAGTGCTAGTGTTTCAAAATCACGAGTACGTGCTACGGTGCAAGTAATAAGACAAAGACATCCATTGCTCTGCATAGGTGTCAATCTGGAAATAAGAATGATAGGGAAATAGAGGATGAGAATATGCTTGTAGGATGGAGGAGTCCTGTGCAACATGCTTGAGCCATTACAACTTATGGAATGTTAATAGGACAAACTACATGTTTCGACTAAGAATGTGAGTTTAAATGGCCCATGTGTTTTTTGCGACGACCCATCTAAAACCCTAGGCCCATTCCATCTAAAGAGCTATTCGCAAAAGCCTATATAAACCTAGTCTTCATTCTATCCTCCACCTTTCTGCTGCCGTCGATGCATCTTCCTTTCTTGTTCACCAATCCTTGTTGATACTTCCTCTCATATCATTCACCTTCTTTGACTCTTCCTCTACTGTCACCAGGCATTTCTATCTTCTCATGTAAGTAGGTTCATCCTTTTCTTGCATATATGTTTGTATCGTAGTAGATGACAAGGTCTATGAGAGTAATCAAATCGCGGTTGCCAACTGTCCAGTGCCATAGATGGATAACAAACTTTGATGTTATAGTTGTCGATTTTATTTATATTTTTTCTAGTCAACCTAGATGATGAGTTTTGAGTCTTATTAGATTCGACCAAAATTTCATTCTATTTCCAGCCAGGTTCCCCAATATCCACCCTTTCCTAACTAGTCTGGCATCATTCTCACCCTCTCGTACCGACCGAACCACCACTCTCCACCACCGTGACCGGCAGCCGCGCCGCTCCGTCCACCGCCTGACATGCATGCTCTCAGTTGCTTTGGTTGAGGGGAAAGCAAGAGGAAGCCGAATCCAGATGTGTGAACCCTAACCAGGTCTTCTTCTTTTTAATTTTTTGAGCAACACCTGTATCCTTGGTCATCGTAGCGAGCTCCACCGTGGCAACATCGCTGGGCCCCCGGACGGAACAAGCGAGAGAGGGATGGGTTGAAGAGATAAGGTTGTTCGTATGGGCCAAGCTATACTGGGCCGAATCCTTCTCTTGTCGCTTTCCGTATCGGAACACTAGAGAGTTAAAAGCCCACCATCTATGTCCGATGGCCCAAATCGGCGAGTTCCCAGTCCGATGATCACCTCATCTCTGTTCTCTCGACGCTCTCTCCTCTCGGTCTCGATAGTCGATCCCCAAACTTGACCGGTGCGAGAGGCCTGAGGCGACGCCGCGACGGCGGCGGTGGGGCACGAGTGCGCGGCTAGGCGGCACGCAGTAGAGCTCCACCTCCTCCTCCAGGTGAGAGCTGAGCTCTCCTCCCCAATCCTCCTGCTTCCCTTTGTAGTTGACATTTAGGTTGGGTATAGCTGGGATGGGTCGATCCTGAGCGGGGGCGGCTATGGGAAGAGATTTTCGTCCGTGGTCGGACCGGGATGGGGATGAGCGGCACCCTGTTCTTCCTGGAACGGTAGCCCCTCGAAACAACTTAAGCGGCAGGCAGGCACGGTTCGCCTCTCTGTACGGGCGTGTTTGGTTTTGTTTTGTTGATTAATTCCACTTCAATGAGCCTGGTTGATCATGTTTGGGTGGGTGCAGCTTGATAGAACGATCTTGGAGTTTATAAGTAATCTGGGTTGTTATGTTTTTTTTCGTTAGTTTTGCTCCACTCTTAGTATTGCTTGCTTCCTAGGCCCACAGTTTAGTTGCCCACAGTTTAGTCTATTGTATGTTCTTGTTATTGTTATCCTTGAGCCAGCTGTTTAACCTAATAATTCTTGTTTCAGGTGCTGCAGGCAGTCTTTCACATCTGGAATAAATTAGGTTAGAAGCAAGATTTGGGAGTTACTCAAATTAAAGGATTGCAGTTAGATGATGAAATGACCTGCAGAATGGCAGCAGTCAAGCAAAAGAAACGACTGATAAATTCTATAGACTCAGACCAATACAGACCTGGAAAGAAGACAAAATTTGAGTCATCTAATAATTGTCTAGTTACCTTGAGTCCTCATATTGGTCTTAAATGGGACCGCTATCTGAGAAGAGTTGTGCCAGAAAAGGAACAAGTTGGACTGTTGTGGTCAGACTTGGCCCCTTTTGTAGAAACCCGAAAACGTCGCTCAGGGCTGGCTGATGTTACATATGTTCCTCCTGAGGCTTTCTCTTTTGAGAACCTTAGAAGCATGCTATCCTATGAGGTAAGCCATCTTTTTCCAGCATATTTTCTGCATTTATCTACTGCCATGGTCCTTTTTGATGATGATGTGTCTTTTAAGCCTTAACTTGATTTGGAGCATCCTATTCTTTTTTGGTAATGTTGGGCTTGTTGTTTGGGCTGCAATATTCTCGTTTCTATACATTATAGCACAAAATTCTTGGTTGTAGGTATGGGCAACATGTCTGACAGAGGATGAAAGAAAGTTTCTCATACAATTCCTTCCAAGTGAGACTGATGCAGAAGAAAACGTACATATGTTGCTTACAGGAGAAAATTATCACTTCGGAAATCCTTTTCTCAGCTGGCAAGTACTCAACGATACTGTTCTTGTCACCGTTTTTCATTTTCTTTTATAAGGTTTTAGATGCATACAGTTATGCCTTCATTATGCTCTACTGTTTTCTGTATAGCATGGTACTTGTCTTTTTCGAATCCAGTGCATGTGAAAAGAAATCTCAGTAGGGTTGGTACATGTAAATTATCTCCTCTCACGATTCCTTTTGTCTTTCTGCATCAATATGAAAACTAAATCTACCCTAGTTCTTTCAATAATTTAATGATGTACTTAAAAGTTGATTCAGAAGTATCTTTAAAGTTGGACCATGATAATTTGCAACTTAATTGCTTGGATCAAACATCTTTAGTCATTGATATTTAGAAGCTGGTATAGTTCTTAATGTTATTGTTTTCACTATCCTTTGTTAAAGGTAGTCCCTTAAAGCTATCCTCTGATGCATGCAATCTGTTTTTTTTTCCCCAAATAATGTTGCACTAGAAGTACCACATTTGTTTTCTTATAATATTCTTTTACCCTGTCCTGCTTTGTTTATTCAGCTTTCCATCAGTTTGGCTGAAGTACTATTTTTTACCTCTTGGTATATCTATTAGATGTGGATCATTGATTAAATTGTTGAACTATAGGGCATCTTCTCTTTGCTATGGTGATATTCATCCGGATGCTTTACTTGACAAGGAGAAGCATATAAAAGCTGCTGAGAAGGCATACCGTATTGACTTGCATAATTACCATTCTAAGTATGTGAAAACTGGATAGTTTACTTCAAATGTATTATTTTGATGATCCCTTGATATTAATTGTAAATAAATGCGCAGCATGGTTGAGACCTTGAAGAAATGGAGGAAGAGATGGCTAAGCTGCGGTGATACAGAGAATTTGTTCAGGTTGTGCTTTCTTTAGTATTTTTTCGGCTGATCGTTCGCGCTTTGATCAACCAAAGCTTCTTGTTTGTTTCTGAATTTGGTTTCTTTATTTACTACCTGTTCCATTGAGACCTCATCGTGAATTCCTTCTCAATTTTCTCATTTGCATATGCAATTGCATTCCTTCTTAATATAATGAAGCGCAGTTCTCCTGCGTTTTTGAGAGAAAAAAACATATGCAATTGCATTAATTATGAATTTACACATTTCAACTTTCTTTTTGCACATACTGAAATCGACTCTTAGTAAAAATTGCGCCGTATGTAGTTCTGGAATAGTGTAAGAACAGGTTTAATCTTGGTGGTAAAACAATTTTCCCCCATGATAATTGTTTACTGGTTTCTCCTTGCTTTCCTCCAGAAGGAGAATTAACCACAAAATTTACTTTATTTCATCTTTCTGTTGCTGAATTCTATGGTCACCCCAAGCTGCCTTTCACTTCATCCTAAAACTCTTGAACCTTTCTGAATTTCTTGACTTACTAGCTCTTGCCTGCTGCTGTCGATTGTAATGGTTATTGCGCTCAATGTTGTCTGATTTATCTTTGCTGAGGTAATCTTAGCCTCTTACGTTATACGCCTGTAATTTGAATGCAGGATCAACATAATTTAGTATTTGATGTCCAACTTTTACATGTTATCCATGCCCTCAAGAGTTTTGAGTGGCTGGTACATCCAGTTGTCACATTAATGCTTTTGAATACACATTTCTTACAATTTTTTCAAAATAAGTATTTGCTGTTTGGCACTTCCAAAGCGGGTTAATCTTTGATGTGTATAGTTGTAGTTTTTAAATGATAAATGCTCGCATGTTTAAAATTTTCGATGACGGCACCTCAAATCGACAATTTTAATTTCTGTACAGTATGCAGTGATGCGCTTTATTTTCTCCTGCAATACACAACAAAAGGTCGTTTAGTACTTAACCGTTAGATTTTTCCACTGCAAAGAGAATACTGTCTGCATATGTGATGTCCCTTGTGGAGCATTCTTGATAATATGCTGAATTTCAGCCGAATTTTTTTTAATACATAAGCCACTGTTTCTTATGCTTTTGCAGTGATAGCCCTGCTAAGAAGAAGCAAGGAGTTATGCAAGTTGCTGCTTCTAAGAGTGGAATGGCCCTTAAAGTTGCACAAAGTGTCGATGTTTCAAAGTACATGTCATACATCGAGGTAAAATAGGTGTCTCATAAGAATTATAACAATGGAGTATTTCTTTGTGGAGCTTCGTTAAGGAAAAAAACACTAATGAGATCTCAATGCTGTGCAGTTAATGTCTGCCAAACAAGAGAAACATATTATTACTGAAACTTGAGTTTCTGTTCATGTATTTAATTTGCTTAACCCTGCAGCTATAAAATATATTTCCATTATAGTTTTTAAATTTGATATTAGTGAACTAAAAGATGAGTTATATTTAGCCAGTGAATCTTGCTACATACAATTGCTTATTGTTAGTTACATGTGCCTGTTTAATCTGATAGGTGTGGGATGTGGACACTCTGTTGTCTCACATAAAGGAACAGTTCCTGTTCGGAGATTGTAATTTTCTGAATGAGCTATTACCTTGTTTTGAAATTGTTTATGAAGATGATGTGGAAGGATGTGTTATTTTGCAATATAATGTAGAACTGAACCATAATTTCTTAATTACTCTGTAAAACTAGATGTTATCTTAATCAGTACTTATTAGCAGCAGTGATGGAAATCTTCTTGATGTTTTTCTTTAATGCCTGGTTACTTTTGGTGTATTAATCATCTCTGTCCAAATTAGATATTATTTTGGACTTATGCAATTTTCGTGGTTCACATTTGACCACCAAATTTCTTATGCAATTAATCTTTTGACAATGATCTTCTTAATCTTTTCTACAATATTGAATGCTAACATCTTCTTTTGACGTGTTGTGTAACACATTTTCCTGAATGTTATGGTGCCTTTGGTTCTGTTTCAGATTAGTAGAACACAGCTCAACCATATTAAGAGACTTAAGCAGTCTGGTGATGGCATTCAAACAAAGCATGTTTCACGTGTACTTGGCGGCCTTGATAATTTCCCTGTAAAACCATTTAGAGCGTTAATGGAGGGTGAACAAATGAGGCTGCGGGAACATTGGTCAGTAATGTTTTAATTTAGCATGTACGACTTCTGTGGATCATTATTCTTACAAGGAAGTATTTACATAATAGGTTGAACATGGTACGCAAAGACCTACCTGCGGCTTTTGAGGTTCTTAAGGACAGGAAGACGCTGATGGAGAATTCAGCTAAGTTAATAGGCCTTGAGCTTGGAGAAAAGAGTGTATCTGTCATGAGAAAGGTTCGCTGTGACTTATCCTTCAATTCCTTTTCTTAATTATTTTTTGTTGTGCTGGTGGAGGTCTTTTACCTGAGTGTATAAAAACTACAGTGGACGATCAATTCATTCCTGTTCCTGTGTATCTTTTCACTTTACAATGTATGATACCATTCACTGGTAGCCGAATTCCTATTTGATGTACTTGATGCTATACATGATGATACCATGACTACAAAGATGCTGAGATTTTGTGATGAGGCATCTAGCATGAAAGACCTAGATAGTGATTTATTTGTGAAAGGTGAATTGCTCTGCAGTGTTATCATATCATATAAGGACGTTGCCATTTTCTGAAGATGTTATACTTGTTGTAGGCCGCTGTTTTAAATAGAAATAAATTCTTTTAACAAGACTATGTTAAATTGTTTAGTACTCTATAGATGATTATGGTTTATTTATGTTTGTTTATGATTGAGAAGGCAGACAAGTTATCAGACGTAAGAAAAGATGTAGGACAACATGGTGCTTTCGAAAATGATGGCAGTCCAGTTTTGCAAACTGACCAGGTAGAACACTCACCTCAAAGTATATCGCAAGGCAGGAGTGATCAGAGCGTGTCTCTTCAGGATCAGGATGATGAGAAGACTAGGTATAAGGAAACATCGATTTACCATATTGAAGGTTCTAATATGAAAGGTCTTGATCCAATGGTAGCCAGTGTCACATTGATAACTAGTCAGAGTGAGCAGATCTTAGATGTGCTTAATCAAGATCATAAGGACGTCAAGTGTTTCGATGTAAGCATGTCCTGCTGCGCTGACATCCCTGATGTGCAGAATGAAGATCTCATAGACAGTAAATTGCGTAACGATGGCCTGGATGCTCAACATGAAAAGATTACAGAAGTCAGTTACGAAGATACAGCTGTTCAGAATTGTAGCTCAGGGAATCGACAAATCAAGTCCATCAATTATACAAGCACACCTATTCACACTCTTGACAGTCAAAATATGCAAGTTCAGGATCTTGATGGTATTGCTCTGAAAGGTCCATCAATTCATGCTCATGAACAAGATCAGGACCTAAAAAGCATCAGCAATGCGATTGTGAATCACAGTAACCATGGTGTAAATAGTCCTTCAGAAAAGAGGCACCCGCAGATGAACACAGTAATTGCGGAGCAAGAAGAGGCTGAGAATATTTTGATGATGCCATCATGCAGTTCTTCTCTACTTCCTAAGTCCACCGAAAAGCAAATTATTGTGGAAGATTTTCTGGATTCAACTGATCATGCAGAAGGTGTGAAAAACAGATGGCAGATGGCAGGTCCTCTTCAGTCTTACTATCATGCTCCAGAGGATAGAATGTATAATGATTCAGGTGATCCACAGATTACGCCGAGCTATCTCTCTTCCGGACAACAGAGTTCTCAGTTTACGCGCATAATGATATCATAGGTCAGTCGCTGACTCAAGTCACCACATCTTCATTCCCAGTGGACAATTCAACATCATTTGTTGACCCCTTCTCGAACCAGCAGCGCAATGGCCAACTCCAGATAGTGAAGGACATAGGAACCTACTCCCTTCAACATGATAATGGTATTCAACAGTCAACTGGGTTGCATTCTTCGACAAATAGCCACTTGGTTCAATCTGCTCCATTTTCCGTGCAGGAGCAGCAATTAATTGATCAGAGTCACGCTGGCCTTTATGTGCAACAACTTCCCAATAATTTGTACTCTGGTGCAAGTTTTCCAAATAGTGGAAACCCTCTTATTACTGAACAGCATTCTTATGATGCTTTTGGTCCCATGGATCACAGATACAATAACTGGTCCATTGAGGGGAATCAGTCACATAGTAATAATTTGTCTGGCTTGGCGTTGGATAATTGCTTAACCCAGGCCTTGCCAAGTGGAAGCAATACAGATGGAAGTTTGTTCAGTGCCATATCCCAGTACAGACAGCCATCGGGACACATACAACCTGGTAGGTTGAGCCCCAGCCAGCTTCTTGAACGAGGAGTCAAGTTCTTCCACCTCAAAATTTTGTTTCTGGGCCTCAGGATACAAATCCTTCATTTTCAGATATCTACGGCCACACCCAGACTGTGATCAGTAGTCCAAGCAGTCATTTAGCATCTGCAGGCTCCCTGAATAATATGAACTGGACAAACTTCATACAGCAGAATCCTGGAATACCTGACTTGACAAATAGGCAGTTTCGAGGGCCATGGACCAGATAACTCTTTCTGAGACTCTGGATGTAGGTTGATTTTAGATCTGCAGAGGTCAATAAGGAAACTGGGAGCAGGCTGGAAAAATATTTTCCAGCATGAACTAACGTAACAGTGGTTTTGAGCTGTTTCAATGGTGTGGCTTCGGAACTTGTGTACATACTTTCGTGCCATGCCTGCCTTTCTTTGTGGGTGCTGGAGTTGTCCGAAACCGGATTCCCATTTTGTCCAATTTTGATTTAATAAGTTTTGCTCCAATTTCCATGTGTAAGCTGTCTATGGCCCTCAGAAACCTAAACCTCATGCTGATTGTTGTGTTCTTGGTGCTATCCGGTAGGGCTAACATTGCATTTCATGCTCTTTTTACTTCTGCCGCGTTGGCTATTATTCTGGGAGCTAACGAAGGCATGGAAAGTTTTAATTCCTTGCTATCATGTTTACCGGCCTCCAATTGGTGTTTTTCTGTCGAGACACGAGTAATGCTACACCGTTCTTCTCGTGCGGCTGTCATTTCTGGCGCCAGTAGAAGCTGAGTTTCGGATACATACATGTTTCATTTTAGTGTTTTCCAAATATACGTGTGTTTCGGATACACACATGTATTCAGTAAATTAATTAAAATTGAGAAACCTATGTCAAACACAATTAGTAGACTCCAAGAAATTGAACGTACAACCGGTAGCGATCAGAGTCATTTGCATTAACTACCATCAAGAGGCATAGCGTCAGCGAGGACAAAGCTCAGACCTCTTTGAGGCCGAGTACCAGAAACTTACTCTAGAGCTCATGGTACGACGCTGGATGATGTTAAGATGGCTTTGGCTTTGCCTTCTATAGAAGAATACTCATATATATATTTTTTAGTCAAGTTGAAGCCGTTTTGAGGGGAAAAAAAAAGAATGTGAACTGTTACTGCTCAGAAGCATGCTGGTGCTAACTGATGACCGTTCATTGTTAGCAAGATAAATGTGTTTCAACAATATCGGATCTCAATATACATGTGTTTCGGATCCTTGAATGTTATCGGATATACAGGCTTCGATGAAGAAGGGCAATGCGGGAAAAAAATAAGATTCCCGCCAAATACGGTCGCGAGAAGATAACGGTCACCACCTCTGCCTGTTCGCGCGCTTGACATGTCTTGTGTCTGCAAGACAACTCACCTTCGCCTCCACTCTTGTCGGATCCGAAAGCTCCCACGCCTGGCCAGGTCCGTCGAGCCACCATGTCCGCCTCCTTCGACTCCGTCGCGGCCGTCTTCGGAGACGACGACGCGCCGCCGCCCGAACCCTTCGACCTCGACGTCCTGGCCGGGGACCAGCAGCCGGGCCTGGGCATGCGCCGCGGCCACCGCTTCGCCACGTCCTACTCGTCCTTCGGCACCGCCGTCTCCGAGGACGACCTGGCCGGCGATGCCGGCGGCTTCGGCATGCCGCTGCCCGACTCCAACGGCGGCGCGGGGTACGGGTACGACGATGGCGCGGGCCACATCCTGGGCGCCGAGGACGTGATGGACGGCGCGGTGCACGGCGGCGTGGGCGGCGGCCTCGACGACGTTATGTTCGGTGGGGCGGCAGACGACGGGCCCGTCCTGCCGCCGCCGGAGGCCATGCGGGAGGAGGGCATCCTCCGCCGAGAATGGCGACGGTGAGTGCATGCTAGTTTTTCCCCTTTACATTCCTTGATCTGATGGTTTCGAATGCAGGTCTCAAATTTCGATCAGTCATTATAGCAGCACAATCTGCAAATAAGAATTTCTGTTTTGATTTGCAGTCAGAACAGGTTGATGCTGCAGGAGAAGGAGCGGAAGGAGAGGGAGCGGCGGAGCGAGATCATCGCGGAAGCCGACGAGTTCAAAAAGACCTTCCTCGAGAAGCGCAAGAGCAACCGTGAGGCCAAACGGGCGCAGAACAAAGACAGGGAAAAGGTACCAACGTACACAAGAACATCCACGTCTCTTAGATTTTTTTACACTGTTATCAATTTCAAAAGATGCAATCGATCCCTGACGCCTTTGTTCAACTGATATATAGCTGTTCCTGGCGAACCAAGAGAAGTTCCACAAGGAGGCGGACCAGCAGTACTGGAAGGCGATCGCGGAGCTGGTGCCGCACGAGATGATCCCGGGGCTGGAGAAGAGGGGCAAGTCTAGAAGGGAGCAGGACAGGAAGCCCGGGATCATGGTGGTGCAGGGGCCCAAGCCGGGAAAGGCCACCGATCTCTCCCGGATGCGCCAGGTGCTCATGAACCTCAAGCAGAAGCCGCCGCAGCACATGGTGCCGCCGCCTCCGCCGGCTGCCAAGGAGGAGGAGGAGGAGAATAAGAAGTACGGCGACAAGGATGCGAAGAAGGACGGCAAAGGTGCCAGCAGTAAGGACGACAAGAAGGAAGGCAAAGATGCCAGCAAGGATGACAAGAAGGATGGGAAACTGGCTGATGGAGAGGCCGGGAAGAAGACAGACAGCGAAGACAAGACGACGAGCAGTGCAGCCGCTCCCTGGAGGCAACTGAAGCTCAGGTAGACAAGGCACCGGAGCTGCCAGCCAAGAAGTGACTGGAGAAGATGTTGCTGACCAGTACCACCCCCTGCAGGAATAAAGGTTTACATGCAGTGGTTCTGAACTTTCTGAAGGAAAGGTGCACATGTTTTTGTCCAGTTCATTGCTAGTTCCAGTTACAAGTAGGCTTACCATTACAAAATCTTCGTAGTTTCTTCTTGTAAGAGGCCGCTACAGTGCTTAAATCATGCCTCTTGGTAAGAGGCAGCTACAAAGCACTCTCTAATTTGAGCAGGCATAACAAACGGTCTCAGTAAAAGATGGAATAATCTTCTCTCCTTTTTTTTTTCAAAGCATGTCATGTTTCTTATTTTCCACATGGCCTAGCAGATTGCTGCAACCCCAACTACATGACACTTTTTTCCTAGCGGTACAAAATGTTTTATCCAGACTCTTTATTGATCCAGTGATTCAAATCTGCAATCCACTCCATTCACGAAATCTGGCATGTTCCATACTTATTAAACCACAATACAAAAAGAGTTCCAACCTAGGAGGAGCTAAATGTTTTTTATTAAGAAAAAAAGAAATCGACCAAATAGACACCCAAATTTGACAATAAGGGGCCTCGAACCTGGATGGATAGAGGTGCAATACCAACATCCTTCTAGGTTGGAACGGATTGCAGATTTGACAGTAAGGGGGCTCCAACCGAGACAAACTTAGGTTCCACCATAGCACAACGAAAAGGGCTTTGGGAGTGATTAAGGCATTCGAGTAGCAACTCAGGTCTCGGGTTTGACCCACAGCGGAGGTGAACTTCGGAGCTAGGTTAAAAAAATCTTCTAGCCTCTCCCCAACCAAAGCATAGGTTAAAAAAAAAGAGAAGAGTTCAGGGTGTTGGGTCTCTGTGTAGGTGGGGGAGATGAGTTGGTGGGTTTTCTTGGTCTGTGAAAGGAGGTCGATTTCTTCCGTTCGATTTTCATTTTTATTAAACCACATCTTAACCGAAAAGCATATGCTGAATTGTTTCATTTTGATGACAGAACTAACATTTTTGGCTTCCCTCCCATTTTGTTTAATTAAATTGTCTTTAGTCAGTATTGCGCCTTGTCCAGTTAGCCACACGAAAAATTTCATTTTCGGACGTATTCTAGCTTTCCCACAAGCTTGTTTGTGTCTGGATCTTAATTACATTATAGTAATTATACACCGATTTAACTATGAAGACCCAGTTTTGTCCAAGGTACTTTTTGGTCTGTCTTTCTCATCTCTTATGATGACTACACCCTATCCCAAAATTTCCCATAATCTCACGCCATCGTGGCCCTGTTCTCTGCAGACGCAGCTCAGCATCACCATTGTTCTCTCGTCACCTCGTTTCATAACATTTATTTATTAGATCAGTGACATTTAGCATATGTAATGACGTACCGAAACTTATAAACTAGGAAGATAGCCTGCACAAACAGCGGCTAGACCTAGTATTTGATACTTGGAAGTGTGAATTGTTACTGTGAAATACTAACAGATCGAATATTATGATATTTGACTTAAAAGTTATAACTTACTAATATTGTATTTTTTTTTGGGAATCTTACTAATATTGTGGTTAAGCAAGCATGATTCATTATGATCTTCAGGGTTGTCGTCTCTTATTTCAGTAATTTCTCGCAATATTCTTCTGTTATAAAACATTTGTTCTTCCAGTGACTCTTGTGACTCCTGCTTATATCTATCATTTCGTGTAAGCTTTTGTCTCTTGCGTGCTTGTATAAATTAAGCGTCAAGGTGAATAGTTCATATGTACAAAAAATAACTCAATAACATCTTAGTATTTGAAATAAAGAAATATATTTCCTACCTGTCAATAAATGTCCATGTATCTGGTATGTTTAAATCGGTGTATAGTCTTGTCATGCTAGTTGTCTTTAGATATATAACTGTTTAATTTTTTATGTACATACTAGTTTGTATTATAACACTAATTATCAAGAAGCATAATATATCGTATCATAGAACCAAACTTACCGTTATATTTTTGACTGAGAACCAATGTTCATGTAATAATTAATAAAAATGTATGTTTTCCAATTATATCTTCCCTTAAATAATGCGCCAGCTCTCCCCCATAATGCTAGTTTAACTCATCCACCTCTGAAATGTGTTTTATTGTATTTAGAGTAAAATACATGAAAGGCCATTGAACTTGTCTGTACGTTTCAATTTAGCCATTGTACTCAAGAAAGTGCAATTTATGGCCACCAATCTCGCTTGACCATGTCGATAAGGTCATTATCATACGTATTTGTCAGTCACGTATGTATTTACAAGTTCATCATAGAAATTCAATCAAATGTGGCCAAATAATGAATTTATGTCCGCTGCTTTTAATTTGTATTTATCCCCTTCCACCAACAAACATATGTGTCAGACTAGAATTGTGGCAGCTTGTTACGATTAAACCCATAGCAAGAAGGATTGTCGATCGTTGGACACCACTGCTCACCCACCTAACTTGCTGCTTGCCACAGCTCACCTGCATGCCTTTCATGGATGTTGTTGTTCGTCTTTCCTCACTGCTTCTCTATAGTTAATCTCACAAAGTGACTCAACTGAGACTTGCAGTAATTAAACCTTCGTGATGTGTTTGATTCGCAAGATGAATTTAAATATTTGCGGCACTCAAACTCAATTTCTCATAATGTTTATACAGAAAACGAACCAGGTGCAAGGGGTAAGTGCAAAACAGTGACTTGCTTGCATGGATAATTTGGCTATGTTTGATTGAATTTCCATGTTGCACAGGTAATACGTATGCCACATAAACATATACATAGAATAATGGCCGTATTGGCACGGTTAAGCGAGATTAGTGACTGTTATTTACACTTTCGAGTACGATGATCAAATTGAAACAGGTCAACAAGTACGATGGTCATTCATCTATTTTACTCTTGTATTTATATGTGTTAGACTGGAATACTAAAATGGGCTATTACTGAATAATTTTTTATTAAATAAGTTTCTCGTACTCTAGCAGAAGTTTTATATCATGAATATCTTTAGTTCGAGAACTGCCGTCATCCTGCTGTACTGGTGAGTAAGCCAATCACATCTGAAAATTTAAAGGTGGATTAGTATTAGAAAATATGATTAGAAACTAAATGATCAAATAAATAATGATTTACGAGAGCATTGTTTATCTTCATTTTCTCTTGTACCAATCTATCTTTAGTAGAAAATTCAAAGTAGTATTTCTGAACTTTATTTGATGTTTCTTTGACTTCTTTCACCAATGTATTTTACATGAATACAATGTTTAGTTCATTGCTCATCACTGGACATTATGCGGTGGACTGTTGAAATTTGAAATTGCTAATTGCATATATGCAATTCTCCTGGATCCGTGTAGTCTGTAAGTATATATCAATCTTTGCCATATAGTAGCATGATTTATATCTTCATGTTCCAACAAAGATAAGTCCAGCCTTGTACCTTCTCAACCATTAGTATCAGAGATAATTGCATGAGTGCCCTTACTTTGTACCTCAATTATGAATTTACCTTTGTTTTTTCAACTTTGCACCATTGCCCCTGTTTTGACCAAGTTTGTTGCACCATTGCCCCTATTTTGATGGCAAAATCGTAATTTTTTTCATCAAAATAGGGGGCAACCATGCAACAACTTGGATGAAAACAAGAGCAATGGTGCAAAGTTGAAAAAATGAGGGCAAACTTGCAGTTAACACTCAAAACAGGGTAACCATGTAAATGCCTCTTAGTATCATGTCCAGGCTCATAAGTTCTTCAGTTTTGTCATTGACTGATTCCCAGAGCCTTATCACTTTTACTTTAATACTCCATGCTTGTCCTTTTGTTGTCAACTCACTCAATTTTTTGTATGCCATTGCCGTCTTTGCTTGATTCTCAAACTTCATAGGGATGAGGTCAAAATATGTTCATGAATCATGATTGTAAGAAGCAAAGATCTCTCTCTCTCTCTCTCTCTCTCTCTCTCTCTCTCTCTCTCTCTCTCTCTCTCTAGAATCAAGTCGGACTGAGCTGCACCACCTTTGCAAGTACCTGAACAGTGGCCATGGCAACTGAAGTGGGCAAAGGAGCCACACATTATTTTGGACTGATCGGTGGCTTCACGGCAAGAGTATTGCAGGGCTTGCACCTCGCCTATTTGCAGCGATCACAAAGCGAAGGACACAACGCCGGACAGTACAAGAAGCCCTCAACAACCGTGTTTGGATCTCAGGTATACTTGGTGCACTTACAGTGGGAGTCATAATTGAATACTTGCAGCTGTGGGATATCATGGAGGAAATTGCCTTGCAGCCAGATGTGGAAGATACTCACATTTGGTGACTATCTCCTACTGGATAGTACTCTGCCAAATCGGCTTACAAGTCATTATTCTTGGGTGCTACAGGTTTCAGCCCATGGAAGAGAATCTGGAAGGCATGGGCACCACCTAAGAGCCGTTTTTTCGCTTGGCTTCTGGCACATAAACGGTGCTGGACTGCGGACTGTTTAGCTCGGCATGGACTATCTCATCCGGAACACTGCCCATTGTGTGACCAGGAAGAGGAGTCACTTGATCATCTCCTAGTTACTTGTGTGTTTGCAAGGCAATTCTGGTTTTGCCTTCTCCAACAGGTCGGCCTTGAGCTACTAGCACCTCAACCGGATGATTATTCTTGAGGATTTTTACAGTCCCCCATACCTAGTTAGTATTATTTGATAATACTAGCTAGTATTATGATCCGACGGCTCAAAACGATTGACTCTCCTTCATCAATACTAGCTAGTATTCATAGCAAACTAGTAATTATTTTGTTGCAATGAGACCAAAATCGGAAACAAAAATAATGGCAGACTAGTAATTATTGATGGGGAAATTCCTTCTATACAATTAGGTTAAATCTCAATCCCTCATCAGTCACCTAAGAAACGCATATCACCTCAGTGCCAATGTCCCAAAAAATTAGTCCTTGACGCGTTCATTCTCTTTAACGGTGATTGAAAATTCCACATGCCATTTTTGCCCTGGTGTGATAAGGTAGCAAGCTTGTTGGACAAACATCAAACGGATGCAATTACCAGGTTGGATCGAGCTTCTCCCACGAACACGAAGAACTCTAGACGCTGGCCAAAAATCGTCACGAATCCCCAACTAATCGATGTTCCCCCATGAAATCGCTGCTTCTCACCAAATTGTCTCCCATCAAATCGCTTTCCTCACGCTAATCGTGCAAAGATTTAGCCGCAGCAAGATGTGAGACTGCAGATTGACATGGAGGTGCTCAGCGTGCTCGTTGTGGAGGTGACGTGCTGTTCGATGAGGAAGAAGGAGGTCAGGCAGTCGGCTCCGTCCCTCCTCCCCTTGGCGCGTGAGAGGCTCCTCCCTCCAGATTCCCTGCAGATTACCGATGTGTTCTTCTACAAAGTTGAGATTGGAACCGTGATGAAAAGATATGACAATGGCAAGGCTGATTGTTGTGCTGAGTCCACTGTAGCCGCTGAGAATTGGAGATTCAAGGACTGATTTTGTTTCTTGGGCAAGAACAGCACTCAATGTAAATTAATTAAAGCAAGCTGCAATTCCAAAAATACCCCCAACAATACTAACTAGTATTCTCAAATAATACTAACTAGTATGGGGGACTGTAAAATTCCTCTTCTTCTTTTGATGATTGGTGGGAAAGGATGAGTGGCACAACAAGTGGGATGGCTAAGGAAGGGATCAATACACTCATCATTCTGGGGGCTTGGGTTATTTGGAACCATCAGAACAGATGCGTTTTTGATGGTGCCTCTCCAAGTTTGGCTACAGCTCTCATTTTAGCGGGAGAGGAGTGTTGGTTGTGGTATATGGCGGGAGCTCGAGCCCCCTCAGGAGATTAGCGTGTGTGTGTTTAAGTCGCTTGTTTGCTTTCACAGGCGCGAATGTATCCATTACAGTGAGGGTGTGGTGTGTGTTGTAACGGGCCGGGTTCTCATCCCGATTTCTTTTTAATATAACGAAGCGTAGATCTCCTACGTTTTAGAGAAAAAAAGAAAGGCCACAATGAGGTACCACGCTTCAGATAAGATTCGAATGTACTGTATAAGTTATCATCAACCTCGCTTCGCTTGTACATGCACGCTTACAGATTAGCAGTATTTAAAAGGTGAAGTAATGGTTGCTATCAGACGAGGTGCACGTGAGAAATATATTTACTGATTTAGTATATAATAAAGTGGCTGTAGCTCAATTAGGTTGGTGGGAAAGCTCCTCTGCTTTCAACTACTACACAGTTTATTTGTTTTAATCTTATCCGATGCTCAAGTTCTCCCACCACTGACAAAACTCGTGAATTGAAGCCTAAAGGCCGGAGGTGACATGAAAGTGAAGGAAAATAAAAATCAAGACCAGATGTTTACTTGCTGGTAGAAGGATTCTGGACAATCTGGTTGATGTTTTGAGACTTATTAAAAGCCATCAGACGCCGAAGGAACCAGGACACTCCCACATGGCTTTGGCAGCCATGACTCCGCTCCTGCGTCTGCTGCCTCTGCTTCTCCTCCTACTCCACCCTTCCCTCCGAGAGTACCTCACGGTGAGCCGGCGGCCAAACGGCGAGCTCCACCCCATCGTCCTGTTGGCCGGGCAGGGCTGCAGCGACCTGGAGGCGCGCCTCACGGAGGCGTACCGGCCGTCGATACCGCGCTGCGGCGCGATGAAGGGGAAGGGGTGGTTCAGCCTGTGGGGGAACGCCTCCGACCTCCTCGCCCACGACTACGTGCAGTGCTTCGAGGAGCAGATGCGCCTCGTCTACGACCCCGCCGCCAACGACTACCGGAACCTGCCCGGCGTGGAGACGCGCGTCCCAAAGTTCGGCTCCGCGCGAGGGTTCCGTGACAAGAACCCTAGTCACCCGTACATAAACAATCCCATCAATATTTTATATCGTGACACAATCAGTCAGTCAGTCACGGTGATCGAAACATAGTCAGTCAGTCAGTCAGTCAGCTACCTGAACTGCCACTGTGTTTTTCTTTTTCTCGGCAGGAAACGGTGCAATGACCATGTCAGGGAAGCCCTGGAAGGGCTCGGATACCGCGACGGGGACACCCTTTTCGGAGCTCCTTACGACTGGCGCTACGCTCCTCCCATTCCCAGCCAGTCATCCCGAGCGTACTCGCACTACTTCCGGCAGTTCAAGGAGCTCGTAGAGGCAGCAAGCAAGAAACATCATAAGAAGGTTATCATCTTCGGGCACAGCTACGGCGGAATGGTCGCGCTCGAGTTCGTCCGCAACATGCCGCCGGCGTGGCGAAACAGGTACATCAAGCACCTCATCCTGGCCGCGCCTACGCTCTCGACCGGGTTCGTGTACCAGGTGTACGGCCTCCGCTCCGCCGGGTCCTTACAGGCGATCTACGTCCCGACCACCGATGACTCATCCGTGATGATGATGTGGAGCAGCTTTGAGATCGCCATCGCAAGCCTGCCGTCGCCTTCGGTGTGGGGGCACGAGCCGATCGTGATCACCGAGCAAAGGAACTACTCGGCCTACGACATGGAGGATCTTCTCGCCGCTTTTGGCCTCGCCGACAGCGTCGAGCCATTTAGGAGGCGGATGGTCCCCAAGATGCTGTGCTCCAAGGCGCCCATGGTGCCCATCACCTTGATCAACGGGGTGGACAACATGACCCCGCGCCAGCTTGTGTTTTGGGACGGCGACTACAACGCCTCCCCGGAAATCGTGTATGGTGACGGGGACGGGGGTATCAACCTTATAAGCATGACCGCGTTTGAGGCGGACATGTGTCAGCAGCCACGGCAGAAGCAGCAATTCAAGTCTGTCAAGATCCCCAAGGTTGGGCACACTGAACTTGTTACGGATGCGCGGGCGGTGAAGGAGGTCGTTGAAGAAATCCTTGAAGCGAATCGGCTTTAAATTCGTTGGGGACTGGACTTCAGTCTTTTATGCTACAATGTTGCAATAAAAAAATGGTTTAGTTCTTCTGGAATACTTTTGCTCGATCGTTTTGCTCGGGTTCCAAAAAGCTTGAGTTTTGGACATGATAACACGTGCGAAAGAGATTTTTTTTTTTGGTTTTAGGGCAGGTCACAAGAGATTATATTAGATCATCCAGAGGAAATTTGAGCGCCAACTAGGAAAAAATCCTTGAATCAAATTAGGCAAATTACAACATATTTTAATTCCAAAATACTCAAGGTAAAACAAGATTATCTGTAGCAAGAGTGATCTTGTGACAAGATTAACTGAGTGCGTGTTCATCTCTATTTCACAAAATAGCAAAAACATGATCGAAAATAAAAGTATGATCAATACATACCCAGAGACTGGACCAGAGCCGGAAGCACCGGCGGCGCCGTTCTCAACAAACGACATGTTGGGCTACTTGGAGTAGTCGATCGCGTCACCGAGAAGAAGACGAAGTACGCCAGGAAGTAGTCGGTCAGCAAGCAGTCGCACCTTGCGCTCCCCAAAAATCTGATCGTCCGTCTATCCATGCAGATGTCGCAGCGAGATGTGGTTCCGGAGGCATGCTCTCCCAATACTTGTGCACACAAGTACTGAGATGGAGATGCAAGAGTGTTGCGATAGCAAATAGAAAATGGAGTTGTTTTCACGTGTGTTCAGCATTTCTTTTATAGTAGTTTGGAGAGGAAGGTGAAAAGATAACAGGATAGTTATTTTATGTAATTAACTTCAGCCGTTACTACCATGCATTGCAATGAGTCATTAACCTGATAATCAATTCTAAAATCAAAGCTGCAAGGCCGGCAAATTTGTGTGGCACTTGCAACTGGCGCACACCTCCTTCATGCTAATTTATTTCTCATATTTCCTCACATACATAAAATTCTTAGCATTAGAATGTGTCTTGAATTATTTGATTTAATTGTATTTACATAGGTCCATTTACCCAATTAAATCCAACAAGCTGTATCATAAGCAGTGCCAAATAGGGCGATAAGGAATAGCTGAGTGGAGATTGCTCACCAGCCTTGATTGAGGCTGGACACCTGTCGAGCAAACAATGGAAAGTGCTGACTTGCTATTCTACTGCCTGCAATTTTGGCAGCACTAGCCGTCGCCCTCGGTGTGGGGCCACGAGCCGATCGTGATCACCAAACGAAAGAACTACTCGACCTACGACATGGAGGATCTCCTCACCGCATTTGGCCTTGCTAATAGCGTCGAGCCGTTCAGGAGGCGGATGGTCCCCAAGATGCAGTACTCGGAGGCGCCCATGGTGCCCATCACTTGCATCAACGGGGTGGACAACATGACCCCGCGCCAGCTCATGTTCTGGGACTTGCATCCTATGTGGACTGCTAGTTAGTTCCTTTTGGCCAGTCTCAGTAGGATTTTATAGTGAGTTTTATTTGCATTAAAATCTATGCCACATCAGCAATTTTTATGAGGAGAGGGGAGATAGAGTTTCATAAGAATAGAGAGGAGTTACATCCAATGAAACTCAACTGGCTCGTTTACCAAAATTTTAGTTTTGGTAAGGCCACTCTCAATAGAGCCTTTCATTTGCATTAAATTTTATGCCACATGTGCATTTTTTGCTGACTTGGCAAGTTAATTATAATGAGAGAGAAGGGAAACTTTCATATTTTGTGAGAAGTTTTTCATACAAATGAAAGAAAGATGGCTTCCTTTCCTAAAAACTAGTCTTGCAAAGAGTGTAATGAAATGATCCATTGAGACTAGCCTAATAATGTAATAAAACCTTGTATTGAGGATGACCTTAGGCTACTCCCAATGCCATGTTTAATTTTGTTGTTTCCAAAACACCACATCATCAAAAATGTTTTGAAACCATCAATGAAACACCCCCACTCCAATGGACAGGTTCATTTTTGGTTTCATATGCAAACGATAGCATTTAATTGATGCATGACATGGTGATCAAATATGCCAAATGAACTATGCAGCCACTTATTTCTAAATCATGTACTATCATACACAACCATTCTCACTGAGAATTCGCAAATTCATAGAAAAATATTGCACCATTCTCACTGTATATACACAGACACTGAACTTTTGGCAACAAATGCACACTATTTTGGTTCATGTTTTACAGTTCTCCACCAATGCTTCTCTGATCTCGTGTCTACATCCTCTGGTCTCATCCATCAGTTAATTGCCACACATATTTCAGTCCCTTTCAGTTCTGATCGTCAGACATATTTGTCAGATGATCCCACGCTCCCTGTATTTCAGTCCCATTCAGCTCTGAAATGCTGAGCAGCATATAAGGAGAGCCAAACGTACAAATAAGCCAATCACTTACAAGACCTCATTTACAATGGCTTGTACTACACTTCAGATAATTCTTTATACAAACATTAGAATAAAATTTAAAATTTATCATCAATCTCGCTTGGCTAGTATTTAAAAGGTGAAGCAATGGTTGCTATCAAACGAGGTGCACGTGAGAAATATATTTCAGTAATAATGAAATGGCTATAGCTCAATTAGGTGTGTGGTGGGAAAGCTTCTCTGCTTTCAGCTACTATATAGTTTTTTTTTTTTAATCTTATCCGGTGCTCAAGTTCTCCGCCACCGACAAAAATCATTGAAGGCTGAAGGTGGCACGAAAATGATGGAAAACAAATCGAGAGCGACAGCAGATAAATGACCCAAGACAGAGAAAACAGAAGGAGAAGCAAAGAAAGAAGGAAGCTACATGAAACAACCTGTAATAAACAGAAGAAAAGGGAAGAGAACCCAGTTATACCAACTTCAATAGGCTCGTAAACACAAATTTTGGGGCTGAGGCAAGAATTTTTTTTTTTTGGAAAAGTAAAGCTATGAGACGACCAACGAAACGGGATGTCCACATGACCGCCAGTTCTCCATTTCTGCGCCTTGCTGCTCCTCCTGCTCGCCCCTGCTAGTGCTTAGCTGCATGGCGCCGCATTAAAAGACAATTTGGTTGGAAGTTGAGACTTACTTAAGAGGAGTTTTACAGTGCCTCATATCACTAGTATAATACTAGTGGTATAATAAAGGATAACATTGTCATTTTATCTCATTTTCTGCCGCCAATCCACGACAAACTCGCTCTTCAATGAACTAGCCGTCATTCTAACGCTGCCATCGTACGTTTCCACTCAAGGTTTCTGCACCCCCTTCCCATTCACGATCTCTCCCAGTTTGCCGCGCTATGCTTCCGCCTCACCCTTGATCTTCCCTTTACTCATCATTTCAGCGCTGCCGCCGCACCCTCGATCTCCAATTCCTAGCTCGCCGCCACCCCGAAGTTCTCGCGCAGAACATCAACAAATCTTATCAATGCAGATGGGCCGGACTTACATGATTACCATGGCAATTAGCAGGTTATACAACAGATTACCATAAGCACCGTTAACAGATTAGATTCGTGTGAGGATTATCACAACATCTTGGGTGCGGCAGCATAATCTTGTTAACAGAAATCCAAACAACGTGGTTCATTCGATTAGGGTATAGATCCCGACCTTGTCAGTAAAAACAATTACAAGTCTATCATTTAGTTTATTTCCTAAAGGAGGTGCTTGTGGATCCCGATGGCTGCTGGTATGACGCAAATAAACCGATTACTTGAGCATCGGATAAGATTAAAACAAATAAACCGATTGCCCGGCGTCTCACTGTGATCAGGTACTCGGAGGGAAGGGTGGAGCAGGAGGGGCAGCACAGGCAGCAGCAGCAGAAGCGGAGCAATGGCAGTCATGTGGAGCAGTGGCGAAGCTAGAGGAAATTTTATGGGGGTGCATTCTTCTAATCTGTTGATGTTTCTCAAGTTTTTTTTTTCCCCTTTGTGGGTGCATAACTATAGCTGGTGGGGGGTGCAATCATGGTGAAAAGAGGGATATAGTTGATTTTTCAATTTTTCCTGGGTGCATCTGCATCACAACCCATAAGGTAGCTTCGCCCCTGATATGGAGTGTCCTGGTTCCTCCGTACGTCGTCTGATGCCTTTAGAGTATTTCCAACCAAGCCCTCTTATGTCCTCTTATTCTGGTTTTGAGGGTCCAAACGCAAAAAACGCTCTCCAACGATGCCCTCACCCGTTTCCTACCGATGAGAGGGCTCTCAAATCCTTCCTCTCCCCCCCCCTATTCCGTAGAAGGCCGGACGGGAGCCCTCATCTCAACTACCCGCCGTCGTGCGTGCGCACGGAACTCTCCCGCCCTCCACCCCGCTATTATGTACCATGTATTTCCTTACACTCTATGTGTTTTTAGATTATATAACCAGTTAGCTTTGTTAGTTACAAGAAATGACTAAAATATACATGGGTGGAGAATAGGGGAGAAAATTTGAGGGCATTGTTGGAGTGCACAATGATATGGGGGGGGGGGGGGGGGGGTGGCAAATCTGGATGAGGGGGCTCTCAAATGGATGGATAAGGGGGCAAAAATGAGGGGTTCATTGGAGATGCTCTTACGTCTCAAAACATTGTCCGTTACCTAAAGAATGGTCCGACTCAACAAGAGATAATCCGGCCGCTCTTCTCCATCGGTTCACCCAAAAGGATAAGATTTCACTGCAGCAATGCAGCCTCTCTTCCTCCCAACCTTTGTATCCTCTCCCTCCTCAACGAAGAACAGAGCAGCCCCTTCAGAGGCTGGTTTTTGTGGGATAACATTCCTGAGCTTAAAAGGTATCATGTAGTTAACTGGGAACCTGTTATTCTTCCAATTGAATTTGGGGGACTAGGTGCGTGTTAAAGACATGGAAGCATTTAATACTGCATTATTAGGAAAATGGGGCTTCAATTTACAGAATGCAGAAAATGGGGAATTATGGGCTGAGTTGCTTAAAAATAAATATAATAAGGAAAAAGATACAAACATTTTCCATGTTCCACCAAGAAAGGGCGATTCAGAATTATGGAGAGGAATCATTGGGTCTATTATGGAAATGCATGGCTTTTTTTATATTCATAGTAGGCAATGGATGTAGCATTAGGTTCTGGGAGGATTGTTGGGTAAATGACTGTCCTCTGAAATTCCAGTTTCTTGATATATACAGGATAACAGTTAATTAGAAAAGTACAATGCAGGCAAGGAAGGGGTCTTGACGATAGGAAAACAACGTATGGAAATATAAAATTCCTTACCAAATACAAATATTTTTGTGGATAATGTATCATGGGAAAATCTAACTAGAGTGCAGTTAAGGAAGAGGGGCTGGATAGGTGAGAATGTGTAGCTTTTGTGGGAGTGAGGAAACGATTGATCATTTATTTTTTCTCTTGTGCAATTTCAGTTCAGGTTGGTCAGTGTTAAAGGAAGTGGGGATTATTAGCAGTCAACCGGGTTGTCTGGATGATTGGGTAAATGGGAATATTTGCAGGAATGGGCATATGATCAGTAGAGTGATAGGAGCCGCTTTACAATGGGCTATTTGGAATTGGCGTAACAATACCACGTTCAAAGAGCGTTATCTGGTTGATATTAATCAAATCATCTTTTCTGCTTCCTCTTATATGAACTTATGGGGAATTCTGTCGAAAGCAGATGAAAAGGATGCATTGATGAAGTATGAGAGCGGACATGAAGGATTATGTGAAGAGCCACAAGGGAGATGTTCTGTTTCTGCCGTTTGTATTGGATATAGAAAAACCATCATGTAATTATGAGATGCTTGAAAGCTATAAAAATTGGGGGCATTTGCAGAAATTGTCTTATTTTGAATGCCAATTACGGAATCGGTCTCCTTTTTTGGACTTCGAAAAAATGGTTTTGTTTTTTGAACTTGAAGCTATAAAGAGGTCCTATTCCGTTAACAACAGTTGACGGTGTTAAATGGCTTGCGAAAAGACCAATATGGCCTTTGACAACGAATTGCAAATCTGGTCCTGTTTTCGGTAGTAACATCACGGAACTTCAAATTTATATTTAAATAAGTGCCTGAATATGAATATTTCGAATGACGTTGTCGCAGAATTGAAATAGTTTTAAATATGAATAACATGGACATCGTTTTGACAGCATTGGCAACATTTTGTTTGAGTTAGGGTTATGAATGTTAAATCCCAATGCCACGTTCAATTCTTCACTCAGGCATAAGGAAATAACCATTGGCCGACAAAAGTATATTTTATTAGCCCTGGGACCGGTTAACCAAAATGCGGTCAACCGAATCGAAATACCGCTGCCTCACCTCTCCCTCGCCTCATTGGAGAACAATCTTGGATCGACGATGGCCGGCGTTGCCGTTAGTGGTCGCGGATTTCTGGAGGCTAGCTCCATTCCCTTTCGATTCTAGAACCCGGGAGGAAGGTCGGCCCGGCGGCCTTGGTGCCCACGACGTGCATCAACGATGAGGCGCCCATAGTGCCCACGACATGCATCAATGGTGTGGGCAACAGGACGCATGTGTTCTGATGGAAATCTGTACACTCTCCTGGTTGACCTCTAGCGCATCCACTTTATTACAACATATATTTTAATTTTCACCTGCACCTCGTTTGATAGCACCATCCCTCTCCTGTGCCTTTTTATCACTGCTAATACTTTTGTAAGGGCATGAACCAGACAAGGGAGTTTGATGATATTCTCCACTGATATATGTTTGCATACCTTAGGGGTCCAATGGTATTTTGGACTATCTATTATCTTAGTATTTGAAGAGAAAAACAAGCCACCACGTTCGCTCTCAAGGTCATGAAATTACCACGTTAATCGGGAAAAAAAGAAGTTGTGAACCGTTGGATTTTATGAAGATTTAACGGTCTAGATTAACCAAAGAGTCTACGCTAGATATAATTTGTAAATAGACCAAATTCGGAATAAACATTAAAAGGAGAGAAAAGTATATCTGATTTGGTAAGAAAAATACTACACGTATAGATTTGTAACTCATGTCCCTGATCCATGATCCAGACGTTCCACAACAAGGCCTTAAAGTGATAAAAAAAAAAAGGCCTCAAAGTCCACTACCGCACAAAAAAAAAAAAAAGCGCATACATTATATTCTCCTTGCGGAACAAGAAGCCGATCCGACGAGCGGTCATCGACCTTGCAGCCGGCCATAGGTTAGGAATCTTTGGTTGCTGACTAGCGGTCCGATGACCTTGCCATGAGCCTGTGAGAAGAGTCCATGTACATGAGGACTCAGCGCGTCAGTACCGCCGCGGACAAAAATTTAACCGTCTCATCACGGCCACAGGTTCTCAGAGTTGGGCATGAAGATTGAAGGGTGACCAATGGCAGCCTACTGAGAAAGAAGCATCGCTTGCCATGGCTCGCTACAGATGCGTGCGAGCCTCTCTAGCCGAGCTGCTCACCCAGAAGGACGAACGTACAGCCGCACAGGCAGATTGGGCATGAAGCGACGAAGCAAATATTGTTGGTGAGAACCAACTGATTCCATATCTGAATATTACCTGCATGAAGCTGCTTTGTTTACGTGGCAAGCGATGGAGGAACCGAACAATGAGGGCAGCAACGATTAATATGTATGTGAAGTGTTCATCACCTTCTTCCGCCCTATGTCAATTCGCAGCACCGCACTGCCCACCCCCTCCCCAGCTCTCACATCCTTTCTTCTTCAATTCCAGCCAGTAAGCCCCTCCCCGTCCCCGCCGAGCTGCGGCCGCTTCATCACCGCGTTTGTCTATGAGGGCGACGATGAATTTCACCAAGATGATATGTGAGACCGTGGTCGCACACGCTCCATAGGCCTGCCAGGTCCCAGGTACCTGCCAAGGGAAAAACTCCTTTGCCGGCCCATCGAGATTTTCTTCTGTTTCTTAGGATTACCTATATCCACCGTTGATTAGGCATAGCGGTCATATTTGGTTGGCTGAAGTTAAATTTAATACAAAATTATTTTTATTCGAAATTTGTTCCAAAAAAATAAATTTTAGGTATAAATTTTGATATGTGAAATCCGAGAGAAACTGGTGGAATAGGGTATCGGTTTTACCCATGACAACTGGTAAACTTCCCAATCCAAAAAAATCTTAAGAGCAAAGTCAAGATTCAGGTTCCTTTGAGCAAACGGAAGAAAGCAATAGAGTTCAGCTCTTAAAGAAAGTATCAAAATGTGGAGGCTCTCAATGGCTCAAAGGTCTTGAAGTACAGATAATGTCAGTCCATTAATTAATAAGAGAAGGGAGAAATGTTCATATAAAAATAAAAATTTCAATAGGGTTCATACTATCTGAGCCTCAGGTATATATCACTTGACATTCAAAATGAAGTAACTTTTTGTATAATGCAAATTTTGACATGTGCACTATATATAAGACCACAAGTTTATTATATAAAACAACTAATTTAGTGAAGCTAGCTGCGTAATTTGTTCGGGCCATCTTGCTAGGGCAGGCCAGATTCCCCACATGATACGCGGTTAGGCTATTGTGATGACGTAAGCAATCCCTATATCGGAGCCACGACTTCATGCAGTTAGGCTATTGTGACGACGTAGGCAATCCCTATATCGGAGCCACGACTTGTGGCGCTACGGATGTCGACCAGTTGCATTGGCTCATCAACTGATTCAAGACAGACATCAGCTTTGACACTTGGTGCCTGGACTTTGACGAGGGCTACTATGTCGACGTCACCAAGATGTAAATCAACAACATGGAGCTCATAGCTCAACTTATTTGAAGATGCCAAAATAAGGATGTCGCTAGAGTACAGTGGCAAAAGCAAGCCAAACTACAATAATTAATAGAAACAACAGGTGGACCGTGTCGACGGCTCGGCCTCACCACAACGTTCCATGATGTGGTCGAAGACGAGTGGAGAGATGCAGGCTGCACGGCGCCGATGGCAAGGCAGAGTACGACACATATATATGGTTGTAGGATATGATTGATTCGAGTCATACTGACATTTTCATTATGTAGTGTAGGCCTCTAATGTTTACCACTTCATGCTTTCAAGCTTCCAAACATATCCAATTCTCAGTCAAAGAAAAAATAAGAAAAAAGAGGCCACAATATATTTTGTTTCCACTATACAAATGCAGTGAAAAAGCAATACAATTACAAAGTATGTATTTTTAATTTTATTAATTGAAAAGATAAGTACTTTGATCAAGCTAGCCGCGCAATTTTGCGCGGGCCACCTTGCTAGTTTCCTTTAGTAGCAATGGCGGGTAATTTTTAAAACACATGGATGATATTTGGGACCTACGAAGGAACATGTTGATATTTCGTCAAAGATATATTCCCCAGACCTCTCAAGCCTACGATTTCTTGTTGCTACCAATAGGTATGCGGGGAAACGTACCGCACCTAAATTGCATTTGCCACGGAAATATTCTTTATTTTCTCACCGATGTTGCTATGAGTCTACGACCCACCAGAGCGTTCCTAATGTTTTGATGTGTTATGGTTAATGGCTGCTAGTGCTGACCATTCAACATGTTATACCTACCGCATCCTTCCATTTTTTTCTCTCTTGTCCGAAAGCTGATGCGACGTGTTTCATTGATTATTGATTTTGCTTTGTAATTAACAATGAGACAGCTTACAGACTATAAACTTTGTTAAGTTTTTCCCTAAAAAAAAGAGCTTTGTTAAGGTTCACCAGCAGCCATCTGGTCTTACCTTTCTACAATCTAAGAAGGATATATACTGATGCGTCATACCTGTGACCTATCCGTCTCGACGTGGTTCATTCGATTAGGGTATAGATCCCGACCTCTCTAACCATTGATTATACACGCCGTGACGTGACAAAATCTTATATGCACAAAAAAAAATACTAGTTTGTATGTTCCCTCATTTCTTTACTCTTTTCACCAACGATTTTTCTACTCCCCGGTCATGACTTTTCTTCCGTAACTGATTTTTTTAATTTCCTAAGCTGAGATCACGGCGTTGCCCCGTCGAGACGATCGTGATCAAGGCGAAGGAGACGACAGCCGAGGAGGTGCTTGTGGAGGGAGGTGGCCGCAGAGAGCTACGCATCGGATGACGGCAAGAAGTTCCGTGGTGGGCGGCTGCCAACTGGTACTCCGTCGCTCGCTTGTTATTATGTTGTCTCCGTGCTCACCGGCGCCTCCGTCATCCACAACATCTACATGCCTGATGTGGTCAGTCCCCCCACCGCCTGACGTGCACACCACCTGTTCCACGGAATTCTTCTATGGTGTCCTGCTTATTTTTTTCCAGCTTTTTTAGAGCATCTCCAGCAGGGCATGTAAATCAAGGATATAAGAATGCCATATAGGGGCCGGCATGTATTTCGGGTGGCTCAAAAATTGTGACCCACTCAAGCCTCGAGCAGAGACCATCAAATCTCAGCCTCCATTTTAATCCTAATATGCGGGTGCATTTTAACTCAACATATCTTACTGAACATGTGCTTCTCAACTTGCGTTGCTACTGACTATGGATGCAAAATGGGTTGGGTGCTCTTTTCTACCGAAGATCCATGCCATTGTGCCTTTATCCTCATTTAGATGAATAATTAATGGTTTGTATGCCGCAGGCTTATTTGGCTTAAATGTTCTTTTCATAATACTTCTGTAATGCTTAATTGTTATGTATGCAATGTAATGCTTGTGTGCCATCAGGTTATGTATGCGATGTCTGTTTCAACATAACCTGATATCTAAATGTTAGATAAACTATATTGCTTTGCTATGTCTAATGGCTGGATAAACTTATTATTTTGTTGTTTGATGGATGGCCACAAAGATGTAGGCCACACCTAATGGTATGCACATGCCACCATTAAATATTTGTATCATTATTGGAACCCTTCTCTTCACCAAACTAACCGCTAATTATTATATGCGGTGGCTATTTTACTGCCTCTATGTGACATGGCACTGCATTTAGCTAGCAACTAGCTAAATCATTATCCTTTGCTCTAAGATTAAAAACAAATAAACTGTACCTGCTGAAAGCGGAGGAGGGTTCACAGGACACCTAATTGACCTAGCACAACCATTTTGTTACAACGTATATTTATCACCTCACGTACTTTTGATAGCTAATACTTCCACAAGGGCATGACCGCTACTAGAATTCACGAGTTTCCCTCGGCAGCCCTTGCCCACCTCGGCGTCGCTCACTCAGATGGATCCCCTGATGCAAAACGAACCTCCTCGCCGGCCTGCGAAAACCCACGGAAGGGAAGATTTTAAATCACGAACAAGGCAGGCAAATCCATCTCTGCAGGGTCGTGTACGACAACATGAATCAAAACTAATAACAGAGCAGTTCCAGCCACACGAAGGAATTCAAGAAAACAAGAAAATGACGATTTGATGCAAACTGTGAACCGGACATCTTAAGCTAGTTCAGAGAGACCTCAATACTCACAAATAGTTTGGATTCAAGCTGTGGCTAGCTGCTCCTGGCGTGTGACTTAAGCATCTGTGAAGTGCGGTGGCGCAGGGGACAAATGTGAGCACGGCGGCATGCTCGATGCGTTGAGTCAAGGCCGTCGTCGCCGGCGACGTCGAGGCCGAGCACCATGGCTGCCGGAATCGAGCGCTCAGACACGTCGACGCCCTCCGCGAGCTCGGACACGTGCGGAGGAGTGCCGCCTCCTAGTCAGTGGCGGACCCAGGAATTTTTCTTTGGTAGGGCGGACGATTAAGGAAAGCTTAACTATGAAAAAAAATAAGTGCATATACGCACTACATGCACATAAAAATAGCATAAAAATAGACCATTCATGACAAACAAATGGAATAGACAAAGATTAAGACAGTGCATCATATGTTGAAACCTCTTGAACTCTTCTTAACTTTATCGAAGTCAAGATTTCTAAAAATAGACCATTCATTTCTCCGTTTTTTCATAGCTTGAAACCTCTTCTTAACTTTATCGAAGTCAAGATTTCTAAAAATCTCCTTCTCAATGTAGCATAATGCCAAGTCGTTGAGCCACTCATCAGACATCCTATTGCGCAAATCAGTTTTGATTATTTTCATAGCAGAGAAGGCTCTTTCAACTGATGCGGTGGCCACTGGAAGAAGCAATGCTAACTCGATGAGACGATAGACCAATGGAAAAGCAATATTTTTCCTTGTTTCAACCATCTTCATTGCTAGACTTCCAAAATCATGACATACAACAAAATCATCAACTCTTGACACATGCACAAGGAAAAGCTCAAGCTGATCTCTTATATAAGAACGGTCATCATCGGAGAAATCTTTATCATAGATCTCCGTTAGACGGGCAAGCTTATCAATGTCAAATCTGGAGAATGAGTCTCTTGGGTCGAGACAAGAGAAGCAAACAAGTAACTCTGAGGATACCTCATTGAAGCGATGATCCATCTCTGTGATGATAGAATCAAGAGCAACAATGAAAGTATCAACACGATAGTGATGCTCTAGAGTGATCAAGTTTCCATCAAGCCTTGATCGACCCCATCTTGGTACTTCCTCATTCATATTTGGCATTGGAATTTTTTTGGCATCACAAAATGATTTGGCTTCTTCGAATAATGGCTGCCATCCTTCATTTCTGAAATTCATCAAACGTGTCTTCACATCCACAAGCAATGACATGGCCTCAACAATATTTTGATCCTTTCTCTGTAAGAGGAGAGATAATTCATTTGTAATGCGAAGCACTTTCAACATGAACTTCATATTTAAAACAAAGTCAAAGCACTCCATTTTGCGAACCAAACCAGCTGCTCTACCGGGATTGCGCTCATCCTCATGAATGCCGGACAGCACCTTAATCACAGAATCCCACATTGACTCAATGCGAAGTAATGTTATGTAATGAGAACCCCACCTTGTATCTCCAGGCCTAACCAAGGTTGTGCTTTGATGCTTGCCTTTTCCTGAAACAATTTCACCACTGACCAACTTGCTTAAAGTACTATCACGATGCTTTGCAATTAACTTATCTTTCCTCTGACAAGATGAACTAGCACTTGTCACAATCAACCCGACATAAGTGAAGAAATCCGAAAATGATGAACAACAAGATGTGACAGCAACAATAACCAGCTGTAGTTGGTGAGCAAAGCAGTGAACATAGAAAGCATAAGGGTTCTCATCACGAATTTGTTTTTGTAAACCATTGAATTGACCTCTCATATTAGACGCTCCATCATAGCCTTGTCCTCTTAGTCTAGCTACAACTAATCCATATCTAGAAAGCATCTGAAGCAAAGCTTTTTTCAGAGCATTTGATGTTGTATCTGGCACGTGTTGAAGACCCAAAAACCTTTCAACAACCATTCCTTTATCGTTCACGAACCTGCAAGAGAAAGGGATTAATTTTTGACAAACAATGTAACACATTAATGAATATAATGCAAACATTTATGAAGAGACTAACCTCACAATCACTGCCATTTGCTCAGCTATTGAGACATCACGGGATTCATCAATCAAAACAGAGAAACATTTATCACCAATCTCATGCTTTATCACTTCAGCAATTTCTTTTGCATAACTTCTACAAAGGTCCTTTTGAATCTTGTGACTAGTCATACGAGCATTGTCTGGACATAACACTTCAAATGCCTCCCTCACCTCCTCTTTTGTTTTCTTGTACCACTCAATCATTTCTAAGAAATTGCCTTTGTTTAAGGAACCCTCATATTCATCATGTCCGCGGAATGCATGAGCTTGTGCAATGAGAAAATTAGCTATATCAAAAGCTGCTGTCACACGAACTTCATATTTTTTTTCAGCATCTTGATCATAAGTCTCACACTTATGTTCAACACTTGCCCTTGCATTCTTGAAATCATCACTAGCTGCTCTTGCTCTATTATGGCAACTGTTTGTCCCACCAACATGCAGAGGAAGTCCATGGTATGCATTCTTCCAGTGGCGATACCCTACTTTAGTGAAAGCATCATGACCAAATTTTTCATCCGAGGGTTCCTGCCTAAAAAGAAAGCAATAGAAGCAAAATGCAGCATCCTTCGCTATACTATATTCCAGCCAATCATACTTCTTCAACCATGTTTCTGAAAATGCCCTATTGTCACTAGACTTTCAAGGAAAATCATGACCAAATGGTTGTGTCGGGCCCCTCAACAAATAGGCCCGCCTAACATCATCTCTTATGTTAGGATGAAATTCCTCAATTGATAGACGCAGCCCTGGATCAGAAACAACATGTGCATCTGGGTCAAAAACCTTAATACCTTCGGCATCTTGTGGCGGTGGAGGTTGGTGTACACTAACTTGCTCTTCTTCATGTTCTGCATTTCCCAACCCGGCACGGGTAGTTTCTCCTGGTTCTTCTCTCTCTCCCTGGACGACTACCTCTCCTTGCTCAGACACAATGTTGTTGCCACTTTCACGAGTGCTTGGACCAGAACCACTTGAGCTTGAAAAATTGCTACTGAAAAAGCTCTTCAAATCTACACAAGCAGTGCACAAGACATCACGAGTCCATTTATCTTTCAAAGCAGAGAAGGATCATATCTAAAAATACAAGTGCACAATCTGATTACCTAGGTTTTTGTATTTTGTATCGTTTCTTGGCTGTGGACTGCTTTTGAGTTGTTCTCGCGGGAGCTGAAGAAGGAGCTTGCCGCCCCTGCGCCACTGCTTGCTCTCGACCGCGCCCTGCTCCTGCAGTTGCGCCGTGTCCACCTCCATATTCTCCGGCAAGTGGCACGCCGTCGTCGCTCGCCGTCTCCATCTTCTCCGGGCGCGGGCCATGCGGCCACGATAGAAAGAGGGGGAGGCGGGAACTGGCAGGAAGGGGGCGGGGCTGCAGCCCGCCGACGGCCGGGAGGGGGCGGAGCCAGAGCTAGGGATTGGCGATTGGGGGCGGAATCGATGGAATGGCGTCGCTCTTCCTTCTGTCGATGGCGCCGGCGGCAGGAACATGGTGTCGATGGGAATTGGGGAGACAAGGCCCATGCTGGACGTCCTCATTTCGTGGCCCAACAGGCAACAGCCCAAAAGCAGTCCACAGCCAGCCCATTATCTGTTTTCTTCAACCTCGAGCAGCCAAGCTCCGAAGAAACACAGCCGCCGGCCATGATTTTGCTCGCCGAGTCGCCGGAACAGGGGGTATAAGGGGGTTCCTCGCCGCCGGCGAGGTAGGGCGGCCGCCCCACCATGCCCTACTGGTGGGTCCGCCACTGCTCCTAGTCGCCGTCAAGGCCCGAACGAGAGAGAGAGAGAGAGAGAGAGAGAGAGAGAGAGAGAGAGAGAGAGTGGATAAAAGAACCCGTTTCCCTTTCTCTAGGGAACGGTTCTCCTTCCTTACGACCTCCAAACAATCTCTAGGAAAACTATCTTTCCTTAGGATTCTAAACCCTAGAGAAACAATAGAAGCCCTAAGGAAACTGGGGAATTCCAGCAGTGGACTATGATTATAGCTTTTTATTTACCCATTTATGTACTATCCCCGACCAAAGGCGTGTTGGAAGCTTGCTTGTTACTGCGTGCGCTACTACCTTGTTGCCTGAAGGGAGTACTAAATTGTTGGGAATGATCGCGGTTAATTAACGATCACCAGAGTCCTAAGAAGATATTGCTGAGTGCCAGAGGCACTCGGCAAAGCCCGTAATACACTCGGCATTGCCGAGAATGCCGAGTGTAACACTCGGCAAAGACCGGACGGCAAACAGCTCTCGGCAAAGGCGAGTTTGCCGAGTGTTTTTTGTCGGGCACTCGGCAAAGAGTTTGCCGAGTGACGAAAAGGCACTCGGCAAAATAAAGTTACGTGACGGCGGGAAACGTCCGTCAAGAGGGTTTGCCGAGTGCCCTGACGTCTGGTACTCGGCAAACAAAAAATATTTGCCGAGTGCCAACTGCCTGGCACTCGGCAAACACCAGCTGTTTCCCGAGCGCCTTCGCCCTAGCCCTCGGCAAGTCAGTTTGCCGAGTGCCAGGGTACTGCACTCGGCAAACAATTGTACATTTGCCGAGTGCCTCAGGTTTGGCACTCGGCAAAAACCTGAGGCACTCGGCAAAAAAATTCGACAGGATGTAATAAAATGTTTAAAATCACTGCAACCTGGACCAAAATCACACCAAATCATACATATATGCTCACCATCATCACAAACACATATATATCATCACAAACACATAGAAATAACCATAAACACATAGAAATCCATCACAAACACATATTTGTCTCCAAATACACATAGAAATGGTTCAACTTGACGTCCACAAGCACAAGTTCATGAAATGGTTCAACTTGACGTCCACAACTAGTTGGTTCATGCAATTGAAGTACAAATACAACTACAAGCTACATCGGAGGAGGGCGAGGATAAGGATGGAACGGTGACCAAGCATTGGGAGGGGAAACCGGCTGATTATTGGATCCAGCGGATATATTCTGCAAGAAGAAGATATTACATGATTAACACAAGATTTCAGATAGAAGCATACAAGCTGAAACATTCGATATTATACTTGGAAGTGAGAAATGAAACTGCAAGGGTTTAGATAGACTCACCGGAGTGCCCTGACTCGGACTCGAAGTGCCGACAGGAGGAGGAAGAGGTAGCGGCGGCGGTTGCATCCCACCACTGTGCCACTGGTGAAACATCATCTGCATTTGCCGCTGCAGGTCCTCCTGCATCCTTGCGTGCTGTTCCTGCAGCCTCGCATCGTACCTCTCCTGTTGTTCCTGCAGCTGTGTCTGGTACTTCGCCTCCTGTGCCTGCAGCTTCGCCTCCATCTCCTCCCGTATCTGGGCCTACAATATGTCATCCCAATGTTACAATGCAAAGCAAACATATGTCAAATTCAACGAAACGACGAATAGAACAGAAATAACCTGGGCTTGGTCAAACTGAATCTGTGCAGCGCTTGGCCGTGGGCGTATGGGCGGGGCTGAGGATGAGCTCGAGGTGGCTGGCCGGCCTTGGAGAAGAAGGGCCGGGCTCGGGGGCGGGGGGCGCGGCCGGGCGTCGAGGGGCTGGGGTGGCGGCGTCGTGGTGCCGGGGTGGCGGCGTCGGGGGGCCCGGGTGGCCGGGGCGTCGGGCGCCGGGTGGTGGAGGGCCTCGGGGGCCGGGGGCCGGCGGTGGTGGAGGCCCCGGAGCGGGGACGGGGCGTCGGGCCTTGCCGCGGCGGCGTCCGGCGAAGGCGCGGCGCGGCGCGGCGACCGGAGCGGCGGGCCGGGGGAGGCGCGGCGCGGCGCGGCGGGCGGGGACCGGAGGGGGAGGGGCGGAGGAGCCGCGGTGGGCCAGGGGAGGCGCGGCGGCGTGCGGCGACCGGAGCGGGGAAGGGAGGCGCGGCAGCATGCGGCGACCGGAGCAAGGAAGGGAGGCGCGGCGCGGCCGGGGAAGAAGATAAGGTAGAGAGAGAGGGAGAAAGAGGCCCCCGCGCCTAAGTCATACAAAAAACTTTGCCGAGTGCTAGATCCAAAAGCACTCGGCAAATACGGAGGCACTCAGCAAACATTTTCAACACGAACTCAAAAAAAATATAGAAATTCGAAATAAATTCAAAAAATAGCCAAATTTAGTAATGATACATTTCATATCATCCTTTACCTATAAAAAAGTTTTATGATGAAATCATATTATGACCGTCGTTTTGATTCGAAATCTAAATAGATACTTCATAACTCTATGGATCTTCATCGAGGATGCTCCGGTTTCTAAACAACATACGTGAAAACTTTAGCGAAACTTTTTCTATGATTTATCATGGCCTTCATGTATGATTTTATGATACCAGCGCGAATCTCATAATTTTCGGAGTTTGTTTGAATTCTATAAAATTAAAATACTATTCAACCCCATCTTCGCGCTTATATTTTATGTACAAGATGAGCGAATTTTCAGTTCATTTCATGGTTAAGACCTTACATTGGACTCAAGAACATGAATATCAACTTTCGCGTGAATATGTTTTATTATTTGAATCACCTAAAGTTCAAATTTGAATTATCTTCAATATATGCTTTATATGTCATAAACAACTTAAATATACCAAACGGATCGAAAAAATCACCAAACTTTCGCATGAAGCAACATTCATACATACATCCACCACACAAATAAAAATTATGGGAAAAAATGAAGAATTTTTTTTTTGCCGAGGGCCAACGTTAGGCACTCGGCAAACAAATTGTTTGCCGAGTGCCACTAACGGAGGCACTCGGCACACATTTGGAGTACCGTGTGTTGCGTGTTTGCCGAGTGCCTCTGGTGTTGGCACTCGGCAAACAACAGGTGCGCGGCACTCGGCAAACATCTAGAGTACCGTGTGCTTGTTGTTTGCCGAGAGCCGATGGCGAGGCACTCGACAAAAGGCACTCGGCAAACAGCGAAACACACGGCATATTGCCGGTTTCCCGTAGTGGCACTGTACCTACACGCCTTTGATCGGAGCCACTAATAACTAGAGTGTAGATAACTCTGGAAAGGTGCAACGCGGTGTGCTAAACTAGTTCGGCATTGGGCCTATTTCCCATGGGTACAGAAAGTGCAGCGGGACACCGTGATAGCAGCAATAAGCACGAGCAAATGGCCGGACCGTAACTACTGATTCTATCATGAAGGCTGAAGAATTCCTTGATCCTCCCATGCCTAGTGCACTCCTATGCCTAGTGTTATGGTTACAGAGACCACAACAAGAGGGGCCTCTCAGGGAGCACGTGCCCTTCCAGGTAAAGCTAAGTGGGGGTGAACATATATAAGAGAAAATGAGAGGGATAGAAGTGGGATGGATGAATAAGTCAACCTGCCCATGACCTTTTTGGTCGTTATATTAATAGAAAGAGGATAAAAAGGGGTTCATTTTCTACCCTTGGTCGGATAGGAATATTACATGAGTGTGGATGTGGTCTTACAGTTGGGTCTAAGTCATACTTAGGCCAATACGAGGTTGTTGAGCCCACGAGTGATAGGGGTCACATTATGCTATTCTCCCAATATTTAGCGACTTGGTGTGACCGGACATAAAAGGAAAAGGAAGATCGAAGGAAAAATTACTTATATATAGAGACCAATGGACTTATATTAGGTATATGAAGTTGTACAATTTGCTCTAGTTGGGCTACTACAAATTGACTACAACTGGAGTACAATCCAAGAAAATAAAGGTAATTAAGAAAAAGCGACAAATTCAATCATTACTTGGTCATACTCGACTACGCAACCCAATTAACCTTGATCTCCTGGCATCATGTCCAAAACATAAGTTTTTTTGGAACCGGAGAACAAAAGGAGCAAAAGTATTACAGAAGGGGCTAATTCATTTTTTCTGCAACATTGAACCATACAAGATTTACCTGCACGTGAACATATTTTATTTATTACGAGAATTATATATACCTTATAGAAAGTAAATATTAGTCCGCATTATGGAGTATATTGAAGTCCAGTCTCCAAAGAATTTAAAGCCGATTTGCTTCAATGATTTCTTCCTCCTAGTTGGCACCTCTATCCAAAGACTGTAATCCTGTGGAATAACTAATATAAGCTCTTGCAACTTGCTCTAAAAAAAGAAACTCTCTGGGGCACGTGTGATCATGTCCAAAACTCAAGCTTTTTGGAACCGGAGAGCAAAACGATCGAGCAAAAGTATTCCAGAAGAACTAATCCATTTTTTATTGCAACACTGAAGCATAAAAAACTGAAGTCCAGTCCCCGACGAATTTAAAGCCGATTCGCTTCAAGGATTTCTTCAACGACCTTCTTCACTGCCAGCTCATCCGTAAGAATTTCACGGTGCCCAACCTTGGGAATCTTGACGGACTTGAACTGCTTCTTCTGGCGTGGCTGCCGACACATGTCCTCCTCAAACGCGGTCATGCTTATAAGGTTGACAAAACCGTCCCCGTCACCATATACGATTTCTGGCTCGGCGTTGTAATCGCCGTCCCAGAACACCAGCTGGCGCGGCGTCCTGTTGTCCACCCCATTGATGCAGGTGATGGGCACCATGGGCGCCTCCGAGTACTGCATCTTGGGGACCATCCGCCTCTTGAATGGCTCGATGCTGCCGGCGAGGCCAAAAGCGGCGAGGAGATCCTCCATGTCGTAGGCAGAGTAGTTCCTTCGCTTGGTGACCACGATTGGTTCGTGCCCGAACACCGCGGGCGACGGGAGGTCGGAGATGGCGGTCTCAAAGCTCCTCCACAGCTTCGTCACGGATGAGTCGTCGGTGTCCGGGACGTAAATCACCTGTAAGGACCCGGCAGAGACGAGGCTGCTCACCATGTACATGAACCCGGTCGAGAGCGTAGGTGCGGCCAGGATGAGGTGCTTAATGTGCCTGTTTCGCCACGCCGGCGGCATGTTCCGGACAAACTCGAGCGCGACCATACCGCCGTAGCTGTGCCCAAAGATGATGGCCTTCCTCTTGCGATGCCTACTGCTCGCCGCCTCGACGAGCTCCTTGAACTGCTGGAAGTAGTGAGAGTACGCTTGGGATGCCTGGCCCGGGATGGGAGGAGTGTGGCGCCAGTCGTAAGGAGCTCCGAACATGGTGTCGTTGTCGCGGTATCCGAGCCCTTCCAGGGCTTCCCTGACATAGTCAACGCACGTTTTTCTGCAGAGAATTGTCAAGAAAAGTAAAACAGCGGCAGCTCAGCTATTTGACTGACTATATTTGTTTGATCATCAGTAGGTGGATTGTTTACGTACGAGTGAAGAGGGTTCTTGTCGTGGAACCCTCTCACAGAGCCGAACTTGGGGATGCGCGTCTCCACGCCAGGCAGGTTCCGGTAGTCGTTGACGGCAGGGTCGTAGACGAGGCGCATCTGCTCCTCGAAGCACTGCAGGTAGTCATGGGTGACAAGGTCTGTAGCGTTCTCCCACAGACTGAACCACCCCTTCCCCTTCATCGCGCCGCAGCTAGGTGTCGACGGCCGGTACGCCTCGGTGAGGCGCGCCTCAATGTCGCTGCAGCCCAGCCCGGCCAACAGGACGATGGGGTGGAGCTCGTTGGCGCCGACATCGACGCCACCGTTTGGCCGGCGGCTCACCGTAAGGTACTCTCGGAGAGAAGGGTGGAGCAGGAGGAGCAGCAGAGGCAGCAGCCGCAGAAGCGGAGTAATGCCAGCCATGTGGTGTGTCCAGCTAGTTCCTTCGTCGTCTGATGGCCTTTTAAGTCTCAATACATCTACCACATTGTCAAGAATCCTTCTAGCAGCAAGTAAACATCTGCTCTCGATCGATTTTATTTTCCTTCACTTTCATGTCACCTTCAGCCTTCAATGAGTTTTGTCAATGGTGGAGAACTTGAGCATCGGATAGGATTAAGACAAATAAACCGTACAGTATAGCTGAAAGCAGGGGCAGAGGAGCTTTCCCAGCACACCTAATTGAGCGACAGCCATTTATTATTATTAAATATATTTCTCACGTGCACCTCGTTTGATAGCAACCATTACTTGAGCATCGGATAAGATTAAAACAAATAAACCGATTGCCCGGCGTCTCACTGTGATCAGGTACTCGGAGGGAAGGGTGGAGCAGGAGGGGCAGCACAGGCAGCAGCAGCAGAAGCGGAGCAATGGCAGTCATGTGGAGCAGTGGCGAAGCTAGAGGAAATTTTATGGGGGTGCATTCTTCTAACCTGTTGATGTTTCTCAAGTTCTTTTTCCCCTTTGTGGGTGCATAACTATAGCTGGTGGGAGGTGCAATCATGGTGAAAAGAGGGATATAGTTCATTTTTCAATTTTTCCTGGGTGCATCTGCATCACAACCCATAAGGTAGCTTCGCCCCTGATATGGAGTGTCCTGGTTCCTCCGTACGTCGTCTGATGCCTTTAGAGTATTTCCAACCAAGCCCTCTTATGTCCTCTTATTCTGGTTTTGAGGGTCCAAACGCAAAAAACGCTCTCCAACGATGCCCTCACCCGTTTCCTACCGATGAGAGGGCTCTCAAATCCTTCCTCCCCCCCCCCCCCCCCCCCCCCCCTATTCCGTAGAAGGCCGGACGGGAGCCCTCATCTCAACTACCCGCCGTCGTGCGTGCGTGCGAAACTCTCCCGCCCTCCACCCCGCTATTATGTACCATGTATTTCCTTACACTCTACGTGTTTTTAGATTATATAACCAGTTAGCTTTGTTAGTTACAAGAAATGACTAAAATATACATGGGTGGAGAATAGGGGAGAAAATATGAGGGCATTGTTGGAGTGCACAATGATATGGGGGGGGGGGGGTGGCAAATCTGGATGAGGGGGCTCTCAAATGGATGGATAAGGGGGCAAAAATGAGGGGTTCATTGGAGATGCTCTTACGTCTCAAAACATTGTCCGTTACCTAAAGAATGGTCCGACTCAACAAGAGATAATCCGGCCGCTCTTCTCCATCGGTTCACCCAAAAGGATAAGATTTCACTGCAGCAGTGCAGACTCTCTTCCTCCCAACCTTTGTATCCTCTCCCTCCTCAACGAAGAACAGAGCAGCCCCTTCAGAGGCTGGTTTTTGTGGGATAACATTCCTGAGCTTAAAAGGTATCATGTAGTTAACTGGGAATCTGTTATTCTTCCAATTGAATTTGGGGGACTAGGTGCGTGTTAAAGACATGGAAGCATTTAATACTGCATTATTAGGAAAATGGGGCTTCAATTTACAGAATGCAGAAAATGGGGAATTATGGGCTGAGTTGCTTATAAATATATATAATAAGGAAAAAGATACAAACATTTTCCATGTTCCACCAAGAAAGGGCGATTCAGAATTATGGAGAGGAATCATTGGGTCTATTATGGAAATGCATGGCTTTTTTTATATTCATAGTAGGCAATGGATGTAGCATTAGGTTCTGGGAGGATTGTTGGGTAATGACTGTCCTCTGAAATTCCAGTTTCTTGATATATACAGGATAACAGTTAATTTGAAAAGTACAATGCAGGCAAGGAAGGGGTCTTGACGATAGGAAAACAACGTATGGAAATATAAAATTCCTTACCAAATACAAATATTTTTGTGGATAATGTATCATGGGAAAATCTAACTAGAGTGCAGTTAAGGAAGAGGGGCTGGGTAGGTGAGAATGTGTAGCTTTTGTGGGAGTGAGGAAACGATTGATCATTTATTTTTTCTCTTGTGCAATTTCAGTTCAGGTTGGTCAGTGTTAAAGGAAGTGGGGATTATTAGCAGTCAACCGGGTTGTCTGGATGATTGGGTAAATGGGAATATTTGCAGGAATGGGCATATGATCAGTAGAGTGATAGGAGCCGCTTTACAATGGGCTATTTGGAATTGGCGTAACAATACCACGTTCAAAGAGTGTTATCTGGTTGATATTAATCAAATCATCTTTTCTGCTTCCTCTTATATGAACTTATGGGGAATTCTGTTGAAAGCTGATGAAAAGGATGCATTGATGAAGTATGAGAGCGGACATGAAGGATTATGTGAAGAGCCACAAGGGAGATGTTCTGTTTCTGCCGTCTTGTATTGGATATAGAAAAACCATCATGTAATTATGAGATGCTTGAAAGCTATAAAAATTGGGGGCATTTGCAGAAACTGTCTTATTTTGGATGCCAATTACGGAATCAGTCTCCTTTTTTGGACTTTGAAAAAATGGTTTTGTTTTTTGAACTTGAAGCTATAAAGAGGTCCTATTCCGTTAACAATAGTTGACGGTGTTAAATGGCTTGCGAAAAGACCAATATGGCCTTTGATAACGAATTGCAAATCTGGTCCTGTTTTCGGTAGTAACATCACGGAACTTCAAATTTATATTTAAATAAGTGCCTGAATATGAATATTTCGAATGACGTTGTTGCAGAATTGAAATAGTTTTAAATATGAATAACATGGACATCGTTTTGACAGCATTGGCAACATTTTGTTTGAGTTAGGGTTATGAATGATGAATGTTAAATCCCAATGCCACGTTCAATTCTTCACTCAGGCATAAGGAAATAACCATTGGCCGACAAAAGTATATTTTATTAGCCCTGGGACCGGTTAACCAAAATGCGGTCAACCGAATCGAAATACCGCTGCCTCACCTCTCCCTCGCCTCATTGGAGGGATCGACGATGGCCGGCGCTGCCGTTAGTGGTCGCGGATTTCTGGAGGCTAGCTCCATTCCCTTTCGATTCTAGAACCCGGGAGGAAGGTCGGCCCGGCGGCCATGGTGCCCACGACGTGCATCAACGATGAGGCGCCCATAGTGCCCACGACGTGCATCAATGGTGTGGGCAACAGGACGCATGTGTTCTGATGGAAAGCTGTCACTCTCCTGATTGACCTCTAGCGCATCCACTTTATTACAACATATATTTTAATTTTCACCTGCACCTCGTTTGATAGCACCATCCCTCTCCTGTGCCTTTTTATCACTGCTAATACTTTCGTAAGGGCATGAACCAGACAAGGGAGTTTGATGATATTCTCCACTGATATATGTTTGCATACCTTAGGATCCAATGGTATTTTGGACTATCTATTATCTTAGTATTTGAAAAGAAAAACAAGCCACCACGTTCGCTCTCCAGGTCATGAAATTACCACGTTAATCGGGAAAAAAAGAAGATGTGAACCGTTGGATTTTATGAAGATTTAACGGTCTAGATTAACCAAAGAGTCTACGCTAGATATAATTTGTAAATAGACCAAATTCGGAATAAACATTAAAAGGAGAGAAAAGTATATCTGATTTGGTAAGAAAAATACTACACGTATAGATTTGTAACTCATGTCCCTGATCCATGATCCAGACGTTCCACAACAAGGCCTTAAAGTGATCTAAAAAAAAAAAGGCCTCAAAGTCCACTACCACACGACAGAGCCCCGCACAAAAAAAAAAAAAGCGCATACATTATATTCTCCTTGCGGAACATGAAGCCGATCCGACGAGCGGTCATCGACCTTGCAGCCGGCTATAGGTTAGGAATCTTTGGTTGCTGACTAGCGGTCCGATGACCTTGCCATGAGCCTGTGAGAAGAGTCCATGTACATGAGGACTCAGCGCGTCAGTACCGCCGCCGACAAAAAATTTAACCGTCTCATCACGGCCACAGGTTCTCAGAGTTGGGCATGAAGATTGAAGGGTGACCAATGGCAGCCTACTGAGAAAGAAGCATCGCTTGCCATGGCTCGCTACAGATGCGTGCGAGCCTCTCTAGCCGAGCTGCTCACCCAGAAGGACGAACGTACAGCCGCACAGGCAGATTGGGCATGAAGCGACGAAGCAAATATTGTTGGTGAGAACCAACTGATTCCATATCTGAATGTTACCTGCATGAAGCTGCTTTGTTTACGTGGCAAGCGATGGAGGAACCGAACAATGAGGGCAGCAACGATTAATATGTATGTGAAGTGTTCATCACCTTCTTCCGCCCTATGTCAATTCGCAGCACCGCACTGCCCACCCCCTCCCCAGCTCTCACATCCTTTCTTCTTCAATTCCAGCCAGTAAGCCCCTCCCCGTCCCCGCCGAGCTGCGGCCGCTTCATCACCGCGTTTGTCTATGAGGGCGACGATGAATTTCCCCAAGATGATATGTGAGACCGTGGTCGCACACGCTCCATAGGCCTGCAAGGTCCCAGGTACCTGCCAAGGGAAAAACTCCTTTGCCGGCCCATCGAGATTTTCTTCTGTTTCTTAGGATTACCTATATCCACCGTTGATTAGGCATAGCGGTCATATTTGGTTGGCTGAAGTTAAATTTGGTTAGGATTACCTATATCCATCTCCAGTACCTTCTTTGTTTTTTTTTTCCCCTCATCGCCCTCTTCATTCTTAAACACACGACGGCAGCTCATCCTGAAAGGTGCCGGTGCGATCCCTGGTGATTCTAGCGAGTCCCTCTCGGCTACCTGTTTCAGGTCCGGTGCCGAGAAAGGCCTCAATGAGGTCACCGTGATCCATCGGAGGAGCTGTACTTGAGGTAACAGCGGGGTAGGCGATCCTTCCGTTGCCAGGTGCGTCCCCCGCGCTACCTATTATTTTCCGTTACTTGTTCTATTCTGTTCCGTTACTTGCTCTGTTCTTGCAAGCAGAGGAATTGAGGAGATGTTGCCCAACATAGAGGAGGGGATCGTTTCTGTCATCATCGGCGAGCTTGCTAGCAGATCCATATCTTTCGTCTTCGAAACCTGCTCCAAGCGGATGGCGCCGCCCTCAACCTTGGAGGAGAAGCTGGACATCCTTCATAGGCTTCTGCTGCGAGTCGGCGCTGTCGTCGAGGATGCAGAGGGCCGCCACATCACTAACCAAGCGATGCTGCAGCAGCTGAAAACGATGAGACAGGTGATGTTGAGAGGCCACTTCAAGCTGGACACGATCAGATGTCAAGGCTACGACAGTAACAAAGTGTCCTCAGATCACGAATCGGGTCATCGTCGCTCTTTGGTCCTCTCTATATTCAACCCTGCAAAGCGTCTCCGCATCTGCAGCAGCTGTACGGAAAGCGCAGGAGAGCTGCAGCAGATCCTTGCAAGCCTAGAAACAATCATTCAATATGCCGCCGAGTTCATCCAGCTCGCCAGAGAATACCCTCGTCTTGCTCGCCAGCACTACAACATGTACCTTCTGCTGGACAACTGTATGTTCTCGGTCGGCAGATGGAGATGGAGCATATCATAAACTTCCTGCTACAAGGGGCACAGAATCACAGTACCGAGCACCTGGGTGTCCTACCGATTGTTGGCCCAGGAAATGTTGGGAAGAGCACCATGGTGGAACATGTGTGCATCGATGAGAGGGTGCGCAACCACTTCTCGCAGATTTTGTCTATCAATGGAGGTGATCTTAGGCCATTCTCAATGGCAACTTTCATTTCATTATTTCTAAGACAAATTTTAGGAAAGAGAGTCACCTTCCTTTCATTAGAATGAAAGACCTCTCACAAGAAATGAAAGTTTGCCTTCTCTTTCCTCATAATTACCTTGCCAAATCAGCAAAAAATGCATATGTGGCATAGAATTTAATGCAAATGAAAGGTCCCATTGAAACTGGCCTTAGTGACAAAGACATCGCAACTCTTGAAAATGTTACTGGCGTGATCAAGTATGAGAACCGAGCAGGCTCGGGCGGAGGCAGGGTACTAATCATTGTCGAAGCACATAAGGATATCAACCAGGATTCCTGGCAGAGGTTATACTCAGCTTCAAAGGCTCGCCTGGCACCCGGGAGTAAAATCATTTGTTACGAGTCGATCTGACAAGATTGTTGGGTTCGGAACCTCGCTGCCACTTAGATTGCAATACATGACACCAGAAGCCTACTGGTACTTCTTCAAGGTACGAACCTTTTGCAGTGTGGATGTGGCACGGGAGCACCCAAAGCTCGCATCGGTAGCTACGGAAATGGCCAGCGAGATGAGCGGGTGCTTCATGGGCGCATACATCTTCGGCGGGATGCTGAAATCGAGCTTTGCTCTTAGTACCTGGAACCTTGCCCTTTCAACCTACAGACAATTTAAGAGGCTGAATCATTTTCTTTCAAATGCATATCCGACTGATCCTTGGGAACTGAGCAGACCAATACTTCTCCCAGTAGTGAACAGAAAGTCTCCTGGATACTTTGTAGTTGTCAACAACTATCAGACTTCCTCTTCTCATGGTGAGGGTAGCTCATCCCCAAAGGTGTCAGTACAGGAAGTTCTAGTCCCCAGGGCAAGTTTTCTGCCCTAGCCTGGAGATCTCACATACCACCTTATAAGAATTACGTGTTTAGATGTGAGCAACGGAAACCAAGGAAAAAGAGGATTCATAAGATTACGAGGTGATTATTCATGTAAGTTAGTTTGTGACACCTAAATAAAAGTCATAATATAAGATGTGAAGCTCTGTATAGGTACAACACATGCTTAATTTGAGATACCTCGGTTAAAATTGTTGATCTTAAAAGGGAAAACTTACAAGGGGTTTTAGTTTAAGCTAATGGCATACTTAATTTGAGATACCCCTTGTTTCTAGAGTGTTTCATATTATAATAGATTTCTTAGGGGCAAACTTACCCTCTCTATATGAAGAGAGACAGTCTAGCAATAAAGGGTAAGAAATAATTCAAGGGTAAAACCCTAAAACCTCTCCCATCAGCGCTGCCATCACACCGTCGACACCATGTCGTTGACGCCCTTCTCCTTGAACGCCTAGGGCTGCCGCCCTCCTTCTTGGCTTCTTCTTCCTCTCATTCCTCACTCAATTCCCCAATCTCTTGATCTTCTTCATCTATTTTTTCCCAAATCCTCGTCGTGCATTATGCACCTAACAATTTCATTGTTTGGGTATATGTGATATTTCTTTTTTTTACCTTAATAGGTTAGGCAGTTATATCAGTTACTTCCAACATGGAAACAAACTAAGTTAAACATCCCTACACTCGAGGAGATGTCACCGGTTCATACAGAACTACTACCACTTATGCAAGATAGCACTCATACTTCAGTCTAACACATATTAAACAAACTAAGTGAAATACACTATGAAAAGATGCTAATCTATAAGGTTTCGAACTTCATATGAAAAAATTACATTGTTGGACAAAGACAACTAGGTACTCAGATCAATACTTGAAGTGCAAAAGGGTTATACAGAGGTACACTGAAATTCACTTTAGTTCGATCAAAATAACTGTTGGAGAGGACCATAAGGCTCTGCAATTTTACATTCTTTAATCAAACAAAACAATATTTGCTTCTAGATATATATTGAAGTCAGTATTACTATCTCTGTTTTTCACATAACTTATATTAGCTTTGTCCTAAGTCAAACTTTCTATCCTAGATAAATGATTTCTAGAAATTCAAAGTTAAAACAAGTAATTTGAAAATGTGGGAGCAGCTAATATTTACCACTTTTGCTCGAACGATTACAAAGACGTACTGCTAAAGGTTTATGGAGACTGGTATCATTAACATGGTAACCTAGTGTGACCCATGCTCGAATGGGCTGCTTGCAGGGCCTAGACAGCCACCATTGCTACAGCTCAGGAACGATAGAGTCAGAGACGATAGTATCGTTGTTATGGACTGGGATTATCGGCACAATTAGACGTCTAACTCGCCCTCCCGAAGGAGGCTCTGAGAAGTACTTGGGTCTAATTATGCTTCCCTCATTAATCAATCCGGCCAGCCTTATATAGCCAGCAATTACAACACGCTAACAGACCCTGAACGATGGAAGCTAACAACTCGCACGCTAATCCAACTAACATACAAACTTAACCGGCAAGCTAGCTAACAACCTAGATACTTATCTTTTTAACCTGACGCCACTAATCCTAGTTTATCGGCGCCGGTGAACTGCTTCTGCTGCTGCACGTCATGGGCCCAAGGCCCATAACAATCGTTGTCATCGTAAGCTACCATGAAAAGCAATGGATTGTCCTGTACTAGCTTAGGAACCTCAACGGGCAGCAGCTATGACTGTGAGCACACCGGTGAGGGTATGAAGAGCAATATGTCTTGTTCATGCTCCATAGACTGTGTGGCAGCCGTGTCCTCCTGGACTTTGTATCCTGCTGTATGCAGAGCAGGGTGAATGGCAGTTATCGGTGAAGTGTGAGGGGCATCCCTTTGAGCGTCGCAGCAGATCGCCAGGTCCAGCGCAGTTGCGTGCGGTGACAACTGCGGTGGCCTGTCGCAGGTATGCGTGCGGATGTATGTGATTTCCAGCTTCGAGGGATCACCGTCGGATTGCTGCACCTATTTCTTCGCCGGGCAGCCCTACTTCTGGCCACATCTGAAGTAACTCCTGCAAGACGACGCTGCACCGTTTGAGCAGCAGGCACAGCATGGAAGTACAAGTGTATTCGCTCAAACAGAAGTTCAATGACTTTCTGTTTTCACCGAAACTGAACTAGCACACAACACAACAACCTACCAATTACTTCTCTGTTTTCTTTTTGTTCACGTTAGCAAGTAGTGCAAATTTACACTAATTGACCTGTCCTGACATCAATAAAATTAAAATGAACATACCTTGGAAACCTTGCTCCAAAAATTTCCTTCTGCCCGTACTTCTTCCATGCATACGAATCACGGTGTTCCTTATGCGCTACGATCATCTGGCACACACCTTCCATTCTGCAACATGTTCGGGATGACCAATAATGTCAGAAAATGTGACTGAATACAGAAGTTTTGAAGATTAAGAGATCTTGAAGAAGTTGATTAACTGACTAGAGTAAGTAGTGTTGATAGATCAGCAGCACAAGAAACTGAGGAGAACGTACGTAGCCCGTTGACCACATCTCCTAGGCCTCCTGCCCCCGCCACTACCCACATGGTTCATGGAGCTCCGTCCTGGCGGCGCTGGCAGTCGCTGATCCTGCGACTCTCAGAGCTATTTTCTAAATTAAGTTAATTAATATAGGTTATATAAAATTTTATTGTTGCATTTATCCTGGAGTAGATTGCAGTAGGGTTTTTATTGTGTGGAAAATATATTTTAAAATTCGATTAGAAATCGTTTTGCTTTAGTATAGAAAATAGAGAAAGGAAAACGAAATAGAAAAGAAGTAAACCACAGCGCAGCGCAGCCAGACTATGGGCTCAATCATTTCAGCCCAGCATCTCTTTTCCTTTTCCTCTCCATGATGGGCTGCATTCCTTTCTTTCCCCGCGGCCCAGCTTCGCCCGCAGCAGCCCACCCCGGCCCAGCCCGAGCCGCACCGTCGTCTCCCTCCTCGCGTATCTTCGCTGGAGCGCCGCCTCCTCGCCGCGGATCGGCGCCTCCTCCCCAACCGCCGCCGTCCGCTAGTCGCCGCCCCTTCACGACGTCGTCTCAGCTACTATAAATGGCGCCACCCTCCTCTCTTTCCCCCACTCAGCAATGCCCTAAACCCTAGCGCCGCCGCGCCCGCCATGGCGGCCGTGTAGAAACTCGACGCGACGACGATTGGCGCCTCCTCCTTCCTCTCCAAGACGCCGGGAAGCATTCCCTTGACGCGACGCCTCCCCTCCAACCCTCTCCGTGTCGCCCCGACGCCCGGAGCCATCTCCCGTAAACGCCGACAGGTCGTCGCCGGCCTCATCCGTCGCGAGCCCGCGTCCGGCCGTCCCCGCCTCCGCGTGAACCGAAGGTGAGCGCGCCTCCGAGTTCCTGTCCCCGTACGCGTATCACGACGAGGTTCCACGCCCTGGAGAGCCGTCGCGCGTGATCTCAGGCGAGCCGCCGCCGCTTCTGATGCCAGCGCCGCCCACCCCCGGCCACCCGGTCCACGGTGGACCCGTAGACCAGCGCCTTTTCCTGGTCCACGACGCCCGTGAACCAAGTGCACGTTTTTCTTATTTAAAATAATTCCAGGAAAATTCAAAAATACACGTTTTACATTTTATCCCTCAAACAGTTTACAAATTTAACACTGTCTCTCAGCCTTTGTTTGTTTTAACTTTTAAACACTCAGACTTTTACAAACTACATTCTGGTCCTAGATTTTATGTAAACACCCCATAATTTAAAATATGCTTTAGCCCAAACATTTTTCTTACACTTAAACCCCTTTCCATTTATTTATATTTATGTCCCTAAATCCTTCTATTTTCATGTTTTAGCCACTAAAACTTCAAAAGCTTGTAACTTTTTGCTCGTAACTCAGTTTTTGGCGATTGTTGCGCTCACACGATCGTAGCAACAAGTAGAATCTTTTAATACTATTTTTGTAGCATTTTGCTACTGTTTGGTATACTGTTTTTTACTGTTCAAGCACCCTAAAAAGGAATATCAAGGCATGAAGACTCTGAGCAGCAGCACTTCTTTTGAGGCAAGTATCCTTGACGTATTTTGGACCTATATGCTTCTCCCTCTAGTTTAGACATGCATTGCGTTTAAATTGAATCCTATGTGTCATTATCCTGTTCCATATTATTCCTTGTCGCCGGGTTATGGTAATTGATAGTGATGGATGGGTAGGTCATGCTTAGTTTGCTGTCTTGGGATGGATAATAATCTTGACTAATAATTTTGACTAATGGTTCACTTCAACACAATGATCACGGACCGGTAAATTTGTTTAGCAATTTGGTACTCCCTCCGTTCAACTTTATAAGGCGTTTTGGCTCTGGGCACGGAGATTAAGGAGAAGTGAAAAAGGTGGGTGCACAGAAAACAAGGAAGAGAGAGATAGAGATAGAGTTGTGTGGGGAAGAGAGAAAAGTGCCTCGGGAAGTGAGAACGCCTTATAATTTGAGAAAACTTGACAAGGCTAAAGTGACTTATAAAGTTGAACGGAGGGAGTACTTTGGTTGATCCAAGCAGGAGGATGTTTGGTGGTGGTGCGGGTATGCACGGGTGCCTGGTATGGTACTGTTGGGTTTGTGGGTAGAACCTGCTTGTGATCATAAGGACCGGTTCATGGGGTGACAACCCAGGACAACAGCGCAATCACAGGGTTGATATGGTAGACTTGGTCAAGTAATTGTTGTCTTCCCAGTTTTGCTTGCATTCATGGTAAGAGCGAGGAAGTTGTACTTCTAAGCTCAGGTGATGGAGGGGTACTCCTAGCCACGGCGCAAGAGGGGGCTACTGTTGCAGGGGTACTGACAGTAGTGAAACCTTAGCGGGGGTGTTAGCAGGCTGGGAAGCAGTTTGAAAGACCATGTGGTGATCTCTTGGCCTCACACCATAGGTAGTGTGATTATGGAAACATGGAGACTTTAGTCACCGGCGGGTGACGAAATCACCACCCTGTGGGTAAAGTTGTGCGACCTCTGCAGAGAAGTAAAACTGTTATAATAACCGTGCTCACGGTCAGGAGCGGCCTAGATTCTCACATGATTAGAAATGGTTTGGGTTGGGTTGGTTGGATCTGGTGGGTAACCAGTTGATACTGTGAGTGGGTAACTTGCAGTAGGGTCTCAGTTTGGATACTGTGAGTGGGTAACTTGCAGTATGGTTTCAGTTTAGATACTGTGAGTGGGTAACTTGCAGTATGGTTTGGGTGGCTAACCCGTTTGCTACAAGTGGTTAACTTGTATGGTTTACTTTACTGTTGGGTTTTTGGGTAATACATTTAGTAATATAGGTGCTTTAATAATATTTTAAGTTGTAGGTGCTTTTCTGCTATGAACTATACATCAGCCTTTCTTTCATATAACTTTGCATGTCATCTTTTCCTACACTTGCGGAGTACGACTTGTACTCACACTTGCTATCCGTACAATCATGATATGCTGCTCAGAGATTGAAGATTGCCCACTTTGAAGATAACGGCGAAGTCTAAGCTTGTGGAGCCCCCGGTCGATTGCCTGTGGAGTTATGGAGTCTTCCGCAAGCGTTTGTATGCTTTTAGTCTTTTGAGACATTTGAGATAATAATTATATGATTTAATTATGACATTGGCTATGTTGTTTACTTTATTTTGTCCTATATGTGTGAAACTTGATCCTGACACACATATAGATGAGCATTCGGTTTTGGCCTTAAAACCGGGTGTGACATTAACTAATGAAGATTTGGTCCTTAATACTAGCTAGTATTGTATCATGCAATACTAGCTTGTTTCTCTCTCTTGCCTCTTCACGCTGTCACGCCCCGTCCATGCACGGGGTGTAGCTCCTCCTCCACTTGCCGCAATTGCGGCGAGCCGTAGTCTTCTCTCATGTTCTGCCACGGCCCGAGCCATCCATTCTTGGCCCTTCATAGCGCGCGGTGTGGCACCGACGGACGACACGCCTCGCTGAACAGGTAGCAGACGCTTTGGCAAACCATACCTTCCTGCTCTTTGTTTGGCTGGTGTCTGAAAATGGGTACTCCGCCGGCGCTGCCAAAAACATAATTTGCTGCTCACGTTGCCTGCTATACGAGCTGCCGAGATCCAAACTATGAGTCACGATTTACAAACATGCCGTGTAGTTTTAAGTGCGCAGATCGGGATGCATCGTTATTAGTTGATGCCATGTTGATCTGGACGCAGTGTAGAGGTGCTCCAATTCACTTGAGAACGTAATGTTTGCCGACTCGGTCGTGGATCACGTCGAGGCTCTGGTCGATCGTCAGCCAAATAGTCACTCGCGGGCACAGGTAGAGTATGTTGATAACTTGTTGTAGATAAGACACAATATATGGTCAAAATATCCCCCTCTCATGTGTTTCAATTACGTTAACAGTGAAAAGTAGATAAGACATGGAGCTCTGCTTTATTACAATAGATTACTAATAAGTTTACGAGATAGGCCTTTAGAATATTTTGTAAGAATCCTGTAGTTAGTAAAGATGCCTAGCATATGGATTAGGGCTAGGACAATGCCATCCAGTGACTCGTAGTCATATTATGCAACACCTTAAACACTCAATTATTAAAGATGAAAAATTACCCACGGTGATGGCCCATTAACATTCGACTAACTGATGATGGTCCAAGTGGTATAACACTCCTCATTGTATATGACAATATATTTAGGAAATTGTAACATATCTTAGCTTTACAGCTTTTATTTAGACGTGACGAAATGACATACACATATGGCCTTTGGAAGTGACAATACCAGTAAGCATTAGATTCAGGGAAAACAAGATGTTCACTTTGCAATCTTGTGAATCCTCTTCTTCCTGGACACTGCATTCACCGGTTTCCGCAGCTCACATTTAACGACGTAGTTGTAGTGGGGTGGTATGTGAGACCTGCAGCCTAGGGCATCAAACTTGCGCTGACCTGGAGATAATGGCGCACTCCCAAACATGACATCTTGCACTGACACGTTCGGAGATGCACCATTATCACCACGAGAGGAGGTCTGATAGTTGTTTACAATTACAAAGTATCCAGGAGATCTTCTGTTCACTGTTGGGAGAAATATTGGTCTGCTCGGCTCCCAAGGATCAACCTGATTTGTATTTGAAGAAAATTGATTCAGCCGCCTGAATTCCCTGTATGTTGAAAGAGCCAAGCTCCAAGTACCAAACGACAAACTCGATTTCAGCATCCCACCAAAGATGCTTGCGCCCATGAAGCACCCATTCAATTCCCTTGCCATTTCCATAGCTATGGATGCAAGCTTTGGGTGCTCCTTAGTCACATCCACACTACCAAAGGTTCGTACCTTGAACAAGTGCCAGTAGGCTTCTTGTGTCAAGAACTGCAACCTAAGAGGCAGCGTGGTTCCTAGTTCAACAATCTTGTCATATCGACTTGTAACAATGATTTTACTTCCACGTGAGAAGCAAGTTTTTGAAGCTGAGTATAACCTTTGCCAGGATTCCTCGTTGATATCCCCATTAGCTTCCACAACGATCAGTACTTTGCCACCACCCGATCCTGCTCGGTTCTCATACTTGATCACACCGGTACTATTGATAAAAGTCACCATGTCTTGGCTGCTAAGATCACCTCCATTGATAAACACAATCTGTGCGAAGTGATCACGCACCCTCTCATCCATGCACATATGTTCAACTAGGGTGCTCTTACCAACATTGCCGGGGCCAATGATCGGTAGGACACCAATGTGCTCCGCACTGGGATCCTGTGCACCTTGGTTGAGGAAGTTTATGATGTGCTCCATCTCCATCTGACGACCGAACATGCAGTTGTCAAGGAGTAGATACATGCTGTAGGGCTGGCGAGCGAGACGAGGGTATCTGCCAGAGAGTTGGATGAACTCAGATGCGTCTTGAATGATGTTTTCTAGGCTTGCTAGAATCCTCTGCAAGTCTCCTGCATTCTCAGTACTGCCACTGCAGATCCGGAGACGCTTTGCAGGGTTACATATAAAGAGGGCCAAGGAGTGATGTCCCGGTTCATGATCTGGGGGCGACTTCTCGCCGTCCTGTGCTTCGCATCTGATGGTGTCCAGCATGAAATGGCCTCTGTGCATCTCCTCCCTCATCGTTTTCAGCTGCTGCAGCATCACTTGGTTGGTGATACACCGGCCCTCGGCGTCCTCAACAACAGCACCGACTCGCAGCAGCAGCCTGTGAAGGCTGTCCAACTTCTCCTCCTTGGTTGACGGCGGCACCCATCGCTTGGAGCAGGTTTCAATGACAAAAGATACAGATCTGCTAACAAGCTCGCCTATGAGTGCAGAAACGATCACTTCCTCCATGTTGGGGAACATCTTCTCGATCTCTACCTGCAGGAAGGAAACAAACAACAGAATGAAATAGGCCACTGAGAGGCAAGAAACTTAACATGGCATTGGGCAATAGAAGGGTTCGCTCACTGCGATTACGTCCAGTAGCTAGCTTCGATCGATCAACACCACTAGACCAGAAACAAAGTAGCCACTGATGTACGAGCTTGCACGGACGGATGACGCGCTTCCCCGATCTCCGGTGGTCGATCCCAACTAGTTAACTCTTGCAGGCCGAACTTTTATCAAGCGGCTCAGAATGACGAGATTCATGAGAGAAATTGAAGAAGGTACTAGAGACGAGACAAGTTCCTGTGGACAACAGACATATCACTGCTATGAGTTGCATGCAACACAAAGTTTTGTTTCCTTTTCTTATTCGGACAGAGATAAGAACATAGGGTTAATGGCCAAGCGTAACAAAGTTCACAGTTCTGCAACTGCCCATTTTTGAAATACAAAAAAAAAATCAATGCTTAGTGAAACATATGTAACGTGCAGCTTTAATTTGAGAATAAAGACAGAAGAATTGCTGGACACAATAGGTAACATGTTAAGCTATATAACACATAAAAATTATAAATGTAAAGGTAATACATATAGAAACATAGACTATTTGTATATTTGATCCCTCACAAACATACCGGAAATCTTATCTTGTATATATTTACTAATCAGAGGCTCCTTTTGAAGCCTTCAGATTAATCGTGGTAAAATCCTACAAATTCTCACAATAAAGCAAAACATCCCACCGTCTCTTTAAATATTTATCAAAGCGTAACCATTAAATCTACATAATCTCCCAACCCATGGCATCTACGGCAACTCGTATAGAAAAACACGGACTCTCACCCAATCCACAGCAGGCTACGACCCTTCTTAGTTATAAATTGTTTCGAAACTAGGACCAGAGTCCGTAAGGTAATCACAAAAGTAAAATTCATGAATTTAATTCGATGATCAATAATCTCTCCTGGTTTCAATATAATACCATGTTAAGCCTGTGACTACATTCTTCAAAGGCACTCCTGTTTGCAATATACATATATACGCATTTAACATGGATCAATTGTATAGTGCACACCTGCTATACACACTCTCACGAACAAGCCGTGAGCTGTATTTATGAACGCATCTCTACCTAAGGCTTGGTTGGAGATAGATCAAAGCAACGCTATATATCTGGCCCATTAATTGCTAAATTCGTCTCAAAGTTACAATTCAGTAGACTAATTATGGTTTAAATGTTTACGTAGCCGGGTCAAACAATGCTATCAATTAAGTTAAGTTACATGGTGTACCCTTCAAATACAGGATCCAACAAAACAATACAGGATAGATGGGAATTAGGGCTGGTGCATGCACTAACTTTGTGTGATATATATCTATATGTACCTTAAAAAAAATTGGTCTTCAAGGAGAGAATAATTATTTGTGCTCTAAATATAAATACTTCTAAGTAGTGGCACTTTTAGAGCATGTACGGATAATAGACACGATTCTAGGGATGCAACTTATATAAGGAAAAAGGAAGGTGGTACATGAGTTTGCTTCTAATTTTAAAGGTGTCTGTTAACAAGGTAATTGAACTTATACAAACAGCTATTTTCTTGGAGAGAAAACACTGTAATATGCGCTCAATGACGGGTCAATATTCTCTCCATGAAAGCTCCATCGCCAAACACATTGCATTACGAATAGTCCAATAGGATTTTAATTGGATCGTTGTCGTGAGATTATATGCATGAGAAGAAAACTCTGATTTTTAAGTTGCAACGAGACGGAGTGAAACAAGAATGGGAAGCAATGGTAAACAGTCACTCGCAAAAAAAAAAAAGAGAGAGAGAGCATGTACCATGCCATAAAATTGAAAACGTTTGCACTTTGTTTGTGTAGTTCATATATGCATGTCTAATACAAACATAAGAGTCGACAACATGAATCAGACATGTGAATTTTAGATTTCTGATTAGAAACCCCTAATATATGAAGTTATTAAGTAATATCGGTGTTTCAAATTTAAATGTGTTCATTCACGAACTTATTTTAACTTTGCTTCTTCAAAATTTAATATCCCGTGCTGATGCACGCGTTGATACAGCTAGTGGTGAAAATGTTTGTTCATGGTAAAAGCAATTTAGGTGATGTCCATTTTTCGATTGTAATATTCAGAGCAGTAAGAATGGTAGGGTTGAGAAGCCTGGGGAGTTGATATTTGATCAAAAATCCACATGGCCCCACATTGTAGCATCTGAAACAAAACTAATATACATTATGTCAATTGTTCATTGACGTCAAGTGGTCTAGAAAGATAAGGTAGATGAAGGAGAAATGCAGTAAATATATATTTACTACAAACAAGGAACTGTTTATGATGTAAAATCCAAAAAGTGAATTTATTGCTTGAGTAAATTAAAGAATGTAAAGCTACATGATACCCAGGCAGAAGAGGAGTCAACATTTCCCGCTCTTCCCCTGCACTCTTCTCGTCTTACTCTGGCCCTGTTCGAATTGTATAGTGGTAGTAGCGCTCAGCTTCTTGCTTCCTTGTTTCCTTCGTTGTGTTCCAGTGAGGCAAACCCTGTATTTGCATTTATGCCCCTATTTTTAGGGTCAATTCTGAAAATGGACCTCTTTTGAGAGTTTGACAAATTAAACATGTTCTTTGAATCTTAAGCAATGAGTTGAAAAACCAAATGCTCGCGTCATCCACGCTATCAAAAAGAATGGTAAGGGAAGCTAGAGTTGACAGGCACGGGAAATCAACACTTGATAAAGAAACAACCCGATTTTTCATTTGCCGTGCCCCGAGCAATCTTTTCTACGTCAATGTTACTTGGGTACTATGGTCAAGTGGTAGACAACATCAAGTTTTGCTTTATTTTTGAATTGGACAGATATGTAAGACCATAAGACTATTGGCTATATTGGTTATAAGGGTAATAGTGTTTATGGTTGTACACCTATCCATATTGTACTCAATGGAATACATCGCATCCACCTTTAAGATAAAGAGATTAATCGGAAAGCCATTGGTGGCTAACGTAATGAATGGTAAACACCACCTTATAATAAACTAACTATAACACAACAAGACAGTAGAAATGCCCCTCTGAGTTACAAGAAAATTTATATGTCAGATACCTGAACCAATATAGAAAATAAATAACCATTACATCTATGATTAAATAAATTTTATTCTTGTTCATATTCCTGACAAACAAATTTATTAACAGTATGAATAATGAAGCTCATAAGTTTACGAAATCAACAGTAGACAAAAAATTCACATAGCAAGTAATATTTTTTAATCTGATATGTATTTGGTATAGTCAACAAGTGCTTCAGAAGGACAAGGCGGGCGTGCTTCGACTGTGTCTCCGGGGCACAGTTGAATGCGCTTAGTTTTATTTTCAAAAAGAATTTGAAGGTACTTATATGATACATGTAGATACAAACATGTCACGCACATGAGTGGTAGGCAACATCAGTTTAGTTTTACTTTCTTACTGGACACAATTTACGTCTATAACCCTACTAGCTAATTAAGTGTAACACTATTTATGATTGTGTACCTACCCAACGTTGCATGGCAAAGAAAAATCGGTTGTCAATGGACCACGTCACATGCACCTTTAAGATAAAGAGAGCAAAAGACACGATAGTAATGACGTGTTGAATGGTCAACACTACCGAACGTTTACCATAATACATCATAACATTAGAAACCCCTCTATGAGTCATAAGACGAAGGGGTATCTATATGGAGATCTCTAATTCAATATAGATAAAAGCAAATATGTATGTAGTAAATTTTTTTTGGTTATTCTGCATATCCTGACAGACATATTTGTAGTAAACAAGTCTAGAGAATCTATGTTCAAAAAAATGGCGTGTTCTCTGTCATTTGCAGTATCGTCCAAAGTAATATTTTTTTTATCTAAGGATAATTTGACACTGCCAAGTAATGAAGTAGTTTAGAATGACAAGGGAAAAAAACAAAGGTACCACACCAGTCATGAGTGGTAGGAAATATTAGTTTATTTTATTCTCTTAGCGGACAAAACTGTTAGACAATACGGCTATTATCTAAGTGTAGCAAGGGTTATGGTTGGTTACCTAGCTTGTTGGGTGACAAAACAAAATCAGAGTCAATGGAACACGTCACATGCAGCTTTAACATGAAAGAAAATTCTGAAAATATGCGGTAGGTAACATGTTGAATGGACAACACTATCAGACATTAAACATAACGCATCAAGATATTAGAAATACCCATGGGAGGCACAATCCCTAAGGACCCTAAGCCATCATATTCGCTATTTCTTTTCTAAGTTGGTTTTGGGATCTCACACTTAACTAGCCCCCGTTCATTTGAACCTCAAAGGCATTTCGAATATTCTGATGTGTTATGGTTAACTTCTGGTATTTAACCATTCAACACATTACCTACCATCTCTTTCCAATTTTTCTCTTTTATATGAAAGCTGTCTGTGACGTATTCTCCATTGAGTACTTATTTTGTTTCGCTATCCAACAATAGTGGATGGGTACACAACCTTACATTAACTATAAACCAAGAAGACATTAGATCCCTAAACCAATATAGAAAATAAATAACCATTACAACTGTGATAAAATAAAATTTGATCTTGTGCATATTCGGACAAACATATTTTTAGCAGTATGAATGGTGGAGCTCACAAATTTACGGGAACAACTTTTGACAAATAATCCACCTGCTTCGTATTTTTTGTCTAATGTGTGTATTGGGCATAGTCAACAAGTGATTCAGAAGGACAAGGAAAAAGTTAAACAAGTTACTTATATGATACATGTAGAGACAAACATATCACTCACATGAGTGGTAGGCAACATCAGTTTAGTTTTGCTTTCTTACTGGACACAATTTACGCCTATACTGTAACGTCCCGCCTCCCTGAGGCCGGGCCCGCTTACGCCTGGCAGCTCTCTAGGAATCAAGACTATCCTCACATACCAACACATGTCTTTTCTGCGCACTTTGTCCTCACTTGTGCGCACCTGGGAACGAATTCTCAGTCGGTCACCCATCCCCAAATTGCTCCAGGCCGAGCACGCTTAACCCTGGAGTTCTTTCGAGATGAGCTTCCGGAAAAGAAGTTGCAACTTGTTGATATGAGTATTCTATCAATCATTTTAAGCCTTGGGCCGGGATGTCACATACTCACCCCCTTAGAAGATCGACGTCCTCGTCGATCAACCCCAATCCAGGAACGTTCCCTCTTGGCCACGTCCGTGCGTCCAGTGCCAGCGCATGTGCCATGCTGTGTGACCACTCTGGGCCCACACCAGCCTTGCGCACCATGCCTGCGCAACTGCGCCCACACGCGCCCGTGAAACCGCGAGGGTCGGCTCTGATATCACTTGTAACGTCCCGCCTCCCCGAGGCCGGGCCCGCTTACGCCTGGCAGCTCTCTAGGAATCAAGACTATCCTCACATACCAACACATGTCTTTTCTGCGCACTTTGTCCTCACTTGTGCGCACCTGGGAACGAATTCTCAGTCGGTCACCCATCCCCAAATTGCTCCAGGCCAAGCACGCTTAACCCTAGAGTTCTTTCGAGATGAGCTTCCAGAAAAGAAGTTGCAACTTGTTGATATGAGTATTCTATCAATCCTTTTAAGCCTTGAGCCGGGATGTCACATATACCCCTACTCGCTAAGTGTAAAATGTTTATGATTGTGTACCTACCCAACGTTGCATGGCAAAGAAAAATCAGAACTCAATGAATGGACCACGTCACATGCACCTTAGAATAAAGAGGACAAAAGACACGATAGGTAACATGTTGACTTGTCGACACGACGTGTAACAAGGTTTATGGTTGTGTGCCTATCCATTGTTGGGTAAAAGACAAAATCAGTACTCGATAAAATACGTCACCTGCGACCTTAAGATAAAACAAAAATTGACAAAACGCAATAGGTAGTGTGTTGAATGGTCACGACTAGAAGACATTAACCTTCGTCAAGACGGAAGAAATGCCCCTGAAAGACATTGGAACAACGACTATTTATATGTTAAGATCCCTAATTTTACATTGAAAATGTATTACAAATTATGCATGTGGTGACCGCAAATTTGATGATTTGCAGATACTGGTAGACATATTTGTAGCATTGAAAATGGTAGATTTCACAAGTTTTGGGAATCTATGTTTGACAAAAGTTTAACCCATTGTGTCTTTTGCAACATCCCAAATCATCATTTTATCCAACTTTAATTTGGCACTGCCAGCAAGTGGTTTGGAATGAAGGGGGGGGGGGGGGGGGGGGGGGGGGGGCGGGGAATAGAACGAGGTACATCACATGATAGATAGATGTACAAACTGACGTGTCACACTCATATGATCATAGGAAACTATACTGCTGTCGGGTAAGTACAACAATGTTTAAGGTTTTGTACCTATACATTTGTTGGATCGCAAAACAAAATAAGTACTCAATGGAACGCATCACATGCAACTTTCAGATAACAGAAAAACAAAATATGGAAAGACACGGTAGGTAATGTGTTGAATGGTCAATACCACCGGAAGTTAACCATAGCGCATCAATATATTAGAAATGTCCTGCAGTTCACAAAGTAACGGGGACTAGTTTGCCATTGTTGAGGAAGTTGCAATTTTCCATGGCGTTTGGGCAATGAATTCCCATGTGCCTGTGCTGCCACACTCTTCACATGTCATGCAGGAATCCGCAACCTACAGACGGGGACTGCACCTTGCTAAGGACTTGATCAAGCTTGAGAGCAAGCAGCATGTCCAAGGCCTCCACTTGGCGTTCGCCATGGCTTTGGTTGGCCATCACCTTCTCAATCATCTTCTTAGCATTCTTCACGCTAAGTGAGAAGAAGGAGCCACCGCAGCGGCGTTGAGATGCTCCCTCGCAGTCGGTGTTGGTGGTCGTTAAATCGCCATTCGACCTCCAACATATCGGTAAATAAAGGTTATTCACCAAGATTTTGTGCATAGTAGTTAGGAACTAACATACTTCCACGAGTTTTGATGATATTTGGACGCATGAGCAAATAATGGAGGAAACAGGGCCTGTGCAGAAGAAAACCGGCCGGCCCCACCATAAGCCCCCCCCCCCCCCCCCCCCCGACGCCCAAAGGCCCCGACCTCCCTCCAGCGGGCTGTACATGGGCCACAACTGCAGAAACTAAAGCATGTTCAGCAGAATTCCACCGACATACCAGCTGGTGGGCTGTTTAGGCCTCAACTTGGCCCTCACTCCAGTTCTGCTGCCTAAACGAAGTAACCGACATTCGGACCGACTTCAGGAGGCAATCTGGACCGTCCATGCAAGAGGCGGTGGACGGCCGACCAGCCCCCCTACTAGGCCGGCCGGCCTGGCTTGGCGGCCCCGCCAAGTCTCTTTCGGGCATAAATACCCCCCTGTTCTGAGGACCCTATAAATACCCCAGTGGTCTACAGAAACAATTCGCACCTCACTGATCCAAGAGATCCATTACTCATTTGTGTAGAAGTAGAGTTAGGGTCCGTTTGGTACAGCTCCAGATTCACCCAGAATCAGAAACGTTTCAGATTCTACCCAGAAACATTTAAGAACCTGAAACAGAAATCGTTTGGATGGTTTTCTAGTTTCAGATTCAAAAAAGAGAGGAGTAGGATCAAAATGACCCATTTACCCTTGGTTGGACATTGTTGTTTCTACCACATTATAATATGAATGAAGTCTCCAAAATATACATTATTTATAGAGATGTCATTGCAAAATACATGACATCATGATCCACATGTTGGGATGTCCAACCCATAAGTGGTCTTACGACATACATGTTTCCAAAATACAAGCCAAGATGATCCAAATATTTGCTACCTATGTTCTAGACCAAAATAATGCCAATATCATCACTGATCCGATCCATTTGACCAATCAGCCTCAGGGATCTATACAAATATTCATGTCAAACCAATCAGCCTCAACATTTTCAGAAGTACACCTATAAACCGATGGCCCCAATACAAATACTCTCTGTTTTGTGAACTGCGCGGCCTGTTCCCGTGTTGCGTCGGCAGGGAGATGAGAATAGAGGAGGCGGTGGCAACTATGGTAATTTGCTGGACAAGTTGGAGGGCAGGTTCATTAGTTGGGGGCGTGAAACGTTTCGTGAAACCACGAAACACCGATTTCGGTGATTCTGGCGCGCAGTTCAGTTTTGCGAATCCCTCCGTTCCGATTCTTACGTGAAACACTCCAACGTTTTACCCTTTGGAACCGATTCTGGTGTTTCGATGCAGAATCTGAAACGATTCATGCATCCAAACGCACCTTTAGTATTGGGAGTTAGAGTAGAGTAGAGTAGAGTGGGAACTCTCTCGGGGTTCCGGAAGTCTTCTCGGAGTTTCGGTATTATTCTTGTACTTTAACTCTTATAGAATTATTCTTTTAGTATTTATATAATTATTTAGTTTATTCTTTATTTATTTCTTTTAGTAATTATTTTCTATTTAAGTTTATTTATTTAGTTAAGTTAGTGTTCATAGAAGTCTTGTTGTGGGTTTCGTGATTGTGTCTTAGTAGTATGGGTAAGTGCTTTGTCGAAATGAAGTCCGCGCTTAGTGAAAGCTATGCTACATTCTTAGATAGGGCTATTCCCTCGATTAGGAGTAGTTCTCTAGGCAAGTTGTAAGCGTGGCGCTTAAAGCTTTGCCTATGCACGATTGGCGTCCGTTTTTACAGAGGATGGTAGCCCCACGTGTGACAGGTGTGTTTAGGCCTCTGCAATCCACCACGTTCAAAAGCGTACCAACCGTGTTTTTAATAGCGGTTAGTGTTGATACTTCTTACGGTCACAGATAATTCCGCAAGTGCACGGAGTACCGTTGTAGCACTTCACCCGGGAGTATTCCAAGGTATCGTATTTGTTTTCCCCAAGGAACGGAGGTAATCTACTGCAAGGTTAGTTTTACCCAAGGACAACAAGATGCAACACGATACAACAGGTAGAGAGGATAAACTAGGGTATGGTTTTCTCGAGATAGCACAGATCAGGTTCTACTCGCTTACTTCGGGCACTGGTTTAGGCTATGTCACCACCTGCCGCCTACCTCTACAAACCGTGGAGTACGCGGAAAACACAGGTAACCTCTAGCCTAGACACCACGTCTATGCTATCGATTACTACTCTAACCTTTTTTTTTTATCAAACATACCTCTATTTAAGTTAAGGAGAATACAACCATACGTACGTACACAGGTACGTTATACAAGGATACGGACAGCTGTCCCACACAAAGTGCAAAGAGGCCCCTAGCACAAACTAGAATTACAAACAGGTCCCTGGACCTCCAGCATAGCACCGACGCCGAAATCCACCATCGCCGGCCTCCGCCAGCGCGAGCAGATCCCGCCGCCACCATGAACCCAACGCCGGAGAGGCCTCCATCGCCCAAAGGCTTTGCAACGAGCCGGGAAAAGACACCCGCGCAGTGGGATGAGCAAGAGCTGACCGCTCTTCCGGCCGGGGACGCGCCCCAAGCACCTCCCAGCTTGGATCGCCGCTCGTCGACGACGACGGATGCCGCTGCGGAACCCTCGAGCAGGATCCAACCACCCAGCTTCCTCCAATCCCCAGCCTCCGCCTCCTTGTCGCAAAAAAGCGGCTTGAACCTCGCCTCGCCGGAGCCGAAGACGAAGATCTGCCGCCGCCTGACTCCTAAGAAGGAGCTCCTCGACGAGAGCTCCACCCCCACAAGCTCGCCACTGACGTCGGAGAGGAGCGCCAGTGAGGCGCAGCCGAGCTCGGAGGGACTTATTCAGACGAGTGGCCGCCGCCGCCGCAGCCTCACCGCCGGCCGCCGAAACCCTAACCCTAGAACCTACACTAGGACCTATACTACCACCAGCCAGTGAGGAACCAGCGGTCTCCGCCGCCTCGCGATGCCCCGGAGAGCATCAGAGGCCGAGGAGACAATCAGCCTCATGTTTGTTGGCGTTTCTTACGCACAGAGATTAATTTCAACTCCGCAAGCGCATGGAACACCGTTGTAGCATTTCACCCGGGAGTATTCCGAGGTTATCGTATTTAATTTATCCACAGGGAAGCAGGCTAAGAATATCGTGAATTAACAAGGAAACATCTATTATTTATAACTTGCAAACTAAGCCAAGCCAGGGATACAGTTATGTGGTATATGTGTGGTACTCAGGAAAATGATCCATTGATATAGATAACAAGGAGTTAGCATTTAGTTTGGGAGGACAACAAAAAGAAGGTATCAGTTAGCCTAGGGGTTAGCATTTAGTTCTTCTGATAATCTACAACTATTTACTTAAGCTTTCATTACAGATACATTCAGTTGCATCAGGGCACGGCCGCCCCCAAGACACGCAACCCGGTAACTAAGTTCAACGTGTCCTGACAACGGAACGAGTCTAGGCCCTACACAATCAACCCGAACGTGGTGGACTACAGAGACCGGTGCAGCTGTCACATGCACTCGCGGCTACCACATCATCCCGTGGGGTTGAGGGCAAACTCACGTCTAGAATAATCCTTTGAACCATACAAGCAACTATTCTAAATAACTTACTCCTAGCTAAAAGAGCAAGCCACCCGTGAATGATAAACCCAAACAAATTCAAGGTTCCGTAACAATAAGGCGATTATTATGTCCCTACTGCGGCAACGCATGGACACCCAAGGAATAGCCTGGGCAGGTGAACCTTCATCTGGCAACGCGGACACATCAAGAGGGCTTTGCCAAGGAGCAGCAGACGGCAAGACCTTCGGAGGGCTTCGCAAGAGGACCTTCGGGCGTCGGAACATACTAAGAGCACCGTAGCGACAAGACAATCAGATAGAACCAGTTGAAGGGCTTCGCTGAGTCCTACAGGGACCTTCGCTCCCCCAACAGGCCTCTACGATTATTTTTTAGGCTTCACCATACGCTATAACGTAGTTATCATCTAATCATATACTACACAACAAAAAATTACGATGATGTCATAAATGACTTTCAAATTATAGAGACCAATGGACTTACATTAGATATATGAAGTTATCGCCCGTGCAACGCATGGACACTCCCCTAGTATTTATAGGGACCGATGGACTTATATTAGGTATATGAAGTTGTACATTTTGCTGTAGTTGGGCTAGTACCAATTGACTACAAGTGGAGTACAATCCAAGAAAATAAGGTAATTAAGAAAAAGCGACAAATTCAATCAGCACTTGGTCATACTCGACTACGCAACCCAATTAATTAACCTCCCCTGGCATCATGTCCAAAACTTAAGTTTTTTTGGAACCGGAGAGCCAAACGGAGCAAAAGTATTACAGAAGGGCTAATTCATTTTTACTGCAACATTGAACCATACAAGATTTACTAGGGCGTGAACATATTTTATTACGATAATTATATATACCATGTAGAAAGTAAATATTAGTCCGCACCGTGGAGTAGATTAAAGTCCAGTCTCCGAATAATTTAAAACCGATTTGCTTCAGGGCTCGTTCGGTTGTCTAAAATTGATTCCATGTACTAATTCATTCTGGGCCTGTAACGGATGGATCCAGCCGGTGCACTGAAACCGTGTGTTAGATTGAATCCTTCTGGAATCAAAAAGCTTCTCCAAAATATGTATGTTCGGTGGTTCCAACCGGAATGAAACTATCCAGCAACATTGAGAAAAATAGTATCACAGTAATTTGACACAACTAGCTGATACACATCCAAAAGTCCAATTTTGTTTTATCATCCAAAAAGCACATTCAAACCAGCTGTCCAATTTTGTTTTGTCATCCAAAAAGCACATTCAAACCAGTTGTAACACGTACGCATTGTCATCCAAAGAACGCATTGCAATATAGTAACAAGCAGCGCTTTGACATGCAGGAAGTACCCTATGAAAACTCCAGTCCCAACTGGTATAGTTCTAGAATAAATACAAATATCCACACACCTGCTACTAGAACCTAAATAAATACAAGTTTTTTTGTTGGTAATCAACCATAATTACTAGACTCATTGACCATGTTTGTTGCTGGAGATATGAAGCTGGAGGCTTGGTACCATGTGCATCACTGGGTCCCAAGACGATGGAGAATCGCCCTCTCCAATCCAACCAGTGCTGGGACGATCTACAAGTTATAAACAAGTATAGCAGAATACATGAATTTAGTGCAGGCAGACTAGAATTTTACAGTTAAAGACATGAATGACAGTAAAGTCCTATTTCATTTTATATATTACCTAATTGTGGCTATTGCACTTAGGAGAACACTTCTTCGCTGGCGCATTGCACTTAGGAGAACACTTCTTTTGGGTACCATTTGCCATAGCCAGAAGCCTCGCACTCAACTTTGGTGAACCCCTTGCAAACATAGCTGCCAAAATATACATCACAAAATGTATTCATGTCAGATTATTAACCAGGCAAGTAAAACGTGTTGGCCAGACTGTTGGAAATCCAGGCAATGCACTCTCAACTCATAACAGGCCGTAGTGGCCGCTAGAAACCTGCACACGATCAGGCATCATGCATTTGACTGCTACTTGAAACAAGAAAGACTGAATCAAACTGACTCTCTAACAAACTCGACTGAAACTCTAAAACTGAAACCATACAATGACACCAAACAGAAACTAATGCGCACAGAGACTCATATCTAACACGTACCTAGTGCTTAAAACAAAGAGCAATATATACTTCTGGATAGACAAGAATATTTGCAAGCTGTATAATTAACCTGACATCTGAATTCCAATATATTGTTCATGCCCAATTTTACAAATAATTCAGGAAAGAAAGATGGAAGAAAAGAATTTCAGTTACTGTTCTTCACAACAATATATTATGATGGCAGAAAAGAAACTATAATGCTCATAATATGAAATGTCTTTTCATTAATGCAATTGCATCTCTGACTAGCTGCTCTACCTCAAATTTCTCTAGGATCTTCCAATAATTCAAGTACCACATTACAGTTTCAGGCTAACTTTTACACCAGGAAAATCGTTTTGCACTAGTTCTAGTAGTGATGCGGCATCTGCTGCTAAGCATGACGCTAGTAGTGATGCGGCATCTGCTGCTATGAAAATTTGAGCCTTCTCTTATTTATAGTCCCTAAGTACATGCTACCACTAACCAACCAATGGTGGGCGCTAAAACAGGCCGTAATGGCCGCTAGAAACCTGCACACGATCAGGCATCGTGCATCGTGCAGTTGACTGCTAGATACTAGGAGCAAGAAAAACTGAACCAAATTGACTCTCTAACAGATTCGACTGAAACTCTGAAACTGAAACTAGACAATGACACTTAACTGAAACTGATGCGCACAAAGACTTGTATCTAACACACACCTAGTGCTTAAAACAAAGAGCAGTATATACTTCTGAATGCAAACAACAAGCTGTTGCTCACGGAATGTGGTGTCAAGATAACAACAAGGAGTACCCTGTAGGCCAACAGATCCCTTTCGTACCAACGAACGGAGACAAGGAAAATCATGCTGATCTGAAGCCTAAATTACCGTCAGCTTGTGGAAGCTGGAATCCTTTGCTAATTGATCAATTAGTACAGTTTACAACCACCGGCAAATGGCAGTGTACACAGAGACTAACTTCCACACCTGAAAAAATGAAGCAATGAGGCATCGTCAAAGCAATGAGACTAACTTACACCCGCTATGTGCCATCTCCTGCAAAATCGGATGGATCCCTGCCTAGATCCGCACCGTTCGAAGCAAGACCAGCCAGCAAATCGAAGCAAATCGAAGCAAGATCAACCAGCACCTCAAGAACAAGAACCTAGGGCGCGAGGGAGGGAAGAGGAGATCGAAGGGATTACCGGAGAGAAGCAGGCACGAGGCGCAGGACGCCAGGTGGAGGACGCCGTCTTCGCCGTCGTGGATGGATCGGGCCGCCGTCGCCTCGCGCCGCCGCCGTTGCCTCTCGCCTCGAGTCGTCGCCGCCACCGCCTGTCGCCCCGCCCTTTGCGTCTCGCTCACGAGACGGTTTTGTTCCGCAGGGTCGAGGACACGGCCCAGTTCCGTGCGGATGGAGGGGGTGGAAGGGTCGTTCCGGCCCATTTTCATTCTGGACCAGGTCTAACCGAACGACCGTTTCGTAGCAGGCCGAGTTTCATTCTTGGGCCAACTGTTCCGCGCGGAACGCCCGCGTTCCGGGCCGTTCCGGTTGCAACCGAACGAGCCCTCAATGATTTCTTCAATGACCTTCTTCACCGCCAGGGGCGAAGCTACAGCTTGCCACCGGTGTCAGCTGACACCGATGGATTTTTGGAAATCTAGTGTAAAATAATGTTCAGCCAAGACTTGCAACGTTGATGACACCTGTCAGAAATGAAGCTGACACCAGCGAACCACAAGGCTGGCTTCGCCCCTGTTCACCGCCCGCTCATCCGTAAGAATTTCATGGTGCCCAACCTTGGGAATCTTGACGGACTTGAACTGCTTCTTCTGCCGTGGCTGGCCACACATGTCCTCCTCAAACGCGGACATGCTTATAAGGTTGACAAACCCATCCCCGTCACCGTATACGATTTCTGGCGCGGCGCCGTAGTCGCCGTCCCAGAACACTAGCTGGCGCGGCATCCTGATGTCCAGCCCGTTGATGCACGTGATGGGCACCATGGGCGCCTCTGAGTACCGCATCTTGGGGACCATCCGCCTCCTGAATGGCTTGACGCTGCCGGCGAGGCCAAAAGCGGCGAGGAGATCCTCCATGTCGTAGGCAAAGTAGTTCCTTCGCTTGGTGACCACGATTGGTTCGTGCCCGAACACCGTGGGCGACGGCAGGCCGAAGATGGCGGTCTCGAAGCTCGTCCATAGTGTGGTCACAGATGAGTTGTCGGGGTCAGGGACGTAGATCACCTGCATGGACCCAGCAGCGACGAGGTTGCGCACCTGGTACATGAACCCGACCGAGAGCGTAGGTGCGGCCGGGATGAGGTGCTTGATGTATCTGTTTCGCCATGCCGGCGGCATGTTCCGGACGAACTCCAGGGCGACCATCCCGCCGTAGCTGTGCCCGAAGATGATCACCATCTTTTGATGTCTGATGCGCGCTGCCTCGACGAGCTCCTTGAACTGCTGGAAGTAGTGCGAGTACGCTCGGGATGCCTGGCCCGGAATGGGAGGAGTGTGTCGCCAGTCGTAGGGCTCGTTCGGCAGCACCAGTTTTGCTTCAAGGCTGAATGGTTCCTGGAGCAGGAACGAGTGAATCCACTCGTGTCACTCAATCCAAGTACAGTTTTTATTCCCCTCAGATTTCATTCCTTGCATCTGGATTATGTTGTTCGGCAGCAGAAATGCAAGGAACCTTTTGGTAGCAGGAATGACAGGAACTCAAGACGAAAATAATCAGGTGTTCGGCAGCAGGCACTCAAGACCCAATAATATAGCACTCATGTATACCGAACATTGTCTACATCTTGTCTAAATAAAAAAGTTCTTACTCGATAATTTACCATACTGCAGCAGTACGCCAATGACCACACATTACTACTAATCAACATGGCTAATTTCCGGCAAGTATAATTTACTCTCAACAGCTAACGAACTACTCTCAGCAGTGATAAAGTTTTATTCATGAGTAACACCAACACGTCATGGCAGAGCACCAATAATTATTGATTCAGCTAAAACAATATTTACTTTGGGACAAATCACATAGGGGCATATCCATCCTTCTTCAGACATTAGTTACAAAGTGTGAAATATGACTTCTAATGTTCTAAACTCTATTGTGCCCAATGTAGTGTATCATATCAAAAGCTAGTAACAGCAGCGAGCTATTTTGAACAAACTCAGGACAGTCCACTTAGGCATGCAACAAAGCAAAGTAAAATGCTTAACATGTCACAAGGTAAAATATGCTGCGGGCCTGCAAAGGCCAACTCACTGAATTTAGTAACCTAAAAATGCCATGCTACATATACTCTAACAAAAACTGAAAATATGTGTGTTGTACTATTCAGTACTGGTTCTACTTCAGTTCTCATATGGCTATCAACAGGGAAACTGATTACTTTCAGTCCATCTACCAATATGTAAACTGTCCGTTATCTTCAGTCCCTTCAGTTAGGTCCACAGTTGGAGCTTCACCATCTGGATCATGAATTTGCCTTAGTGGTTCATCTTCTGAATCTGGAATATCACCTCCACATCATGAGTTTGCCTTAAGGTTTCCTCAGTTTGTGGTGACTCAAGAGAAGTGAAGTTGTAAGTGCCTTCGGCTAGATGACCTACACAAGAACATATATGAGCTGAAGTTTGTACATTTACATGACATGAGCTGAATTTTGATTAATAAGACAACACTTTCCAAGAATAATTCACCCCCTAAGCTAGAGCAAAGAGAAGAGAAGAAAACTTGATGTTAACAGAAGTTCAATCCATTACGAACTGCTGGGTTAATCTGAAAAGAGAAGTGGTAAACGTATTCAGCTCCAGATGTCCATGCCAAATTGACATAGCATTTCAGTATTAATGAACTACCAGAATGACAAGATTATGAAAAGATGAGAAAATTATTATGTACTAGGAAAATCATTCATTTGATAGTACCAGCTAAAAATGTTTATGCAAAAAAATCAACCACAGAACTGTAATGTTACCACCATTAAGAAGTCCAGATTTCTGAAATAAAATTTCTCAGGAGAATTGCAACATGATCATGCAAGCACAATACAAATAAAAGTGTAGTTCATTTTAGTGTTCAACTGTATTGTAGCACAAACTGACCATCAGTACACTGTTTGGTTGGGTTTCAGATAACAATGTGGTAAGTTCTTTTAACAAAATTGAAATGTGGATATACCAATACAAACAATGGCAAGTTAAGAAACAGAAAACGCCTGACAATTGTTGTGCCAATGCCGTCTCTGGAAACACTAACATTCTACATCAACAAGAAATCTCAGATATGGTGGCAAGGTGGGCATGAGACGGGCATCCAGACAGATCAGCAACTAATAATGGCAATACTGAAACAACTATAATACAGACAGATGCAGTCAAGCACATTGCATAAGACATGTTACAGGTTTACAAGGAGCTGAATATGCCTGGTGTCAAATAGTCAATATCTAGAACAAGGACATGGTTAACTAAGTTCAGTGTACATGCATAGCAAGGCAAACAAACATAATTTAATCATTTAAGTGTCCGAGTGCCTTGCTGGCTGATTTCTCCCATGCAGCTAGTAGCAGCTTTCTTCCGTTTCTTTCTCTTCGCAATTAGCCGCTCCTGCTAGGTAGTACTAGGCTACTAGCCACTCTAGTAGCTAGATAGCAACTGAAATCCTGCTATATTAGTGCAACAGCTACTCGAGCAGGAGGCAAGAAAGAAACAAAGATGTAGTGTGGTAGCTTGGCTCGGTATATGAGGTGATGGAAGGAGAAGAAGGCGCAGTGGGAGGCTGGCCGGAGCCGGTGGTGCGGGTGCGGGTGCAGTCGCTGTCGGAGAGCGGCGCGGCCACCATCCCAACAAATCGCAAAAACATCAAGAATTTGAGACCATCTACAGTCAGCAGCAGACCTCAAGATCCAATAATCCTAGGGCACGAGGGAGAGGAGGGGGATCAGATTACCGGTGAGAAGTAGGGAGGCCGTCGCGTGGGGGAGGTCGCCGTCGCCTCGCGCTTTGCCTGCTCGCACCGCCAGCCTTGCGCCGTCGCCCGAGCTGATTGGATCCGGAGGGTAGGAGGTCAGTTTCGGAGCCGGGCCGTGGAGAGGAGGAAAAATCCAAAACGGGCCAGTTTACGAATCGGGCCAGACAGAACCGAACGCCTATTCCGTGTGCAGGCCCGGCTCCAAACAGAGCGGCCCAGTCCACGCGGAACCGACCCGTTCCGGGCCTCAAAAGTTGTAACCGAACGAGCCCGTAAGGAACTCCGAACATGGTGTCGTTGTCGCGGTATCCGAGCCCTTCCAGGGCTTCCCTGACATGGTCAAGGCACGTTTTTCTGCAGAGAAAAAGAAGAAGAAAAGAAAGACAGTGGCGGCTCAGCTAGCTGACTGTCTATGTTTTGATCATCAGTAGTTGTGTCGGCACAATTGATGATCGCAGTGGATGGAGCGTTTACGTACGAGTGAAGAGGGGTTCTTGTCGTGGAACCCTCTCACAGAGCCGAACTTGGGGATGCGCGTCTCCACGCCAGGCAGGTTCCGGTAGTCGTTGACGGCAGGGTCGTAGACGAGGCGCATCTGCTCCTCGAAGCACTGCAGGTAGTCATGGGTGACAAGGTCTGTAGCGTTCTCCCACAGACTGAACCACCCCTTCCCCTTCATCGCGCCGCAGCTAGGTGTCGACGGCCGGTACGCCTCGGTGAGGCGCGCCTCAATGTCGCTGCAGCCCAGCCCGGCCAACAGGACGATGGGGTGGAGCTCGTTGGCGCCGACATCGACGCCACCGTTTGGCCGGCGGCTCACCGTAAGGTACTCTCGGAGAGAAGGGTGGAGCAGGAGGAGCAGCAGAGGCAGCAGCCGCAGAAGCGGAGTAATGCCAGCCATGTGGTGTGTCCAGCTAGTTCCTTCGTCGTCTGATGGCCTTTTAAGTCTCAATACATCTACCACATTGTCAAGAATCCTTCTAGCAGCAAGTAAACATCTGCTCTCGATCGATTTTATTTTCCTTCACTTTCATGTCACCTTCAGCCTTCAATGAGTTTTGTCAATGGTGGAGAACTTGAGCATCGGATAGGATTAAGACAAATAAACCGTACAGTATAGCTGAAAGCAGGGGCAGAGGAGCTTTCCCAGCACACCTAATTGAGCGACAGCCATTTATTATTATTAAATATATTTCTCACGTGCACCTCGTTTGATAGCAACCATTACTTGAGCATCGGATAAGATTAAAACAAATAAACCGATTGCCCGGCGTCTCACTGTGATCAGGTACTCGGAGGGAAGGGTGGAGCAGGAGGGGCAGCACAGGCAGCAGCAGCAGAAGCGGAGCAATGGCAGTCATGTGGAGCAGTGGCGAAGCTAGAGGAAATTTTATGGGGGTGCATTCTTCTAACCTGTTGATGTTTCTCAAGTTTTTTTTCCCCTTTGTGGGTGCATAACTATAGCTGGTGGGAGGTGCAATCATGGTGAAAAGAGGGATATAGTTCATTTTTCAATTTTTCCTGGGTGCATCTGCATCACAACCCATAAGGTAGCTTCGCCCCTGATATGGAGTGTCCTGGTTCCTCCGTACGTCGTCTGATGCCTTTAGAGTATTTCCAACCAAGCCCTCTTATGTCCTCTTATTCTGGTTTTGAGGGTCCAAACGCAAAAAACGCTCTCCAACGATGCCCTCACCCGTTTCCTACCGATGAGAGGGCTCTCAAATCCTTCCTCCCCCCCCCCCCCCCCCCCCCCCTATTCCGTAGAAGGCCGGACGGGAGCCCTCATCTCAACTACCCGCCGTCGTGCGTGCGTGCGAAACTCTCCCGCCCTCCACCCCGCTATTATGTACCATGTATTTCCTTACACTCTACGTGTTTTTAGATTATATAACCAGTTAGCTTTGTTAGTTACAAGAAATGACTAAAATATACATGGGTGGAGAATAGGGGAGAAAATATGAGGGCATTGTTGGAGTGCACAATGATATGGGGGGGGGGGGGGGGTGGCAAATCTGGATGAGGGGGCTCTCAAATGGATGGATAAGGGGGCAAAAATGAGGGGTTCATTGGAGATGCTCTTACGTCTCAAAACATTGTCCGTTACCTAAAGAATGGTCCGACTCAACAAGAGATAATCCGGCCGCTCTTCTCCATCGGTTCACCCAAAAGGATAAGATTTCACTGCAGCAGTGCAGACTCTCTTCCTCCCAACCTTTGTATCCTCTCCCTCCTCAACGAAGAACAGAGCAGCCCCTTCAGAGGCTGGTTTTTGTGGGATAACATTCCTGAGCTTAAAAGGTATCATGTAGTTAACTGGGAATCTGTTATTCTTCCAATTGAATTTGGGGGACTAGGTGCGTGTTAAAGACATGGAAGCATTTAATACTGCATTATTAGGAAAATGGGGCTTCAATTTACAGAATGCAGAAAATGGGGAATTATGGGCTGAGTTGCTTATAAATATATATAATAAGGAAAAAGATACAAACATTTTCCATGTTCCACCAAGAAAGGGCGATTCAGAATTATGGAGAGGAATCATTGGGTCTATTATGGAAATGCATGGCTTTTTTTATATTCATAGTAGGCAATGGATGTAGCATTAGGTTCTGGGAGGATTGTTGGGTAATGACTGTCCTCTGAAATTCCAGTTTCTTGATATATACAGGATAACAGTTAATTTGAAAAGTACAATGCAGGCAAGGAAGGGGTCTTGACGATAGGAAAACAACGTATGGAAATATAAAATTCCTTACCAAATACAAATATTTTTGTGGATAATGTATCATGGGAAAATCTAACTAGAGTGCAGTTAAGGAAGAGGGGCTGGGTAGGTGAGAATGTGTAGCTTTTGTGGGAGTGAGGAAACGATTGATCATTTATTTTTTCTCTTGTGCAATTTCAGTTCAGGTTGGTCAGTGTTAAAGGAAGTGGGGATTATTAGCAGTCAACCGGGTTGTCTGGATGATTGGGTAAATGGGAATATTTGCAGGAATGGGCATATGATCAGTAGAGTGATAGGAGCCGCTTTACAATGGGCTATTTGGAATTGGCGTAACAATACCACGTTCAAAGAGTGTTATCTGGTTGATATTAATCAAATCATCTTTTCTGCTTCCTCTTATATGAACTTATGGGGAATTCTGTTGAAAGCTGATGAAAAGGATGCATTGATGAAGTATGAGAGCGGACATGAAGGATTATGTGAAGAGCCACAAGGGAGATGTTCTGTTTCTGCCGTCTTGTATTGGATATAGAAAAACCATCATGTAATTATGAGATGCTTGAAAGCTATAAAAATTGGGGGCATTTGCAGAAACTGTCTTATTTTGGATGCCAATTACGGAATCAGTCTCCTTTTTTGGACTTTGAAAAAATGGTTTTGTTTTTTGAACTTGAAGCTATAAAGAGGTCCTATTCCGTTAACAATAGTTGACGGTGTTAAATGGCTTGCGAAAAGACCAATATGGCCTTTGATAACGAATTGCAAATCTGGTCCTGTTTTCGGTAGTAACATCACGGAACTTCAAATTTATATTTAAATAAGTGCCTGAATATGAATATTTCGAATGACGTTGTTGCAGAATTGAAATAGTTTTAAATATGAATAACATGGACATCGTTTTGACAGCATTGGCAACATTTTGTTTGAGTTAGGGTTATGAATGATGAATGTTAAATCCCAATGCCACGTTCAATTCTTCACTCAGGCATAAGGAAATAACCATTGGCCGACAAAAGTATATTTTATTAGCCCTGGGACCGGTTAACCAAAATGCGGTCAACCGAATCGAAATACCGCTGCCTCACCTCTCCCTCGCCTCATTGGAGGGATCGACGATGGCCGGCGCTGCCGTTAGTGGTCGCGGATTTCTGGAGGCTAGCTCCATTCCCTTTCGATTCTAGAACCCGGGAGGAAGGTCGGCCCGGCGGCCATGGTGCCCACGACGTGCATCAACGATGAGGCGCCCATAGTGCCCACGACGTGCATCAATGGTGTGGGCAACAGGACGCATGTGTTCTGATGGAAAGCTGTCACTCTCCTGATTGACCTCTAGCGCATCCACTTTATTACAACATATATTTTAATTTTCACCTGCACCTCGTTTGATAGCACCATCCCTCTCCTGTGCCTTTTTATCACTGCTAATACTTTCGTAAGGGCATGAACCAGACAAGGGAGTTTGATGATATTCTCCACTGATATATGTTTGCATACCTTAGGATCCAATGGTATTTTGGACTATCTATTATCTTAGTATTTGAAAAGAAAAACAAGCCACCACGTTCGCTCTCCAGGTCATGAAATTACCACGTTAATCGGGAAAAAAAGAAGATGTGAACCGTTGGATTTTATGAAGATTTAACGGTCTAGATTAACCAAAGAGTCTACGCTAGATATAATTTGTAAATAGACCAAATTCGGAATAAACATTAAAAGGAGAGAAAAGTATATCTGATTTGGTAAGAAAAATACTACACGTATAGATTTGTAACTCATGTCCCTGATCCATGATCCAGACGTTCCACAACAAGGCCTTAAAGTGATCTAAAAAAAAAAAGGCCTCAAAGTCCACTACCACACGACAGAGCCCCGCACAAAAAAAAAAAAAGCGCATACATTATATTCTCCTTGCGGAACATGAAGCCGATCCGACGAGCGGTCATCGACCTTGCAGCCGGCTATAGGTTAGGAATCTTTGGTTGCTGACTAGCGGTCCGATGACCTTGCCATGAGCCTGTGAGAAGAGTCCATGTACATGAGGACTCAGCGCGTCAGTACCGCCGCCGACAAAAAATTTAACCGTCTCATCACGGCCACAGGTTCTCAGAGTTGGGCATGAAGATTGAAGGGTGACCAATGGCAGCCTACTGAGAAAGAAGCATCGCTTGCCATGGCTCGCTACAGATGCGTGCGAGCCTCTCTAGCCGAGCTGCTCACCCAGAAGGACGAACGTACAGCCGCACAGGCAGATTGGGCATGAAGCGACGAAGCAAATATTGTTGGTGAGAACCAACTGATTCCATATCTGAATGTTACCTGCATGAAGCTGCTTTGTTTACGTGGCAAGCGATGGAGGAACCGAACAATGAGGGCAGCAACGATTAATATGTATGTGAAGTGTTCATCACCTTCTTCCGCCCTATGTCAATTCGCAGCACCGCACTGCCCACCCCCTCCCCAGCTCTCACATCCTTTCTTCTTCAATTCCAGCCAGTAAGCCCCTCCCCGTCCCCGCCGAGCTGCGGCCGCTTCATCACCGCGTTTGTCTATGAGGGCGACGATGAATTTCCCCAAGATGATATGTGAGACCGTGGTCGCACACGCTCCATAGGCCTGCAAGGTCCCAGGTACCTGCCAAGGGAAAAACTCCTTTGCCGGCCCATCGAGATTTTCTTCTGTTTCTTAGGATTACCTATATCCACCGTTGATTAGGCATAGCGGTCATATTTGGTTGGCTGAAGTTAAATTTGGTTAGGATTACCTATATCCATCTCCAGTACCTTCTTTGTTTTTTTTTTCCCCTCATCGCCCTCTTCATTCTTAAACACACGACGGCAGCTCATCCTGAAAGGTGCCGGTGCGATCCCTGGTGATTCTAGCGAGTCCCTCTCGGCTACCTGTTTCAGGTCCGGTGCCGAGAAAGGCCTCAATGAGGTCACCGTGATCCATCGGAGGAGCTGTACTTGAGGTAACAGCGGGGTAGGCGATCCTTCCGTTGCCAGGTGCGTCCCCCGCGCTACCTATTATTTTCCGTTACTTGTTCTATTCTGTTCCGTTACTTGCTCTGTTCTTGCAAGCAGAGGAATTGAGGAGATGTTGCCCAACATAGAGGAGGGGATCGTTTCTGTCATCATCGGCGAGCTTGCTAGCAGATCCATATCTTTCGTCTTCGAAACCTGCTCCAAGCGGATGGCGCCGCCCTCAACCTTGGAGGAGAAGCTGGACATCCTTCATAGGCTTCTGCTGCGAGTCGGCGCTGTCGTCGAGGATGCAGAGGGCCGCCACATCACTAACCAAGCGATGCTGCAGCAGCTGAAAACGATGAGACAGGTGATGTTGAGAGGCCACTTCAAGCTGGACACGATCAGATGTCAAGGCTACGACAGTAACAAAGTGTCCTCAGATCACGAATCGGGTCATCGTCGCTCTTTGGTCCTCTCTATATTCAACCCTGCAAAGCGTCTCCGCATCTGCAGCAGCTGTACGGAAAGCGCAGGAGAGCTGCAGCAGATCCTTGCAAGCCTAGAAACAATCATTCAATATGCCGCCGAGTTCATCCAGCTCGCCAGAGAATACCCTCGTCTTGCTCGCCAGCACTACAACATGTACCTTCTGCTGGACAACTGTATGTTCTCGGTCGGCAGATGGAGATGGAGCATATCATAAACTTCCTGCTACAAGGGGCACAGAATCACAGTACCGAGCACCTGGGTGTCCTACCGATTGTTGGCCCAGGAAATGTTGGGAAGAGCACCATGGTGGAACATGTGTGCATCGATGAGAGGGTGCGCAACCACTTCTCGCAGATTTTGTCTATCAATGGAGGTGATCTTAGGCCATTCTCAATGGCAACTTTCATTTCATTATTTCTAAGACAAATTTTAGGAAAGAGAGTCACCTTCCTTTCATTAGAATGAAAGACCTCTCACAAGAAATGAAAGTTTGCCTTCTCTTTCCTCATAATTACCTTGCCAAATCAGCAAAAAATGCATATGTGGCATAGAATTTAATGCAAATGAAAGGTCCCATTGAAACTGGCCTTAGTGACAAAGACATCGCAACTCTTGAAAATGTTACTGGCGTGATCAAGTATGAGAACCGAGCAGGCTCGGGCGGAGGCAGGGTACTAATCATTGTCGAAGCACATAAGGATATCAACCAGGATTCCTGGCAGAGGTTATACTCAGCTTCAAAGGCTCGCCTGGCACCCGGGAGTAAAATCATTTGTTACGAGTCGATCTGACAAGATTGTTGGGTTCGGAACCTCGCTGCCACTTAGATTGCAATACATGACACCAGAAGCCTACTGGTACTTCTTCAAGGTACGAACCTTTTGCAGTGTGGATGTGGCACGGGAGCACCCAAAGCTCGCATCGGTAGCTACGGAAATGGCCAGCGAGATGAGCGGGTGCTTCATGGGCGCATACATCTTCGGCGGGATGCTGAAATCGAGCTTTGCTCTTAGTACCTGGAACCTTGCCCTTTCAACCTACAGACAATTTAAGAGGCTGAATCATTTTCTTTCAAATGCATATCCGACTGATCCTTGGGAACTGAGCAGACCAATACTTCTCCCAGTAGTGAACAGAAAATCTCCTGGATACTTTGTAGTTGTTAACAACTATCAGACCTCCTCTTCTCATGTTGAGGGTAGTTCATCCCCAAAGGTCTCATTGCAGGATGTCATGCTTGGAAGTTCTAGTCCCCAGGGCAAGTTTTCTGCCCTAGCCTGGAGATCTCACATACACCTTATAAGAACTACGTGTTTAGATGTGAGCAACGGAAACCAAGGAAAAAGAGGATTCATAAGATTACGAGGTGATTATTCGGTTTCCTCTCAATTTGATGGGTAAAAAATCCAAAGGCCCAAGTATGTATGTATGCATGTAAGTTAGTTTGTGACACCTAAATGGAAGTCATAATATAAGATGTGAAGCTCTGTATAGGTACAACATATGCTTAATTTGAGATACCTCGGTTTAAATTGTTGATCTTAAAAGGGAAAAATACCATGTATGCCATTCTCTCTATATGAAGAGAGGCAGTCTAGCAACCTTACCCTCTCTATATGAAGAGAGGCAGACTAGCAACAAAGGGCAAGAAATAATTCAAGGGTAAAACCCTAAAATCTCTCCCACCAGTGCTGCCATCGCACCGTCGACACCATGTCGCTTACGCCCTTCTCCTTGCACGCCTAGGGCTGCTGCCCTCCTTCTTGGCTTCTTCTTCGTCTGGTTCCTCACTCAATTCCCCAATCTCTTGATCTTCTTCATCTATTTTTTCCCACATCCTCGTCGCGCATTGTGCACCTAACAATTTCATTGTTTGGGTATATGTGGTATTTCTTTTTCTTTTTTTACCTTAATGGGCTAGGCAGTTATATCGGTTGCTTCCAACACGGAAACAAACTAAGTTAAACATCCCTACACTCGAGGATATGTCACCGGTTCATACAGAACTACTACCACTTATGCAAGATAGCACTTATACTTCAGTATAACAGATATTAAACAAACTAAGTGAAATACATTAGGAAAAGATGCTAATCTATAAGGTTTCGAACTCAATATGAAAAAAATACATTGTTGGACAAAGACAACTAGGTACTCAGATCAATACTTGAAGTGCAAAAGGGTTATACAGAGGTACACTGAAATTCACTTTAGTTCGATCAAAATAATTGTTGGAGAGGACCATAAGACTCTGCAATTTTACTTTGTTTAATCGAACAAAACAATATTTGCTTCTAGATATATATTGAAATCAGTATTACTATCTATGTTTTTCAAATAGCTTATATTAGCTTTGTCCTAAGTCAAACTTTCTATCCTAGATAAATGATTTCTAGAAATTCAATTCATGGCCAAAGATAAATACCTTTCATTTAGGACAAAGCTAAAACAAGTAACTTGAAAATGTGGGAGCAGCTAATATTTACCACTTGCTCAAACGATTACAAAGACGTGCTGCTAAAGGTTTATGGGGACTGGTATCATTATTCGAATGGGCTGCTTGCAGGGCCTAGACAGCCACCATTGCTACAGCTCAGGAACGATAGAGTCAGAGACGATAGCATCCTCGTCATCGTAAGCTACCATGAAAAGCAATGGATTGTCCTGTGCTAGCTTAGGAACCTCAACGGGCAGCAGCTCCGACTGTGAGCACCCCGGTGAGGGTATGAAGAGCAATATGTCTTGCTCATGCTCCATAGACTGTGTGCCAGCCCTGTCCTCCTGGACTTGGTACGCTGCTTTATGCACAGCCGGTGGAATTCCAGCTGTCGGTAAAGGTTGAGCAACATCCTTTTGAGCGTTGGAGAAGATCACCAGGTCCATTGTAGTTGCGTGCGGTGACAACTGCGGTGGCCCATCGCAGGTATGCGTGCCAATGTACGTGATCTCCAGCTTCGACAGGTCTGCGTCGGATTGCTGCACCTGCTTCTTCACCGGGCAGCCGGACTTGTGGTGTAACACCCCAGATATTTAGCTAATCTGGAGGCTACTATAAAACAATTAAAATCTACAAGTATAGAAACTATTCAAAATTCCGGCAGAGTCTCCTTTGTATTTCCTTGTATCCGCGGGCATACAACAACATAAATAAGCACAATTATAATAGATAAGCAATATCCAACCATCACCGCTATTATAAATCATGAAACGCTCAATGCATCCATACGACCATCTCAACCACCGAACAATAACCAATGCTCTAGCAAACTAATATATCTAAGCTAAGTAAAAGTAAATGTGGTGTGTGTTTTCAAAGAATGAGTTACTCCCATCCCATGCATGCTTTGATCATCAGGTACCTAAAAACCAAATAAACACAAGAGTGAGTAAAAACACTCAGCAAGTACAAATTAGAACTGGAAGAACAAATACAACGATATGATGAACATTGGAAATCAAGAATCCAGAAACCATCTCCTTGAAACAACATTGAAATAGTAGTTTCCGTCTGAAACGGACAGCACTTGAATACATCCTTAGCATTTACCGGTAAAGCCGAGCAAGTGGGGCCAACACTTACTCACAGGAACCTGAATATAAGAACCAAATAACACAACCGGTGTTCATACAAACCCCGGCACTTGAATGATATGAAAGGGAACACATGAACCTTGAATATTCGACAAAGAATAGAAATCTTGAAGCAACAAACATATGAAGTCAAAGACATCGAATGAAGCACATTCAAAGAAAACATAGAACCAACAGTCGAATTCACATCACAAAGAAGTTCGGCACTGCCCTTGCCTTAATCAAGCTTGACGAGAACCCGACGCTTTCCCGACACCGGAACCGTTCGGACCTGTGAAGCGAAAACTACTCTTAAAAGCTTTGCTAGCAACCAACCAATTCTATACTACGCTTTTCCCATTATTTATTTCAGAAAAAGGTTAAAATCACGTTTTTTAACAATATTTCAGATTCTGTCAAAAACCTGACTTCCTCGCTGTTCAGTCCATAACTTTCACAATCCTTAAGAAAAGGCTACAAATGAATACACTGTGAGAATCTACAGAGAATTTCCTACAACTTTCGCAATAGCATGTTCTGCCATAAAATTCGCTAACTGGGCCAAAAATAATTAAATAGGAAAACTGTGCAAATTAAGAAATCCTGAAACAATAATACTAAAAATACCGTTTCTCTCTAATGGCTTATCAGAATCGAGTGAGACCAGCGCCGTTGGAAAGATAAAAACATTATCTACAACTTTTATTATTGACTTATGGTCGAATTCCTAACCAATTCATGCCAGATTTCAAAATAGTCTCACTGGACAGAACATCCAATCTATTTATCTCGGTTCAGTGGATGAATCCTCAAATTGAAGTGATGTACGAGCGTTTAAGGACTAGCTGGAGACTAGCAAAGATGCCCTAAACCTGAATTTACCTCAGATCAGTCGGAATTTGGAAAATCTCCACGAATCTCTCCTTTCCCCTCCCCTTCTCTTCCTTGCAACCCTGCTGCTCCTTCCCTTCCTTTTCCCTGCCGTACCAGCAATGGCAAGGCAGCAGCAGCACGCCCCCAACCAGCGTGTAACTGCATCAAGGACAAATCACTACCGGGATATAGCAAATAGGGGACCAGCTACTTCATGCGATAGGACAAGAACAGCAAGGCTACCTGAATTCCAGCGATCGATCAGAGTAGCAGCAGGAGATGCATACCAAGGGCGGATGGGCAGGAAAACGATGGAAGAGCAGCCGCACGTCGCCGTATAGCTGGACTAGGTGGTGGCGTCCTAGATGGGGAAGGGAAAGGCGGCGGCGGTGTCGAGCATGAGCAGAGGAGGCGCTGGTTGGAAAAGAACCGGAAGAACAAAGGAGTTCAGGTCCTATTAGATTAGGAAACCTAGTGCATCCAAAGGTTCAGGTTGATTCAACCATCACTAATTCATTCGAAGTCCAAATCCGAAGTATGAGTAGTCAAACGGAACCGTTTTGACGAGCTCTACGCATCTACGGTTCCTGATCGTCCATCCGAGCCATGGTTAAAAAAGTCAAATTTTGGTCAACTCCAGGAGTCTTATTCATTAACTATTTATTTTGTGCTAAAAAACTTGGGATATTACATGTGGCCACACCTGAAGTAACTCCTTCAAGACGCTGTACCGTTTGAGCGGCATGCATAGCATGCAGATGGGCATGGAAGTACAACGGTATTCTCTCTCAGAAGTTCAATGTCTTTCTGTTTTTCACTGAAACTGAATAAGCACACAACAAACTACCAATTACTCCTTTGTTTTCTTTTTGTTGACGTTAGGAAGTAGTGTGCAAATTTACACTAGAGCTGTCCTATCATCAATAATATAAAAATGAACATACCTTGGGAACCTTGCGCCAAAAATTTCCTTCTGCCCGTACTTCTTCCATGTATAGGAATCATGATGTCCGTTATGCGGTACAATCATCTGGCACACACCTTCCATTCTGCAACATGTTCGGGACGATCAATAATGTCAGAAAATGTGACTGAATACAGAAGTTAACTTCCAGTCAACTCCTGTCTTCAAAAAGTTGTTTGGACAAGGTTTCAGTCAAAATATCAAATCTTTTTTTTGGGGGAGGAAAATATAAAATCTTTGATTACCATTAACTTTAAGTATTTTAGGATATCACATGATTTTTTTCGAAGGATAATTTAATGGTGCCATAATTTTTTACAAAATTATCCTAATAAAAAATGATTGAAGTAATGTGTTGGAGACTACCATTTTTCAAAATTACAACTTTTGAAGATACTTTAAGTATCTTGAAGAAGTTGATTAACTGACTAGAGTAAGTAGTGTTGATAGATCAGCAGCACAAGAAACTGAGGAGAACGTACCTAGCCCGTTGACCACATCTCCGGGGGGCAGGCCTCCTGCCCCCGCCACTACCCACATGGTTCATGGAGCTCCGTCCTGGCGGCGCTGGCAGTCGCTGATCCTGCGACTCACCGAGCGCCAGAGACGCGAGCGCTTCAGACAGTGAATCCGTGATGTCCGAAAGAAGGGTGTCAACGGCGCTAGCAGAGCACTCTGCTTCGGGGCTAGCTCCTTCCATGGATGCCAGCAGAGCCTTGAGCTTGTTTGTTGATTTTTGAGCTTTGATGATGAACTGCTTCGTCGAAAGACCACACGGGCCGTCCGCCATCTCAACTGAAGCAAAGTCTCTCTCTCAAAATAATAAGAATGTATATTCTTCATAGTAAGTGAGAACCGAGCGGGCGCGCCCACCCACGTTAGAGCACTGGCTCGCGCGGATGCGAAAAAAATCCCCTCGCTCCTCTGTACGCAAAGCTCAGGTAAGCACTCGCGCCGTTTCTCACAGGTCAGCTGGGTCCCTATATGTGTGTGGAGGAGGGTTTAAGAGTTTTCTCAATCTTTATGAGAAAATCATTCTCCTTAAAAAATGCCCGGGGTAACCATACTCCCGGCAGGTCAATTTTTTTATTATTCTTCATGGTAAGTAACAGGGTTGTCCAAATGCACTTTGTACTCTTTTGAATACAGAATACTTTGCAACAATTATTCAGCAAGAGTCAGTCAAGAACTGAAGATAGCGAGTAATGAACCACTGATGCCATGCTTTATTAATGAAGATTTGGTCTTTAATCTATATCTATTTTATAAATGCAACCAACTAAAGGTCATTAACACCTAATTCTCTCAACTCTTAGCTAGCCACGTCACTTAAAAAATATGAGCCACTAGATCATCATGTCTCACGCTAATCTGGCCGTCAATTTTCTTGCTCGCCCCCCTCCAGCAGTGTACATCAGCAAATGGACCAACACCCACCCTTTGCCGTCCTGAAACAGCCAACAACTTGACTAGGTAAGCCCATTATGGACCATTCCTTCCAGCATTAGTATCAAATTTTAATTACATGCAAGCGTTTCTACCATGAACGTCGGATCAAATCCACTGGAACACACAAACGGACTAGGTGGCTTGCTGCTGTCCTCCCCTGCGGGTGGCAGTTTCAGCAGCCAAAGTTACCCATCCGAAGGTCACGCATTAAACCTCCATCATTCTCATTTTAATAGTCCACCAATGCCGTTTTCCCATGGCCAATTAAGGTCTGATACGTTCTGTTGTTACCTTTCTTCCTCCCGTTAAATGGTAGCCATCCCTGGGACCAACCAGCAACATCGAGTGTTAACTCCCAGGAGGTCTCGCATGCCCCTTCTTCCCTCACGATGCAGAAGAAACTGGGCAAGTGTGTGCTTTTGTGAACTTTTATTCCTCTCAACCGCTTCAATTTTCTATATCCATAGGGTGTGCATACATCAATAATCAATTGTTCAATGCTGTGGCCAAATCATCATGTGGGATACATATCCATGCAGGGTGGCTTCTCCCTGATTCTTTGCACGTTTGGATCAAAATCTCAGCCCAAATTTCAATTATTTCTTTTCAGGTCAGTATTATTTTCCATTTCATCAATTTTATTCATATTCAAATCACTATAGATTTTATCATAAGTTCTTACAATAACGGTCATTTAGTGTATTTTTGTATACAACTTTGGATGGCCATGCTCCATGCATTCGTTGCAATACTTTGCCCAGATTTCTTGGTTTTCTCTATTTTTCATGCCTGTAGTAGTGACAAGAGAATTGGAAGGGAGATTTCTGAACCAAAAAAAACATGTTGAGACGTATCTGCTGCCCACTATGCTAATTGTTGTTTCCTTTTTGCTTCTCTCAAGATTCTCAGATTTCAAGCACACTGGCTTTGTTGATTGTAACACCCCCACTTTTGGAGTCAAAAAGTCAAGGAGAAAAGAAAATAAAAAGGAATAAAAATCACTCCAAATTAAAAAATTTGTCCAAACCTCTCACCTGAAATTATTTTTCAAAATAAAATTCACTAAATAAATTAAACTTAGATTGAATGTGAAAATTTTGAAATATAAAAGTTGTGCTCAAGTGTTTGCTCTCATTTAAAAATATACTCAAAATTTGAAGCTTTCTGAATTTACAACAAATAAAATCAAAGTAGGATTAAATCCCAAATTGATTTTCAAAATTTTGAATTTAAACCAGCATCAAAATTTCATCATGTGCATTTCTGAATTTTATTTGATTTATTTTGAGTGTTTGATCAATCTTTGTTTTTATTTGAATTTGAAATCCCTTCAAATTTCAAATCCCAGAAAAGAAAATCCTTTTTCTTTTCCCTATTTCCCTTGGGCCCAATCCTCTTTCTCTTTTCTTCCGGCCCAACCCGCTTCTCCTTTCATTTTTCTTTTCTCCCTTTTCCTCCCGGGCCACGACCGCTTCGGCCCAACAGACCCCGAGCCAGCCCAGCCTTCCGGCCCAGCGCGCGCAGCCCACCTCCGCAGCCCACCACCCTCTTCTCTCGCCGACGCGTGGGGCCGCGCTGTCAGCTTCTTCCTCCGAGCCGTCCCGTCCGACGCGACGCCGCCACGTGAAATCCGGCGTCGCCCATCCCCGGCTGCCGGAGCTGCCGTAGCCCCCACGATTCTTCGCTGATAAAAGGCGCCGCGTCTCGCTTCTCTCTCTCCCCCCATTCCATTTCTCTCTCTCTCTCTCTCTCTCTCTCTCTCTCTCTCTCTCTCTCTCTCTCTCTCTCTCTCTCTCTCTCTCTCTCCCTCTCTCTCTTTCCCGGCGACCTAGGGTTCCGTCCACCGTAACCCGTCACCGTCGATCTCCTTCTTCCGGCCTTCTCCGTCCCGTCCTCGCACGTGGTAAGCTTCGCCACCTCCTCCTCTCTCTCCCACACCCTCTCCCTTCCCTCCTCCCGCTCCCGAGGCACGCCTCACGGTCCTCCTTCTCCCGCGCGCCTCATCACCACCCCTTTTGAGCGCTCGCGCGCACGCGCGCACTTCCCCGTCGCGCCCCGCCGCCGTGAGCAACTCTGGCGAGCTACTGCCACCGCTCCCCTGCGTCCCGTCGTCGACGCGTACCACCCACCGCTCCGCCTTCGTGCGCTCGTCCTCCGCGACGACATTCCGCAGCCCGCCGTCCACTCTAGCCACCGGCGGCGAGGATCCCGGCCGCCCGCCGCCGCACGCGATGCCCCGGACCACCGTGGACCGGTGGACCGCTGCCCATCCCCGGTCCACGGACCTCGTGGACTCGGTTCACCGGGATTTTGGTTTATTTTAAACCATTAAATCCCCTTTATTGCGTCAGCATTACGCAATAAACAATTTCCAATACAAAAATAATTCCTAAAACCCTGAAAATCCCGGGCCCTGTACATTTTGTAGATAAACCCCTGACCTTTTAAATAATCATGTTTAAGCCCTGCCTTTTTACAGAAAAGTACCTAAACTTTTCTGTAATTATATTTTAGCCCCTGACTTCCTACACCAAGGTCCCTAACCTTTTCTTTAATTACAGAAAGGACCTTACAACTTTCTGTAATTATCTTTAAGCCCCTAAAACCTTTTTATAATTACAACCAAGCCCCAGAACTTCAAATGTCCATATCTTTTCAACCATAGTTCCGTTTTGGGCGATTCTTGCGCCCGCGCGTTCGTAGAAACGCATAGTACCTCATGGTACTATTATTGGAGCACCATCTTTAACCTGATTCGGTCATATAAGGACCGGTTCATGTGCCGCCTGGCCTAGCACCTCCCGTACAACCACAAGCCTTGTATGGGAAAGGTTTGGAACCACACCCTACTATAGCGCTCACCCGGTACCCACCAGGAGGCTGGAGTGGCAAACGGAAGCCAGGAGAAGGCTCGACGAGGTTGGCGTCGAGTCCGGCATGTGAAGACAATTCTGGCCTGTGGCCATTTTATTATATGATGATGGGAGCCCCTGGTTGGTGTTTTTCCGTGGTGGTGCCGTGGTGACGCTAAGTAGGTACGGAACCATTAGTATACCAGTCCAAGCCGCGATATCGGGGAGGACTGGTGTACCTTGTGGGGAAAGTGTACAACCTCTGCAGAGGATAAGAATCTATCCGGATAGCCGTGTTCCACGGTATTGGACAACGCGAAAGCTATGGCCACACGATGATTAGTCTTTCCTGCGTGAGTTATCCTTGGCGTGTTTTTGGAATACACCGGCGTGGAGCCGTGCGCTGGTTTCCGGCCAGCATTAAAATTGAGGAACTGGCGGGATTGAACCATTATCTCCCCCAGGGCCGACCAACCCCACTATATGATAACAATCTTGACTGTAGTTTGCGAACTGTTTTGTTTACAAAAACAACCCTTGCACAAAATTGGCTTTCCGCCGATATAATAAACCTCAGCCTCATCCTTGTTTATACTCTTGCATATATTTACCCCTTGTGTTAGGGTTTGCTGAGTACCTTATGTACTCACGCGTTTGCGATTGATGTTTTTAGTAGGAGAAGTCTTCGTAGGAGACGACGACGCTTTGGTTTTCAGTTCTGCTTCTCAAGTCTGCCTGTGGCTTGGGTCGTGCTTTTCGCTGTCTGTGTGTGATTGCTTCGCCTTTATTTGACGGAAGGACTTGGATACTTCTGCATCCTTGTCGAACCGCTACTAAAGGCTCATTATATCAGGTATTATATCTATTTACCTATTCGAAGTATGCTTTTGGTTACCATATCTGTGTTCCTGTGCGTATCAGCTACTGATCCAGGGACTGATACATGATGCACAGAGTGCTCCAGAAATGGGGTACGACAGAGTGGTATCAGAGCAATACTTGACCGTAGAACGAAAACCTAGGATTCGTCGTGCTCGAAAAAGACTATTTTCAAAACTAATTGCAAAATCTTCAATATAACCTTCCCTTTCTATTTAAAACCCCCTTGCTTCCCTCGACCGTAAGAAAGAGACTCATTTAGAAGTGTCCGAGTGCAGAAGCTCTTAAACAAATGGACAACCACGACTACGTGATCATAGAAGTGGAGAACGTATCGTACCAGGTGTACCGCGCCCCAGACATGGTTCCTAAGCAAGAGAACAAGATCAATGCAACTCAAGGCACTGGATCACTGACGACATGCTTCAACAGTCGAGACCCTGAACACAAATTTGGTGATTGTCCTCCGTATCAACTCAACGGTGAAGCTGCGGTGACTGACATGAAGGATGAACTATGTCAACTACCAGCATCACCAGAAAAGATTGGATTTTCAGTGCAGGAAAAGCCTGAGATACAGGAAACATGGACTGACATGGATAACACCAATATGGCGCCAACTCCTGTCGTCGTCGAATTGCTTGAAAGGTTGAATGGTCTGGAAGAGTCAATGAAGAAGATCTATAAAGAAGTCACCAAACTTAAGAAAGCTCTGCAGCCCAGGAAGGCTAGCAAGAACCACAACAAGAAAAGAAAGAACAAGCGTCAGTCATCTGGTCAAGCTACATCTAAGAAAGCCAAGATGACAAGACTATGTTACTACTGTAGAGAACGAGGACACATGGTAATCAGCTGTCCTTACTACAGACAAGAACCTACTCTTTCCCAACTAGACAATGTGCGTCACGACGCAAGTAGCACAGATCTGCCACCCAATATTGAACAAAAAGGGACCGCAACCAAGTAAGATATGCGTCCCTGAAGTCCCCAGAAAGAGAAATCCAGATGGCAATGATTATTGTTGGAGACCGTAACCTATAAGTCGATAAGACGCCTGCGGAAACGCAGTTATGCGACTTGTACCAGACCTTCTCCAAGTAAGTTCTTTATGAAGATTGATTCAGAGCCTCGCTCAGCATCTTGGAAGAATGTCACGCTCATGTAAGAATAGTAGTACCCATGTATAATAATGGAAGTACTTGTAAGGTACCTTGAGGTCCTGATCAAAGGGATTGAGTTGTACATCCTTTTATGAATAAGGAAAAGGTGTCAGTGTTGTCCTGACAAAATATGGATACGAATTACCACTCGTACAAGCTGAGTTGGAAAGATGAAAAGCTCCAAAGACTTCAATGATCATACGACACTTACTCAAACAACATCCAGAGATCGAGGACATGAAGCTCCTTTCTAACGCAGAGATGCAGAGAACAGTTTTTCTTTTAACCGACCAAGTCATATGACCCCTTCGATTCTTTTTGGTCAAAGACTGTTGGTCGAGTTCTGATGTCAGTGGAAGAATCAATAGTATATCCACCCTTAAGCCTTAACCCTCGTTTGTAGCACGTGAGCACCTCAGCCCACAACAAATAAATCGTGTTGATTGTGTGATTCGATGATTTTGTTGATTCTTGTTCCGCGATTCTTTGGTTGAGTGCTTCTAATCAGATCACACTTCATAACAACAAAAACTAAAGGTTAATAGCAGCTTAGTGCTAAAATCCCTCTCCTAACCTGTACCCAAACCCCTACCCAAGAAAAACCACCGTCAAAGAGTTTTCAACACAGAGTCAAGACCAATAAAAAATGTTTGGCCAATGACAGCTAAGGATCGCCGACAAATGGGAAAGTTTGCATAAGGCAGTGCTAAAAAGAATAAAGACGTCAGTGACTTGTTAAACGACAACTCATAAAGAACAGCCTAACCAAGAAAACGAGGCAAATGACAGTCGAGAAAATGACAAGAAGTTTCAGCTGCTATCACAATTGACCCAGCTCAAAATCCGAAATCCCGTACTGGCCAAGCAACAGGAATTAATGGCTGCAAATCGTGGACCCTCAGCCAAAGAACTTCGCCAGGAATGAGGCTCAAGCCTCCTGTCAATGATAACACTGGTAAAGATCTGTTGTTTATAAATGTTTGCCTCGGAAACGTCCCCAAAGAGACCCGAGAAAGATTGCCAACGACTTGGACAAAAGTGGAATATGAGCCAAGTGAATCGAAAATTACCTACATTGCAAGTAACATGAAAGTCAAACCCTTGGAAAAAGTACTGGTAGTACATGAATAACCAGGTGTCTCCCAGATGAGTTACCCAGATTGCTACCTGACAAAGACAGAGGAGTTCCTCATTAAGCTAAATTCGGGATGAATTCCCAGTAGCCAAGAGTTCCTATCAAATGGCAGCCAATGAACTAGCAGATTTGAAAGAACCATTAGCAGAATTACAAGAGGAACATTTCGTCTGACCAAGCTTTCCTCCTTGGCGATCACCTGTTCTGTTTGTCAAGAGGTCACAGAATGTGCCTTGACTACAATTCATTTCATGAGGTTACATCAAGAATGGATACCCACAGCCCAGGATCGATAATTTGTTTGACCAGTTAAAGTGAGCCAAGTTTGCCCTCAAGATTGACTAAAGGATCCGAGTACTACCGATCGAAGTTTTGAGGCGAAGACGTACTCGAGATATCCCTTGTCACGCGTTAGGATCTTCAGCACAGATATATGGTATTGGAAGCAACATACCATGAAATTGCAAGGTCAAAGGATGACAAAACTCTATGGAATGAGGACAATAGTATAAGGAACAGTGATAAAACACATGATTCCTTGGTCCTAAATTGGACAGATTAAGAAAAAGTATTTGAAAAGACCGTTGTAGTGATAAATGCACTGGATCGCAATAATCACTGCAACCACATCAACAATTGGAATGGCAACCTGAGCTACTATCAGAAGTCAAGTGGCTAAATTCCGCTTTGTCAAACAAGGCTAGTTGAGCACCTTCGGTGTCGAATCATTTCTGGACAGTAAGATCTAACCAACTGTAAAGAAGGAGTCATGAGACACAAATATCTGGGATATAACATAGAGGATCCCAGTGTTCCACATAAGCATATCAAGATGGCCCTTAGAAAAGAATTGTGCCAGTAACACCAACATCAGAATAAGCCAATGATATGTCCTTTGGAACAGTCTACGAGTTGTCCTTGCAGTAAAAGAAAAAGTTTCCGCTAATGGATCATGCATTCAAATGGTGGTTAAGTTTTGCATGCCAACAGAAGTAACCCGAGGTCAAGGATTTTAAGTGGGGTAGGTACCCCCACCCCAAAGGCAACAAAGATGGAAGACCTTTCCTACGATGGACTAAGTAAATGCTCCATAATGGTTATTGATTACAGAAGCCTTGGTATTGTTATGATGAGATAGAAGGATTATGGTCCTGTGTATACAGAAGGTGCCAACATATCAGAAAGAGAGACAACACTTCATAGCGCATGAGAAGCTTACAAAGTCGATCAACATACCATACCCCGCTTGGATCCCGGAAGCTCCAAAAATCATCTTCCCTTCACAGGAAAGGCTGCGAAATAAGCTAACGACCTTGTCACTCGGAATGCCCTGAGACAGCTAAGACCTGGAATGGCCACATGGTATCAACAGGAGTAACCCAAGTAAAAATCCTTTTAAGTGGGGTAGGATTTTCTTCTGGATAACTTAAAAGCCTTAAGACCCAAAACCTTAGGCCAGCCGTCCTCTACGAAGCGACCGGCGTCGAAGATCTTCAGAAACAAGAAGCTCAATCATGCTCACCCACAGTTCGAAGTCCACTCACCTTGAAGAAAATACGTTATCAAAGCTCGCAACACCAAGAAGTCTACGACGAAATTTTGGAGGATTACAACCGCCAAACAAAAAGACACAAGAGGAGTTCTATGCCATCCAGAAGACCGTTTGAATCTCGAGGACGAGATTCCTTTTAAGTGGGGTAGATCTGTAACACCCCCACTTTTGGAGTCAAAAAGTCAAGGAGAAAAGAAAATAAAAAGGAATAAAAATCACTCCAAATTAAAATTTTTGTCCAAACCTCTCACCTGAAATGATTTTTCAAAATAAAATTCACTAAATAAATTAAACTTAGATTGAATGTGAAAATTTTGAAATATAAAAGTTGTGCTCAAGTGTTTGCTCTCATTTAAAAATGTACTCAAAATTTGAAGCTTTCTGAACTTACAACAAATAAAATCAAAGTAGGATTAAATCCCAAATTAATTTTCAAAATTTTGAATTTAAACCAGCATCAAAATTTCATCATGTGCATTTCTGAGTTTTATTTGATTTATTTTGAGTGTTTGATCAATCTTTGTTTTTATTTGAATTTGAAATCCCTTCAAATTTCAAATCCCAGAAAAGAAAAGCCTTTTTCTTTTCCCTATTTCCCTTGGGCCCAATCCTCTTTCTCTTTTCTTCCGGCCCAACCCGCTTCTCCTTTCATTTTTTCTTTTCTCCCTTTTCCTCCCGGGCCACGACCGCTTCGGCCCAACAGACCCCGAGCCAGCCCAGCCTTCCGGCCCAGCGCGCGCAGCCCACCTCCGCAGCCCACCACCCTCTTCTCTCGCCGACGCGTGGGGCCGCGCTGTCAGCTTCTTCCTCCGAGCCGTCCCGTCCGACGCGACGTCGCCGCGTCAAATCCGGCGTCGCCCATCCCCGGCTGCCGGAGCTGCCGTAGCCGCCACGATTCTTCGCTGATAAAAGGCGCCGCGTCTCGCTTCTCTATCTCCCCTATTCCATTTCTCTCTCTCTCTCTCTCTCTCTCCCTCTCTCTCTTTCCCGGCGACCTAGGGTTCCGTCCACCGTAACCCGTCGCCGTCGATCTCCTTCCTCCGGCCTTCTCCGTCCCGTCCTCGCACGTGGTAAGCTTCGCCACCTCCTCCTCTCTCTCCCACACCCTCTCCCTTCCCTCCTCCCGCTCCCGAGGCACGCCGACCCCGAGCGCCGCCGCTCCGCCACCATCCCCTCCGACGTAGGTGGCCTTCCCGACCGCGCCCAGCCAAGCCGAGGCACACCTCACGGTCCTCCTTCTCCCGCGCGCCTCATCACCACCTCTTTTGAGCGCTCGCGCGCACGCGCGCACTTCCCCGTCGCGCCCCGCCGCCGTGAGCAACTCCGGCGAGCTACTGCCGCCGCTCCCCTGCGTCCCGTCGTCGACGCGTACCACCCACCGCTCCGCCTTCGTGCGCTCGTCCTACGCGACGACATTCCGCAGCCCGCCGTCCACTCTAGCCACCGGCGGCGAGGATCCCGGCCGCCCGCCGCCGCACGCGATGCCCCGGACCACCGTGGACCGGTGGACCGCCGCCCATCCCCGGTCCACGGACCTCGTGGACTCGGTTCACCGGGATTTTGGTTTATTTTAAACCATTAAATCCCCTTTATTGCGTCAGCATTACGCAATAAACAATTTCCAATACAAAAATAATTCCTAAAACCCTGAAAATCCCGGGCCCTGTACATTTTGTAGATAAACCCCTGACCTTTTAAATAATCATGTTTAAGCCCTGCCTTTTTACAGAAAAGTACCTAAACTTTTCTGTAATTATATTTTAGCCCCTGACTTCCTACACCAAGGTCCCTAACCTTTTCTTTAATTACAGAAAGGACCTTAGAACTTTCTGTAATTATCTTTAAGCCCCTAAAACCTTTTTATAATTACAACCAAGCCCCAGAACTTCAAATGTCCATATCTTTTCAACCATAGCTCCGTTTTGGGCGATTCTTACGCCCGCGCGTTCGTAGAAACGCATAGTACCTCATGGTACTATTATTGGAGCACCATCTTTAACCTAGACACCATCAATGACCCAAAACCCTCTCACCTATTATATCTTTTCCGACAGTTATGCGATGTCTCACACGTCGCAACTACTATTCACCTAAACCTAACCAATCCTGTGACGCTAGTTACCTAGTACCCTCCACCTCGCGACATACACACCGCTTCATCCTTGTATCATCTATTCACACATTGGTTCGCTAGCTTTAAGCCTAACGATCTTTTATGTCGTTTCACTTCAAAACCTAATAACCTCCTTCTATCACGAACTCAACTCCAAACCTAGCCTTGATCAATCATCGCTCAATCAAACCTAATCCATCAATGCCTGCAACACCTATTCCAAAGCCCTCACCAAATCCTACCAAACCTTATCATTTCGTCGACCTCTGTTACAAGTGCCTTTTTGTTGGATCTTATTGGAGTTATTCATTCGTTGTTATCTTAATTGTCAGTTGTCTTTATTTGCTCTTTGTATTTTATCTGCAGTCGTGCATTCATAATATATATGCTCACGTACATGTACCATCGTCGTGCGTCCGACGCATGATGGCCAACTTAATCAATAATAACTTAGTCTTAGTAATTAATCAATCTAGTACGTAATTAATAGCTAAATCATCATTAGTTGACGATATAAGGTATAGGAGCCCTAAACTGACACACCTTGTACTTCGTACACGTGTTGCATGAACCTTTATATAGGTTACTACCTGTATGAAGGCTAGTGCCACGCATGTAAGAAAAACACGTACACACGCTGTCCCCGTCACTTCATGCATTCATGCTCTTCTCTTCGTGTTTAGCATCTCTCCTTACACCAAAAGCCATAGAGTACGATGCATCACCCCTAATTGCCTTTTTAAGATAACAAAACCTTGCTAAAGTAAAACTGGATGCATCATCCGTGTTTTGAGCTTTTTGTTCTTCATTTGTTTCCTATCGATTTTATTGGAGTTAATTGGATCTTATTCGGCTCTTCTCGCTTTTTATTTTCTTTTGCGGTAGTTTATTTATGCGTAGTATTTCTATGCGTTAGATTACGCGAGAATCGAGGAAGAGCCAGAAGAATCCAAGCATCCGTCGAGGAATCTTATATCGAGACCCGTCGAAAGATACGAGCTTCACGAAAGGACTCGAAGGCACCAACTTCGAAAGAAAAGACTGAAGACCCAGAACTTAAATATTAGGAAAGCGATTATCAGGCAAACCCTAACTCCCCTTTGATCATATTGATCCTATGATTGCAAAGAAAACCCACTTAGAGCCTGCTTTCAAATAAAGTATGCATGGTATTTAAAAGTGATTTACATGCTTAGTATGTCCTAAGTACTTGTTGATTGCCATGCCTTGTTTTTGCTTATCCTGATTCCTTGTTAAACCTAGGAACCCACATCATTAATTCTTTAATGATGTGATGGATCAAAATGCTGCTTAGGACCTGCTACACCGTGTACTTAATTAATCTTGCTCACATGCTTTTGTGTTAAAATGCGTGAGTGCTTGGGGGTGTGAGTAAATGTGAAAATGGGTGGGTTTGATGATAAAGTGCAACCCCTAGTGAGGGAATGTTTTGGCGGGATCAGGCGAGGTAGTCCTCAGTGGGGAGGCTATCTCTGGGACACCCTTCCTCGTGAGGATTGGCTATTGAAGATGCCTGATTCGGTCGTATAAGGACCGGTTCATGTGCCGCCTGGCCTAGCACCTCCCGTACAACCACAAGCCTTGTATGGGAAAGGTTTGGAACCACACCCTACTATAGCGTTCACCTGGTACCCACCAGGAGGCTGGAGTGGCAAACGGAAGCCAGGAGAAGGCTCGACGAGGTTGGCATCGAGTCCGGCATGTGAAGACAATTCTGGCCTGTGGCCATTTTATTATATGATGATGGGAGCCCCTGGTTGGTGTTTTTCCGTGGTGGTGCCGTGGTGACGCTAAGTAGGTACGGAACCATTAGTATACCAGTCCAAGCCGCGATATCGGGGAGGACTGGTGTACCTTGTGGGGAAAGTGTACAACCTCTGCAGAGGATAAGAATCTATCCGGATAGCCGTGTTCCACGGTATTGGACAACGCGAAAGCTATGGCCACACGATGATTAGTCTTTCCTGCGTGAGTTATCCTTGGCGTGTTTTTGGAATACACCGGCGTGGAGCCGTGCGCTGGTTTCCGGCCAGCATTAAAATTGAGGAACTGGCGGGATTGAACCATTATCTCCCCCAGGGCCGACCAACCCCACTATATGATAACAATCTTGACTGTAGTTTGCGAACTGTTTTGTTTACAAAAACAACCCTTGCACAAAATTGGCTTTCCGCCGATATAATAAACCTCAGCCTCATCCTTGTTTATACCCTTGCATATATTTACCCCTTGTGTTAGGGTTTGCTGAGTACCTTATGTACTCACGCGTTTGCGATTGATGTTTTTAGTAGGAGAAGTCTTCGTAGGAGACGACGACGCTTTGGTTTTCGGTTCTGCTTCTCAAGTCTGCCTGTGGCTTAGGTCGTGCTTTCCGCTGTCTGTGTGTGATTGCTTCTGCATCCTTGTCGAACCGCTACTAAAGGCTCATTATATCAGGTATTATATCTATTTACCTATTCGAAGTATGCTTTTGGTTACCATATCTGTGTTCCTGTGCGTATCAGCTACTGATCCAGGGACTGATACATGATGCACAGAGTGCTCCAGAAATGGGGTAAGACATTGATTTTGCCTGAACAATGCAGATTCAAGTAATTTCACTCAGACAGGCCCCATGCTGGTCAATCTTCACAAAAGATTACATGGATGGACATTTCTCTTGGAAAGTAGCTTATCGCCATCCATGTCTAACGGTCTATAGTAGCCCAGGAATCATTTGATTTTTGAGCCGCTATCACCTACCAACTGCATGTATCTCCATATTTCAGCGATCCGTTTCAACTGCAAATCCAACTTGCATAAGAAAAATATACTGGACAATGCAACCTGTGACCTTTGCTCGCAATCTGAAGAAACACCTCAACACTTGACTTTTGATTTTTGAATGCCCCTTTGCTGCTGCGTTCTGGACCTCCATAGGCAACACCACAGATGTGCATCCACATGTTACAAGGCTATGGGAACTACAGCCTCCGGATGGCGTTAGCCACAAACACTTCACTGTGCTCCTGTATCTTTGCTGCTGGAACATATGGAAGCACCGGCACGATGTTGTCTTTCGCTCCCTCCCTCCTTCACAAGAACGTCTTCGTCAAGCCTGCAAGACTGACGTGATGCTCTGGCGATATAGATGGAAATCGGAGGATACTGATGTAGCCATTAGCTGGTGTAATCTCTTCTCTAATCCTTAGTTCACCATGAACACTGCTGTAAAATCTTTGAATTGATGGACGGGCGTTGCGACGCCCGACCCCTATATCAATGAATCAGGTGGGGATGCTCTCCCCCCGTTGCACCGTCAAAAAAAATATGAATATTATCACTTTGTTATGTTGTAATAACGGGAATAGGAACTTGCTTGCCCAGAATTAATCTGTGTTTCTAAATCACCAAGCATTTGTTAAACTGAGTTTGTTTGCTTACTTCTCTTATGTCAATCATTCTCTTCTTAGTTCCCAAATCTAATTTCAAATTACTTTCCCACTTTCAACACATGTCGGTTCTATCAGTTCCAAGAACGAAATGCAAAATACAATAAGCAGCGCAGGAACAACAATTTCTGTTTTTATGTGGAAGAGCTAGGTTTTGGTAAAATAAGACCATAGCAGTTCCTGCGGTCTAAATATTGCGACAGAAAAATTACAATGCTTCAAGAATATTGAGGAGGTTGCGAAACAGGCATCTCAGGAGACATCAAGTCACATTAAGATTTCCTCAGTATTTTGAAATGATATTAAGCTTCCACACTTATTGTGCTCATGACTGCGATTTACCAATTATCAGCATTTCTCCCTCCCGCCCTCCCTCTCTTCATACATACCATGAATCTTCAAGGTTCCGCAGCATCGCGTGAGGAATTCACCTAGTAATAGCTAATACTGTATCCACAATACTGGCTGGTTTCTCTCTTGCCTCTTCACGTTGTCACACCCAGGGTTTACAAAACCGCGGTAAACCGGACCGGTTACCGCGAAAACCGGAAAAACCGGTCCGGTCCGGTTTACCCGGTTCTCCGGTTTTCGAATTCAAAATTCAAAAAAAATTGAAAATTTGACCAAATTTGAAACAAAAATATGTAAAAAAACTAGATGAAATTTCAAGCACAATGGTGGAACAAGAACACGAAAATTCGATCGTTTGATAGGTCAAAAAATTCACGCAAATTTTCTGAGTTAAAAAGAAGAAAAAATCAAACTAGCAAGATTCCTCGATTTTTTTGATAAACCAAATGATCAAATCTACGTGTTCCGTTTCCACCATTGGGCTGTAAATTTGATCTAGTTTTTTAACATATTTTTTGTTTCAATTTGTTTCAATGTTTCATTTTTTGTATTTTTTTTTCATTTTTCTCTTTAAACCGGTTTTCTGGAATTCTAGTCCGGTTTACCGGAATTTTCGTCCGGTTTACCGGTGAACCGGACCGGTTTACCGAAAATTTCGACATTTTTTTGTTCAAATTTCGTTATTTGTATTTTGATCCGGTTTTCGACCGGTTTTTCCGGTTTTCGCGGTAACCGGACATCTCGGTCCGGTCCGGTTTTTCCGGTCAAAACGAAATTGCCAACCTTGGTCACACCTCGTCCATGCATGGGGTTTAGCTCCTTCGCTCACTTGCCTCCGTTACATGTTGTTCGTTCTACGTGTTACAATTCACGCAGTCGGCCAGAAGGTTACAAGGGTTCTCGATCTTCCAAAAGATTATGATAACTCTCGATTTGGGAGAGACTTGACGCACGTCGATCTGTCTTCTAAACAACACGTTCTGAACCCTACAATCGCAGCACCACTTCTCTGTTTATTGACCGGCGTTGCACGATCAACCTAGCAAAGAAGGTAAATCCATGCCTGCGAATCGAAGAAAACAAGCAAGAACAAGAAATAATGCAACCAAATTATAGATGTATATGATTAAACTCATAAGTTGGGGTCTCACAAAACGATGAACAATGAAACTATTCTTAGAAAAATAATCTAAGCAAAATTCAACCATAGTGGCGCGGTAGCAGCTGTTTATGAAGAATCTAAGGTCGTGCAAAGACCTCTGGAAGCACCCCCAATAGACTCACAAGAGATACAAAGCCTAAATGTCAAAAGACAGTGACGCAACACCGAGACAGATTCTAAACATCAAATTATTTCAACGATTCCCGTAATTCAAAATGAATTTTGGCATGAGACCGGTTCCATTGGAAACATGATCTTTTGAGTTTTTTGTTCATAATTAGAATGTCCAAAATCGAGCCTGAATGTGATCTCGGCGATAATTTTAGTGAAGACTGGTCCTGAACTCTGAAACGGACCCAAAGTTGACTTGATTTGAGCCTCTAACTTAACTTGGACGCCTTTGCTGCCCCTCCAAGCCTCCAAACCCTCTCCAGATACCTCCTCATCATCTTCATGGTTACTAACATTAATCAAACCAAGAAATCGAATGGGCCAACATGTCCCTCAGCGGACGGCGTCAAAACCGTCTCCCTCCAATCAAACATGCACATGCTGGAATCGTATCGTTTCACCTCATCTCCAAACCATACACCCTAAGTTCGAAGCAACAACATATTTTTCTATAAACTGTACCTGACCACATGTCATGCCATATCATGATGCGGTGGTTACGCATCCCGAATCATCATCAACATATAACGTGAATATCAACTGATAGATAAGACAGAGTAATCATACATTTTATTAGTTGACCACATAAGTGATTTACAACTGTATCACACTGTTTCCCAGCTAAGTGGTCATGATTTCCAACAGTTATCCCGACAAGTGATGGCAATGGTGATACAGATGGGGCGTAACAAACAGCAGTTGCGACCGATTCTATTACTCCACTTGACAAGAGACAGTCCAGAAATATAAATACGCCAATAATTTTGTAGATAGGAAAATTGTACGTCAAATTATCTAATACATCACACTTTACTAAACTGTATGTTCCTTTAGCGACTACACCAGTTAAGAGGTCTTTCCAACAGTTATCCCGACAAGTGATAACAATGGTGATACAGATGGGGCGTAACAAACAGCAGTTGCGACCGATTCTATTACTCCACTTGACAAGAGACAGTCCAGAAATATAAATACGCCAATAATTTGTAGATAGGAAAATTGTACGTCAAATTATCTAATACATCACACTTTACTAAACTGTATGTTCCTTTAGCGACTACACCAGTTAAGAGGTCTTTCCAACAGTTATCCCGACAAGTGATAACAATGGTGATACAGATGGGACGTAACAAACAGCAGTTGCGACCGATGCTATTACTCGATAAGAGACAGTCCAGAAATATAAACACGCCAATAATTTTGTACATAGGAAAATTGTACGTCAAATTATTTAATACATCACACTTTACTAAACTGTATGTTCCTTTAGCTACTACACTGTACTCCAGCTTGCTCCTCTCCCCCATCACCAAAATACTCACAACCCACTGGAAAACTAAGTATAAAATACACTTGCCAAGAATATCAACACACAAAAAATAACATGTGCAGGTTTATGTGTCTTCAATTGTGATCTTCCATGCTTTTGGCCTTTAACTTAACCGCTAGGTGCCGCAATTGCTATATCTTCCATACTCTTCTGGAACACTATCTCGGTAGGTTTTAAGCACCCACGAATATACTCCTGCCCAAGTTGTGCTCGCTCATTGTCCCCAAATCCAAATACAATGCCCTTATTTGTCACAGCTACAGTATGGTATAGTCCAGTGCTTATTTGTGAGACATAGTGGTCCCGCAGACTTTCCAGAATGCGAGGCCTCATTACTTTGTCCGACGATCCTCGGTCAAGAAAACCTAAACTCCCAAAACCCATCCATCCAAATGCAAACACTGAGCCTTCAGCAGTAAGAACAAAGGTCTTCCTCTTCCTTGCGCATACCTAATTCATAGAAGTATAGAAGTTTTTACAGACAAAATAAATAACACGGTGCTCAGCGCGTACAAATGGCATTTTAACTAGAACCAGCAGTTTAAATCTCATGCTACTGTGAAGCAAAAAGGTTTTACTTTCTAGAACAAAAACTTTGCAATGCCATTTTACTTTCAATTTGAGGTGTGTGTGCTGAACTTATTTCCCTACAAGATACAGTCATGTGCAACAGACCTGCACAGCAACTTGGCCCTTCAGACTGCCAATCAATTCTGGGCTAGTTTTATCATTCTCATCACCATGACCCAAGGCTCCACAGTATCCTCTGCCCCACGTATAAACCTGCAAAGTGCAGACATCTTACTTCTTGCTGGAGAGCAATGAACAGTGAGAAGATATAACTGAATGCACATGAGACATTAGAAACTCACACATCCCAGTGCATCAAGAGCTACAGCATGCTCGTCTCCAGCAGAGACACGAACTACATGAATGTTCCTCCTCTTAAATGACTGTATGGCACGTGGACGAAGTTCATCATGCTGATCCCCATGTCCAAGGCAGAAATTAGTGCAAGACCCAAAGGAATGAACAGTTCCATCATCTGTTACAGCAAATGTGTAGCTGGCACCGGCTGCAACCTGCACAACCTGACTGGAACCTTCAAATAATCCAACCAATTTTGGAGTGGCCCTGTCTATAGTGTCACCGTGACCAAGTTGGCCATGTGTATTACTTCCACATGTATATACTTGCCCATCCCTTGTAAGAATAACAGTAAAACTTAGACCAGTAGCAACCTGTGAAGAGTAATATGAAAGCATCAGAATAGGAAGAGTGAATTGCAAAAATAAAATGAAAGATTTTGTCCAATTGGAACAAAAGCTACAGAGATTAGCGAGACTAGGAAAAAAAAACTTTTACAATGATGCAACTGGAGTAACAGCAGAAATATGGAGCCTTAGAAACCTTTAAAGAACAATATAAAAAACATGCATGACTTTTAAGATATTTATGGTCAATCTAAGAAAGTTAACTAACATTCAGTGCTAGATGGACTTATACATAGGATCAGAGGTAGTAATCATATTAGAGAAATGAATATGTCTGCGTTCAAAGAAAATACTCTGTGCCAAGATGGAAAGACAATGGTATATCTTTGTCCAAGAAACAAACAAGAAAAGTAGGTAATTTACCCAGAGAATCTGAGTCTTAAGAAAGATTCTCAAAGATTGTGCACATACACAAGATTTCAGCAGGGAAGAGGGTCATTCACCTGGATCTAACAATCTTACTATTGACATATATAAAAACAAGCTCACGAGCGGTTGATTATTTTTAATGGAACATTTAACATGAGCCATGGTAACAATGAAAGGCACATGGGCAAATCTCATAAATCTGGAAATCAATGTTTATTGTTGTTAGTTCTAAGGGGTGCTAGACAGCAGCAACCAACTGAGGCACTTGCATTACATTGTGGGGGGGGGGGGGCTCGGGCTGCATCTCATGGTCTCATAAGGTGCCACCTACAGTTGGTCGGTTTGCTACAGTAGCACTTCTAGTTTCCAGAAACACGGTACTAGTTAACTCTACTACATTCCAGCGAAACATTCTAACAAGGATTATTCCTAACAATTGTGAATTTAATTTTCTAAGCAATGCAATTTAAACAAATAAAATAATGGCAATATAAAATACACAAAATTGAGAAAATCACATTGAGACATGAAAATATACCTGCAAAGTCAAACAACCTACAGTTCTGATTATCGATGAAGTATCAATGGGACACAACACAAAAGGATGAGAAAGAATAGTAGTCCCACCTGCTTGCAAGGAATCCCTTTAAGGGCTTCCACTTGAGTTGGTCGAAATATAGTTCTCCCCACTTCACCATGACCACAGCATAATGATGAATTATCACCACAAGTGAATACCTATTTAGGCAATATTATTTAGAATGGCTGCAAGTGGAAATAGTGATACAACAATAGCATAATTAACTTCCATTGAAGGGTGCCAATTACCTCACCAGACTCCGTGACAAAAGCAGCATGGTTGTGTGATGCAGATATGTTGATAACACGGGAAAGCGATGGGAAGGAAACCCGACTGAATGCCGCGCACTGTGTAGTATCTGGGCCATGACCTAGCACACCACACAAGCTGGACCCACAAGAATAGACAGAAGAGTCATGGACCAAAAGTGTGTGATATCTTCCTGTGGCTACTTGCATCTGGAAACATACAGCATGTTCACCCGTATAAGAAAATAATTTGGAAATATCACAAAACTTGTAGCTATTCTAATGCCATCCACCATATCAGGAATACATTTCAAAATGTATCAAGGCAATCAAATTTTTCTCGTTTGGAGTTCTTTCGTACTGAGAAACGTCCAGAGATAATAATTGTTGACAGCCATAAAATTACATTTGCCAAGAAGCTCGACATGCTACTAAACTGCAATCATGTTGAACAAGACAGAAGACTCAAAGTACTTAAGGGAAACGCAATATCCAAAGCAGTAGTATCACTATGTACCCACCAAAACAAAGATCTAATGAACCAGGAAGTAAATGCCAAGGCGCCCACCTATGGCTATTGTGAAATCTTACAACTGCCATATTCAAGGCATAACTTAGACTTCAAGTAACAAGGACATGTATTTCTAGCACAATAGTAATACAATTTATATAGTGTTCAATTCCAATAGGCTTCATGTTCTAACTGGACAGCAGGTTCATGCCAGTATCATTTAAAACTGGAAGATGCATGCCAGCGTACAAATTACAAATGTTACTATATTTGTCCATAAAAGGCAATCCCTCCGTTTGGCTGAACTGGCCGCAAGTCATTTTCTGCTGGTGGAACGATGTGAATTTCCAAATGGAGGGAGTAAAAGTTGCCAACTCTCCTTCAACTCAAAAACAAGGAAAGTTATTGTATAGCCTTGCAATGGGTCTTCATATTAGCCTCAAATAAACAGTTTTATAGCTTAGAGCAAGAAGCGTTCATGATGAAATAGGTATCAATTACTCCAGAAGCCGCAAATGTGAGCCAAACCCACTTGTTTTCAGTTGGTAGAGCAGTATCAAGGCCGCAAGGAAAGCTATTAAGATTGCATTTTTCATGATATACGGTAGGTGAAGAAAAAAGATCCTCACGTTGCCGGATGAGGTGTGGACGGTGCCGGATGACTGCTCGACGTACTGCAGGAACCTGAGCACCTTCTTCCAGCTTCCCCCGCACCTCTCCAGCAGCTCGGCCCTGGCGGCGGGCCCCACAGTCGCGAATGCGGGCCGCGCGGCGCAGAGCTTGGAGGCGGCGTACTCGGCGAGCGGCCTGAGCGCGCGGCAGGTGGCCTCGAGCCTGGCGAGGTCGGCGGCGGCGAGTCTACCCGACGTCAGCACCTCCCCGACGAGGTGTCCCGGCAGCTCCTCGATGGAGAACGCGCGCGGCGCCTTCTCCCCCGCCATGGATCCGGCGGCGCGAGCAGGTCCTGCTTCCGGGCCCAGAGGAGGCGGTGAAATCCGGCGCGCCTTGGTCCCGGATCGATCGGAATCATCCAAGGATCCGGCCGCGCGGGTCGAAATGGCGCAGGGACTGGCGAGAAGCGAGCGGCGGCGGCGGCGCTGGTGGCGGGGAATTGAGGGCCGGACCGGATCGAACAGCTGACGAATCCGCGAGAAGCCGCACCCAGAGATTCTTCACCGGGACCGGCGCGACCCCGGATTGAACCGAATAGAATCGCGCGAGCACCGAATTGGGCAACGGCCAGCCAGGAGCAGAGCACAGGATTCCGGCACCAATCCCCGACCGACCTCGGAGGCGGATCGGTGGCGGGGGATTTGAGGCCGCAGGGCGGAGCGAATCTTTCCTAATCGGGGGGATTCCCTCGCTTCGAAAAATCGGCGTGTACGCGAATTATACAAGCGGACTAAGGGAGAACTACGGAGAGCTTGGTGGTAAGCTGGTAATGGCGACGGAAAAAGGAGGAATTTTTGTGCACGCGAAGAAACGGAAAAAAGAATAGAGAAGGAAAAAAGGAGAGAGACGCGAGTGAAAAGCGTACACACACACTTGGATCCCCAGGCAAGCCACCCACCACCAAAGGCTTGCCCACCACCACGCGAGGCGCGGCCGCTGCTGCTCCGGAGTAGTACGGTCGCTGTGCGTGGGGCCAGCTGTCGGCGGCCGCGTCGCGTGGTGTGCGCGGAGCAGGGGTTCGTCTCGTCTGGATGGGAGAGCGTGGGGAAAAGGAGAAGGACGTGGCGGGAGTGACGGCTCGGACGTGGCGGGCACTATCGCCGGAGCTGACGTGTCGCGGCGCGAGTGGGGATGAATGATGGGTTTTTCGGTGCCGGCCGCCGTCACCGCGGATTCGGTCCGGCTTTCCGGGAGAGGAGAAGGGAGAGCCAAGCAGCCGTGGACCACGACGCGCGGGGGAGCAACCGGCGGTCAGCCTGGCCTGGCAGCACACCGTCTGGCGAGAATCACTCGACCGGACACATGTGTTTGATTTTCGTCCATTATCATGCGTGGACGTCGCAACTTCTTTCCTGCTGGTAAGCTGGAAGCCGTATGATCTCACAAAAGTCATCTTCGTGAGTACAGTTTTGCATACCGTCGTTTAATTTAGAGTTTGTTTTGACGCTGACGGACATAAGCCACGACAGCGGCCATGCCGCAAGTCATCTGCAAACAAAATGGGTGCCACAACCTTAAACCACTGCGGTACCCTATGTTGGGGTTCTGACAACAAGTACATGGCAAAAGAAATAGCGAAGGCCAAGCCACACCCGTCTAAAGCAACCGAAGCCACCCGGAACTACGCGAAGGACAGGCGAAGCAAAACGGAAAGAACAGACGACGCAGGAGCCCAAAGTTATTAACCTAAGAGCCATGCTAAAGTAGCCAATAGCACACTTGTAAATATGATCATCTTACCCCCTATAAATATGGAGGAACATGATCCTGTAATGACATCTGTTTTTCGGGCCACGAGCCAAAGGAGAAATCATCCGCACCGTACTCAAACCTCTCTAATCATTCAACCCCTTCGCCCGGCATCGCGGGTGAATGAGAGCTTCGCGCAACAGACTGCAGGGAACCTGAGTAAGAACACCTTCGTCCGGCACCGCGGACCAGGAAGGAGGGCTTCGCTCCAACCAGAAGGCGGCGACGATGAACAAGGAGGGTTTCGCGAGGTGATTTGAAGGCGTCAACTACCTTCGAGGGCTTCACCAGAACCAGGACGCTTCTATCAACCGTTGGAGGGCTTCGATACGTCACACGAAGACCTTCGATCCCCCAACATTTGGCGCCGACCGCGGGCCAAACCCACGATGAAAAGAAAGCAAGACTACCACCAAGCAAAAGCCGCGAGGGTAAGAACAGAGCAAGAGGGATGGAAACATTCAACCATCCGCTTCACAACAGACGACATCAGAGTCTCCGATTATCCACATGCAGACGTCTTCGTGATCAAAGCTGATATCGAAGGGTATATAGTTCACAGAATCATGATCGACAATGGAAGCTCAGAAAATATAATCTTTAAAGATACTTTGGTACGCATGCAAATCAGCAGCCATGAGAATACCAGCAAAACAACCCTGAAGGATTTCGGAGGAGAAGAAGCATCTTCGATCGGAAAAATAATGTTGAAAGTAACATTCGAAGACGAAGATAGATCGATAACCCAGGAGGCGGAGTTCATAGTCATAGACTCACCCAGTGAATACAATGCAATCTTCGGAAGACAAATCATAGTAGCTTTCGGAGCAGCAATCCATCACAATTACCTAATGATGAAGATACCTTCGAAACAAGGCACCATTAACGTAAGCTGTAACCCCTTCAGACCAAGAAGTGGCAAGGAAGACAACTCAGAAGAAAAGAACGAACATGAAGGCCGTCAAGCGAAGGCAGAACAAGCAAAGCTAGAACCTTCAAGCGAAGTTGAAGAAGTAATCTTATGGTCTAAGAAACCAGAAAGAACGGTCAAAATAGGAAAGAGTCTGTCTAAGAACGAAAGAGAACAGATAATCAGGTTCTTGAAGCAAAACTCTGACATCTTCGCATGGTCACCACAAGACATCACAGGAGTCAAAAGAGAGACAATCCAGCACGAGTTAAAAGTCAACCCAAAAATAAGACCCTTCGCAGACAAGATCAGAAAGGCGTCGGAAGATAAAAAGGCCGCCGCAACAAACGAAGTAAACAAGTTGCTAAAAGCCGGTGTCATAAGACCAACAATATTCTCGAGCTGGTTACCAATGTCATTCTCGTAAAAACGAAGACAGGAGAGTGGAGAATGTGCATTGATTTCACAAGGCTAAACAAAGCATGCCCTAAAGACAATTTCCCACTGGACCGAATCGATACAATAACTGATTCGGTAGCCGGTTGTCAATTGCTAAGTTTCCTAGATGCGTATTTAGGCTATCACCAGATTCATATGGCGAAGGAAGACGAAGAAAAGACAGCCTTCATCACCTACGATGGAACCTTCTGCTTCGTAAGAATGCCATTTGGCCTTCGGAACGCGGGAGCAACATTCGCCAGACTCGTGAAGATGATCTTCGAAGACCAACTGGGAAGAAATGTTGAAGCATACGTAGACGACATAGTTGTAAAGACAATAGAAAGGGCTGACCATTTAAAAAACCTAGATGAGACATTCGAGAATCTGAGAAAGCACAATGTAAAGCTGAACCCAGCAAAATGCGTCTTCGGAGTTGAATCAGGCAAACTACTGGGATTCATGGTCTCCCAACGAGGGATCGAAGCTAACAAGAAGAAGATCGAAGCTATACAAGACCTCGCCCCACCAAAATGCCTAAAAGATGTGCAGCGACTAGCTGGAAGGCTTAATTATCTAAGCAGATTCATTCCGAAACTGGCGGAACGAAGTAATCCCATTTTCAAGGCACTCCGAGCGAAGGAAAAAATTTCAATGGGGATCCGAACAACAAGAAGCCTTCGAAGGCATAAAAAGAGCCCTTACAGAATTAACTGCTCTGGCCAGCCCAAAACCAAGAGAAAACCTGCTCCTATACATTGCAGCTTCGGTATCAGCTGTAAGTGGAGTACTTGTTCACGAACACCGCGAAGACAAAGTTCAAAAACCTGTATACTTCGTCTCCGAAGCCCTGTCGGGAGCAAAGTTCTACTCAAAAATAGAAAAGATGGCTTACGCAGTGATCATGGCTTCAAGAAAATTGAAACATTATTTCAGCGACAGGAAAATAATATGTTGGGGTCCTGGCAACAAGGACATGGCAAAGGAGATAGCGAAGGCCAAGCCACACCCACCTAAAGCAACCGAAGCCACCTGGAACTACACGAAGGACAGGCGAAGCAAAATCGAAAGAACAGACGGCGCAGGAGCCCAAAGTTGTTAACCTAAGAGCGCGGGTAAAGTAGCCAATGGCACACTTGTAAATATAATCATCTCACCCCCTATGAATATGGAGGGAGATGATCATGAAAGGACATCTATTTATGGGGCCACGAGCCAAAGGAGGAATCATTCGCACTGCACTCAAACCTCTCTAATCACTCAACCCCTTCGCCCGGCATCGCGGGTGAAGGAGAGCTTCGCGCAACAGACTGCAGGTTACCTGAGTAAGAGCACCTTCGTCCGACACCGCGGACCAGGAAGAAGGGCTTCGCTCCAACCAGAAGGCGGCGACGACGAACAAGGAGGGCTTCGCGAGGTGATTCGAAGGCGTCAACTACCTTCGAGGGCTTCGCCAGAACTAGGACGTTTCAATCAACCGTTGGAGGGCTTCGATACGTCCCACGAAGACCTTCGATCCCCCAACATTTGGCGCCGTCCGTGGGCCGAACCCACGATGAAAAGAAAGCAAGACTATCACCAAGCAAAAGCTACGAGGGTAAGAACAGAACAAGAGGGATGGAAGCATTCAACCATCCGCTTCACAACAGACGACATCAGAGTCTCCGATTATCCACATACAGACGTCTCCGTGATCAAAGCTGACATCGAAGGGTATATGGTCCACAGAATCATGATTGACAATGGAAGCTCAGAAAATATCATCTTTAAAGATACTTTGGTACGCATGCAAATCAACAGCCATGAGAATACCAGCAAAACAACGCTGAAGGATTTCGGAGGAGAAGAAGCATCTTCAATCGGAAAAGTAATGTTGAAAGTAACCTTCGAAGATGAAGATAGATCGATAACTCAGGAGACGGAGTTCATAGTCATAGACTCACCCAGTGAATACAATGCAATCTTCGGAATACAAATCATAGTAGCTTTTGGAGCTGCAATCCATCACAATTACCTGATGATGAAGATACCTTCGGAACAAGGCACCATTAACGTATGCTGTAACCCCCTGAGACCAAGAAGTGGCAAAGAAGACAACTCAGAAGAAAAGAACGAACATAAAGGCCGTCAAGCAAAGCTAGAACCTTCAAGCGAAGTTGAAAAAGTAATCTTATGGTCCAAGAAACCAGAAAGAACGGTCAAGATAGGAAAGAGTCTGTCTAAGAACGAAAGAGAACAGATAATCAGATTCTTGAAGCAAAACTCTGACATCTTCGCATGGTCATCACAAGACATCACAGGAGTCAAAAGAGAGACAATCCAGCACGAGTTAAAAGTCAATCCAAAAATAAGACCCTTCGCAGACAAGATCAGAAAGGCGTCGGAAGAGAGGAAGGCCGCCGCAACAAACGAAGTGAACAAGTTACTAAAAGCCGGTGTCATAAGACCAACAATATTCTCGAGCTGGTTATCCAATGTCGTTCTCGTCAAAAAGAAGACAGGAGAGTGGAGAATGTGCATTGACTTCACAAGGCTAAACAAAGCATGCCCTAAAGACAACTTCCCACTGGACCGAATCGGTACAATAACTGATTCGGTAGCCGGTTGTCAATTGCTAAGTTTCCTAGATGCGTATTCAGGCTATCATCAGATTCATATGGCGAAGGAAGACGAAGAAATACAGCCTTCATCACCTACGTTGGAACCTTCTGCTTCGTAAGAATGCCATTTAGCCTTCGAAACGCGGGAGCAACATTCGCCAGACTCGTGAAGATGATCTTCGAAGACCAACTGGGAAGAAATATTGAAGCATACGTAGACGACATAGTTGTAAAGACAATAGAAAGGGCTGACCATTTAAAAGACCTAGATGAGACCTTCGAGAATCTGAGAAAGCACAATGTAAAGCTGAACCCAGCAAAATGCGTCTTTGTAGTTGAATCAGGCAAACTACTGGGATTCATAGTCTCCCAACGAGGGATCGAAGCTAACAAGAAAAAGATCGAAGCTATACAAGACCTCGCCCCACCAAAATGCCTAAAAGATGTGCAGAGACTAGCTGGAAGGCTTAATTCTCTAAGCAGATTCATTCCGAAACTGGCGGAACGAAGTAATCCCATTTTCAAGGCACTCCGAGCGAAGGAAAAATTTCAATGGGGATCCGAACAACAAGAAGCCTTCGAAGGCATAAAAAGAGCCCTTACAGAATTAACTGCTCTGGCCAGGCCAAAACCAAGAGAAGTCCTGCTCCTATACATTGCAGCTTCGGTATCGGCCGTAAGTGCAGTACTTGTTCAAGAGCACAGCGAAGACAAAGTTCAAAAACCTGTATACTTCGTTTCCGAAGCCCTGTCGGGAGCGAAGCTGTTCTACTCAGAAATAGAAAAGATGGCTTACGCAGTGATCATGGCTTCAAGAAAATTGAAACATTATTTCAGTGACAGGAAAATAATAATTTCAACCTCTTTCCCCCTTCGGGACACACTGCGAAGCAGGGAAGCGATTGGACGAATAGGAAAATGGTCAACAGAATTGGCGCCCTTCGACATCGAGTTCAAAGCAAGAACAGCCATCAAGGCAGCAACTTTTGCAGATTTCATAGCAGAATGGACCCCTCCTACTCCCGAAGCCTCTATCCAAACCGAAGAATCTTGCTGGACAATATTCACTGACGGTGCATGGGGAGCAACAGGAGCCGGAGCCGCGGCGATAATAACATCACCTTCGGGAATCAAATTAAGATATGCTGTTAAGATGGACTTTCAGTCAACCAACAACATTGCAGAATACGAAGGAGTACTGTTGGGGCTTTGCAAAGCAAAGACTTTGGGTGCAAGAAGAGTGCTCATTAGCACATATTCCGAAGTAGTAGCAAATCAAGTCGAAAACAATTACAAGACGAAGGACCAAGAACTGATCAAGTATCATAAAGCGGTCATGAAAATGCAAAAATATTTCAAAGGTTTTACTGTGCAAAGCCTAAAGAGAAATCTATATCAAGAAGCAGATGCTATAGCGAAGACCGCCGCTAAAGGCGAAGGTCTCCCTCCAGACGTTTTCTTCGAAATTCTTAATAAGTCAACCGTCGAAGAATTAGCAAGAAAAGTTCACCACCTTTTCCAGATATGGGAAGATTGGAGGGCTCCGATAATAGGCCACCTTAATAATCAGTATGAACCTTAAGACGAAGCCGAGGCAAAGAGAATAGCACAAAAGGCAAGAAATTACAAATTAGTCGAAGGCCAACTATACAAAGGAGGAGTCTGTCAGGTCTGGTTGCGATGCATTCTACTAGAAGACGGAAAACAGCTCATTCACGAAATACATTCTGGCATGTGTGGATCTAATATCGCATCAAGGCCTCTTGTCGCGAAGGCATACAAAATGGGTTTCTACTGGCCAACTGCCACCAAGGACGCAGAAGAAATAGTCAAGAAATGCATTGAATGTCAATTCTTCGCAAGACATCAGCAAAGCCTGGCAGTAGAAGTACAGCTAATGCAACCCATTTGGCCATTTTACCAATGGGGCATCGATATAGTTGGAAAACTACCGGCACCTCCAGGAAAACTCCAGTACACCTTCGTCGCAATGGATTACTTCTCAAAGTGGATCGAACTCAGAGCAGTAGCTTCGATCACTTCAGAAAACATGAAAAAAATCGTCTGGCAAACAGTAATCTGCAGATTCGGAGTACCTAAAAAGATAGTAGTGGACAACGGGAAACAATTTGACAGTCATCTATTCACAGAATTCTGCGAATCGTTGGGAATAAACCTACGCTTCGCATCATTATATCACCCTCAATCAAATGGAGCTGTCGAGAGTGCAAATAAAAAAATATTCGAAGCAGTACAAAAGAGGCTACTCAACATCCAAAACGGAAAATGGCCAGGGGAGCTTCATTCAGTACTCTGGTCGTTAAGAACAACTCCATCTAGATCAACTGGTTTCAGTCCTTTCAAGTTACTCTTCGGAGAAGAAGCAATGACACCGGAAGAGATTCAAAACAAGTCACTTCGAAGCCTAGCAGGAAACTCTAAAGAAAAGCTTGGAAGAAGTTCGCAATGATGCTGTTCTCAACCTTCAGAAATACGAAGAAGAAACCCTAAAATGGAAAAACGAAAACATCAGGCCGAAGGGAATAAGAGACGGAGATCTGGTACTTCGGTGAAAGCCAAACGAGAAGACTGTTGGAAAACTACAGAGCAAATGGGAAGGGCCATTCATAGCGAAGGCAACTGTAAACGAAAGAGCCTTCAGACTGCTAAGCTCCGAAGGAGAGGAAGTTAGTCACACATGAAATGTAGAAAAGCTGAAAAAATATCATGTATAAAAGAAAAACCGGCCTGTACTCTTTTCCTTGCAAAAGGGGATCCCTCTGAAGGGAGCAAGGTTTTTAACGAGGCAGGACCGAGGAATACAATCTTTTCCCCTCAAAAAAGACGTTCTTCGCGTTTACCGTCCTAAAGGATAAAATCGAACATACGATATCCCCTAAAAAGGAAAGAAAAAGTCATCAAAGGCTAAAAGTCGAAGGTCAGGCGCCAAAAGCCAACAACCTTCGATCGCGTCCAAGAGGACATGAAAAATAAAAAAAATAAAAATCGAAGGACAAAGCACCAAAAAACTTACACCCTTCGATTGCGTCCACAAAGGACATGAAAAGAACAAAAGGCAAAAAAGTCCATTGGTCTTTACGAATCCAAGCTTCAAAAGAAGAAGCCTTCGATCAGGCAGAATTCCTCCCAAAAATAAGGGAAAGGAAACGCGAAAGAGAAATACTAAAAACAAATTTCAGACATCGCGCAGAGACCAACGAGGTCATCCAAATACATTAATCGAAGGGCAAACTAAAAAATATACAGAGTTAACCTTCGTTTAAACTAAAGTTTTCTACAAAATTCAAAACAGAACAACATTTACTCTTCGGTTGCGTCATCATCAGACTCACTCGAAGTACTAGAACCTTCGCTATCAGAGGCACCCCGACCACTTGAAGAATTAGCATTCTGGTCGACCGAAAGGCTTGCGTTCTATCCTCCAGCAGAAACTTCGAAGAGAGCAGAAATACGCCCAGGGCCAACAGCGCTCCAATGAGGAATTAACTTCCTCGCCGACTGTCGAGCCACCTCCGCAACGGATTCTGTCTCGGTCGAAATAGCGAAGCCATCATCCAATATTGGACTGACACTACCTCCAGACAAGCTCAGCTGCGTGAAGGCTTCTTCAATACCAGCAGCCCCAGCAACGACGCCATAATTCCTGGCCACATCCTTCAGAGAGCCAGAATTCGCCGAAATCCATTCGGCGAACTCAAGGGCCGTAGCATTCGGCAAAGGGAAATCCGAAACCTCACCGCCAAGAAAAGTTATGGCATCCCTCAAGTTCTTGCAAACATTAAAAAGGGAGGTCAAAGACTTCCTTTCCTCCGTTCGCTTCTCGGCGAGCTGATGCGTAACTTCGCGAAGCCTCTCCTTAGTGCGATTGAGGCGAGTTTGAACGAAGCGGAACTGGGTATCAATGGCGCCTACAACCGGAATGGACTGAAGCACAAAAAGAGGCTTTAGAACAAAACGTATCTTGACATGAAAGGAAATAATTAAAAGAATAAAAACATACCTTGAGATGATTAGTATAAAGAGATTTCAAGAGCCATTCGGAGTCAACGCAGGCAAGCTTTCGCCTTTCACGATAAAAGCGAAGGTCCTCCATGATTTTAGTAACATCTTCCGAAAGCTCTTCGCTAGGGAAGATGTCAGACGAAGTAAGCGAAGGAAGCTTCAGGTCAATCCCTTCTTCACAGTCCGTAAACGCTACTGGCTCCTCATTATCATAAGGGAAGAAACGAGGCATGTCAGCGAAGGGAGCTTCGCTAGATTCAGAGCCTTCGCCTTCCTCATCACTTGAAATATCTGGAGGGGGGCAGAACTGATAGGATTTACGGCTAAAGCCGGCTCACGATGCGAGCCACTACCAGTGCGACGACGCTTCTGCGAAGTACCAACATCCTCAGCAGTCGAAGCCTTAGAGCGTTTCTGCCTTTTCGGGGCTGGAGCCCCATAATCATCATAAGGTTGACCACAAACTGTGAAGGACCGGTTAAAACGAACCGGTATACGAGCTTCTTCGCGGCCTACGGCTTCCTTCTCAATATAAGAGCCAAGAACCTCTCTAACCCGATTCTCAACATCGGCAACAGGAAGACCTTCGCCGGTCAACAAGTATTTGCGGAGGCCATTGGCATATCTCCCCTCTGCAAAATGAAGCTCTAAGCCGGAACCAAGTGGGCTAACCCCAGCAGAGATGTACTCTTTGACAAGGTCACGGGTACCCAAAAGGGACCTAACCCTTCGAAGAGCATCAGTGCAAACTTCAAAGTTAGCATCCGGTTCAACTTGGATGGTTATCAGCCACTCAGGGTGCTTCATTGTGCTAACGATCCCTGAACCTTCGCCAAACTTCACATAGAACCATCTGTGCTTCCAAGGCGCGAGAACCTTGTTGGTTTGGCCATACGAAGGGGCATACCCATGTTTAATGGGAACGAAGTTAATCACCCCGAAGCTATCTGAATTATCAGTAGAGGTGGGCTGAAAATGAAGTTTATAGTTGCGTGTGAAGACAGCCAAGCTGGGTTCAGCGCCTTCGGACTTACAAGCCCAAATAAAAGAGGCAAGCCTAACGAAGGCACTAGGAGTCAATTGATGGATTTCCAAGCAGAAGGCACGAAGGACTTGCGCTACGAAGGGATGAGCCGGAAAGCGAAGGCCAAAAAGAAAATAATCAAGGAAGACAACAGCTTCATCAAGTCCTGGCTCAGGAGCTGTGCTAGAACCGGGAGAACGAACACATTCCCGAGCCCCGAAGGTGGAAAGAAAGGCACTATCAAGGAAGGCTTCGGTACAATCAGAGGGACCGAAGTTATTATTGAAAGACCTTTGAGCCAAAGAGATCTTCTTCAGAGCCATCTTCGTAAAAACAAGCACTAAATGAGCGAAGGTGAAAGATCGGAAGAAGCGAAGGAGACAAAGAAAGGCAAGCTGTAAGAGTCAAAGGAGAACTCAAATAGCAAGCCAAGATCGACACGCTTCTTATAGCAATCAAAACGCACCGGGAGGCGGGTCAAACATCGAGCAACGAAAGGACGCGACGTTAAGATGAAAAGACGTGATGAGTAGACTTGTTGCAGAACTCGAAAGAAACTGACTCAGGACCTCGTTACACGTGGCACTTCGTCAGTTGAGGGCTAATGTTGGGGTCCTGGCAACAAGTACATGGCAAAGGAGATAGTGAAGGCCAAGCCACACCCGTCTAAAGCAACCGAAGCCACCCGGAACTACGCGAAGGACAGGCGAAGCAAAACGGAAAGAATAGACGGCGCATGAGACCAAAGTTGTTAACCTAAGAGCCATGCTAAAGTAGCTAATGGCACACTTGTAAATATGATCATCTCACCCCCTATAAATATGGAGGGAGATGATCCTGTAATGACATCTGTTTTTTGGGCCACGAGCCAAAGGAGAAATCATCCGTACCGTACTCAAACCTCTCTAATCATTCAACCCCTTCGCCCGGCATCGCGGGTGAAGGAGAGCTTCGCGCAACAGACTGCAGGGAACCTGAGTAAGAACACCTTCGTCCGGCACCGCGGACCAGGAAGGAGGGCTTTGCTCCAACCAGAAGGCGGCGACGATGAACAAGGAGGGCTTCGCGAGGTGATTCGAAGGCGTCAACTACCTTCGAGGGCTTCACCAGAACCAGGACGCTTCTATCAACCGTTGGAGAGCTTCGATACGTCACACGAAGACCTTCGATCCCCCAACACCTTACAAATTAGGTAATGAAGTCAATAATGACTACACAAGCATGACCCCGTGTGGCAAAGTATAGATGTCATCCAGGATGTTCAACTAGAAGTTCGGTAAATAAGATATACACTAAATTTATGAAAATTGGTAGCCTAACTAGCTCTCCAATCCATTTATGGTTTTCTATTGGTATCATTCATGTAAACCACGTAAAGTAGTGGTCCTGCTCAAACAAATCATTAATTTCTTTCATAAATAAAAAGACGTTTAAAAGTATAATTTATCTTCAATTGTCATTTGTGTGGTCATTGTATTTGTAAAGAGAGAAGATGTGTGGGTTATTATCACAAATGAAGGTTTTTGTTTTAGTGTGCTCGTATATCGGTTAGTGTTGTTTTGATATTCCTACGCTATAGACGCAGAACTTTATGTTGCTTATCAGTTCCAGGAGGATTGTTGAATGGTTGTAGCATTTTTGCAATGCCTCTTTCATGCAAGACCATGAAGGCCCATAATAAAGGTATAAATATTTATAAGGTTATGATGTGCGTGAGTGTAGTCATGAAGTGGATGCTTGTATTTGTATAAAAGTGTCTATGTTTATGAGAAAACAAGTATTGATGGGATCAAGCCAGCTGATAATAATGGTAATGAAAATTAGATCAACCCGGTGCATTAACAAATGGTACCGTTCCAATGCCAATTCCGAATGCAGTGCCTCAGTTCTGACGTCCAAACGGGCACTCTAACAAATGATGGTTGCTGCAAAGGCCGGGCTGAAAATGCTCAGGTACCGCGATGGGCCGCAAAATAGGGCTTGCTTCCGAGCTACTCGGCCCAATGCCGAGAAGCGGTACCAGCCACCCAAGCCCCGCCGCACGCGGCGCGCGGCATGCGCGCCCGCTCGACGGCCAGCTCGCTTCCAGCCCCGGCCACGCGGCGCAGCCTCCTCCCTCCTCTCTCCCTCCTCCCAAGGAGCGCATCTTTCTCTCTCCTCCCCTAAACCCCGCCGCCCCTGCTTCCCTCCCTTCCCCACCCTTCCTCCCGGCGCGGGCGGCGGAGCTCATGAGATCCTGGGCATGGCGGGCCCAACCTCGCGGCTCCTCCTCCTTGCCCGCCGCTGCGACGGCCGCCGCGTCCCCTGCCTCCTAGTCCCCCGCGCCGTCCACACCCCGGCATGGGATCCCTCCCCGACGGCGCCTCCTACCCTGCCCGCCTGGTCCCCGGTGAGGAGGTAATGACCCGTCGATCCCGTACCTGGCTCACAGCTGCCTTAACCGGGTCATGTAATCCATAGGTCGCGGTAGTCGTTTTAAGCCAATTTCACCTTAATGTAGTCGGTTCCTGAATGGTTGGGTGCTATCGGAATGAAATGCAGGTGCCGGATCAGCGTGGTGTTTGGTGGCGAATAGGTTTAGGCTGTGTTGGATTTAATTGAATGTACATGCATTTTGCCCGTGTTTCCATGTGCAGCAGTTAGATTTTCGATAACTTGTACTAGTTTTACTGTGTGCAATCCTTCAGTTACCCTTAACTGCAATAGTATAAGAGGTTTTGGATCAAAAGGCCGGTGTTCAAAGTTTCATGCTGAAAATTCTGATTGTGGATGACATCCGTGTATAGGAACATTCTTAACTCGTGTGCTAACTGATTTTTAACTCTTGAAGAGCTAAGATCTTAATTCAAATGAAATTTGCAGTGGTTTATTGTAACCAATTGATGAATGATTTTAGTGTTGTTTGTCAACCATAGATGTTGTGGTTAACTGGTTATGGGATTTATTTCTATTTTTGTAGTTACTCAAGTGGATTCACGAGTGTGCATGGAGAGAGGCCATCTTCAGAATATGCAAAAATCAGAAAGGAGTCCCTGGAAACCCAGTTTGGAAGAATCTTGGGGTCAAGTTCACGACGGCTCTTTGCTGACCGTGGCTTTGGTCCGTTCCTTGCGCTGTACAGGGCAGCTACTATCTCGTTTCATGTTGTCAAGCTCACTATTTGGCATTTATATCTCGATGACATGCGTAAAAGGGCAGAAAAGGTAGTTTTCTCGTCTGAAATTGGTGGAGGAACTGCGCCCCATGTGTCTATCTGATTGCTATTTTCCTTATTTCAGTTCCGAGAGACCTTGATACGCTTGGGTCCTTTTTACATCAAGGTATGCTGGACAACGGCTGAAGGGCTACATATATCTTTAGAACATAACAGCAATTATTATTGTTTCTGTTGGTTACCTATTCAGTATGATGACTGTGTCATTGTTAACTAATAAAATTGTTACGTATATGATATATCTTTATTTAGGATGTAACATCGATTTTTAATGTGCCTTTCTGTTGGTTACCTACTCAGTATGATGACTGTATCCTTGTTAACCAATAAATTTTTGAAGTATAAATATCATTATATGACTATGAAAACCACTGCAAGTATTATTATATGTTAGTGATTTCTCGACTGTGTCTTGATTCCATTATGCCCATATTGTCTTTCTGAACTGCAATGCATGATTGGTTGCTCTTGTCTAAGCTGTAATCTTTTGCCATAACCACTGTTGAAAATTGATAATATGTCCCTTTCCTCTTTCCTTTTGAACCTTGCAGCTTGGTCAAGCATTAAGCACGCGCCCTGATATCTTGCCAAGCGCATACTGTCAAGAGCTTGCAAAGTTGCAGGTGCGCCTTCTTGTGTATTGTATTTTGCTTAACCAAGAACATGTGAGGTGAGGAAAGAGGGAATTAGTCAAGTCCTAAAAGTTCAAAACAGGGGCCGCCGATCAGTTTAGGCATAGCAGCAGCTCTGAACATTTTAGATCCCAAAGGAAGGCTCAAAGTTGGATGTCTGAAATGAGATTTTCAGCAAATATAAGTAGCTTTGATTGATTGCATTAAGTGTTTTTGTTTTGACAATTATCTTTTCAGGATCAAATACCTCCGTTTCCTACTCGCATTGCACTGAAGACCATCGAATCCCAGTTGGGTTCTCGTATATCTGATCTATTTGCTGATATCAGTCCAGAGCCAATTGCAGCAGCATCACTGGGGCAAGTATACAAAGGTTAGTGTCATCTGATGTGACCTTTTCTATTATTGGCAGTGATCCTTGTTCTGTACTGATTGTTCTGCTTACTTTAGCATATGTTTCAGACCTGAGTTCTCCAAGTTGAAATGCATTTCTTTGATACTTCAAGTCATGCAGCTCATCTACACACTGGAGAGCTTGTCGCTGTCAAAGTTCAGAGGCCTGGAATGGCGCCATTGCTGACGCTAGATGCACTTTTGTTCAATATGATCGGAGGACAGTTAAAACGATTTGCTAAGGCTCGCAAAGATCTATTGGTAGCAGTTAATGAGATTGTGAGCTTCTACCTCCTTGTAATTTATGCTATTTGGTTTGTCATTCAGCATCTGATTTCTTGCTCTTTAGTTTGTTCACATGTGCTTACAGTTCAATGACTGGTATAACTAGATTTTATTGTGGATGTTATTAAACCAGATTATTTAAGAATGTTTGACATTAGTATATGTGTAGCGTTGGCGCTCCTACGTTTGCAACATGGCATGCCTAAAGTTCATTTAGGCTCTTACTGTGTACACATACACGCGTCGTAGTTTGTCAGTAGGTTTAATATAATAGAAATATCAGGATGCCCTATTTGTTGAATTCTTAGAAGTAGCACTGCCCTCTTATCTGGCAATTCATTGTGGTCCTCTTGTCTGGTTACTTGATGCTATGGACTGTTGTGGTTACAGTGTGTACATGTGATTGCTTGTTATGATACTATTTGGATTTGCTTTCTAACGGACTTGTGTCTGAGAGTAAAAGCACAGAAACATAGGACCATCATGCCAGTTACAGTAGTGCTTAGTGATGATTGGTTTGCTGTCGCTATGGTGTACCGTGGATTTCAGATCACATTGCCTTGTTTGTGTTTTTACATCTTTCATTGTAGTTTTCCTTTTCTTTCAACAGGTTAGGCACATGTTTGATGAGATTGACTATGTTTTAGAAGGAAAAAATGCTGAAAGATTTGCTACTCTTTATTCTCATGGTGAGTCTAAATGTTTCTTTTTATTCAAGTCTTAGTGGTCACTGCTTGTATCTGCATCCATTCATTCGGCATGGTCTCACTAGTCAGTATCTATATTCCTCCCAGGCATTAAGTATAGACCTATGCATGCTGACAATTCTCATCATTGTAATTCTCTTGCAGGTTCTGGTGTGGATAATTCTGAAGTTGGTATTAAGGTTCCAAAAGTCTACTGGAGTTATACACGTAAATCGATACTTACGCTGGAATGGATTGATGGAATTAAGCTAACTGACGCTGAACGCATCAGCAAAGCCAACCTCAACAGAAAAAGAATGATTGATGAGGTATTGTTACAGTGCTCCTTAAATTGGAAAGCAGCAGCATTCAGATAATCTAGATTGTATTGAAAGGTTGCCTTTTTTTTTTTTCCCCTGTGTATCCTTCTTATTGTGTTTGTATACCATTATCATAGGGTTTCCAGACTTCTTTTCTAATTCATATTCTTGTAAGAAGCATTTGATTTGTTTGGTACAAATGTTAAGCATTTAGTCTGGCTCCAAAGTGGCACAATGTCTGTTTAGGTTTTTACTGTTTTCAAATATATGTCGTTACCCTCTGCTTGTGGGTAGCTTTGCTTTGATGTACATTGTCATTTGCGTCATTTTTGTTTGCTAATATTCCCATTCAAACTTCATAGGGTCTCTATTGCTCATTGAGGCAGCTTCTTGAAGAAGGATTTTTCCATGCAGACCCCCACCCTGGCAATCTGGTTGCAACTAAAAGTGGCTCTTTAGCTTATTTTGACTTTGGTATGATGGGAGATATTCCAAGGCACTATCGTGTAGGACTTATACAAATGGTACTTAATCTCCTTTCATCTTTTGTAATCTTACGTAGAGTATCAACTTTTCACTCTTATTGTGGCACAAAAGAAAACTTTAAACATAGATATGCGGCTGCATCTGTTATCTATTTTGTTGTATTCAGTTTAATGGGATTTGTTATTGGTAAGGTTTTTTGAGTGCACGAAAGTCGTCCTAGCAGTATTGAAGGTTGCGACCATAACCCGTTAATGTACGAAATAAGTTTATAATAAGTAGCCTTATTTCCTATTCTAAGGCCACATCTTGCAGAAATTTTAATAGTAAGCATAGCTAGACTCTCTTTGCTGAGTTTTCTTAAATCTTAATTCTCACAACTTCTTTCAGCTCGTACACTATGTTAATCGTGACTCCCTGGGGTTGGCAAACGATTTCCATTCACTAGGATTCATACCTGAAGGAACAGACCTCCATGCAGTTGCTGATGCATTGAAATTTTCCTTTGGTGATTCCAGTTCCAGAAGGCAATCAAATGATTTTCAGGTTAGTCATATCTTCTTCTTCTTTTTTTTTTTTTGTCTTTTCAGCACATTCGCTAAGATGATTATTTTTGATTGAGAAGTCTTCGAAGTCTATGAATTCTGACTGTTAGCTGTTGTTAACATTTGTGTTGGACTAGCCTAAAAAGGAGCTGATGCAGTAAAAACATCCTTTAAAAAAAACAATTTAGTAAAAGCAATCCAACCTATTTCAAATTCACACTTTGATGATGGGGGCAGTCAAGCTTTAAGTTTAAAGCAATAGTTTTCTGTTTTCTGTCGCAGGAGGTCAGAAATCTCCATATGCACATTCTAGTTAGCTTAGGCGTTTAAGCATTTAATATAGCATTGACCTTTTTCTTCTCTTCTTCTGTACCATTTCCATTAAGACTGCCAACATTCTGATGGTAGTTAGCATGCTACAATTATGCTATTTGACATTGATCGTGTCAATGGACTTGGATCTCTATCGCATGTATTGTAGTCTAAATTGTTATTATGGCTCATGTTTGTATGTATAGTTTATGCTTTCTTGTGCCTGCTTCGATTTGCATTTATTTTATATGGTTGAGTTTGTATCCTTTCTTTGCCCATTGTTTCTTTATCTTATAGGGCCGTTTCTTTATGTTATAGGGCGTAATGAACCATCTCTATGATGTCATGTATGAGTTCAATTTCTCTCTTCCTCCTGATTATGCACTCGTGATAAGAGCACTGGGTTCTCTAGAAGGGACTGCAAAAGCACTGGATCCTGATTTTAAAGTTATTGAGAGTGCGTATCCATTTGTCATTGGGAGGCTCCTAGCAGACCCAAGCCCTGATATGAGAAAAATATTGAGGGAGCTTCTGATACGTGATGATGGATCTATCAGATGGAACCGACTGGAGCGGCTGGTATGTGGTTCATAATTATTCACTTTGGTTCTGTTATTTTTTTTTCACATTCAAATTATTTGTATGCATTATTCAGGATTTATGGGACAAATTTCTCATGTACATGCTTGAAAACAGTTTCATGACTATATTTTCTTCGTTTATAAACATGATTACTTGTTTGTGTGTTGTACTCTTTCCTTGTATAAAGCCAACACACCGATAGTAAAGACATGTCATATCGGGTATTTGCATTGATGTAACATCAGAGATACAACAATTATACTGGTATTTGCACTCTGTAATCCCGAATTTCAACATTTCAAAAGAAATCAGACTACTGAAGATAAAAAAAGATTAAAGTATTTAGAATCAGCTTTGTGAAGGCATGGTCCCAAATTTTCGGTTTTCGAACAGTTTAGTGTTCTTGATATCCTAAATGCTAGTGTTGCTTGTGCAGTTTCCTAATAAATTTAGCACCTGGCACATATCTGTTTTATCCTTTATTATCCACTTTTCATTATTTATTTGCTGTGTACTAATATCATTGAGTGTCCAGATTGCAGCCATATCCGAACAATCCTCAGAATCTTCAAACAAATCTGGAGATGTCTCTGGTGAGAATGCCAGTGGAAGTTCTGACTGGAGATCATTTGATATGCATTCTGTTGTTGCTGCTACAGAAGACCTTTTTGACTTCATTTTGTCAAGGAAAGGATGGAGAGTACGTGTTTTCCTTGTCCAAGATATTGTCAAAGCTTCAGATGCATTCCTACAAGAAGCAACATTTCCATATCTATTTGACAAGGAGTTCAAGATGGGGGAGCTAAATCCAGAGGTTAGTTGGTGTTTTTCATGACTTCAATGAGTGCTGTGCATTAAATGTTTGCTGGCTGGACAATAATTTGCCATTGTCTCATATGTAAGCTTGTCAAACCAAAATTATACTGATTTGAGATTTGCGTAACAATGAACTGGTTTCTTGAAAGTTTTTTACTGCTGTGTTGGCACTTCAAATCATTAAGCTTGACTTTTGTGATGTGTTCGTAATTCTGGAAATTAAAATGACACTTTGATTTGGCTATTTAAATAATGTACTTCTTATAAGTATATTTTCGTCCCTGAACAATTCACTTTGTTCGTTTGACCCCATGAACTAAATCTTGCTCGATATGCTCCCTCAAACCGTGCCACAGTTTTGATCAAGGGGTCAAATGGACAAAGTGGATTGTTCAAGGGAGTAAAATAGACCTTTTATCTCTCAAAAGGAATTGTTCGAGGGAGTAAAATGGACTTTTTATCTTATGTACTTGAGTACACACTGCAACAAGTTGTGTTTATCTTTCTCTGCGAGACATACATTCTTTTTATGTCCAACCAGGCACATGAATGTATAACTCTGGAGTAGGCTGCTATTGTAGCCTACCAGAATACTTCCTTATTTTGTTTCCTACATGCATTGCTTCTCCTGTTTAAATAACTTATTTTACCTAGGCTCATAAAACGTGAGGAAATTAATATTTTGATAGACCATTACCAAATACTAACAATTACTTGTTTAACCCAAGCTCCCCTGGATTACTCACCATTACCAAATACTAATACTGACAATAGCACTTGGTGTATAATGTATCTATTGTAGAAATAGTGTAGAATTGTGGATGATACCACACATTGGGACGTAATGCATATGGCATATGACCTGTCACCGTTCTGACATGTTTTATCGTTCTTAAGTTTGGACTCCATGAAATTCAGTCACTACAGCATCAGCATTCCATTTTCTGAATCATCAATATGTTGTGGTCTGTTAAAATAAAAAATAAAAAGGATGGAACCCTTGAGTCACCTGGGTGTTAATGTGTCCAAGAACATAACAAATGGTCTTGTGTTATATGCTATTAGTATGTTAATGCCAGCTTGTCTGTTTCGTCAAAATAAATAGGAGAGAACTGATGATCCTTTGATCATGATAGTTTACACAATGTGTGCAGTACTGCAGCAACTTCATGAAAAGTATAGTTTATCTTTATTATGTTGAATGTTTCTTTTCTTTTTTTTTTAATGCAGAGAAGTAAGATGATCAAGAGGCTGGTGAATGGGGTTCAATCATTCCGTCAGGCTATCAATTTAGCTCCGGATGCTTGGACTGCCATGTTAATCCGTACCTTGCTGAAGCCTGAATCACAACATTTTCTTCTTGACGTAGTTTCTGCCCTTGCTAATCATTCCTGTTACAAGATTCCAGAAACATTCTGGCTTTGTATATCGAGATACCTCAATTACATAAACAAGCGAGATACATTATAGGAGCAGTTGATATATGCTATCCCTTTCTTTTTTGCTATACGAGGATTTGTTTTTAACGGGGGCTAATTTTTCAGTTTTCTATGATATCGAGGCTTTTGCTCTCAAATCTTTTTATTCTCTTTGTCTGAGCATTTCTATACGGTCATTGCAGATAATTCATTGTCAACTCATGCTTTCCATCTTAGAACATATTTTCAGTGGAGAGAGTAGAAGCTCACTGATAACAGAGTCCATATTTCATCCTCCCCTCCTGTGTTGGTCCCCAAAAAAGGTTCACTGGATCACTGTTTCACTGGCTATCTTCCAGTTAGCTTATCTGGTATGATTTTTTGACTTGGGTAGTAGTAGCCAGATATGTCATTATATTTTGCTACCTGTTTGCATGTTGCGCACATGTCTGATTGCTGCATCTTGTAATTTAAGGCCATTCAAAGATAATTTTGCATACTGTGCATTATTGTAGGTCAAAATAGGTAAATTTATAAATAGAGATGTATACCAAAGGTAAATCATACATAATTTTGATGTACTAAAACATTACATAGTTGGCCATTTGCCCATCAAGTAGGACAGGAGGGAATTTCGATCGAGTCTCTCCCTCCCAACCCTAGCTGCTGCCCCCTCCCTCTCCCGTTGTCGTGCCCACGCCGTTGCCTCCCGCTGCTGCGTGTCATCGGGCCATCGCCGCCCCTGTTGCTGCGTGTCATCACCGTCGGGCCACCTTGCCACCAAATCGATCATGAACCACAATAGTTGGTATCTAGATACCAATTCGATCCTCGGCAACGCAACCATCGCCATGGCCTCGACGATCAAGAATGCTCAATTTTTGCATATTTTGTGCACTTTGCGCAAGGAGAACACATAATCCATGGTGCAGCTTGATGCAGAGAGCTTGTTGAGCTCAAGGAGGTTGTTCAAGTACTCCACGCCACAACAACATCAAGGAGATAGATTTGATCAACAAGAGGAGCTGATCATCAACACCAAGGAAGATAATGCCACTGAACCTGAGATTGTCTTGGTTCTTGACGCAACCGTGGCGCCTGGGCTTGTGGCGATGGTGACAACACGACCCGTGGTAACCACCATCACCGTCAAGGCTGAGGATCCAACAAGAGAGGAAGGATGATGTCAGGTACTATGCTACAACTGCGACCACATCTACCATCATGGACATAGACGCTTGCTTCTTCAACAGGGTATATGAAAAGATCTCAGCGACTCGTACGAGGGAGAGTTCACTGCGATGCTTGGTGTAGGAGGGCGCACACCATGCGCCTGGACACCGTCCTCTATGACACATAGATCTCCATCCTCATGGACGAGGGCACAACTCAACTTCATCGATGATGCGTTCGCCTGTGACTTGAGGTTATTGACACGCTGCACACAACTTGACTTCACACTGACTTCAGAGAGCCGTGTTTGAAGCCGAGAACAGTGCAATGGATTGCTGATCATCATTTGGTGGGACAACTTTGACATCGATGCTTCGCCACGAAACTTCCAGACGACATTGACATGTTTTTTTTTTTTGGTGGGACAACTTTTTTTGAGGGGAATCATTGACATAGTTTTAGACACGCCTTGTCTGGCCACTTATGAATCACAAACATACTTAGACCTATTCTTGTCGTGCTCTGCCGGCCCAGGCACGGGCGTGACCCACTGGGCCGTGCTTTATTCGGCCGGGCCAAAATGGCCGTGCCTCATTCTGAACGCATTTTGCCCGCCCCAAATGCCCGTGCCTAGCCGCGCCAAGCTAGGCTACTGAGCCTCATTCCTTGCGTGTCAATGGTTCGCAGACAACGAGGACCAGACGATAGCGGCGCGTCAACCTAAGCCTCATTCCTTGCTGCCGGAATCCAGCCTTGGCCCTCTCGGGGTAATCAAATGTACAATCTGCGCTAATCAAGGCTTAGGTCACTCCACAAGGGAGCACAATAATATTGGAAGGATGCACTAACCACTAAGCATCAAAGATCGTTGAATATCGACCAAGTCAGCGCACCTGCAACTTGGAGGGCACGCCACTCCAGTATGTGGCCATGTGCTTAAGCTACTTAAAGTCAACGAGTTTGTACAAACAATATCAGCGCGACAAGCTACATATTAGTTGATGCATCTAATCCGTAGGTAACACAATCAAGATTGTCTGCTCGAAACGAGTCCCAGTGCCCCAAGAGAAGCGCAATAGCAAGAACAAGAGCAAGATGTCATTGAGGAAGGGGTCATCACCGCCCATGCCGACGACCGTGCACGACATCCCCGATAAGCTCCTCGAGCTTATTCTCCTCAACCTCACCTCCCCTCTCTGGATCATCCACGCTGCTGCCACGTGCAGGCGGTGGCGCCACATCGTCTCGAGCAGCCGCTTCCTCAGGATGCTTTACCACCACCCACCCGACGCTGCAGGCTACTACTATCGGCCGCCGCTGTCCGGTGGCAGCCCTTCATTTGTCCCTTCCTCACCGACGATCACCATCGACCCCCGCTTCTTCTCCCTCGACTTCCTCCCTGGTGGCAGCAGGGCATGGAAACTCACCGACAGCAGCGGCAGCCTCCTCCTCCTCACCAAGAGGAAGGGAGGCTGGATGCGCCATTGTTTCCCAGACCTCGTCGTCTGCGAACCATTGACGCGCCGCTATCGGCTCGTACCCCGTCCGGCCAAGATGAAGCATCACGAGTGCATCGGCATCTTCTTGCACGGAAACTGCAATGGCCTGGAACATTTCTGGGTGACCTGTGTGCTGTACGAATGCTATACCGGGTTATCCGGCGAGGACGGCACCATCAGGTCATGTCTCTTTGGCAGGCGCCGGCGTGGCATGTGGTACTGGTCCACCAGCCGGAGCGTGGCCAATGGTGGTCTAGATCTTCATCTCCAGAGCAAGGGTTCCTTGCAGTTTCTCGGACGTGATTCCGAGGCTTCGTTCTGGTGGATCAAAGACGACGAGCCATCGAAGCGGCGACTGGTATGTGCCCTGTGGAACGCTTGGTTCAAGCTGCTCGTTCTTCCCCGACACATTCAACGTTTGTGCACCGATGAAAGCACCTTCCGGTTTGTCGACGGCGGCGGCCTCAAAATGCGCATCGTTTGTTTGGAAGGTCGTACCATGAGAGTCTTTGCTATGCAGTATTGGTATGACTACCATGGCGGTAGCGATTGGATGCTTGAGAACATCTTAGATTTGAGCATGGCAACCCGCGGTCTGCTAGGGCGCAAGGAGCACCTTGGAGATGCTGCGGTCGCGACGAAGATTCTTAATGTGAGCTGGCAGTGCGTGGTGCTAGTAATTTGTCCTGGCGAGGAGATGTATCCCTTCTCTGTAGATATTAGGACCATGAGGGTGGAACGCTGGAACATGGGGAGCAAGTCCCATGATATGGCGTATCGATACGAGCTGCCATGGCCACCACGGTTACAAGCTTGTTTGTGTCCCTGTAGACGGGGGCGTCAAGGGCCCTGCTATGAAATTTGTACATGTTATTAGTTGTACCTTGGTTAGGTGCATCATATTTTAAAGAAAAAATGAGGAGAACAACTTCTTGTAATAATTCCAGAATTAAAGATGTCAATGAAGCTGACTCTACGGGATGAAAAGAGCCAGTTAGAAAAATTCTAATATTTTACATCGGATAAGAAAAGAGGAGTATGACGATGCTGATTCTATGGGAATGCATGTGTACTTGTTGCCATCAAATTACGCCCCACTCACTCAGAGATGCATAAAAACGTGCTCAAGTCTGCAGATTGTTGATTATAAGGCCAGATTTTCTGTATTCGCATGTGTCAGCTAAATAAAACAAAATTCAAAGATTTGTTGCAATCCCTTCCTTATGGCAAGTTCAACCACCTTTGTACAATTTAATTAAATTTCTAAACGTTGTTCTTCTTTACATGTAACAGCAAATAATCTCTCCATTGGTACTTGAACTATTCAATCTAATTTTTTAAAGTCAATCTACGGTCATGCACTCCTAAAGTTGTCAATATATGGCATACTGTACATCCTGCATCAATTCAATTGATTACAACACTACAAACGTCTAACGAACAGAACCAAAAAAGAACTACTCGAAAAATAAAGATACTAAAATGGAAACGTAAAGAAGGTACTGATTGATACATGTCGGTGCCTTAACTTGCATCTGACAGTAGCTACCTACTAAACAACTATTCAGTGTATATATAAGACGAATCGGACCGAACAAAGGTGATAAAGAGGAGCTAGCTCGACTTATCCTCATGCTTGTCAGCACTGTCTCAACTATATGCATCAGCGAGGCTCTTCCTTGACAAATAGCTAGGAATAGGTGGCAGCAGGAATTACCAAGGGACTTGCATTAAAGGTTGCACCTCGAAGCTTTCGACGAAACCTGATGTAGTTCTAATGGACAGCCATAGATTAGATTACACTTAAAAATCTACGTTTTCCCTGGGGAGTGAACCACTTAAACCTGGTGTACGTAGTTCTAACGGTTAGCTGGTGATCTTGAGTTTATCTACCTCCGAAGAATTAATTGGCTGCTTGCTTGTCAGAGAGTGGGAGAGAGCAGAAAGGCCTTAATTAATCATTCATTCCAGCTGTCAGGGCTCGTCCGTATATGAGCGATCACTCCATTGTATCATATCTACAAGTCGGCATCTCTTTGCAGTACTTTATGCTAAAAGGAGCAGTGCCACAGTCCTACTTGGTATCTTTCCAACTGAGAATTATGAAGACAGAAACGTACTCTGCTACATGTATTAGCAACCTTGTTCACGCCGTAGTCTGCTAGGCTGTTCCAATTAAGTCAACAATGCAATATTTATTCAAATAGGCAGCAGTGACAGTGCAATAAGGTTGCCATGAAAATCAAATGATGATGAAAATGAAGTATAGAGAAAGCAATGAAAGAAAGGATGGGCTTAATTATTTGCATTCACATTTTGCCCCAACAATGTTCATGACAATATTCAAATAGCTTACTGCACTAGGTGATACCCCGCGCGTTGTCGCGAAAACTCTAAAGAATATTGTTTCATGCATTGAGAAGATAATGAAACGTATAGTTGATCAAAATATGATCCAATTGCGTTTTACCTTTTGACTTCCTTCTTCCTTTAAGATGAAAATATGCATGATTTACAAATTATACTGAAGAATAATCAAAATATTAGTCAGATGCGCTGAATACCACGCACGACCAGTTCATTGATAGTACCATTTCCAGAAAAAAAAGGTTCAGTTATAGTAAAGAAACGAAGGATAGAATCACCCTGGTAGAAACTCATGAGTACCGACATGCTCAAACTAGACTAGACACGTCATATTTTGGAGCCCGTCCTCCTTTTTCCGAGCTTGGAACCGGCTATATATGCAACATAAAGTATCACCTCCCTCCCTCCTCCCTCACACCCACATGCACGCGCACAAAAAAGAAAATGATAATATTTTTTTTGTAAGTTTCATTTTCTTTAATTTGGGTTTTTGTTTGACAAAAATCAGGTACTACAAGGTAACAAAAGAGATTTTTTTTTCTGTTTTGCTTTGACTGTCATTAATGATATATGGATTACATGTCTAAGGGACCTAAGCTATGATCTTTATAGCACCATACCTTTTTTGTAGGCCACAAAAAGGTTGGAGGAAACCAGTAATATAAATCCAATATGCAAAACCAAAACATTTTCTTTTCTGTTTCCGCCTTGGTCGTTTTACATGAGCTACGAATTCGGCAGAGGAATGACTACCTGGTGCTGCAGCTCGTCACATGATTGTCCTAGGCCATAAACCTGGAAATACTGGACATCGACGGCACACATATCTTCATCCTCATCGACACGAGCGCAACTCACAACTTCATCTACGACATGTTTGCCTATTGGGATTATTTGACACACTGCACAAAATTGACTGCGCACTAGTTTAGGGAGCCATATTCGAAGCCGAGGACAGTGCAATGACTTACTGGTCTGATGGAACACCTTTGACATCGATGCTACACATGAGCACGACGAAACATCCGGCATAGTTCGAGGTGCGCTATGGCTGGCCAGCCTAGGACCTATCACGTAGGACTTTTCTGAGGTCATCTATCTAGTAAGGATGAGATACCACACAGCGAGGAGCAATACCGTGACGCCCTCCACATGGGTGATGCAGGCAATCTTTATCGACATGGACAAGGTCACAAGGGTGCCCGCGGCAAACACTAACCATTATATCACTTTTACTCACTTGTTGTTAGGGATGGCAACGGGTGAAGATCCGCTGAATTTTGCCTCCTCGTACCCTCATCCGTTAAGAAAAAAACACCCGCTGGATAACCCATTAAGAGTCGCGGGTGGAGATTTTAACCCAAACCCAAATCCGTCGGGTGAAATTTATCCATCGGGTATCCATATCCATCAAGCATTTTAATTTTACAACAACATAACATAAGTAAAAATGCATATTCATTGTGTAGAAAATGACATATAATTGAAAAATACAAGAGAAATAACTTAAAATGTATATTTAATAGTTAAAACACAAATCATCAAGTTGACAAATAACACATGCAAGTATGCAACACGAATCACAATATGATAATATGAATAAATTAAATTGAGTAATGAGGGGTGGCGGGTGGCCACGGGTGACGGGTTCGGGTTTTGCCAAACCACCTCCAAATCCGGCTCATCCATTGGGTTAAGGTTTATCCCCATTAGTTGATCCGCGGGTAGAATACTTCACCCAAATCCTCATGCTAATGGGAGAAAAATCCGCCGGGTCGCGGGTAATGGACACCCATTGCCATCCCTACTTGTTGTCCTATGAATCACAAATATACTTGGACCTATTTGTGTCGTGCTGTGCCGGCCCGGGCATGGGCATGACCGACTGGGCCGAAATGTATGTGTCTCGTTCTGAACGCATTTTGCCCGACCCAAATGCCCATGTGTTCCTAGCTGTGCCAAGGCTACTGATGCGGACGCCTAATCTAAAGGCACAATCTGCAATAATTAAGGCTCAGATCGCTCCACATGGGGCACAATAATATTGGAAGAATGCCCTAACCGCTAAGCATCAACTGATCGTTAAATATCGACCAAGTCAGTGCACCTGCAACTTGGAGGGCACGCCACTCCAGCATGTGGCCATGTGCTTAAGCTACTTAAAGTCAACGAGTTTGTACAAACAATAACGGCTCGATAAGCTACATATTAGTTGATACGTCTAATCCGTAGGTAACACAATAAAGAGTCCGCTCAAATCGAGTCCCAATGCCCAAAGAGAAGCGCAGTAGCAGGAACAAGAGCAAGATGTCACTGAGGAAGGAGTCATCACCGCCCATGCCGACGACCGTGCACGACATCCCCGATAAGCTCCTTGAGCTTATTCTCCTCAACCTCACCTCCCCTCTCTGGATCATACGTGCTGCTGCCACGTGCAGGCGGTGGCGCCGCATTGTCTCGAGGCACCTCTTCCTCGGGATCCTCCGCCACCACCCACCCGACGCCGCAGGATACTACTATCCACTGCCGCAGTCCGGCGGCAGCCCAACATTTGTTCCAGCTTCCTCGTCGGCCATCGACCGCCGCTACTTCTCCCTCGACTTTCTCCCTGGTGGCAGCAGGTCATGGAAGCTCACCGACAGCAGCGGCAGCCTCCTACTCCTAACCAAGAGGAAGGGAGGGTGGATGCGCCATTGTTTCCCAGACATTGTTGTCTGCGAACCATTGACGCGCCGCTTTCAGCTCGTAACTCGTCCAGCCGAGATGAGGCATCACGAGTGCCTCGGCGTCTTCTTGCACGGAAACTGCAACGGCCTGGACCGTTTCGTTGTGACCTGTGTGCTGTATGAATTATACACAGGTGTCTCCGGCGAGAACGGCACCATCAGGTCATGTCTCTTCGACAGACGCCGGCGTGGCATGTGGTACTGGTCTACCAGCCAGAGCGTGGCCAATGGAGGTCTAGATCTTCGTCTCCAGAGTAAGGGTTCCTCGCAGTTCCTCGGACGTGACGCCGAGGCTTCGTTCTGGTGGGTCAGAGACGACAAGGCACCGAAGCGGCTGCTTTGCGTTCTATGGAGCGCATGGTTCAGGCTGCCAGTTCTTCCACAACACATTCAGCGTTTGTGCACCGATGAAAACACCTTCCGGTTTGTCGACGGCGGCGACCACATGATGCGCATTGTTTGTTTGGAAGGCCGTACCATGAGGGTCTTTGCTGTGCCTATGCAGTACTGGTATGACGACAGCGGTCGTAGCGATTGGATGCTTGAGAACATCATAGATTTGAGCGTGGCAACCAGCGGTCTGCTAGGGCGCAAGGAGGAATACCTTGCAGATGCCACGATCGCGGCGAAGATTATTAATGTGAGGGGGCGGTGTGTGGTGTTGGTTCATCCTGGCGAGGAGATGTGGCCCTTCTCTGTAGATATTAGGACCATGAGGGTGGAACGCTGGAACATGGGGAGCAAATCTCATGATTTGGCGTATCGGTACGAGCTGCCATGGCCGCCACGCTTACAGGCTTGTTTGTGTCCCTGTAAGAGGCGGCGTCAAGGGCCCTGCTATGAAATTTGTACATGTTATTGACTGTACCTTGGTTAGGTGCATCATCTTTGGTGAAAGGGGTCTTAGCTTAATGGTTAAGGCATCCGAGTAACACCTTTCAGGTCCTGGGTTCGACTTCCTGTGGAAGCAAATTTTCTAGGATTTAACAGCTTTGTGCTTTCAGCGGTAGGCGACGTGGCCCTCGATAGCGAGGCGCTAGTGGTGACTTCGTCAATCTCGAGGATTTGCCGGCTCAATCTTCGATGATGCTCATAGGGGTAGAATTTGCGTATATGCCTTCATAGGGGTGAGTATGCGTGCGTTGTGAGCGTCTGAATTGTATTGTGTAATAAAAAAAGGTGCATCATTTTTTATTTTAAAGAGAAGAACAAGTTGTTATAAAATTGCATGAAGCTGATTTCCGTTGAAGCAATGCAACTCGAGGCAGTTCCATTCAGGCAGTTTTCAGTATTTTTCCTTCTGGGTAAGAAAATGGGGCATGGCGCGCTGATTCTAGCAGAATGCATGTGTGTCTAGGCATGGACTTAGACTGACTCCAACAATAGCATCTAAAATTGAAGCCCCAAACGGCAAATAGATCATCTCAGCCTTGAATATTCGAAACAAAAAAATTGCCATCTCCAACAGACTCCCGTAACAAGGTCTCACGTCGCCGTCGCAGCCCCCCACTCGCCTGACCGCCGCCTCCGCTTCACGCTCGGCGAGACGACGGAGACCGTGGCCTCGCGCAGGGAGACGATGCTGGGGCTCTTGGGCAGGTGGCGCATGACGGCGCTCTTGGGCAGGTGGCGCATGACGGCGACCTCCCGGCGCACGTCCTCGACGTCGACGACCGTCCGCAGCTTGCACCGTGAGCTGTGAGCCGCTTCTGCGCCCCACCACCACCGTGAGCTGTGAGCCACTTCCGCAGCTTGAACCGTCGACGGCCGCCCGCAGCTTGTCCATGGCGTACTTCTCATCGATCCCCACCACCTCACGCCCCTCCTCGCCCAGCACCGTGCCGCCGCAGCCCCCATGGCTGCTCCTCCCGTCCGCCGCCGCGGAGGAGCCCTCCTTCTTCTGCATCCTTTGCAGGGCCGCCGCCACCCAAATCGAATACGCCTGCCGCCACCTCAGCCGCAATCGAGCTGTCGCCGCCGCAATCGAGGGGCCTCCTGCCGCCGCGGCCTCTCGCCGCCATCCACGGAGGGAGCGGCGTCGGGGGCCGGAGGGGGTGGCGGCGTGACCCGGCTTGAGCGGACGGGGACGGCGGCCGCGCAGGTGGCGGAGGGAGCGAGGGCGGCAGCACGGCGAGGAGGCTCTCGGTCGCGTCCGTCTCGCGCCCTATTGCTCGGTCCTCCATCGTTCCGCTCCGAAAATAGGCAGGACTTCAAGGTACTGTGTTGGAGAATGTTTTTGTACGTTTTCACACTCATTTTGGGGTATAAGTGACATTTGGGTAGACTGTTGGAGTCAGTCTTACGTCCCTCTCACTCAGAGTTGTATAACATTATGTTCAAGTCTGCAGATTGTTGATTTTAGCGCCAGATGTCTCAACATTCCAGAATCATATGACAATTCATATGGAGCATGGCACATGTGAGGTTACTCTAAGGCCCAACCAAATAATGCAAAATCAAAGGATCTGTTTTGAACCCTTTCATTCTTTCCGTTGAACAATGTTAGACAACGTTAGAAGAACATAAAGCTTCTATCATTGTTCTTCTTCAACTGTAACAAATAATCTTTCACTGGTGCCTGATCAGTATATACCATCATGCACTCCTAAATTGTCTATGTATGGAAGTTAGTGTACAATACAGCGTCAATTCACTTCACTGCCATTGGCAAAAAAAAAATAAAAAAAAATAAAAAAAAATAAAAAAAAATTCACTGCCACACTACGTTACTATACGTTGGCAAGATCTGACAGACCGACTAAAATTATTGCTACATATATATCGGTGGACCAACTTGCATCTGATAGTGGCCACCTACTAATAGACCCTTACTGTATATATAACTAGTAAAAATGCACGTGCGCCACACACGTGTCCGCCCAAATGACATCACTTGGCAGGACTTTATCATACTCAGAAAATAATATGATGCACCGTGTACGTCTCATAAAAAAATACATACTTCTGACACATCATTGCATTTAAGTAAGTACCTTAACGACATTAACACGACAAGCTTGAAGAGTACAGTGGCAGATTTACTTTGAGATGTTTGAGTAAATACACACTATAATGTTTGACACCCCTCCCCCCCTGCTCATTGGCAGATTTACTTTGAGATGTGAAATCATTTACTTTTTACAATAAGCTTGGTAATAAGTAAGCATCTGAACAAAAATAAATAAGCTAGATCATAAGCATCAGAACAAAGAGCGTATCTGGCCATCGTTGCATCAGTTTCGACTTGAATGAAACTGATTCCCAACTCCCTTGCAGCCTTAATTGCCTGAAAACATAGTCACAGTTCTGCCTGAAAAGGGCTCATCAGGATCTCTAATCACATAGCCCCATCCACCAGTGCAACTCTCCTGATGAAAACTGCCATTACAATTTATTTTCAAAATCCCCGTAGGTTAATATGTTATACACCGTATTATTTTTTTGATCAATATGTTATACACCGTTTTTTTTTTTTTTTTTGGAAACATATCCATGCGCATTAGGCTCTGTGTATATGCCAAGTTACAATTTTGGTATGATGAAATTTAATGACAGGGGATATTCCGTGATCACAAAAATCCATTGGGCTTTTGCTTCAATTGGCATGTTCTTGTATTGCATTCCTTGCAAAAAGAGTACTATGGGTAATTGCCTAGCACAGCAATCTCGGTGCAAAAACTGGCATTAATTAGTTGTCTCATTTTGCTCGTCGATATTATCATGATTTTGTTGCAAGTCAATTTTTACTCGTCAGGTGTTTTGCCAGGTGTAACTCCTTTATTTTAGAAAATAATTTGTAATCCCAATTGCCAAAAGGCAATTCAATATTTTTGTGAATATTAAGTATGGCATGTAAAGGAAATGCACACAAGATTTTTATTTTTTAAATAAAAAACAAGAAGGCAATTTGCGTCGCCATGTGAAGAGCAATAACTTAGAAATCTAATTCCAAAATAAAGTTGCTGTAGCACGTCCTGCACACGGCTCTCTCAGGTTACTGTAGCACATCCAGCACAATAAGAAAGCGTTTGTGTTCTTTATACGTTTGGATGAGAGAATCAAACCCGGGAAATCAACAAGACTTGAAATAAAATTGATTATTTTATTATTATTCAGTTATATCGGCACTTGATTCCAAGCACGGACACGACCATCTAGTCGATGTCGTCCATGCTACTCCCAGATTCAGTTTCTTCAACATTAAGACGGCTCATAGCATAGACGGGATTGTACTCTACTCTAATTTCGTTAATTTGACGACTTCACCATGTTATGTAATCGTACACAAGCCGTGTGGGGCGGTAGGATGCCATCCTCATTGCACTACCATCAGTGCGTCGTCCCAGCTCGAAGTCATCCTCAACATCAAGCTCCAAGCCTTCCTCGTCGCAAAAATAATGCGACCTGTATCACAAAAGTGTCAAAAATCAATCCAAGTGTTTCAATTCATGTATTCATGTATAAACATAAACATAAACATATCCATTGGTTAAGAAAATCATGGTACCAAGGGAAAAAGAAAAGGAGAACTGCTACCATGTGTGTAATCAGGCATCACTGTAGCATTAGGGCTATATGTCAAAGTTAAATCTACCACAGATGGCTCATGAATCTCATCTGTGAGTGTGGCATTGGCGCTCTGCAATCGAGATCTTTTCAATTCACTTGCGGAAGCCAGGTTTGCTGCAACAAAAAATTCACAGAAAAAAACATTAGATCGTGTGTCTGGATGTTTAAGAAAAATATAAATTAAGAAAAATCGTGTTTGGCACCTGAATTTTGTTGTTCTTGTTTACGTTTCCGGTAACGTTGTGTGCTATCACGCCATTTGGCCCTTTGTGATTCGTTGATGCCAACACGATCCACAGTAACACACTCAATGTTATCAACATTCTGCAGTCCATCAAATGGGGATGGACGCCAATCGTTATTCCGATGAAGCCAGCTTTAATCGTCAACATCCACCGGATCACAATTTCCCACTTCTACGGCATCACACGTGGCTTGTGTGTCTGCAGCTATCATTGTTTGGTTCGAACCTACATGAACAACCAAAATCAGTTGGGACATATTCTTATCTAACTACCAGAAATCTAAACAAGTAAACCCTCCATGCATAGTAGAAACAATGATTAATAGAAACCTATCTGGTTATTCATCGTGCATGGTTTGTGGATGGCACCTAAAACCATAGTAGGGTTTGTAACTGTTGACCTGATAGACGGGGACACAAAAATTTCCAACTCGGCCTTTTTCCGTGCACGATACTGACGCTTCCTTTCAGCCTCTTTTTTACGTTTTGCTGCAAGTTCCCCATCTGAAAAAAAAAACACAAAAAAGCATATGCACTCCATCCCTGGATACAAATAATAAAGCTGTTGAGATACAAGTGTATTTAGATCACACGATACCTGGCACGGAATTCTCCAACTCAGCTTTTAATCGGCCGCGATACTGACGTTTCTTTTCACTTTCTTTTTCTCGTTTTGTCGCGAGCTCTTTACTAACCTGTCCATAATTTTTGCCTGAAAAAAAACACAGTGATGGCACTTGTTCAAAACATACATTGGAAAACACAACAAAGAGTCGAACCATGCTGGAATAAAAGACCAGTTAGTAACCATTTGAAACGATATTTGTGCAATCGCTAAGAGGTCGACGCAGGGAAGATGTCTTGTTTAATTTTGTAGGAGATGCAACACCAACCACATTCATGCCTCCATGGCCACCTGAAATTCGTGTACATAATGAAAAGTCTGAAGCCCAAAGACTGTACATGCAAGGTAATTTTCATGTGCTCGATTTGCTCTATACAGCTCTTCGTTGTCGTAGGTGTTTCTACATTCACCTAGTGGCTCCTCGTCATGGTCCTTTTCACCAGCTGTACGCTTCACCATAACGAATGATTCTAAACAAAGCCCAAAGAAAATTAGCCACAGGAGACCATGTCACACTGACAATCAAATCAATACTTCCTGTACACCCAAAAATCATTCTGTATTTGGATAGCGCAAGATCGCTGTGTACAAGTTCAAAGGGAGTCTCTTACTACGACATAAGAAGGCAACAATTAAGTGAAACGAACTCTATCACGGAAACTACAGGGAAGCCAATCCCCAACCTATTAACTACCAGGTGCGCAAAGTTGAGTTCAGGCCTGAATTGGAACGCCAAGTAAACATGATCACCTGGATTTGGAACAGTTCTCAGCGTAGGTCTCCCAATCCCGCTTCTCGGTGAAGGACGCACAGCAGCCCGCGGAGGCTGCGATCTTGAGCCCCAGGTTGACGAACAGATTGGGGGCGTGGCGGATGACCTGGACGACGGCCAGCACGGCGATCCACCAGACTCCTCGACGGCGATCAGACCAGCAAAAGCAGACCGGCGATCAGGCAAGCAACAGACGAACGGTGTGTAAACGTGGCGTGATCGGCGATCAGGCCAGGAACGTCGCCTGATTGGCGATCAGGCCCGGGATGGAATTTTTTTTGAAAGGAAAACGAACGCTAGTCACGTCTGGTTGCTTGCCTGAGCCCACTTGGAATTTTTTTTGGAAAGGAAAAGGAACGCTAGACGTGATCTTTGTTGCTTGCCTGATTGCCGATGGCATTTATTTGGAAAGGAAATCAAGATGGATTTTTTTTTTAATGCTAGACGTGAAAAAGATGGAATTGCTTGCCTGATCACCGATGGCATTGTTTTGGAAAGGAAATAAAGATGGAATCTTTTTTTGAAGGCTAGACGTGAAAAAAGGAGGCGGGATTGGGAGACTGGGTGGCATTGGGTATGGTGAAAAAAAACCAGGTGCGGGGAGGAGGTTGTCCCGTTTCTTGTACTGCGCTATGACAATTGTCCCGTCCTTTTGCCCTCTTCCCGATTGGCCTCACCCAGCCTGGCAGGATCCAACGGTTTTTAAAAAAGGGCTGATTTAGATCAAAGGTAGATCCTGAGGTGGGTGTAATCTGGTTAGGTAAAAGTGATATGTACCCAAACTGGTTCTTTAAGGGTTTAGAAACGACTGGGACAGAACAAAGGCAAAATTAAGTAACTTCCTCCACCTCGTCTCTGATGTTTGCCACCAATGTCCCAATGCATATGCGAGGTTTTTCCATGAAAAAAGAGCGAGGAATGGGTGGCCGCGCAGGAATTATCAAGGGGCTGTCAGAAACGATTTCTCCACGAAATTTCTGGAAGCTGCAGACTAGAGCCCTGCTTACAATTTACGTTTTATTTTATTTTAAGAATCAATGCGAGTAGTGTCAAGAATTAGTGAATTACTAGCCAAAGGGACATAGTGAGCAGAAAGGCCTTAATTAATTTGTGAGTATCACTCCACTTGATCAGGTAAAATTCACATTTGCCATGAGTTAAGGCTGTGGAATCCATGGTTTGCCTTCCACACTTTGCCAGAAGTTAAGCTCTAATCACTATTTACATCCTAATTTAGCATGTAAATGACCATTTTGCCCCTAACTCAACCACATTAAACAACGTAGATTAAATATCACTTAAGGTAGGTTGATGTTCTCAGATAAGCTCAATTGTGACTACTCGAACAATTAATGATCTTATTCAAATGATGTCAAGGATACATGCAACTGTCATGCAACATTTTCAAAAAAAAAACAAAAAGAAGGATATTTTATTTGGGTTGTTTCATGTGTTTTTGAGTGAGGGGCAAGTGGTCATTCCTATCTCAGATTAGGTTGCAAAATAGTTAGGCATGGCAGACTGTGGATTCACATTTAGGCATGGTAAACAGTTGATTCCAGCTTTAAGTCATGGCAAAATATGAATTGCCCCGACTTTATCATTTTCGCAATGTATAATTTTTTTTATGAAATTATTCACGATTTTCCCTCCCAACTTCAACAGCCGTTATATAGTCTCATAAAAGAACTTTCTGTATCTTTTCCATTTTTCCATTATGTACCGAAGTGATCTTTTTTAGTGTCCTTTATAATTTACTGAGGTGATGAATCTATAACATAATTTATCCCTCATCGCTGCTCTTCATAATTTCGACAAACATATATCATAGCTATGCTATTTATTTGCATGTGTACACAGTTGTGTAGTTTTCTGTTCTTGATATGTGTGGTGGTAGCAACCTTGTTTACTTCTTTTCTTGCTTGCTATGGACTAGAAAAGCAGAAAATCAATCCATCCATTTTTTATATGTCTCATAAAGGAGCAGATTGACCTAAAAATTAAGGAACAAAATTGAAGACATCTAATGGCATCAACACCAGTCCTCCCATATTCAACAGTGCAGAACATGATCATTGAAGATGAGCGAGGTCAGGATGTTGAGTACATCTATGACGATGTTGGAGAGAATGTGGCACCACAGAAGGATGAGGATATCAATGAGAGATTCTTGAGGCAGCATCGACAGATCGAGAATCGTCAGAAACATTACAAACTTCGTGATGATCTTAATGAGAATTTGTGTTCATGTATTCTCATGTTTGATTAGATGTTCTTAGTTTATTTTTATTTTTAATGTGAAAATCATGTATTAGAATTGTTGTTGAACTGTGTGTGCTTGAGACATGAATGTTTGAATTATTGTGATGTCAAAAATCATGTTTGAATTAATTATCGATGTTTATTGTGAGAGAAAAAAATGAAATGAAATATAGGTACTCTGGTTTTAGGTAGTCTGAAAAGCACACACTTTCTAAACCCAGAAAGCAACCCTCAACAACTCCAACAGCTTAATACCAGAAAACTTTTGGAGTTGCTCTAATCTTGCAAGCTCCAAAGATGTTTGGTTTGTGACCAAACTTTACCACACTTTTTGCCTAAGTTTGCCAAAAATGTGTATTGCTCACCACACTTTTGGCAAGCTTTGACAAAGGATTGAGTCAATGACAGGTGAGTCAAAAGTGTGGCAAGCCACAACTATGGTAATGAACCAAACACTAGCCAAAAAATTATGGCACGCCTAACGTTTGGCGTGGCAAAGTTTGGTCATGAACCAAACGGGGCCTTAAATTTTGCACTTCGATTAAAAGGTACAACACATATGGACTTGCTGCCCCATAGTGATTACAAAGATTCTCTACTTGGCTTCATCAGCTCTGCTGCAATTATAGCGCAGGGATCTTTTTTATTATATTTAGTTCAAAATAAGTAAACAGTGTTTCTCAGTTTGATCCCTCGACTAGTACCTGCTTGTTTACTGCTGTCAACAACCGATTCGTGGCTCAGAGCATTGCTGCTGATTCTGTCACATATTTATGTACCATGCATCAAGTCTCGCCTATATCTACCAATACTAGTTGCGCTGGTACTACATGTAAATATGTAATCGACGTATTGTGTGTTTGTGCTTCAACCTACCTACCTGAATCCGAGAAGATGAGCAAAAATAAACAAAATCACGGCGCAAAAGAATCGGGTAACTTCTTCCAACCTTCACTGCTACATCTATACATTTACTCGTCGTGTTTCAGTTCTCATGAAGTGTGGAATAAGAGGCATTGGGACCCGCTGATAAAGCCAGTTCCTAATGGCCAGTAGAGGCTGCGGTGGGTGATCAGCAACTGATAAACAGCACACAAGGGTATATGGGAAACGTGGCTCGATGGCACTCGGTGTCTTAATCTCTGATCAGTAGGAGTAGGCTGTTTGCAAGGATACCGAAAAGACCAACCATATGCCTGCTACAGTATCTTCATCACACTGTTGAATATGTTTGCACGGTATCTTCATCACCTGTCACTACAGTATAGTTGCTTCGTCACCTAGTGTGAGGGTTCTTGATTCGAGAGTAAGCTAAAGTGGAATAATTGTGTTTATGTTGGAGATGAATTGATGTAAGTACCACAGAATCCGTGGGGATTGATTTTATCAAGTACTCCCTCCGTCTCTTATAGGGCATTTTAGAGTTTGAAAATTATCTCTCAATATAGGATGTTTTACGGATAGGAAAAACGTTAGGGTTGGCCGAGGGATTATTTGTGGTAAAATGAGATGAATCGTGGTCTTTAAACTCCAAGACTATTTTTTTTTGTGTTTGAATGCTAGAAAATCTATATTTTGGGACGGAAATAGTATCAACATCATTGAAGCAAATTGTAAGAGATCAAAACTTGAAGAAACGAACACGGTATATCATATACAGGTTCATTGAATTCCATAACATTTTGTTCATTCATCGAGTGAAGATAAAGATAAACTCATAGGAAGACATAATTGAAAGTTTTCCACACGCTTCCACTGTATTTTATTAAGAACATAGGCACTATTAACAAATACAAATTTCAGAACACGGCCCTTGACCCCTTCTCCTTCATTGGCACAAACAAGCACGGAACCGTGGCGGCCACGGGAGCTCATATGAATAAGCCACAATAGGCTTCTTACTCCCCATGGTCCACGGTGTCACTTCCATGGTCCCAACCTCGACAGAGAACAACCTAGTCTCCCCTGCCAAAGCCAGAACGACACTATGGCCGATCACCGTGATAATGTTAATGGCGGTGCAGCCAAAATTCTCCTCTACGCCCTTGCGGACCCCGGGTAACCATGCTCAAGTTTAGGTGCTTCTCCTGCGTCCATTCGTAGCCGCCCCCACGCTGGTAATGCCTAGCAAAAATTTTCAGGTTACTGTTGCCCTCTAAACAGGCAATGCGCTCAATGTTGTCCCTGCCACCAACAACACGGAAACTTGAAGGATTGACACACAACCGCTGGATGTGCTCTGGAAGACTGACGAATGAGAACCCACTCCAGTCGACACGAACCAGACGCACAGGTGTCTCGTCTTTCACCCACCAGAAGGAAGAGCTTGCCGCACGCCCAACAAACCGCAGAGAATCTTTTCCTTGGAGGTTGAGATGGAGACCCTCCATGACCGCCGGCCGGCCAATCTTCCAGCCGCCCACTTTACTCCGGCACTTCCAAAAGACACATGCCCTAGCTGTGCCAACTTCCTCGGAAATCCCTGTGTAACGTTGATACAGCACACAGGTGACACTAAAATAAGACATGTCATCGGAACAGTCGTTCAGGAAGACTCCTAAACACTCGTGATACTTCATCTGTGAAGGACGAGGTATCAGGTGATAACGGCGGGTCAGAGGCTCGCAGATGATGAGGTCGGGGAAGCAATGGCGCATCCAGCCGCTCTTCTTCTTTGCAAGGAGGAGGAAGCTGCGGTAGCTCTCTTCCAGCTTCCAGGACTTGCCGCCACCTCCGGGGAGGAACTCGAGTGAGAAGTAGTGGCTATTGATGGCGATTGTTGGTGAGGCGGTGACAAAAGTAGGACGGCTACCACCAGACATTGGCAGCAGATGGTAATGGCCTGCGACTTGGGGTGGGTACCGGTTCAGGTGGCCGAGGAGTCCCTGACCAGTGATGATGCGACGCCACTGCCTACATGTTGTTGCGGCATGGATGATGCATAGAGGAGAGGTGAGGTGTTGGAGAATAAGCTCGAGGAGCTTGTCAGGGATGTCATGCAGTGTTGTGGGCATGGCTGTCTTGCTCTTGTTTCTGGAGTTTCCCTTCCCTTTGGCCATGATATTCGGTATCAACCCTACAAATGACGTAATTGTGTACCCAAAGGATGATAAGAGCTTACTGATTTATAGCTGATTGTGCAAATGGTGTTCTTCATATCATTGACTTTGTGTTGTTGTAGCACATGGTCACATGCTGGAGTGGCGTGCCCTCCAAGTTGCTGATATCCTGACCTGATTAATAGTTTACAGTCAACACTTCATGATGTGATGTTTAAGTGCAATCTTTTGATGATTTGCTATGATCCATGTTCCGGGAACCATTTCTTTAAGCTCCTCAGCAGCAATTACATTAGACCAAATGTAAGCTATGCAGGCATAGTCGCGTGCGAGTTCGAGCATTTGATGCCTTTAAACTATTGACCTAGACTGCATCTACAAACATCATGAACATTTTTTTCTAAATATCTTTGAACGTAAGACAAATCCTCTTCACTATATGTCTATGTCTAGGAAAGTAATAATTTTCTAGTATTCATTGCAAAAATATTCATTTGTTTCTGGTCCAATAGTTGTGGTTATAAACCGATTTTTCTTGGATGGCCTAATGCCTAAACTTTGTGCAGACTTGATGTTGAGATGAATGTAACTGATAAGTATTTCCGGATGATAGTAATTCAATTGTTAAAAATAAAGTTCTTCTGCCATCATCATGAATATCACAATATATATAATTTCATGCCTGTCACAAATTCTGATCTCTCTCCATATTTATTACTGCCCATAAGCTAGTGCTATTCTCTACTATAAGTTCACTGATAGTACCATTTTTCAAAAAAGTTCATTGATACTCCCTCCGTATCAGAATAATTGACCTTTTTGGCTCTCATACATCATGTTTGATCGTCTGTCTTTCAACATTTTTATGCAGATATTATTTATTTTTTATAACTTGTTTTATCATTAATAATACTTTCATCATGACATGTTTGTTTTAGTATTTATACAAAAATTTTGAATAAGATGGAGGGTCAAATGCAATGTCTGAAGTCAAAAGCGTCAATTGTTCTGGGACGGAGAGAGTAGTAAAGAAACGAAGAATAGAATCACCCTGACACAAAAGCATGAGTACATAAATGCTCAAACTAGACTAGACACATCATATTTTGGAGCCCCTCCTTTTATCAGGTACTACATAGTAATAAAAGAGATTTGTTTTATGTGTTTTGCTTTGATCATCACTAATGATGGACTACATGGCTGAAGGACCTAAGCTATGATCTATAGCATTACTTCTTTTCTGTTTCCGCTTTGATCGGCTTACTTGAGCCACAAATTCGGCAGAGGAATGACTGCCTGGTTCTGCAGCTCGTCACATGATTGTGCTAGGCCACAAACCTGCAAGTATTACACAAAGTATAAAAAATAGCTATATAAATACACGAAGATATTTGTGCATGTACGCATCTGCACATATACAATGGCAAAGCAAGATGTGTAGAATTAAGCCAGTAGAGTGAATGCATGGACGGGCGTACCTCTACCTTTATGTGTTGATACGTGCATGACTGGATGGTTGGGGTGGACATCTGCTGCATGCTTCAGCACCTCTTTCAATTTCATATCTTGCTCTTCGCTGACGCCAATCTCCCAATGAACAGCAACCGAAACAACATGAAGTGATAGGAGGTGGTCCATGGCTAAGTCATCAAAGCTAAGCCCACAGTCAAAAAAGAAAAAGTGAATTGCACAAAACAATAGATTTTGTGATCATACTCTCACTTCACACTATAGCTTTCTTTCCACAAAACACTAAGTTTAAGCAGAAGCTTTCTCATTTTACACTACCATTTACTACTTTCATCCTTATGCCCACCCATCAATGTAACATGCATGTTAAATTATCTTATCATAGGAGGAAAAGTGATTTTTTTATAAAATAATGTTTGTTTCTTCAATTTACACAAATAATCCTAATATGCAAAATTTCACAAATATGCTGATATTTACACTACCTATTACTTCTTTCAGTGTGAGGCCCACCCTATAGTATTTTGATGTGCGAAAATCCAATATTTCATATGCCAAAAGTATGAAAATATGTTTTTTTATGTTAATTATTCAATTTCTAGTTTTTCTAGTTCCATTTTTGTACATTGAACGTGCGGCAAGGTATCTGTCTTGAATTTGTGGATTGGTTATTAGTTCTGGTTATTAGTTCTGTAAATCACATGTGGCAAGATCATCAATGTGCTTGTTACATTGACAAGTGGGCCTAATGGGAAAAGAGTAAAAGGTAGTGTAAACTGAGAAATGTTGAGCTAAAACCTAGTGTTTTGTGAAAAAGGATCTATAACCTGGTGTGGAGTGAAAATATAGTCACAAAACCTCGTGTTTTGTGCAATTCACTCAAAAAAAATCTGTCGCCCGGATGCAGAACAAAAAATGTTCAGCCGCCCTGAGCACGGCTCTTCGTGTGAACCTAGATGGAGAGTATGCAGAGGACGAAGAGTCGAGTCAAGATGGACCCCGCTCTTCCGTCGTATGCATTGCTCCACTTGATTATTCCTGCCATAAGAGCATGGCCATCGCTCACGCCGACGGCTTGGCTTCGAGCCCAGCCATCAAATCCCGCTCCACGCAACGGTTTGGCTCCAGATCGCCTGTAAATTGTTCAATCAACAGTTACATATGACTCACATCTATTCTGTCCAGAGAACATGTTATGCTGCTTTTGTTGCAAAAGCCCACAAAATATGTGGGCAAACGCCTGACAAGGCGCATCGCGTGCTGCTGAGAGGCTACACGCCTGACACGTCTGCGAACGCCTATGGGAGAATCTTTTTACTCTCTCTCCTCACCACATCGGAATTCTTGACATAAATCGGCTCCACGCCCATGCGTTGGGCTTGCTCTAACCTACCAATTTGCCTTCCCGTCAATCAAACAGTTCGGACGCCAGCTCGTTCTCACGCCCGCCATTCAAGTGGTAGGCCACAACCCACAGTCCCTAATTTGCATCCTCTAGTATACAAGTTAAAATTAGGCCTGCTGCTTGCTTTTGTAATGATTCGTGGAGATTGGAGACCTCACGAGCTACGTCCCATCCCAAACGAACATGACCGATTACATAGCAGCTCCCTATGATTCCTGTTTGTTTTTTTTTTCTTATTACTAATCCCAAAAGAAAATCTTATAAATTCACAAAAAGGGAAAACATCAGTATGTACAAAATGAAGTAAGATAAATATGTACCTTTAGATTTAACATGGTTTACATTACTCACCTCTGTTATTATAAAAGACTATTTCTAAATTCAGAATTATAAAAAATACCAAAAAATACTCCAAATGTCTATTTCTGAATTACCCACCATGCCATTATGAGTGCATAAATAGTTCAATTTGGATTAAATAAACAAAATACATGAGTCTATGTCAAACTCAATAGAAAATTTGTGAAGTTCGAAATAAAAATACAAATAATATTTCATACTTTTTTTAAGGAAATACCTCAAAAATAGATCCCATAATAAATGAAAATTAATTGTATTAACTGAAAATGATCCTTGCTAAATACTTCATGAGTCATGATACAATAAGCAAACTGTTTTCAGACAGCACATCATGGTTCCGATAACCAAATTCTCCTCGTCCATTATACAGTTAAACAAACAATTAGAAAGTAATTGTAGAGCTCCTGTTTGGGATACAAGCTAAAAGTAGTTGGCTAAAATTAGCCAGCTAAAAATTTAGAAGGTCGATCCAAACAGAGCCTTAATACCATACTCTACTCGATCTATTGGGTCCATTGGTACTAATTTAGTTCCATCCCTACTTCAGATTGACCTCGGCAGCAAGTCGCAGATGCATAACATATGCTTGATCTGTGACTGAAATAAAATGAGCTGACACGAGCAGATCAAAACATTCGACTTGTTCGGCAGGCTGTTTTGCAGTTGTTTTACTGTAGCAGTTGTTGAAGAAATAACTGGGAACACTGTAGCAGATGCTGAAGAAATAACTGAAACACTGTAGTTGCTGAATCGCAGCTGCTGCAAGCAGCAGCGAACAAGCGATTATGAGGTTGATTTGTACTACATATGAGAGGATTGACTCCGTCAGCTGGTGGACTTTAAGTCTGATCATATATGCGTGTGGTACCCAATATCAGATAAGATACACCATTCACCGCGAGTTCACTACACAAGCTGGTAGGTTACAGCCACAGCTGGCCTCCTTATGTTCAGTGAGAGCTCAGATATAACTGCTCAACTTCGTCCTTCATTTTTCATGTATGAGTTGGGCATGGGTGGCTGCAGGAACGGAAACCTGGGTTGGACAGCTCCTGTCGTCCCAGACGAATTATGGCAAACGGAGTCATTGGTTGAACTCACAGGAGGACAGGTTACTTTACCTGACCGGACGCACCTTGCCTGTGATGCTCTTGGGTTGATGGAGTGAAAGCTGCCTGGGGCAGCTACTCAGAAATTTGCTATTGTTTAGAAATTTGCAGAAAGGTTGCTCAACTTGCTGATGGACGTTGTGGCAAAATAGCCAATAACTTTCTACTGCGTTTCAGTCGAGTGCAAGTCGATCGCATGATCAGTTTGTGTGGCAGTCATTGCAAGGTCCCTGGGTGTCCTGCAAAACTCTGTAATATACAGTTTTGCAGAAACTTGTAGAAGCAGTTCACTTTCTAGTAGTTCACTTTGCTTTCAGTAAACTGCAACTGGTTGTGCTTTCGTTACACAATAAGGAAACTCCAGGAGGCGACTCCTGTTCTCTGCACAACAACAACAACAAAAAGCTTTCAGTCTCTTGCTTTGGTGTCGACTCCAAACACTCATTTCCAAATTCCCAGCTCCACCACTGATTAAATTTCGTGGTTAGTATTTCCAATTAGTTTATGCATGCCCAAAGGAAAAAAACGATTAGTATTATATGTAATTCTTTCTTGCTTTGCGTGAATCCACAAACTTTTATAGTTCATAGTCTATATCTCATCGCAAAATAAAAAGAGTAAATTTCATAAAAACTCAGGTTTTGTTGTCTTTATTTCACAAAAGACCGAGTATTTTGACTCGTGTCACTTAACATCGGGTGTTCTGGTCAAATTGTTTCACAAAACCTCAACACTATCAAAACAATATGAATCTTACCTTGAAAGCTACTTTAATTTTGGAAGATCACATAGTTGTGCATCCAACTAAAAGATTCCGTTTAATCAAATTGATCACATCACATCCATTATGCAAGCAGAAGGATATAGTTCACATGCTATATTCATGGTCATTTCTGAAAGAGTTGGGATTTTGTGAAAAAATGTAACCATAAAAACATAGGGTTAAATGACACAAGCCAAAATAGATATGGTTTTGTGAGACAAGCACCATAAAACATGAGGTTTTATGAAATTTACTCATAAAAAAAAGTCTATATCTATGCTTTTTGCGGGCTTGTTTTGCTTTTTTGTTGCAGAATTGCTATAATTCGTTCTGCTTGATTGTAAATAAGCAGAATGATTCCCTTTGCCACATAAGTGCAATAGCACAAAACGTCAAGTACTCATACACTAAGGCCAGTCTGAGTGGCCTTTTTATTTGCAATTAATTAGTTGCCACGTCAACAAAAATAATGACATGACAAAGAATTAAATATGAAAGAGAAAAGAATAAGGGTGAAAACGGGTCGAATACGGACGGATAGTGCTCATCCCGTATCCTATCCTATATTTTTTACTCGAATCCGGAGTCGGAGCGGATAGTCCCGGATAATTATTTCTGCATCCCATATCCTGTCCTATATTTTTTGTTCGGATCCGGAGTCGGACATGGGTATTATCATGAAGTTTAAAATGATAAAAAATCAAAGGTTAGAGAAACAATTAGAGTAAAGAAGGACATATTAACCATTGATATACATGCATGATAAAGAGCAAATTGACTCTTATTTATGTTAATTTCTCGATTTTACACCATATTATTGAATGTATAATCGTTATAAACTTACTCAGATCACATGATACTCGGATTCGGGACGGATATCACTCGTCCCGTATCCTATCCCGTAATTATTTTTCGGACTCGAATTCGGGCACGGATAGTGTCGGGTAATTATTGCTGCATCCAGTATTTGCTCATATTATTTTTTTCGGATTCGGCAGTCGATCGGGCGGATATTATCCGTCCCATTTTCACAACTAGAAGAGATGCCTTTCATCCCCATGAAAGGATGTGAGCACTGCTACCAACACAATGAAAGCTAAATGAAATTGAACTAAGAGTCTTTCCTTTCATCCCTAAGGATCTTAACCCATAAGTGAAGACCATCTAGCAATAATTTAATGTTCTGACAAATTTATAAAATTGTAACATGAAAGTAGGCATTGAGAGATACGGTTTCATTTCATAGAATAAATCTACAAAGCTGATGTGTAACTCTTGGAAACGCGAGATGGAAGTGTCGATTGAGATTGGCCTATAGAGCACAGAAGCCAATTCCAACCATCATAGTTCTTGTTGTATTAATTAACGTCAACAGCACAATATTGTCATGTTCTCGGAGACCACTCATAGTGCTGAGATCCAAACTGTCCTGTGATATTAATTAACTGTTCACGGATGGTTGGAAAGTACTGCCCACTTGCACTTAAATACGATACATACGCAGCAAGTCACTGATGCGTAACCTCCCGAGCATAACCTCAGTGACTAAAATAAAATGAGATGACACGTGCGGATCAAAACATTATGAGATTGATTCGTATGACATGTGTGAAGATTAACTCCGCCAGCAGGTAGGCTCTCGGTCTTCTCATATATACGCGAGTTCAGTTCACTACGCATGCCGGTAAATTGCAGCCACAGTTGGCCTCCTAATGCTCAGTGAGAGTTCAGATATAACCGCTCAACTTTGTCCCTCATCTTTCACGGGCATGGGTGGCGGCAGGAACGGAAAACGGCCTGATCAGTTGAACTGACAGGACGACAGGTTACCTTGGCGTACGCGGCTTGCCTGTGATGCTCTGGGGTCGTCGGTGTGAAAGCTGCCAGGGGCAGGTGCTTCCTCATCCAGACCACGGAGATGCTATCATCTGGCTCCTGCTGTGCTATGGCTTGAAAAAATCTCTCGCAGAAGGGTACCAAAAGGCGGATGGAACGGACGATGGACTCGCCGCGGCCGGTTGACAACAGTCCGTTAGATGAAGCAGCAGATGGTAAAAGTGCATTATGTGCCTAGCAGCATAGGCGCACGTGCCTAGTTGGTCACTCGGTTTGGTGATGTGTCCATCGTTACCACAAATAATGAACTTGCTCTTCGTTTATGTACTGTCACTTTGTGTGAGTTGCTATTTCACTAGGTAATAGGGAAACATAAGCTATATATGTCGACCACATGAAGCAATGTCTTCTAGAATATCAGATGATGATATACAATGTTTTGTAAACTCTGAAACATCACAGAAAGCTTTTCATTTACAATAAAGAAAAAAATGTTCAAGACAATAAAGCCATAAACAATATTGCTGCATTATATAAAGAATGGATGGTGAAAGAAGAAACCAAAGTTCCTGTTCGACAATAAGCTAACCCTGTGATACACCCAACCACAAACAATTGGATGAAACTAGCACCTGAGAGGTGTGCTACACTGAATACTAGTGAACTTATCATGATAGCATCCCGCATTTTCATCGAAGAAGACAAGGCAGTTAAAAGGAACCCGCGGTAGATGGTTTCTTCTGACAGCGGAGCAACAACAGAGTACAAAACGAAACACAATAGCTTCGAGGTTGGACTGTCGGAAAGGATATCCTTTAATGTAGGATCATAGGCGTCCTGCAAGGATTCAAAATTGAACAAACAAATAGTTACTTTATCACTAGCCAAAAACTATGATATTGATTTTTTTTTTATCTTGATGCTAGGACAACCTAGTTGGTGCAAACTTGCGCTAAGCTGTCCTCACATCAAGAAAATATATTGGAGGTAGTGTAGCAGAGCAAAACTGATGCACAGTATTCAAGGGATCTATATATGTTTGTTAAGCTTCTGACCTCAGGCCCTATCAATTTGTCAGCTACGATGGATGTGATCAATACCAAGGTCATCAAAAGTCCAAAGCCTAACACTGCTGCGTTGATCCAGTTCCGTTGCGTAGAAACCTTTCCAACAAAGTAAGCTTGAACATCATGCCCTGGTATTGCAGTATATTGGAGGAGTGACAAGGCCAAAGTGAGCTCTACTAATTGAAGGGTGATTGTGGAAATAACCTGCAATAACATATTGTGTCATTATACAGATAGGATGGTCTCCCTTTTTCTTTGGGCAAATCTGGACTAATACAAGCAACCAAAACCACATACCGTTGTCATTGGGTTGAGCGAGGAGCAATTTAGCACCTTGGCCACAACACCAAGACCTCCAAAGCTCAATGGCATGTGCACAATGAAGAAGTATCCGGCATATGTTCTCCATATATCATCAACCTCCCACGGAATAACCGGAGAAAGAATTGAAGACTCCTACCAATTGCGAAATGCCAGTATTAGAGTATATTTTATATAGCAACATGTCAGGTACAATCATCTAGACAGCTATCCTCGAAGAATCTACCGACAGAAGAGCACCTTCTGGTATCAATCTGCAGAGGCAAAACTGAATACAAATCAATTTTTTTCTCAAACACGCAGGAGAGTTATGTATCTATGTATTAAAGAGTGAGAAACACAACACACGACCTACAAGCATCCCATTATACTACTCCGTGTGGAGTTTGTAGAACATCAATACTCCACACATTGTATCAAAATCATTAAGATAGAAATGATGGATATCATAACTAATTTTACTTGTACCATAGCTTAAAGGATAGTTCGTGTGTCATTCCCAGATATGCCTAAACCTGCATCAATAATTTGTCATATGTCATGTACGGCAGCAGGCCATTAGGGCCCATATCCAGCCGTACCTCTACAGGATTAGATTAGTTAGATTAGAGTCTTTATCTCTAAGGATTAGTTACTTAAGCGTCAAGTCAACCCAACTATATATAGATGGGGATGTATCCTGGTTCATTAAGCAATAAAGAAGAAGATAATTGGGAGTCATCCTCCTCTATCCCCGGCCGTTTGGAGTTGGGCAGCGGTGGCAGCGCCGGCGGTGCCCGACCTCAAGCGACCGGATCGGCGGCGGCTTAAAGGCCGTTTATGACACATAGCCTTTGCACAACAGGGCATAACGTATATTTACAGCGAAGCATCCCTAACAGATGAATTGCGAAGTTTCAATCTGCCTTCCTTACAGTACACGGCGAGTCTGTGGGACTTGACTAGATGAACTATATACTAGCAACTGCGCTAGCCCATCCCACATGTAAATCGACAGGAAATAATTGTACTAAATCTTGAGTAAAGTATGGTCCAACTTGCAGTTAACTAGAGAAATGGTCCCCCAGGATGCCAAGGGATAAACAACCGGCCAATAGCTACGCTCCGAACCAAATAACGGTAACGAGAAAGGGCTCATGAATAGAAGATCAACACTGAAACAAACGAAAGGTTAAGTAAGTCAGGCTTTACATCGAACAGGTTGGGGGCGCCGTCCTTGCCGTCGTCGCCGGGAGAGGGAAGCGGAGAGCAGGCGCAGCTAAAAGATGAGGACAACGAGCGCAATTGCGGCCCGGTCAGAGCGTCGACTCCAACCGCAAAGGTAGGTGGCGCTCCTCCTCCGCCGCCGCCTCCACCGACCCTTCGGGAACGGAGGAGATGAATACGGGAAGCTGCGGCTGGTGCGATGAGCAGCATCGCTCGAGGCAGCGGAGTACTCTCTCTCTCTCTCTCTCTCTCTTTCTGTCTCTGGATAGCTTGCAGCAGCAGCGCGCACTCCGTGTTGCTGGGGCTGGTCCAATTTTGAGACCTTTAGATGTGTTTATTTGAGCTTTTTGCCACTTTTGTGGATTAGCTTTTGGGAGATGATGCTTGTAAAATTCATAAGCCAAAGGCATCATGTGAAGTTGCTTCTAGCTTCTGGGCTTTGGCATCATCTAACTTTAAATTTTCCAAAAGTTAACTCGTAAAAGTGGCGAAAAGCTCAAACATAGCATGGCATGGCTCACAGCTTCCGGGGCAATAAATGAATATTTTTTTGTATAAATTCAGATAAATTATGAACTTACGTACTTTCAAAATTCTAGTCATTTTGAGAGGTCAAACATTTTAAACTTTGACTATAAATATTTTTATGTGTTAAGTTTAGAAATATGAAAATGACATGAGCAGATTTGTATTGAAACATGATTTAGAGACTGTGTGTCAATGTCCAAAATATTAGTTAAAGTTAGGTTTTAGAGACTGTCAATGTCCAAAATGACTTGTACTATGGAACTGGAGGGAGCAAGAGTCGAACAAGAAAAAAAATCTTGATTGCAATGGAACATCAATGGCGGGTTTGTAGTGGATGACGGATGAGGCCCCATTTGGATCATAGAAAAGTCAGAGAGAAAGCACATAACCAATTCTGAAGAAGTGTGATGGTAATTGAAAAGTGGCACCATTGGCATACGTGATATGTGATGCACACGAAACAATTTATGTGATAACTATGGTTGTGTGCGGTTGTGTGAGAGAGGGGGGAAAGGGGACCGTGAAGAGCCGCGACTGGAGGCGAGCAGGCGGACATGTATTACAGAACGCCCTTCCCACGTCGGTGACATAAGGCAACTGCCATGCGGGACCCACCTATAGTTCATGTTGAGTTCTTGCACCAGGACCTCTGTTTTATTTTGATTCATATTTTCAACTTTAAACTTGTAGATATTTCGAGTATGTAATCCAAAATGTGTTGATTTTTTTTTCTATAATCTCAAAACAAATGTGCTCTATCCCCTGGATGCATTTGCATCATGATGATGTAGCTAAATTTTGCAATGATCGATCACCTCCTCATTAATAGTCACTATGCAACATCCTCTTCACTTTTTTGTAAATCTCCAAAGAAATTGAATTGTTGAATGAAACTTTGTGTAGATGTACATATTATACACCTCTACCTAGGTTTGCAATCCCGAATCTCTCAGTAAAACCGGCTGCCACCAAGATGGCCGGTTTACCAGAAAACCGATCAGAAACTAGACCGAAATTCAAATCACAAATTTTGAACCAAAAAAGCTGCCAAATTTAAAGTAAACCGAACAAAAAATTCCAGTAAACCGAACAAAAAATTTCAGAAAACCGATTTAGAGAGGAAAAATGGAAAACTAATGCAAAAAATGAACATTTGAAAAAATTGAAATACAAAATATGTAAAAAAAAAAAACTAGATGCAATTTGCAGAGCAATGGTGGAAATGGAACATGAAAATTCGATCGTTTACTTGGTCCAAAAAATCAAGGAAAGTTTCAGGTCGTCATTTTATTTTTTTAATTCCTTTTTTAACCCAGAAAAATTCCTTGAATTTTGTGACCCATCAAACGATTGAATTTTCGTGTTCCGTTTCCACCATTGCTCTGGAAATTGCATCTAGTTTTTTACCTATTTTTGTTTCAAATTTTTATTTTTTAAAAAAAATTGAAATCAAAAAGTGGGCTACCGACCTATACGCATAGAATGTTTGTTTTATATTTAAAAAGTTCCTAAGTTCAAATTGGTTCACATTTGACTCAAAAGCTCATTACTCATACTTAGTTCAATAAAATTTGAACACACGTTGATGAAAACAATTTCAAAAGAAATCACTAAAATTGGGGGAGGTTGGTGTTACCTAGGAACAGCATCACACCAAAATTCACATCAAAATTCGATGTATTTCTGGAGATAAAAAGACAAAAGAATCACCCAAAACTCTATATCTAGCTAGATGATAAAAAATATGGTATTCCATTAAAGCTACAATTTAATTAGTGTTCTAGTGGTAAGTTACATCGGGTGGTTGGGTTAGGTCTCTGGTTCGATTTGTCATCCTATCCTAGCATTACTTTTGACTCATTTAATTTCTTCCTTTTCACCAAAAAAAATGTTCGGATAGCAACAACACAGACTTGAACTCGCAACCTATGCAAGGAGGCAACATTAAATTACCAACTGCCTAAGAAGGCCAGTTAATATATTTATTTGACAAGGATGCGTTACTTATAGGATTTAGAACGCACCAAACCTATCATGTGGTATAAAAATGTTAATATTCAGTGATGGACATGAAACTTTTTTGATATGTGATGGTGAGTTTGTTGTTTCCATGTTGCAGGTGTTGGGTTTGATTCCCATCAACCGCATTTCTTTTCACAAATTCCCATCAACAAGGGTTATTTTCAAAAATTTCCTTATTGAAAGTTTTCAAAATTCGTTTGAAATAAAATTCCTTGAACAAAAAATGATTTGGAAGCTTCTCAATTATTTAAATTGCTTACCCTTTTTTATAAAATATCTCAAAAACTTTACCTTGGCACATGAAATCCAGATAAAATATCAGTTTGGCCCACTTAAGTGCAAAAATTTGGAGTTCACGGTTGAGCTCAAACTTGAATTGAATTTGACATTATTGAATTGTTTCAATTTCAACCATGAAATTTGAGCTTATCAAATTCCCATCCACTTCATAAGTATTATTAAGAGTAATTGATACCATTTGAGAAAGAAAGAAATTGGGGATGTTACAGCCCTCCTCCCTTAAGAAAATCGTGTGCCGAGATTTACGACAAGATACGACGAGAGAAACGACACAACAAAGTGAGAAATTTAGAGTTTCGAGCAGCCAGGATTTTGAGTGAATTCAAATTTGGTATAGAAACAAAGTAGATGCCAAATGGAAGAGTTTCCATATAGATCGGATAAACAAACATGGAAGCAAACTCATAGGAATTTGATCATAATATGGGACCAATGGTTCAAGGACGTCTAAATCAGGTGAGCTAGGAGGGTCTTGGGTTCATTGATTGCTCCTCAATGAAAATGGTGGTCATTGAGCAATCAACATTTATCTCAGCAACAAGGTTATTCAAGCACCCTATCCTAACCCATTAGTTATTAATGTATCACTTTTGCCTTAGCGTAAAAGAATGCAAATATATACTCATATCATGGTATGCATGCCGATGAGAGAATTAATGTCATGGTGCATTGTATGTTTGCATGATGCAATTGCATAACTCCATGTCATGGATGGTGCATAGTTTGAACTATTTCTCAGCAATTGCAGATTATTGAATATACAGCTTTAACAAATTAAGTACAAATTAAATTTTGAAATATGTTATGAAAATTGTTGGAATAGATCTTATAAAAAACATATATTTTCAGAAAATAACCCGTAATAATTGAACTTCATAAATCAAGTCTCGCAAAATGTTGAATATACCCTTTTAGAAGTTGAACTAGCTGTTCAACAGTTATAGTATCCTACTTCAACAGCTATTATCTTCTCCCGCAACCTATTCTTGGCAATGAAACAAACTGGTGGGCTGATTGATTTTGTGTTACAAATCAACCATCCTTTATATTATATTAGGGTCCCATATATAGGAGGCCTCTCTGTCCTAACTCACTTGCTAAGAGCATCGTGGTCACAAAGCAGCCCGCCGTGCTGTGCTACATGTCTCTCGTGTTTGTTCCTAAACTAACATACCAGCTCTATTTCCAATTTATTGTACATTTGACTTGAGTTATATTAGATGGTTAATTAGGGTTAGGATTTGTGTCCGACCTGTTGTTTTTCTCCCTTTATATAAGGAAGGACATCACTGTCTTAGCAGTAGTATGATAAAAGGTCTGTGTTCATATTGGTGTTACTATAGATGATTGAAATTCATTAAAAAAACATCGTGTCTCCTCCACGTGCGAATGTATGTGATGTTTCCTGTTGGTACGTTACAGGATAGAATCAAAGAAAATAAGCACACCAACCAAGTATATATGTGATGTAAAACATGGTAAGCACAACCTTCATGGTTGTACACAAGCAGCCACGACATGAGCACAACAATATAAGTCGCCATGACCAACTAGCATATCGTTCTTGTTACATATGGTTCAGTTGAACTTCCTGCTTGACATCCTTAATGACAAACCGCCTCCAAAACCAATGTCTTTCCCACGCCGACCACATGAGCTCCATTGGCACGCCTTTGGTCTCCGGTAGGAATGAGACAATGAAAATTGTCATGATTGTGATCCAACCGCATAGAATAGAAATATCCCATACTTCATGGCACAAAGTAGAGTTAGGAACACTTGTGTCTGTGCGAAGGTGAAGGGAAGTGCGATGCACAAGGTCATGGCCTGCCCCGTCGACCTAATATCCACAGGATAGATCTCTCCTACAACCAACCACCTCAGTGGGCCCAATGAGACGTTGAAGCAAAAAATATATAGGCACATGAGCACCAAAACTGACACCGCGTAGTTCCGTGGCATTATCATTCCCTGGTGCGTCCCAAGATGATCCGCGAGCACCCATGCCACAGCCACCTAGATTTATGTTAGAGAATGTCATCACATTTGAGAAATAACATGAACTAGTAGGCACACCACAATGTGTAATTATTATAGACGTGACATACCTGTAAAAGCATCATGCCTATACCACCGACAAGAAATAGAATCCTGCGTCCACAACGGTCCACGATAATGCTAGACACAGTAACAGCGAACAAGCCCACAAGGTTAGTTATGACAGAGCCAAAGACTGCCTTCTGGCTGGTGAAACCAACTGTCCGGAACAACACCGGTGTGAAGACAGACATAACGATCACACCGGTGAAGTCAAAGAACACAGGGATGGCCACCATCATTACCAAGTAGTGGCGATAACCCTTGCTACACAACCTCTTGACCACACCCTCATCATTTCGACGTGTTTCCTCAACCGCACATACAATGTCATTGAACTCAGCTTCGATATCAGTGCCAACCCCGCGGATGCGTTGAAGCGACATGCGAGCCTTATTAGGATCACCACGCAGCACAAGGCTGCTAGGTGTGTCTGAGATGAAGAGGGCGCCCACAACAATGACTGCAGCCGGCAAGGCCGCAAACCCAAGGGAGACACGCCAACCCCAATCAGGGATGCGATTCGTGAAGTAGTTGACTATGCTGGCAGCTAGTGTGCCTATGACAAGGAAGAAGTGGTAGGCCATGGTGAATCCACCGCGCCATCTTGTCGGTGATGCCTCAGCGAGAAACATTGGAGCTGACTGCATGTTGAATTTATACTTAGGTATCTAGAGCAAGCAATTAAACTATTTTGTATAGAAGCAATTGGATTATTGTGTACCATTGTGCATATGTAGTTTCAATTTGGTGAGCCAACAACCAAACCAAATAGATCTTACTTGGTTGGTTATGGGCCATGTGGTACCAAATTGGGCCAGATATGCACCAGATACTTTTCACTATTAGTTAGGAGTAATTTGCTAACGCTAAAAAAATATATTAGCATGCATAAAAATAACCTGTGCAGTGAACCCAACACCGAAGCCGAGAAGCATTCGACCAATAATAAGCATTGCGATGTTGACAGCCCCAGCATTGACTCCAGAGCCAGCGAGGAATAGGGCACCCCCAATCAACATACTGGCTTTGCGACCGACCCTCCTTGTCACACTGCTCGCAACTAGAGACGACAACATGGCGGCGAGGTACATTGACGATGAGAATGCCGTAAGCAGTTGATTGTCATATTTGCAGTACGCATCGCTCTTTGCACTTTTCTTTCCTCGAAGCACCTCCGGGAAAAACTTCGTTAGGAACGAGTCCATCTGGGTCACACCTCCTGAGTAAAATTCAACACATCTTTTTATATATCTCTCTTTTGTCTGTTTGGGGGCATGAGGGCGACATCACAGTTTAGAGGTATGGCTTTTGCATGTTACGTATGGGAGTTGTTTTCAAGATTTTCTATGAATTTTCTAATAACCATGCGCATGAACCGATCTGAAGCATGCAGAGTGATCATAATGCAGCTCTTCCCTGATCAGTGGTATAGATAGAGCATGCATAGCTTGGTGCACGCCTAGCAGAAGTTTTCTCGGATTGAAATGCCGGAGTAGCACAAGATTGATGCGCTCAAGAATTGCCGTAGTGGCCAAGTACTTTTGATGCTCGTGTGGAGGATGAAGCTGGAGGGAGAACTCACCTGAGACGCCAATGTCATAGCCGAAGATGAGACCGCAAGAGGCGGCCACAAGGCAGGTGACCACGACGGAGAACGTGACGCCGCCGCCGTAGTCGCGCATCCGACCGCCCTCCGCTGCGCCGAGTCCTCCTCCGGCCATTGCACTGCTCTCGTCTAGTACGTACTGTACTCAGCCCAGCCGGCCGGGGGCCGATCCTTTAATTTCAGGTTTTCTATGGATTGGAAGGCACAGGAACGAGAGTAGGATCAGCAGCTATATATATAAGCGTATGGATGATGGATTATGATTGTGCATGTGGCCTTCATTTCGAGTTAATGCATTTTCAGGCAGAAAACTTTGTTATTAATTAGTATATACAAGGTCAGCGGGGGCAAATGGGTCCTAAATATTCACAATAATGTAGGATTTGATTACTTTCGTCTTCCAAGTGTATGTACCAAAAAATGAAAAATATGGGACGCCAGTTGTTAATATCTTATCGAATGTGTATTGTTCATTACATGAAGCCAACTAGATGCCCGTGAGATGCTAGTTGACATTCTACAACCGTTGAGATATTTATGGTTGGGAATTCGCGACCAACGTGAAACCACATCATATGTTCATACCATGGCGATGGCCATTGTGGTGCTGCACCGCTGCTGTTGTGTTTACTCATGCGATCCCTGATCTGATTGTCTTAAGCCCGTATCCGGTGTAGGCAAGCTAAACAGAAACTTCTGTTACTTTGTCACTTGCATATAATTAAGTTTGATGTAGTCAATGATCACCATTGGAATTCATGTGCATCTAAAAAGAGCAAGTTGCTTCCACTGAGTTTTAGAAACGGCCTCAAAGTCAACCGAACAAAATGAGAAACCAGAAAAAAGAAAGACTCCACCTGTCAGCGATTTTTGTACCAGTTACGTGATCTGCCATGTCTATCCTTTGAGACTTGAGGCAGACTTGTAAAATGTAAAGAAATTGCAAAATCCAAAGCCCGTGAAAAAAAAAGACCTTGGAAAAATCAAAATCTAAAGCCTGTGAGTTTAATTGCAAAATTTTAAGCCTTGATCATCATCAAAATAAAGCCTACATATCATGCTTCCGAATCTAAGTGGACTTAACGGAACAAGGACAAAAATGTCTTTTGACACCCAATTTTCCGTTCCAAAAAATAGGGCAAATCTGCAAAGCCTATAAAACAGCGGTAAACTCAGAATTGGCCTTCAAAATGAGGGCAACAGTGCAATTGCCCCCAATTAAAAATGTTTCTACGAAGTCTGACACGGTCCGTGTAGATACGCTTCTATTATGGTTTATGAAACCTCTATAATCAGCTAAAATGAAATACAATGTATCTAACCCTTAAAAAAGCATAGCTACTACCACTATAGAAGACACAAGTGGATGCTATTAGTTTCGTCACGCAAGTAATATGACCAGGACAAACCAAGTCCTAAAGAATTCACTTTTACGGCAAATTGGAGTATTTAACTTTTTTCTCAAAATTATTGTCCACGACTTGTTATTCTACTGACGACTTGATCTACTGACGACTTCCCAAAAGGAAGGTTATGCAAGTCGGCTGGACGTAGGATCTATTAGTTTATCCGATTTTGGTTATGCAAGGAAGGTAAGCTAGATGTGACAGGCTAACAAAGTTGACATTCAGCAAAGTGATTTGTCGAAATGCCCCCGAGTCTTTCAATTATTTAAATAAAAAAAGTCAATGCAATAGTGTGCGATGTCACTTTGAAATATTTTGAGTTCATTTTAGCAATTGAATTGTGTTTAAATAAATATGATGGTGTTTGGAGGGGGGGGGGGGGGGGACTCATTTTGATCCTGTTTGCAAACTCTCTTTCCTATACAGAAACCTGTTCTATTCTCACCCAAAAAAAAAACTATAGTTCTGGAGTTGTAGATGGGTTAAAAGGCTATTTCGTTGACTCGTTTTTCTATTTTCGTTTCAAAATAAAATTCTAAAAATACTTTATTTAATCTTGTAAACTCAAAATCCTGTATGGATCTTTAAGCTAGCGTTGTATTCATCACTTACGATTGGGACCACGAGGACATATTCTCATATGAGTGGATAGCTAATCATAGCGATCACAGTTACGTACCGTGTCAGATGGTTCCTGTGAGATATGTGTGACTCGATATAATGTTCATACTTTATATGTTGACACAACCCTTATGTGGTACAGAACAAACATACATGAGCTTTAAAACTGAATTGTTCGGTTAATCCTCCATCCAAAGTTCATAAAACCTTCCAAGTCCTAGCAATACATCGATCTACACATGGTGGCACTATCAATCATGGGGGTTAAGATAACTTCTTGGCACAGTATGAGATCTGACAGTGTCTTTCCGTGTCGATCTATCCTTCTCGAACAATTCACGCCACCATCAAGGATATTCCTCACCACAACGTTCAGAGATCTGATTCCCGGTACATCATAAATCTCAACATGAACAAGATCAAGCAGATTGTTCTGATGTTGGATTGCTGGTTCATTAGGAAATGATGACACATCAAGTAGAGGGGAAACAGCGTTCTTCACCCAGTTCGGAGTGATCACTGTCCTAAGCCGCTCAATGTCATCAGGAAAGTGAGGAATTATGGAGAAGTTCAGATCATTCCCTTTATCACCAGCCCTGCTATGTGCTATATGATAGAGAGCAACCTTTTTCCCAGATGAAACAGGTACAGGGGATGGTGGCATGGCCATGCTTGTCTCTACGTTTTGAATGCCCATTGCTTGATTTGTTGGTTTCTTTTGCGCTTGTAAAATGTGTGGTTCACCCGTGTCAGAATCTTTAGCTTGGATCTGGAAGTAAGAAACGTTTACTTTCTTTGCATTTGCATGCCAGAATATGTTTTCCCGGTTAACCTGTCCAAACCAATGACATGTCAAGTCGACCTAAGTGTGATATGCTCTATATTGTCATTAGCTATCATGTATTCCTCCCTAAGACAGAATTTAGTTAAGATATTTTCATCACTTATGTGATAATTCAAAGTAATTATCCATACCAGCAACTTTTGAAGAATTATTTCCTTCCTCTGACCAGTGCTGCAAATTGTCATACAAACCTGTCAAATGAGTGAATCAACTGCAGAAACAAGAAAGCTAAATATTTCTATTTCATGTTTGGACTAATATTAATTTTGAGCACAATAGTTACGTGATTCATCATGGTCAATAATATTGCTGAAGTTACCAGGCATTGGTACAGGTTACCCATATGTATAATGAGCACAGTATAGGTACGACTCATTTGTTAGACTTTTGTACAACCAAGAGATCCAATGGCTAAAATCACTCGGGTGGTAGTTCACATATCAATCAAAGGGCTTAAAACACTTGGTCGGACAAAAGTCGGATAAATGGGTCGTACGTGAAGCATTTTCCATGTATAATATTATAGTGGATACCTCTGCATGTGCATACGTATGACCCATCCTATGTCCAACACTGCAGTACATTGGCAGCAACAGTTTAACTTGCAAGCACAAAACGGGATCAAACTACTTGTCAATACCTGATGCCACCACCACCAGCTGGGCCATTTGTATAGAGAGCAATAAACTCTTCAACAAATTGAACAGCATGCTCTTCAAGATCGAAAAGGCCATCCATCCGAAGTCTAGCATCCATTACTTCCTTGACAGGGTAACTACTCTCGTTACCTCCAACAGCTTTCAAACTGTCATACCCCATGATATAGGAGACAATTTTTCCATCAATGCCAGGATACCTTTCATCCATCCACGATCTAACCTAATGGCAGATGAAAAGGCATACACTGAGGTTTTATCTTTGTTGTTACTTATTTAAAAAGATCACCAATATTTTGCAAAGCTACAATAATAACAGAACAAGATCAATGTCAAAAAAAAATAACAGAACAAGAGTGATCCCATGGACTTACAATGTATTCTGCTGCTTGAGCACGCTTTAAACACTGATGGCCCCCATATGATATCTCTCCCCAACCTTTCCATCCGCCTTCCTGGAAGAAACAATAAGTCCAAATCATGTTCCAGTAGAGTATTGACAAATGGTCTTCATTCAAATACATAAGACAATGTTTCTGTCTGAGGACACATGAAACTCGGAGGACTATCAACAAGAAGAATCAAGTTGTATTACTGTTTCAAACTACACCATTTGGCTGCTTCCAGGTCCAGCAATGTTGCATAGAACCAAAAAAAAATACTCGGCCGGTGAGGAAAGACTGACCCACGGTATTGTAATGTAGAGAAGCTCAACCGGAGCCCAGCCAAGAAAGGTCACGAGAGCAGAGATTCCCCCCCCCCCCCCCCCCCCCCCGCCAAGGCCAGTCCATCTCGTGTGCACGATAGGGGAACCAGGACCCTGAGGATGCTACTAAAAGTATTAACCACTAGGATAAGACCCCTTTCGCAATCTTGCATGGAACAGAGGAAAACTCTAACCGGGGATGGAAAACAGAGATGGGCGGGCAGGTTCCCAACGACCCAACGCTATTAACATACTGGATTTGGGGTATTTAATACTTATTTCAATAGAACTACATTGATTAATAGATATAAAACCAAAAATACATTACAAAGACATAAAAAACAATAGAAATTCAGCTGTCCAGTTCCCAGCTGCCAAGTATTTTAAAGCTCTTGTACGTGGGTTCATGGAAATCCCCCTAGATGTAAGTTGATTTTTGCAGTTCGGAATTATTGGTAAAAGTATCATATTGAAGACCACGTCAATGTCCTAATGGAGTAATGGACATCTTTTGGATTTCTTTTGGGGTGTGTGTGTGTGGTGGTGGTGGGGGGATGTGTAATTATGTATTCCTGGGTCCAATTAGATTGCAAGCCTGAAGCCTGGTATTTTTCTAAAAGAGAATTTTATGTCCTAACTCGAACTATACTGCAAGAAGTGTTTTTAGAGTTACAAAAACCATAAGATAAACTTAATGGTAAGTACCCTCAAATTCTTCAAGGTATACATACAGTAGGGCATAACTGAAGGAGTTTCTCAGGCCGACAAGCATAAGATGGTTTGGCTCCTCTGCAGTGGACCTTGTCTTGAGATATTTGGTCGAACCTCACATTACGGAAATCTACAACCTGCTCATCGAAAGTTATATTATTGTTCATATAAGGAGATACCTAGAGTTGTAACTGGAATTTTCATTTGACTTCACCAGATCAGGAGTAATGTAGTTTCCAGGGTCTCCTACTTCATACAGAAGCTGTTCTGCACAGGTACTGACGCTCAGAAGACCTCCGCTTCCATCTGCCTTCCCAACATAAACATCTCCTCCATAACTAACTTCGGCATATGGAAGGGACAAATTCAGAAGCTGGTCAAAAGAAAAATCCCGATATGCATCACCTGTTCTTTACCATACACAAGAAGAAAAAGAAATAAAAATCATGACAGTAGCTAACAAAACATCACCATAATGATTTTGAAAGAAAAAATAAATGTACCAGGGTGCATGAAATATCCTCCAGTGAGTTGACAGCCACATTCCAGAAGATGGCTTGCTAATGTCCCCTGTGCCAATTCCTCAGTGTCGGTCCAGTTCCAACCTAATTCATATACCTAGCATTGAAAACAGAGGAAAAGAGCTAACTGTTAACTGGTCAACGTTTCAGATATTTTGGGAAAACTTTGCAATTTGTGGCAATCTATAAAAAAAAATAAAAAAATAAAAAAAAGCTTTGACTAAAGGATTTTAGAGTAACCAACACCTAAAAGAAACCTGATACAGATTAGCACAAAATAGGTAGTGTTTCAACCTAAACTCAGGCACTTCTGTCAATCATACATGATATGCTTGAGCTGGTTATTGTAAACCTTCAAGTGATTGTTTTAGGAATTGATCAGGAAGGAAGAAAGCATGTTGCTCAAGATAATAACTGTGGTCTGAGCATTGCCTAGTCGTCCTATTTCAGCTAACACATACATTTTGGAGCATCCTCCAAGTCTACCATATATTATCATGTCTTGTGCTCTCACTATAAAAGTTGAACACAATAAAGGCACTATGCTGTATATCATTAAAAAAACATAAGGAGGAATATGAATATCATACCATAGGTGCTAAGAAGAGAGCTGCATCAGCAACCCGAGAAGTAATGACAACATGTGGACTGTAATTTTCCAGGCAATGTACAATGGAGGCTGCCCCGAGATAGGTGCTTCTTCCCTTCACATACAACAAATGTCTTTAAACAGTGAAATAATACTCAGTACTCCATTTGTGTTATACACGTTCGGACAAGGATGGCTAGTTTGTTTTTAGTTCATTAGCCATGTCTAAAACGTCAAGATTTCAAGGTCGGAGGTAGTATGAGATAACTTTTGAGTTCAAGAATTAGACCATTTCACTCCAATGTCCACTAAATAATCAAGACAAGGAAAACAAAAAATAATAATAATTAAATCTGTATTTGGTACAAGTGAAGTAGAACCGAACGTCCTTCTCCTTCCAAGTGATAGTTTTCATTCGATGATTCTTCTGCATCAACTGGCTACTGTAACTATGAATAAAGTAGGCGTTTGGTAGAGTACTGTTCATTCAGCAATGCCGGTTGCTGCTATTGGTCACCTCACATCGATAAAAAAGCTTCTTCTGTTGCATGGATCGCTCAGTCATGGCAAACATATATGTCGGCATAGGGTAAACGTGTAACAAGCCTCACTCAAAATAGGGTAGTCATATGATAAAGCTCAATCAATTTGTATTTAAAACGGTAATACATAACAACCAAGTGGTTACAAGAATGATTATAGTAATGTGTGACTATATCAGTATTATAGAAGTGGTAAGCCTACGCAATGCAGTTAGCTAGTTTGTGCCTATTAAAGGACTTAGATGCAAAAAAACCATGTGCATTTAATGTAACAAACAGGTAACCAAACAAAAAACATCAAAATCTATTTAGCACCAGAAATGAAAATGCCGTGCATTGCCTTTATGGAGGTAAAGAGACACAACAGCATGGAATTACTAATTTGACGAAGTGTCCACAAGAAAACTTCCTGAATCTGATTAAACTGGAAGCGAACAAATGAACAGTGATTATTTTGGGAATATCTGAAATGATCAGTAAATTACCCCTCCCAGTCCTGCTGACTCGTCAGAGAGTAGAGCGCTTCCTGGAAAAAATATGGGAAAGTAAGGATAGTGGTGGAATCCATCAAGTTCAGTCTAATCTTAGTTATAGTTACGACTTGCAGAAAAACCAATGATTATTGTAACATTTTTTTAAACAGCACAGACTTGGTACATACTAATAAGCTAATGAAAAGAAATACCTTGTGGTTTAGTCGATGATTCGTAAGCAACAGCCACTATTATCTCCAATCCCAAACTAGACGCCACATCCAGAACTTCTTTCTGTGCTCCAAGTGGATCCACTAATAGAAGAAGAAAACAATAAATAAAATAAAAATACACATAAGTTAGTAAAATTTAAACTACAGTCAACAATATCTTACTTGCTCCCATATTAGTTATGATACAAACGTTCTGTTTGAAAGCCACGGGTAGAAGCACAGACATCCACTCTTTAACTGCATATTGCCGTAAAAATTGAAATCATGCTTCAGGGAACAGCTTGAAAATTATAGTAGAATGCAGGGCAGCCAGAGAAGGTTATTATCTCTGACTCTCCAGAGAAAAGAAACAAATAATGTAACCTAGGACTAATTTATTCAAGACAAAGTACTCCGTAATAAGTATTCCCTCTGTTATTTTTTATTTGACATTTTAGACATTTCACGGCATCAAGGAGGTGACTTTACTACTAGTTTTTGTAAACATGAAGAAAATTATACTTTTATGAAAGCATCTTCATAGAAAAATATAGCCATGTAACTTTCATATTGCCAGTTTTGATACTTTTGAACATATTAATGGTCAAAATTTACAAAGGTTGGCCAACAGATTCTTGGACGTCAAATAAAGAAGGACGGAAGATAGCATCACAAAGATGTGTGATGCTAGTCTAGTAATTTGAAATAATCACCATACACTATAAAATAAGCAGTATGAATCACAGAAGTAATAACATTCCTAAGAAAAATACCTCGGGGATCATAACCTTTACCCCCTGAAGCCATAATCCGGTAGCGATCTGCGAGAGTTCGCTCTGCCAAACACTCGAGAACTAGGTAGTTTAACTCCTGGACTCTCTGTAGTAACTTCAAAGCAGCCATTGGCCTATCTCCCCCAAATCCAGCCCCACAGCCAACATAAACTTTATCTCGATGTCGGATGGGATTGCTCCGCTATCAATACGAAGTAGTATCACACAAACTCAGAATAGAGCGTTCGTTTCACCAATTCATGATTAATTCAATTATATATATGCAAGTACTGACCAACTTCATGACGCAGTTTTGAACCTCATCCATTGTGACTGCTTCCCTGAAACGTCTTCACTGTCAGCACTAAAAACAACAGATTGAAGATAAGCACCGCTTGATTCTGCAGCCCTGCAATAATTTCGGAGGTTCGAAATTATTAAATATCACTAGTAGCACCCAATCCTTCCATTAACGAAAGTTGAATTCGATGGCTAACTACCTCCAGAAAGAATTGCACCCAAGGAAGTCACGGATGGTTCCTTACCAACAGAAGATAACCACCCAATCGAGGCGTTGACGGGGTTGCCGGCCGTTCTTCTTCGTTGGAAGGAGGAAGGGCTCGTTTGGTTGCAGGCTGGGAAAGAGTTGCCGGCTCTGCAACTTGGGATAGAGTTGCCTGCTCTGCAGCTCGCCGGAGAGCTGCCTGAATCGGTAGTCTGGCTCCCGCCCGCTTGCCTGAATCTCTAATTGCGCTCTTCAGAGTTGATTGGGACCTCCGATCGGTTGCAGAGATGACACTCCTCTTTCGTTTTATTCTTTCTTTTTTTTATTCTTTTGTTTTTCTATTTCTCTTCTAAGGGGAGGATATTCGGCCTTGTGCACACGAAAAGCGGTTTCTCCTTCCGCTCCTTTGCTGTAGTAGTACGAGTGCCCGTGGAGTACAGAAAGGAAAACAACACTGTAGTAGTAAGCTCCTTTCTCTGATAATCTTTGACAAATTTGTCGTGTTCCATCCTTTACTTTGCCTAATACTAAATTCTATGACTATATCTCATTTTTTAACTTCCTTGATAAAAAAAACATCTGTTATCCATCGCAAAAAGAAAAACAACCTCTATTGTCATGCTTAAATATTTAGAAAAAAAATCTCTTGTATTCCACTGGATATACGAGCCTAATATCTTGCCATTATCGATGACTGTAGTAGATAAAACCTGGTTCAATGTATTTAAGTTTTATCTACTACAAGAGAATTAGACTAATTATTATGGCAGCATCCATGAATACAACATGATCGTGTGCGATGCGTGGCATAAATGCTTGTTACGACAACAATAAGAGTTTGCATGCAGCAAAGAGATAAAAAAGCATATTAGCCACACAACAGTAATACGCATCAAATAAACATCATGATTAGTAAGATAGGTGAATTTTGTTTGAATTTTCGCAATTTGCATGTCTAATTCATTGTTTTAACAAAAAATTCATAGTTAATTATATTGTTAGTAGTAATTCTTGTGTTCTAGATGTTTTTAGAGTATAGTAGAGTCTAGTAAGCTAATGGTATGTTCTTGAATATAGCAGGACTATTGTAACAGTACTGTAGCACTATCTACCGTAGCTAAAACATTTTAGAGTCTAGGAGAAGTAGCAGTCAGCCCCGCTATGTACTATAAATAGCACCTAATGTGTAATGTAATGAAGTGCCTTAGTGTGCCTACTAGTACTAGCGTAAGCCTTCTCTGTTCTAGCACTCTTCTAGTTTCTAGCTGTTGTCCAGCACCCCTCTTACATCCAACATTGTTATAGAAATATACCACTCATTTTAGTTCTATATGTTATAGTGCCATTATTAGTATATATACTTCTCAAGGGGAACCTGGATTTAAAAAGAGTTACCAATGATGTCCATTATATCGAAACTCGTAGTCATACATCATCACGGAAAAGGAAGAAAGCCACGCAAAATTTCAAGTGCCTTCATAGAAGATTTTGCATCAGATAAGAAAGCCTCTTTGTTCAAACCGTACATTTGAGTGTCTCACTAAAATACAGAGGGCACTTCACTTGCCACAAACTAAATGTTCAGTGTGATGCCCTGAACCGGGTTATCCTTGTCAACAACAAAGGATCTAACCAACTTTCCTGAAGGTGTGTCTACTTCCACAGTGTACGAACCATGGTAGCCTCTGAACTTGAACTCTCCCTGATGATCCACATTGCCACCAGTTCGCGTCAACCACTCTTGTTTGAGAGCAAGGTACCTTTTGCCAGCCTCATTGATTGTTCCATCCGCCTCGACCAGATGAGCATGCTCTCGAACATAAACATCTCCCAGAATCCCCAAAGGATAATCCCCTCCACGGCAGGATGTGCAAATGCTTCGCGGAGAAACACCTCTAGATCATCAGCTCGGATGTGCTCATTCTCTGCCGTCACATCCAACTCGGTAATCCAAATAGGGAGACCCAGTATGGCAAGCTTGTCCAGGGAATCACAAATGATTTCTCCCACTGGATGGCTGATATGACCTTGTACACCAATCCCGCCAACTGGGGCACCCCGCTCCTGGAGATCGACAACCTGCTCAATGAACCTTTCAGGGCAAGATTTTGTGTCACAGCCATCTTCAACATTATAGTCATTCACAAACAGGAGAGCGGAAGGATCAAGCTTGTGTGCTTCTCTGAACATATAAGCTCTAATATCCCTTCCTAGTCTATCTTGGTAGAAAGACCCATGAAGCATTTCATTATTTACGTCATGATGTCTAAACCGTCCTCTGTACCTTGACAATACGCTTTGCAAACGATTTTGAATGGCGGACATCAAGTGGTGACCTTGCAATGATCGAATCCAAGGTTGAACACTGTCTTCCACTTCCCAAAATAAGCAGTGACCACGAACCTGTATTTTATGTTTCTCGCAAAATTCAAGCAACTCATCAGAATCTTTGTAATTCAGTCTTCCTTGCTCTGGTTCTGTATGGTACCATTTTAATTCATTCTCAAATACAGCCCAATTGAAGTTCTTCACAAAAAAATCAGCAAGGTCCTCATTCTCAATGTTGTGCCTCGCTATGCATGATCCAAATGGAAAGCTATTCTCAGTTTGTTGTATCCTCACAGATGAACCTAAAATATTCACTGCATTGGATCCTTCAAAATTCAGAATAATGTCACGCTTTCTTACCTGTCATCAAAATACCAAAAAAAAATCCGTTAAAGTTCACAGAACTGGAGATTTAGTTACTGGGAGCCAGAAAACCCCAGGTTAAGGCAAGTCATACATTAAATCTCGCTTTCAACATCTAATGTTTCACAAAACTCCAGATTTCTTAGCTGGTGAGCGCTTACCTTCATGGACGCTTGAAGGGTTATGGACTTCTGTCAACTTTAACACCATAATATTGCACGAACTACATCTAGCCATTGTAAGCATCCTCTAGAAGATCGTGAACCCAATTCCTCCCCCCCCCCCCAACAATAATATGGGCTGTGTGTTTTGTTTCTGCTCAGCACTGTAATCAACACCCCTCAAGGGTGTTCTTGTACCCCTAAGCTACTGCAATATATATTACCCTGTTTATTAAAAAAAAAAAGGAACTGCAACTAGCCAAGAAACATGTGTTCTTCAATACAAAATAATCATAAAAGCATGTTCTTTTTTGTGAAATTTACATTAATTATAAAAGGAATAAATCACTGTTTGCAAAAACAAGATTGGATGATGCAAGGCCACAAATGAAATTTGAAAGTTCAAATCTGATTTTCATGTAAGGTAGCCATATGTGCATTCAAGACATGAAAACCTCCCACCTAAAGCATGGAAATTGGTGAAGCAGAAGCTTTACCTTGTCTGTTTTCTCCTTCAGGTACTCAAAACGTGCTTTTCTGTCAACAGGATATATTTGAAGGCCCATCACTCTGAGATCAACACCTGGAGGAGGACCCTGAACATATGCAGTAACTTTGGATGGCTGCTTTTCAAGCTTGAATGCTCCTTTGACTTCATACCACTGATCACCATCAGCTTCCACTTGTCCACCATTAACCCATTGGTTATCCACAGCAAGACAAACGTTTACGTGGTAACGTTCATGTCCTCCAGACCCAGCTCGAACCCAAGCAGAGACTCTGTAAGTGACGTGCAACCTTAATTTGTCAGTTATTACCTGAGACGGACCCATCCACCCGTCTGTGCGATTTGTGGCAAGGACATAACGACCGCTTATATGTTGCTGAGTTGCAGGGTCTTTCAAGATGGAAGATAGCATATGGGGTGCTTCAGTCTGGATACTCAATCGACATGAACCCATAGGACTCCAGCCAGCAAGCCCTTTGCTGAAAGCACTATTGTGTATTATATTAGCTCCATACAAAACATTCTGCGATATAAAGTAATCCTTAGATTAGAAAGGAAGGTCCAAACTTTTATATGGCACCATGATGGATGAAAAATAGGAAATAATGATTATGCATACGTTTCAAGAGAAAGAATCACTTGATAAGAAAACATTCCTGATCATACAGTAACTGTATGAAGCAATTAGCTACTAACCTCGATTTTTGGGCATGGGGCAGCATGCAGTTTTCTTGCTGGAGATAAGACAAGACCATCTACAAGAATGTCAATTCCTGCAGGAGGCCCCTCTATAAAAATAACAGCTTTGGAAAATGGAGCATGAAGGAGGAACTTTCCTTTCAAATGTGTCCATTGCTTATCAGAAGCCTGGATTCTTTGGTTGAAGGATAAAATAGTCAGACATGATTGGTTGGCTCCTCAGAGCAAAAATGTCAACAACACAGAACAAAGGAAAACAACAAACTTACTTGGCAAGGCCTACATATCGCTCACGACCATATTCTTGCACCCATAAAGTAGCACGAACTTCAGTATCATGGGCACTCCCGAATATTCTCACGGCAGAATTGACCTCATATTGAACTTTTCTCTGCACCCTTCCCGTGATTTCTTGCTGGATGCCATTCCAATTGTGCACGCGTCCAGTCGCTGAAGCAAAATAGCTGCCATTTAAGGGCTGAACATTCCCGTATGCAGTGAACTCATGTCGGCAGATATTGCATCCTCTTCCTGACCAATTTTTTAAACCATCTTCGAAGTGTGGATTCATAATTATAGTCTTAACTCCACTTGGTACTTTTACTTCCTTCAAAGGAATCATTAATCAGAAAACATTCACACTAACAATGCATGTGCATGTAAGGGAACTAGCTGAAGAATAGTACTTGGAATTTAGCGTTTGGCAGAAGAATTTCGTTATTCCACAGTAGCTCAAGCACAAAAATCAATAATTTTTAATTATCTTTCAGCAGATTTCTGAGAAATATGTGTTGTGTAACACAGTACTTCAAATCGTGACCATTCAGGAAAATGTCAAAAGAAACATAAAAATACTCACTTTTGACTCTTTATGTCTGGAGCAAGTAATAGTAACATAATCAATAATAAGATCCACACCAGTAGGAGGACCTTCCAGATAAAATACAACATGTTTTGGCATGTTTGTCAAAGAAAATGAACCTTCCAACTTCACCCACTTCTCTTTTGAGGCCAGCACACTGTTATATCAGGTTCATCGTTAAGCGTAGTTGACAACACTTAGGTTATTAAACAAATTTAAGCATAGTACCTTCCAACAGGGTTATAATGTGTTGATCCATCTTGATTTTGCAACCTAAGGGTTCCTTTGACTTCAACTTGTCCTTGGACATTCCCATCAACTCTAACAAAGGCAGAAACTTCATAAGTAGTACCCGTACACACTCTATCTGTAATATCTTGTTCAAGGCCTTGCCAGGAATCTGTTCTCTTTGAAACAACAGCATAGTTCTCTCCTGAGTTCCCTCTAATACCATCAAGGAAACCTGACCATTGTGACGCCACATATGCATGGCAACAGATAGGATTCCAAGGATGAAGGCCTTTGGAAAAATCATAGTTTGAAATGGTGTTTTCTGCTCCACTGACCAATGAAGATGCTGCTCTTTCTGTTTTCTAAATAAAATATAGAGTTGTTAAGTAAAATTATAACACAGATAATGTAATTCATCATATAACTAGATGTCCTTAAACAATGGAGACATGTAACAAAGGGTAAAATACAAGCTGTCATCTTAATGTTGACAAGAGTTCTAGTATATATAACCAATGATGAAATAAATTTGGTATGACTGTAGTCTTCTCATGAGTAGATTTAGCACACAATATTATTTGGGTATGATTGTAGGCTTCTCGTGAATAGATTTAGCACACAATATTATTTTGTTTTTCTAGGATTTTTCTTGTTACGTGCAATGCATGTGATTCATTAAGAAGAGTGATTATCAAAGATTCATTAACATGTTGTCAAATAAGAAGCTCACTACAAGAATTGTAAGCCAGAGACCACATACAATACCTTGTAGCAGATGCTAACTGAATCTATGAGTAAGTCCACACCAGAAGGGGGGCCTTCAAGATAGAACACTAATCGTCTTGGTTGATTCTTTAGATCAAATGAACCTTCTATCTTCACCCAGCTTTCTTGTGAGGCCAAAATCCTAGCCAAACAATTTATATCAATAAAACAGTGTGCTGATATAATATTACATGACACAAAACAATACCTTCTAGTCAAAATACCTTGCAATAGAAAGGTAATTGGTAGAAGAACTCTGATCTTCAAGTTTGAGAGTGGCCTGAACCCCAACAGGCTCATGGAGTTCACCATGAACTCTAACATAGGCAGCAACAAAGTACTCAGTACCAGGGGTGACCTTTTCTGTTATGTCCTGCTCAAGCCCCTGCCAACTCTGTGTCCGATGAGTAAGAACAGCATAATTTGACCCTGAATGTGGCCTTACACCACGATGGTAACCTGATCCTTCAGCAGCTACAAATGCATGGCAACTATTCGGCTGCCACGAATGAAGACCTTCGGAGAATTCATTGTTCAATAGAATGTTCTCCATTACAGCTTTGCGCTCCTCTATTACCTGATCAATATTGTGCAAAACGAATTTCTATCAGTCCGGTGTCCTGATAGTGGATGTAATCTGGGAAGCAATAGTTGGCTAACAAAATGGAAGACATAATATACAGTGTAGAAACCCTGAAGCTCTCAAGGAACCAAATTTACTCAAAAAGTCTGAAAGTAGTAAGCAAAATCATGTTTTTTTGTCTGTTTGCTTTTCACAAAAGTTTGCTTAGGAGTCACTTTTATTTCAGGCTGACTTTTCGCCTGCCTAATTGAAACCCCAAGTTTCTTCTAACCCGCGATAGCACAGACAAGGGAAAGGAGCACAATGCCGATGCAACATGGTCACATACATTCCAGTTGCTTGTTTCCTTTTTTTTCGAAATGGGCCTCGCCCCTTTCCATTCATCACAGAAAGAAAAAGTACCAAAGTTTGGTTACAAATTCCAGTTGCTTGTGACGACTAGTTTGGCCCGTCTTGGCTTTGTTATCCTATATATAGTAACAATGAATTGAAGCAATTAAATACAAACAGCGCAAATATTACTAGCATTGATCATAAAAAACAGCACTGTTGTTAACCTAGCATAAACAAATCAAAGGTAGCATTCCTACAAGCGGCATTTCTCCACTCCCGTTTCCTAATAATCACACACCATAAACTTTTCAGCGGTTTCTTTAGGACTTCGTAAATGTCGGTGGACAATTGAATCAGAAAGTGCTGGCAAATGGTCATGAACCGACCAAACAGGCCTGGATGGCATCAAGACCAACTGGAGCAACCGCAGCAAGAAACGAAGGCAGCTCTGTCAATAATACCTTGGACTCGGGATCATGCTCGGGACGGGGTGGATCTGGCTGCGGGGGCGCGCCGGCCGAGCGGCCACCGCGGCGAGGGCGGCAGAGGGAAGAGAGACACCCGCAGCGCCTGCTCATCTCATCAAACCACAAAGCCCGTTCCACCGGGTGCGGAAAGAGCTGCAGCGGCCGCAGCAGTTACCTGGTGGCTGACTGGCTGGCACGAAGTCAAAGCAGAGGAGGCGAAGGGAAGGGAAAGAGAAGCTACTAGGCGAGCGGTAAGGTAAGCGGTGGTTACCTCGCCTCCTTCCCTACCTAACCAGCTACCAAGGTGGCGACACGACGCGCCAGCTTGGGACTGAAGGGACGCATATGCCAAAGACAGCCGCAGGTGGCAACGCGGCGGCCGGCGCTGCTTTTGCGCTTGCCTGCGGAACAGGGGAGAGCTCGCTTGCGTCTCCCGCCCCACGGGGGAACGACGGCGCGCCCTGGAGATGGAATGGAATCCGATGCCAACGGAAGAAGCGCGCCCTGATTATCCTACCACTCCTACCCTGACCTCAGAGGCATAACGACGAACGCCTCGTGTGCAGGGCAGGCACGGTAAAAGGTTACACATCCGGATGCGCACAGCAGGAAGGTGAGAATTATTACCTCTCTGTGGATGATCTCGGCGGCCGCCGGTGACGCCGCTGCACGGGAGGGCAGCGGCGGCGGAACGCGGACGAATCCAGGAGGAGCAGAGCTGCAGAGTGCCGCGGTTCGTGTCTTGGATGGGGAACGGCAGAGCGCTTGGGTGGGGTTAGTCCTGGGACATGGGCCGGGCCAAAAATGGGTGGGCCGAGGCACGGACGTCTGGCACGGCCCATGGCACGACACGGCACGGAGGTATTTCGGGCCGGGCCAGCACGGCACGGGCCGGCGTGCCGTGCCGGGCCTCAGTTTTGAGCCCGATGGGCGGCACGGCACGGCATGAACATTTTTGCCTGGTCGGGCCGTGTTCGGGCCAGCACGGCACGGAATTGGCCCGTTGGCACGATGAAGCCCATCAGCACGATGCGGCCCGACAGTGGCACGATGACAGGCCGCATAAACACTACTCTCCACGGCCCAATCCTCCCGAAGCGCTTCTGTCCAGAGTTCCAGACTCCACGAGACCACAACCGAATCGGTCGATTGATTCGATCCCCAATTCCCCACCGCTTCCCGTTACTGCCGCCGCCGCATCCAATTGCAATCGATTCGCCCTTCACCGTGGTTCCGGCGACCTCGTGCGGTGGAGGCGCAGCAGAGGCAAGCTCCCCATCGACATGGCGCAGGCGAACTGGCAACGGCAACGAGGGAAGCGCAAGCTCGTCGTCCCTGACTGCGAGTCCGTGACCGACGCGGCGGCGGCACCAGTGCATACTCGTCTCGGCGGCGGCGCGCGCGCGGCGTCATCAACGGTCAAGAAAAGAGCCGTTTGTAAAAGTGCACTGTACTCTTTTCCTTATTGGGGCAGCTCATACTGAGTGTAAGGTTTTTAATGAGGCAGTGTACTTTGTATTAATATGAATCAATAAAATTAGGGGCTATTGCGTTTCTACCCTTACTTTCCATTCTAATTGCGTTTTTACCCCTGCTTTTCACCGTTTGCGAATATACCCTTGGTTTTCAAAATCGAAGCTTCAGTTTACCCCTAGTCCGTTAGAGGCACTTTAACGGTGTTAAATCTGAGATGAAAAGACATAAATACCCTTGCGATTTTGCCCCTCCTTTTGATAACAGATTGTGATTTTACCCTTGTTTTGAAACAATGAGTGTATTATGGACAGCAAATATTTGTGGTAAGTAAAATATTTCGAATATTAATATTTATATTAAAAAAAATCAGCATCATTTTACCTATTTCAGCAACATTTTAACACAATTTCAGCAGCATTTTGACACAAATTTCAGCAGCATTTCAGCAGCATTTTGACAAGACAAAATAAGCAGGGCATATATGACACAACCACATTATACATGTCCATTAGAAAGCATCTAAAAGGTTCTAACAACATTTGAGTCCAACAAAAGAGTACCGTAACATATCCAACAAAAGTATCATACATGGCCAACAAAAGCAACACCTAGCTATTACATCTTAAAATCCAAACCATTCAGCAAACCTCCCTCCTCTTCCTCCTCTTCTTCCACCCCGGCTTCCCCTTCCTCTTCCCCTTCCCCTTCCTCTTGCACTCCCACTTGCACTCCCACTCCCACTCCCACTCCCACTCGCACTTGCACTTGCACTACATATGAAAGGCATAAATGAGTTAGCAATGAAGGTTAATGGTGAAAAAAAGAAATAAAAACAGCAATGCAATCTGAACATTACTTAGGCTCATTGCTACCCTCTCCTGAAGCATTTTCAGAAGATGAGAGCCTCCTCTTCTTTTCTTTCGCTGTGGGGCCTCCTTGACAATATTTGGCTGTGTGTCCTAGTTCATCACATTCTGTACATCTTCTTTTCTTTTTAGACCCAACCTCATCCGATGCCTTGATCCTAGAACCTCTTGGCCTCCCGGGTTTCCTTCTCAATTTAGGCTTGCATATTTTGTAGCCTATGTCAACCCGTGGCCATTGATGCTTAGATGTCATTGGATTGAATACACCAGCATATGCCATTCGGAGCCTCTCAATAGAGTAGTAGTCATGGACAAAATCATCCATTTGTACCTCACTACTAAGCTTAGCAATGACAGCTAAAGCATGGCTGCATGGCTTTCCAGTCACTTGCCAAGACCTACAACTGCAAGTATGGTGTTCTAAGTTCACAGCATGCCTAACGGTGGACACAGTTACTTCAGCAGTTGCACCCCCACATATCAAGACCTCATGATCCTTTACATTCTTGCTACTAGCATTGAGATCCTCAATAATAGAAGGGATTATTCTACCCTGCATTTCACCAGCAATTTTCTTTTTCTGAACAAACTTAGCAATGATCATTTGCCTTATCTTGTCAAGCATGTCCACAATATGTTGATCTTTGGTTTTTGACACCCAACTATTAAAGCATTCTGAGAGGTTGTTATTGATGTAATCTACCTTGGAATGCTCAGAGAATTTGCTTCTACTCCACACAAATGGATGGTGCTCATCCAACCATGCAAGGGCATCTGGTTTCCTCTCCTCTATCTTCCCCATGTGGTAGTTGTACTTCTCAACTGTGAAGGTTTTTGCTGCTGCCCACATATTCTGAGAGTACAAAGGGCCATGGTACTGCTTCTTCATGTTCTTCCATAAGTGCCTCATGCATTCTCTATGTTCCACCCCTGGATATACATGATGTACAGCCAGCTCTAGACCTTTGCACGCATCTGTACTAATAACCAAACCTGCATGAACAAAATAATGCTATGTTAGTAGTATAAAATGGAATTGCAAACAAGCAAAGTGTAGTACTTAGAAATTTTCAGATGTCGAACCTCTCGGAAATCCAATAGCTTTCTTTAAGTTCTGAATGAACCATGTCCAGCTCTCCGTAGACTCCGTCTCAATCACTCCATATGCCACTGGATACAAGCAGTTATGACCATCTACTGCCACAGCTGATGCCAACTGACCCCTTGATCTACCTGTCAAATGAGTGGAGTCCATGGCAATATACGGTCTACAACCACGAAGAAAACCTTCAATGCATGGCCCAAGAGCTACGAAGAACCTTCTGAAACAGATGCCTCCATTGTGCTCTTCAGTGTCTAGGTCAACAACACTGCCAGGAATATTTTTGAGAAGCTGATCCTGATAAGTAGGAAGCAAATCATAACTATCATCCCACTTCCCATTAATCATGTCAAGCGCCTTCTCTTTGCCTCTAAAAACCCTGTAATATGGAACATCAATCTTGTACTTCTTCTTCAGCTCAAGAGATAGTTCAGTTGGGCCCATAGTTGGATCATCTCTCAACAACTCCACAGATCTGTCAGCAACCCACTTATTTGAGGCCATAGTCTGACCACACTTGTTAAACGAACCACAAGTGTGCTTTGGACCACAAGTTTTAACCTGCAACAAAAGAATGCAAATGACAAGTAAGTATAAAGCTTCTTGCTGCAAAAAAAATATGAAATAATGAATGAAATTGAAATAAATACAGATCTGAACTCACCTTGCAACCAATGTACTTAGGGCTAGTAGATGCATGAAACCTCCATTTGCAACCCTCCACAGATCTCTTGCATTTGGCCGTGAATCTTGTAGTGTCTTTTTTCACGAGCTCGTATGCATGATCATTCAAGACACAATGATGGGTTACTGCTGACTTGCATGAATCAGTATCTGGGAATACCACACCCTCATCAATACATGGATCATCAACATCATATGAAATTAGAGGCACATCATCCTCATCATCCTCATCAAATATTTCCCCACTAGGATCAAACTCAGTGTCAGAATCAGCCTCTGACTCAGAGGAGGCAGCCAAGTCAGAGTCATAATCACTATCACTTAGCACCTTAAGCTCATCATCATCTGCAAGCACTTTTTTGGAAGCCTTGCCATCAGATTTTGTAGCACACTCATTTGTGGAGTTCGTCATGTTCTGAGTGGGCTGCGATGGCTCAATAGGAGGATCATCATTTAGAGGTGGAGTGCTCGGAGTTTCAAGCAATTTCTTTCTCACAATAGGATGGCAACGTCGCTTTGTGGGTGAAAATTGCAATGGACCATCAAAATCATTTATTTGAGCATCAATATGCATAACACCATTCTCTAAGTTCAGTTCACACCACTCAACAAGATCTGCATCAGTTTTAATCTCAATTGATCTATCATTCGAAGAAGGGCGATACATGGTAATATATTGCTTTGAACCCCATATGCACTTCTCGCCTATGTACTCTACCAATTGCAAGATCCCAAAGTCATCTTTGTTAATAGCAAGAGGTGGCAAAACTTTTCTGCCACAATATGTCTTTGGTTGCTCATCCGGCAAAGCAAAATATGCCCGAACTTTAACAACAAGTTGCAAATCGCTGTTAATTGACCTACAATTTATAGGAAAACACATACACGTTCAGATGTACACGTCCTACATTCGTCCTATAAACCTAACAAAACACACAACAAAACGGATGAATTGGTTATACCTTTGCATTGTAGCTGGTCACCCTCCTCTGCTCCACCCGAATCCACGCCGCCCCTGCCCTCTCTCTCCTCTGCTCCACTCAAATCCACGCCGCCCCTGCCCTCTCTCTCCTCTGCTCCACCCGAATCCACGCCGCCCCTGCCCTCTCTTCAATCCACGCCCGCCGCGGCTTCCCTGCGTGCGTCCGCCGCGGCCTCCCTGCTCGCGCTCGCCCGCCGCGGCCTCCCTGCGCGCGCGCGGCCCGCCGCGGCCTCCCTGCTCGCGCGCGGCCCGGCGCTGCCCTCCGCAGCGCGCCCGCCCGGCGCGGCCTCCCTGCGCGCGCGCGGCCCGCCGCGGCCTCCCTCCGCAGCGCGCCCGCCCGCCCGCCGCTGCCTCCCTGCGCGCGCGCGCCCGCCGCTGCCCTCCGCAGCGCGCCCGCCCGCCGCAGCCTCCCTGCTCGCGCGCGCCCGCGTGGCCCTCGCACGCCGCACAACACCTAGGGTTAGGGTTTGGGAGAGCTCGAGTCGGGAGAGAGAACAGAGAGAGCTTGAGTCGGGAGAGAGAACAGAGGAGAGTCGGGCTGGCCAGGGTAAGGGAGATGGGAACAAGGGTATTATGGTCTTCTTTCATTTTCTGAATCGTTTTCTTTTTTTTTTAAATCTTCAATTTGGGCTGGCCTAACGGATGTCAAAAGCAGGGGTAAACGGAAGCTTCATTTTCGAAAAGCAGGGGTATATTCGCAAACGGTGAAAAGCAGGGGTAAAAACGCAATTAGAATGGAAAGTAAGGGTAGAAACGCAATAACCCCATAAAATTAGTATTGCCCCCAATCTTGAGTTTGCCCAAGTTCAGATATTGGTGCTGGTTCATTTTGCCATATTCAGTTTCATTTTGCCAATATTCAGTTTCGAGTTATTGGTGATGGTTCATTTTGCCATATTCAGTTTCATTTTGCCAATATTCAGATATTGGTGCTGGTTCATTTTTTTAGTGCAACATGTTGTCTTGGTTAATTTTTTTCTGGTTCAATTTTGCTTCTTTGTGACTGTATGTAAGCAGCTGAAGAATTAAAAAAAAAATGAGGTTGCACAATTCAGATTCTCTTTAGATTAACTGTCGTCCGTTGCTTTGTCTACAAACAAAAGAAAGGACGCGCGATGCTGCTTGCTGCGTGAGCTAATGGGCTGAATTCGCAGACGGCCCACAAGGCGAAATGTTACTTACCAGTCAACACATGAATATTCCCTATTTAACATTTTCTTTACCTTTTTGTAAATCACCAAAGGAGTTGAATTTTTAAATAAATTTTTGTGTGGACGTACAACTTCTACATATGTACACACAGAATTTTTGTATATTTTTTTTGAAGCATTTACGCCTGTCCAAGTTCGAATTGCTCTTCATTTATCACAAAGTCTCATTACTTATATGTTGTCGAGTAAAATTTGAACACACTTTCATGCAAACATTGCTCAAAAAATTCACCGTAAATTGTAGAGGTTGGTGTTGACTTGGAACAGCTCCACACCAAATTTGATTTCAAAATCCATTATATTTTTGGAGATACAAAAATGCAAAAACTCACTTTCTTTTGTTATTTTTGTTACACTCAAAGTATGATGATTTTATAACTCAAATTTGATATACTCATGTAATATATCTTCCCTAAAGTAGTGTTATTTTTTTGGAATTTTTGAATTTTTTTTATCTATGTAACACTATAAAAAGAATCAATCCGAACACCAAAATACGCAATCTGTAGCTGAAAGCGTATTTGTGAAATATGCTGTCAATGAAACCGGGCCGTGCCCGTGCTTGGCACGGCCCGACGACAGCCCGACGGGCTCCGTGCCGTGCCCGGGCCGCATTTTCGGCATGTCGGGCCGACCGGCACGGCACGGTGCGGCACGGCGGGCCGTCTCGGCACGGCACGGAACGGCACGAAGCACGACGGGCCCGTGCCGTGCCGGGCCGAGCACGGCCCGAGTCCCAGGACTAGGTGGGGTGAGAACGGAGTGACTGCATCGGAGTGATTGGAAATTTCGAGGGAGTCAAAGTCAACCGTGTTGAGGTGTCATCTCCCACTGTCCGCGCGTGGCTGTGTCGGTTCGAGAAGACGACCTTCCGACACGTTCCCAAAGATCTTTCCCAAAAGAAAAGAACAAACAAAATTGTCGGTGGCCAGTGGCGGAGCCAGCCTCGAAACCAAGGAGGCGCCAGTTAGGGTCTGAGTGGTTGGGTGTATAAGGAGGTGTCGTTTTCAGAGGTTTAAATTTTATAAGGTCATATTAAAAAAAAATTTATTATTTAGAAGTATTAAATAAAGTTTAATTACAAAACTAACTGCAGAACCTCGGGTCTAATTCGCGAGACGAATCTAATAAGAGTAATTAAGTCATGATTAGATGATGGTTACTGTAGTATCATTGTAACAAAACATAGATTAATTAGGCTCATTAAACTCGTCTTGAAATGAGCATTCATCTGTCAAAAATATTTTGTCATTAAATTTTATTTAATGTTCCTAAATAATAAGATTCTCTTTCATTTTAGAGGTCTAAAATTTAGAGGGGTGGAAACGAACACCCCTAAAGCTTGGCCAGTCCGGTGGGGTGCAAGTACTCATTGTTTGGTTATCTGAATTTGAGCTAGCCAGGCCGATGGGATGCAATGACTAGTTGATTGGTTGCTAGTATGTGCGTATGTGCCAGCCGGATGCAAAAAGCATAGCTGAGCCTGGCTCCCGGGGAACGAAAACGAATCTTGTTTCTCCCGGGCCTGGCTCTGGCGCTGCTGGTCCGAGAGAGCCTGGCTGCCTAGGTACGAGCCTGATCCTGCTCAGACCAAAACTAATCACGCTCTTAACGGACACGGCTTGCCTGCTCCCCGTTCCTCCCGTCCCTGCTCCCACGACATTGTAGTGAAAAGAGGATCGCACACCAAAATAGAGAACAAACATCCAGGGAAATGTCTCACGAGCACGATTATATTACAGAGATAATGAGTAGCAGGTAATTCAGCAAGATAAAGATGATCGGGGGTAGAAGAGATAGCAATATAGGGTAGGAGTAGGAAACAGTTCAGAGAGGAAAACAGAATACAATTTCTCTAGCTAACTGTCCCAGATCCACACGCCGTCGTCTTATAAGCTGGCGGCTGCAGATGCGTGCGCTGACCGCCAAGTCACGGACTTCCCGCCAATTCCTCTTGGGCCTCCAGTACATCTCCCGCTTCCGGCTCTTGGGCCTCCAATGCGTCTCCCGCCTCCGGTTCTTGGGCCTCAGCGTCTTTCTCACTGTTGCTGGTCACCGCTTTGTCAATAGGTGTGACAGACGTACTGCAGGAGGGCAGGACGTGGATTTGACTGCTATGGCTAGAGCTTTGATGGACTCTGCGTTTTTGCCTGAGGAAGAACAAGAACCCGATTTGGGCCAGACGTATGTTGTATGGGTCTTATGGGCTTACGAGGTGTTCGGTTGGAGGTTTTGCAACAGGCAGCAGCAACAGTTATAGTGTTCGCAGTTATTTCTTCAACAGCAGCCACAGTGTTCGCAGTTATTTCTTCAACAGCAGCTACAGTGTTCGCAGTTATTTTTCTCTGTTAGTTTTTTTGTTTGATGTTAAGCGTTTCTCAAAAGGAAAAAAGGCCCACATAACCTGGGCATCGTTGGAGCTCATTTGCAAAAAAGGAGAAACTCTATTGCCTCCGGTGATTTTTATACCCGCTGTTCAGGCTGATGATAATCCACAAGCAAAGGCCTTAACTTGTATGGTATTATATTTTTCAGGTTGTTTTGATTTCATATAGTAAAAAGGCAGACAAAGGCAATTTTATTGTTCCAAATGAGACCATCTATTTATATATAACTGTGAACATTGTAGTTACAGCCGTTAAGCATAAACAAGGCAATTGTTTGTAGTTACATTGCTACAAGATGGTGTTTGTGGTAGAAAATTGGAAGAATTTTTTTTTGGAAAATTGGCTTCTATGATTGGTGAACTAATCAAACTTTTCACATTGGAAAGACAAAAGCCCAAACTTAAAATGTTTGAGCACGAGGAAATTTTATTGGTTGTATTTTATGGCTGGATATGACACAAGCTTAGAAGCTGCGAATGTAATTATCATCAAGGACAAGGAGTACTATTTGACTGACCACATTAACATGAAAACTTGTGTGCAAAAGAAATGAAAATTGTTGTATCTCACAAGGCAATGGATCGCTCTTTTTATAGTAAGGTGTCTTTCCTTTTTCTTTTCCTTTTTTTAGCACTGTTTGCATATCATTTCTAATTGCTCGCCTCTGTGAAAAATACAAAATCAGTTTTTGTCGGTTTATAACTTTTTTTTTACCACAAAACACCCGTAGCAACGCACGTCAAAGAAAAAAAAGGCAGTCGCCAGCCCGCGACTTAAACGGTTGCTTCCGAGTGGCGGGAAAGTATCGATCCTCTCCTTTTGGAGCGGTTGCCTGTTGCTGCTACCGAGGCTGGGCGCAAGCTGTACCATCGCCGTGAGGAAGGCGGAGGACGACGGATGCGTGATGCCGCTGCCTCATGATGCTTCGTACGCTACGTGCCCGTGGGGGAGACGGCAGATTCGCCCCCACATTATCGCCGCCCACCCAAGCAACCTTCTTGCCCTGCGCCGTCCTCCCACCCACCTGCAAGGTGTTCGACGTAATGCCGCGTCGCCCACGGCGTCCATTTTTTATATCCTCCCAACGCAAGACGGAGGGCTAGTTTATGCGTGAAGAATCCTGTACGTTGATCCGAACCTTGCCTAGTTTCACCTGGTAAGGCCCTGATCCTGGCCGCTCTTGCTTCTTCCGTTCACCCTATGTTCTTGGTAAGCAAATAAACATGGGAATAGAATGCACAGCAGGTGCCGCACTTCTTTCTTGTGTATATCAGATCATGGCAAGAAACCGTAGGTTACAATAGATTTTACTTGCGTTCTTCTTAGGATCAGGGATGCTTTATTGGTGGCTACAATTTGCCTTCCTTTTTGTTTTATTGCAGTGTCTCCTTAAGCTGTAGCAATAAGGATGTGCCTCAGCAAGACCGTGCAGAAGTGGAACGGTGTGCTAAGTTAGTCACCTGAACTTTTCTTATTTCATGTGGGGCCGGGGCAGACGAAAGTAAAATAAAAGGGAAACATCATCATAAGAAAAGAAAAACATCAGGGCATAAAATGATTTTCCTAGTTAAAACCATGTTAATTCTATTTATACTTTTATATTGGTAAAAAATGCCATAAATTTGTGACACCGCTTTTGGAATCTACAAGATAAATGGATGGAAATAGGGACACTTAACTGCAACGATTATGTCTGAACCATAAGTTGGGGTAATGATCATAATGCATATTTTGACCAATAATGCCAGAATTATAGCACTAATACGAGAATGTATATGGGATAACTAGTCTGAAATGGGGGTGCTTTTTTTTTTACTTCAAAGATTATGTTTGAAATATAATATGGCTGTAATGACCACAATTACTACATAGTTTACATGAGAGGCTAATAGCTTCTATATTTGAATCCTGTTATCTATCTTTTTTCTTCATTTCGAATGAGATTTCAATAAATAAAAATAACCGAAACTGAAATGCAAAAGGACCATAGTGAATAATGATTTCATTCCTTTGATGACGGCCTCTATATCGTAATGCCAACTAATTAATTAAGTTTCCATTTGAAGCATATTGGCACCTCCTTCAAGTTCAAGGCAAAAACTCCTCCATATCAAAGATGAGCTTCAGATCTATTGATCGGTTGCTTCGGAGGAACAGCAAGACCAAGATTTCTCGCAATATTGTTGATGATGTTCATGATCAGAAGGAAGAGCAGTTTGTACAATCCTTGAGGGAGTTACTTCTAGCAAGCAACCAGCTCCCGGAGAAGTTTGATGACTACCATCTCCTTCTACGGTTTGCCTATTTTGTTTATTATCTGAAATACTACGTTATATAATATCAGACTGGAATGATCTATCCAAATAACTGGGTAGGAGGTGTCTTACACCTCAATAGTCGTAGGTGCCAGTTTTCTTCCTATTTTGTACTGAAGTATTCTTGACCTGATTACCTCTCTCCATTGTGCAGCTTCCTGAGAATGAGAGGCTTCAACATTTTAAAGGCAAAAGAGATGTTCTTGAGTATGTTAAAATGGCGTGAAGATTGTTCTGTTGATGCCATTGCAAATGTATGTGGCGGTTATCATGTGTAATAACCTATTAGTTATTGTTTATCAAAGGACCTAACCTTATATTTCCTTCAGATATTGGTGCATTCTCCTTTTAGCCTTGATGAAATTTAAATAATGCAATGTGACGACAATAGGTAGTCTGATTGACGTGTCAAAAGTAAACAGTTGTTTCTATGCTACAGGATTTCAAATTTGAGGAGTATGATGCTGTGAAAAGATGCTATCCTCAAGGATTTCATGGTGTCGATAGATTTGGAAGACCTCTATATATCGAACGGATTGGCATGGTGGACCTCAGTAAGCTCATGCAAGTGACTACTCTTGATCGTTATGTAAAGTATCATATATCAGAACAAGAGAAAACTGTATCTGTGAGATATCCTGCTTGTTCACTTGCGGCTAAGAAGCATATAGCCTCGACAACAGCCATATTGGACGTGAAAGGATTGGTGCGTGATTTCTACATATGAAGTATATTTTTTTTCCTTTTAATGCTTTATAATATAATAGTAACCTTTTGTTCAGACATTTTTCATTGCCTAAAACTGAGAACCAAGTTATACATTAGAAGCAGGCATGAAAGTTGCTATGACTTGTGATTGTTGTAGACCTTGGTTCATCTGTGAAGATCTCGGTGTATCAAGTAGTATGAAATTGCAATTTCTTTGCTAGATAAACATTCCACATACATGAAGCAAAAAGAGAAAAATAACACATTTACTGGGAGCTGTAAAACATTTTATATGTAAGTTTTAAGTGCTCTTTGTGGCATGTAAGGGAGTTCTTTGACTGTATGTCAAAATCATTTGTTTTATTTTGGCTGCTGTTATTCAGGGATTGAACAACTTCTCGAAATCTGCCAGAGAGATGTTCATAGAGATCCAAAAGATCGATAGCAATTACTATCCAGAGGTTTGTCTTGTAATCCATTTTATGTCTATGCCTGAACATAACATTTGGATGCTACGCTTGCCACAATGTGCTCGTACATATCTTGCTTTTTTTCTGCAGACATTAAATCAACTTTACATAATCAATGCTGGATCTGGATTTAGAGCACTGTGGAAAGTATTGAAAGCATTCATGGAGGCAAGAACTTTAGCAAAGATTCAGGTACCTCATGTTTTCATATGCACTTGTTGTTTGACAAAACAGTTATGCTATGCTTACCTCTGTAATTGGAAGGTTCTGGGGACAAATTACCTCAACACAGTATTGGAAGCTGTTGACCCTAGGTAAAAATGCATCTAGTATGTTTTCGAGAAAAAAAAAATGCATCTAGTAGTATGCAACTTTTGCATCTTTAGCGGCTTGAATAATTGCTCCTTTCTGCAGCAATTTACCAGACTTTTTAGGTGGAACATGCACTTGTTCTGCAACTGGAGGATGCTTGCTCCAAGATAAAGGACCCTGGACTGACCCAGATATGGTTCGTGCTTCTAAGGTGAGGTATGATGTTTCTCATCTGATCTTTGCCGTGGAGCTGAAATTGTAAGAAACATTTTGATTGTTGAAGCCTACTTGTAACGTTTAGGAAGCGTTTGGTAAAGGTCAGAAGTCCTTCAATGGGCTGACTGCTACAGTTGCCTGTGAAAACTTAGCAGGTTTACAGGTACTGGAATATATACTTTGTATTGTTCTTTGCACTTTTGTTTCAATAATTACGCCTATACCAGTGTCAGTCAGTAACTAACTGCATAATCGGTGTTTGGTCAATGTCATTGGCCATTGACATGTCAGCGTTAAGCTTTTTAAAGTGTTATTACAGACTTGATACTGCTTCGGTCATGATTTTCAGTTTATAATCTCTATTAAGTATCAGCTTTCATAGTTTATAATAGAAATAGATAGTTGGGCCTTGGAGGCCTCCTCACACCTAGGAGCTTCCTTTCTAGTTTTTCTTGTGCCCTACATCACCTCTTCATTGGGCTTTCCCTTTGTTTACCCCACTTTCATCTTTTCTTCAGCTGGTTTTCTTTTCTCAAGAGAAAGATAACTATCATACAACTCTTGTGCACATCTTGCCCCGCCAGAACAGAACATTTAGAGAGAAATAAACGTTGCATCCTTAGTGCATCTACCTGTTTCATCCTTGCTCTTTCTTTCCATCATAAGTGACATGCTACACGATAAGTTGGCTCTTCCATATACTCTCTTGTTTTCCCTAATTTCCCCTCCAAAGGAACCATTATGGATTATTGGTATTCAATTTGCAGGAGCCTTCTGCAAGACAAGTAGATTTCACTTCTCGTAGGAAAAGAACTCTTGGCATGTTGTTACAGGATAACCAGGTCTTAATTATGTCATTTTTTGATCTTCAAAAGATTGCTTCAGTCCTTGTAGACGTCCAGTCAATAAATAAAAAAGAAACATCTATTATTAGATACTATTAAAGCTTAGGGAAGCATGTAACACAATATTGAATGGTTAGGCTCTAGATTCAAGGTTCAGAGACAAAGGAATATTAATTATAACGACATTAATATTATTTCTCTATGCGACAGGTTGGCACTGATACAAGTGAAAATATTCAGCAGAAACAAGTCAATGCACAAATCTCAGAGAAGGTCCGAGAGCTCGAAGAATGCTCTGCTCAGACTAAGGAGGTGAGCATAGGTGCTCAATTTAATGAATTGCAACCTGATAAACTATATAGATCGCAACTGAGTGCATCTCTTTGTGTTCAGAGCCTGCAGACACTAATATGTAAGCAACAAGAACTTGCAAGCCATATCGAACAGCTTCGGAACATCATTAGGTGAGGTCCACCCTTTTTTGTTTCTTTGGTTTGCCTGCAGCCTCCCAAAACTGAAGAGATGATATATTCGATTTCTTCTGTCAACACAGGGATGGTATGAATGCAGATACGAGAGCCAGCACGCAGAACATGAAGTGAAATCGTGCTTCCAAGTAGGAGAAGCAAGGAGGAGACAGAAGTCATGATCGTGTTGTATTGGAGAAACAGGAACTGTGATGATCCTATGACCCTATCAGCGGTAGAACACTAAGCCGCGAATGCCATGGTACACCACAATGATTTCGCAATGCTGTGTACCTTCGCTCCTACTAGCTGTGTATGGATTCCTCCCAAATGGAGAAGTCTTGTATCATATTAAATACCATCCACCCCTATTTGATCTGTAAAGTTCTCTTATTGAGACTCAATTCAAGTAATGCGAAGATCCCATCATTCTGCCAGTTTGAGGCTTCGTTGACAGTGTAGTGAATGCCATCAGAATTTGCGGATCTTAAAGTTTCTCACAAAGGAAATTAAATATATGCTCCTATGAACCTAAATGGAGAAGTCTTGTATCATATTAAATACCATCCATCCCGATTTGATCTGTAAAATTCTCTTATTGAGACTCAGTTCAAGTAATACGAAGATCCCATCTTCTGCCAGTTTGAGGCTTCGTTGACAGTGCAGTGAATGCCATCAGAATATATAATCCACGCTTTAGAGGGATTAGAATCCTCTACCTTTGTAAATGGTGATTTTGTGTGCCTTTGAGTCACAAAGTCACCGTTTACAAAGGTAGAGGGTCTCAATCCGCTTTAGAGATTTTTTTTTTTGGGGGGGCACCACATTTTATTGATCAAATAGCATAAGTATTACAACCACCATCAGGTGGCGCCAAGAACCACACATGTCTACCAATAGAGTTGTAGGTTGAGCTTCTCACCAAGATATGTGCGTTTGTGTTCGAACGCCGGTTTTCATGAACCAAATCCACCCTCGCAAATTGATCTTGTATATAATATGTCCATACCGGCCCATTCCATCTCTTTGATGTTCTTGATGACCGTCAGACAATCGCTCGCCAAACGGATGTACACTGTGTTGATGTCGCTTGCTAATGCAAGCCCCTCGCGACAGGCCAGAGCTTCTGCTGTCTCAGGATCCGTGACCCCCTCCATGACAACTACTGAAGCTCCCAAGAAGTCACCATTCTCACTGCGTGCTACCGCTGCACAGGCCACAATACTTGTATTCTTTGAAAGTGCAGCGTCTACATTGATCTTTACTGATCTGACGGAGGAGGAATCCATCTTGGTGCCGCCGTTTGGTTCTGTTGCTTCTCCCCTTTCACTGGTGCTATCAAGCTCAACTCTCCTATGAAGTGATCAATGACCAATAACAAATCATGGGCTCCGGCAAAGTATAAGGTTTCCCTTTGGCTTGCAATTCGTAATAGATGTTCAGCTTGTTCGCCTGGCTGCATGCAGCAGCTACAGTGTTCGCAGTTATTTTTTCAGCAGCCACTACAGTGTTCACAGTTATTTCTTCAACAACCGTTACAGTATAACAGCTGCGATTCAGCATGCCGAACAGGCTCTTTGGTGTTGATCGAGCGGTGCAGGTGATGTGAGACTAAAGATTTGCACTCCCACCACTCATAGATGGGCCTTTGAGATTTTCAAAAATTATTAGGAATTACCAATGGACCTTAGCAAGTCCAGCCTAAAGGCAATAATTCCAACAGTCGATCGGCTTGCCAAACAGGGTCTACCACACCCGAACCAATACCCGACGAGAATGTTCAGCACATCTCACCACTTGTGTTTTTTGCCTGCCAATTTTGGTTTCAGTTGTTGAGCCCCTCCGTTAAATTTGTAAGGTTGTGTACCTAGGCAGCATGAGCAATCCTTTGCAGATTGGTATTGTAAAGCAATCAAGAAGGTCCAAAAAGAAAAGGTTGAATACACTAATCGTTTTGGCGGCCTGGGTCCTATGAACGCACCAAAATTCTTGTGTCTATGAAGGATAGAGACACGACGTCAAACAAGTTGTTGCGAGCTTTCATAGAGGAACACCACTTGTGGTGCCTCGTTGGTGCAAGGGTCTTCATACTCTGACTACTGATGAAGGAGACGAGTAGCTTGTTGTGTCCTTTTTTATTGGGCTGTCTATCTAGCACTTGAGTGTTTTGTGGCTTATGAACACTTGAGTGTTTTGAAGTTATGAAACACTCGATTTTGACCCATCCTAGTAATCGAGTGTTTCAAACATAAGAAACACTCAGATTTTGTATCCGTCAGATTTTGTATGTGTGGCTCAGATTTGCCAATACAAGAAAACAACACCAAAGCTCAAAATTCAAATACTCAAAAACATATACTCAAAAATCAGATGCAATTAACTAATGCAGAAAGAAATTGAATTAGATAACAAAATGACAAAATATTATTATGGTCACAGAAAGTCAAAAAATTTTGAAACTGGTGGAAATCCTCAAAAGAAAAATAGCATATTTTGAAAATAAAAAAAATCAAAATCAAAAAACAAATTTTTATTATGAAAACAAATATTCAAAACTTATTGGGGGCTGGTGTTAATCCTCAGAATAAAAAGCATACACAAAATGCCTGACATTAAAATAACATAAGTAACAAAAAATTCTAAAAGAAATATGCAAAAATTATTATGGTCACCAATAGACAAAACAACTTTGGAAAACAAGTAAATCATCAACAAAAAAAATTCTGTTACATAACCTAACAACCAAAATTACATATGCTCCAGACTAATTATACATGATCAAAAACTGTAAAATGAAAACAATGAAACTGTCAATTTAGCAAACTATGAGTGTATCAGACAATTAAAAGTCATTCTAAGATGAGAAAATATGCAAAACTTGCATTTGCAGAAAAAAAAAATGCAAGTAGCTAATGCACCAAAAATTGAATTTGAAAAATTCAGAAAAAGCATATTCAAATTATGGATTCCTGTGTAAATCCACAGCAAAAGGCATATTCAAAAGACAAATACTCAGAAGTATATTATGGATGCAAATAGTCAGAAAATTTGTTGGGTTGTGTACGAATCCTCAGAAATCAAATGCAGATACATAAGCTTACAATCAAACTTACACAGCAAAAGGCATATTCAAAAGACAAATACTCAGAAGTATATTATGGATGCAAATAGTCAGAAAATTTGCATCCATTAGAACAAAATTAGAATGCAAGATTCAATATGACAGTGCTGCTACAAGCAATGCCTGACAAAGAAAATCTGACTCTTCTACGTGTTGAAGCTGAGAGCCAAACTTATGGCCTGTGTCTTAGGATCGACACAGAAAGAAAGAAGCGCAACACAAGCAAAGAACTAACAATCATCTTGAGCATTCTGTGGAATAAAGAAAAACACATAGTGGTAGATTCCAAAATACAGCTATTTAAGAAGAGGACAACAGATTAATTGATACTATTTAAATCCTCAAATGGCAGCAACCAAATTTACGAATTTTATTCCATGTGATTTAGGGTGACATAGTGCCACGGACTGCAACATTAATAAAATGGCATGATCCCCATTAGGTGAGCTACCAGGAAACCAAGGAATTCAAACAATGCTTACTCCTAGAATGAGCATTGTGGCACTTGCCAATTTGACTACCTTCACAACCAAAAACATGAGCCTCCATACCAAGATGAGCTGCACACACGCAACCAAGCCGAGCACCATGGCTAGTTGTCCATTTCTTTGGACCTAAAACCATGAAAGAAGAAACGAGTGCAGGCTTCTGCACAAGAGAGAGACCCAGATCAACAAATTAACCTGCAGAGGATGCACAAGAACAAAGAGCTAGAAAACAATATGCAGGCTCCCAAGAATTTAATAGAAACCAACCCAATGAGCTTCACAAATCACGATTCGTGAAGTGCAATCTCACCACATCATCAGTGATGAATTCCAAATGAAAAACCCCAAAGAGGTTCACTAATTAGAACCAATTTCACAAAATTCTTTAGAGTCCTAGAAATGACTGCAGATCTTGAAGAGGTCTACAGTAACCTAATGCCATATGAATATATGATAAAATAGGTACCACACATCACAATTACAGATACATTGATTTTAAAATAAAAGTTACAGTGCACACAAACTAAAATTACATGAATAATGAGGTGTAATATTAGCAGTTCAGAACTGTAACTCTAACAAATTGTATCTGTATTACGGATGACTGGTTAGAACTGGTAATTGGTGTTTCCTTAAGTGAAAAATTTCCTACAGATTACATGATAAAATAGAAATTTGTTATCTTATTGAAGTCCCTCCAAGAAAACATAGAAGATGAGGAAATCAGACTAGATCAAGAGTAAATTTTAGGTTAGAGCTAAAATATGAATGATGTAAATAGAAAATAACATCTTCCTTGACAATCTTATTCATGTCAACTGTTATTTCAAAAGGGAGATCAGGTCCTATGAAAACTCTTTAGAAAACAGGACATATGCTTTGGATTAGTGGGATCAGTTTAAATCATCAAATGCAGAAAAAAGATTTCCAAATATTTGCTTTTCACTTCAGATTAAGATAGAGGATCACTGGATTTAGTGATAATTCAAAAATGACATATGTTGACAAAAATAGAAGGTTCTTTACATGAAACACAATGTCAGGTAGTTAGGGATAAAGAAAGTAAACAAAGTAGTTTGAGAAATTTCTTCCAGAAATAAATCTTACAGAAAAAGGTTTTGTGAACAAATTTTGAGCACCAGAACCCACTCCAACAAAGCTATCAAACAATTAGAAGTTCCTATAGTAAGGGGCAGTCAAGCACATCAAAGCGAATGAGTATGATAAAAGGAAAAACTTTGAATCGAATTCAACTGGTCGAAATGATGTTTCACAACAGAAAATCCTAAGACAAAAATGGGAGTGAGGATGAACCCTAGAAGCAGAAGCAACAAACTCACCTCACAGAGAAATGAAATGAGCAACTACGACGATTAAATTGACAAAACCCGACCCAATGTATGAGAAACGAAGATAGATACATAGTAATGATTTCTATGCAATCACCAGGCTCAGTTGCTAACAGATAAGAACAACTATACAGCTATTGTTACTAGACTGAAGCCAAGCAAAGCATCAATTGATAAACTAATCAATTGAAGGTGTCATGATCAGTCACAAGGTAATGAATTTTAAATCACTTGAGACAAGCCACCAGAAAGCTCTCTTGGATACACTACACAAGGAACAAACAAGTCGGTCTTCGTTACTGCAGGAGCCTATTGACATTTCTTCAGACCTGAAAACAAAACTACAAAGCAATGGACAGTAATTAAAGGTAAACCTAAGGGGATGAGCAGAGAAACAGATCCTAATAGGGTCACGCACACTTGAAATTGCAGCAACAGAGAACTGACTGACAAACAAAATCAAATCGCCCATCAACAAATCCCTATGGGTCACGCACATGGAATTGCAGCAATAGAGAACTGACTGGACTGATATGCAGAATCAAATAACACATCAACAAATCCCTAATAGGGTCACGACCATATGGAATTGCAGCAAGAACTAGACAATAAAAGGACAACCAGTACCTCCCGGTCGCAGAACTCCGACCACCGCATCCAGGTCGCGGCCTCCCTGGCGCCGCCTCCCGCCAGGCCGGGGCCTCCCTGCCACCGCCTCCCTCCAGTGCGCTCCACGTCGCCACCTCCAGGTCGGCGCCTGGCCGCCGCAGCATCCAGGTCGCGGCCTCCCTAGCGCCGCCTCCCGCCAGTGCCCTCCACGTCGCCGCCTCCAGGCCGGCGCCTCCATGCCGCCGCGTCCAGCTCAGCGCCTCGCCGCTGCCGTCGCGGCCTACCAGCCGGCGCCTCCTATTCGCCGCCCTCCCAGGTCGCCGACGATGAGGAGTCAAATGGAAATGAACAGCCGCTCAAACGTAACAGGAAGAGAGATAAACCAACAGAACAGAGGAGGACACATGTCACAACAGGAATAAATCGCAGAAAAGATGGACGGTCACAAAATCGAGTGTCACGAAGCCACAAAACACTCGAGTGGAATATAGCAAAACCGTTTTTATTTGGTCACGTCTCCCGTGAGCTAGATTAGCTTAGCTTGTTGTGTTTTTTATTCGGTCACGTCTCCTGTTACTAGTTCTTTTTCCCTTCACTTATTTCAGTTTTTGTAAAACTCCTCATGCCGTCGGTCAGGAGTGTCGTGGTGACTCTTTTGCATATTTGAGAAAAGGAGTGTGCTCTCCTCTCCTTCCCCACTTTCCCTCAAACCCTAGGGCCGCCACCACCAAATCCTCCCCCTCCCCGCCGTGCCGCCGCCGGAGCGAGCCGTCGGGAAACCCGTGCGGCTTGGCGGGATGGCAGCGGCGGGGCTCTTTCCCTCTTTCAAAGGACGCGGTGGCTGGATCCATGGGAGTGGCGTCGCAGGTGGGTGGCGGAGGGAAGAAGCAGCGGCGCGCGTCCTCGGCGTAGGGAGGTGGCCGACCTTCTCGGCGTCAACAAGATGGTGATCGCGTCGTTCAGCGGCGGATCTGGTGTTGGCGTGTCGCGCCTGGCCGCCGCTCGGTCCGGGAGCTGGCCCGGTGCGGCCACGCTTCCTCATATCGATTTAGCTTCGATATTATCTATTTTAGAGACACGTTGCTAAACCTCTTAGCTTTTTATTATTTAAAACATTGGTCCTTTCTCCTAAAAGCATAAAAAAACCAGAAATAAAATAAGGAAAAAATCAAAAAGGATGTAAAACCCTATCCTAATCCCAGTCCACACCTAGTCGGACTCCCCCCCCCCCCCCTCCCTCTCCTCCCCTCCAGACTCCAAGCACACACCCGCCTATCTAGACGACTCAACCAGCCAGGCCACAACCACCCAAGTCACCCACACCAAAAGCGCCACCACCTCCTTCTTCTTCCCCGAGTGGCATGGTCGCAACCGCCAGGAACTACCCTCGTCGACCCATGTCACCGCTTCTTCGGATAACAACAGACGCACAAAACAAAGACATCTTGCATCCCCTCTCCACTTCTTGGCCATCATTGCCTTTAATCGTACACTCACGAGCGTATTTAAGCTTCGATGGCCACCTACGACTATTAACGTTGGCAAGCTCACGAGTTGCAATTGACAACATCGAGAGAAGGGCTGCCTCGTGTAATGTTGACGATTGTTTTGTGGGGAAGAAGCTATTTATTTCACGGGATCAAACACAAAGTTCAAGAGGAGTCAGAGTCGGAGCCTGCGGGTGAAAGCTCAGGCTAACGACTCACATTTGTTTATTATAATTTATTATAATGTTAGTTAAGCATCCTGTAAAATTACTTCTAAAAAAAACTAGTAATGCAAAGAGCTGGGCATTTTTCTATTTCTTTATTCTCTGAATCAATTTGGAGCTTTGTATATTTCTTATACGCTCTAAGATGAATTCGTTTTGTCTCAATTTTGAAAGGAGCACTTTGCAACTTCCCATCGGAGACATCGGACCCTCGTCCCATGTTTGTGTTTCTCTTTCACATTTTGGATCTGAAAATAGTAAAGCGATAGGTTTCCTTTTCGATTTCTGTCTGCCATTCCTATCTGATACCATCCCGAAAATCCCAAACCCAACTGGGTGAAACGGGGAAAGGGACGCCCGCCGGCTAGGGTTTCTCGACGGCTCCACCGCCCTCTCCGCCATGGACGCGCAACGAGCTCTCCTCGATGAGCTCATGGGCTCAGGTACCATCTGATTCCCCCTTCTCCCGAGCGCCGCCCCGTCGCCGTTTCCCCTCACCCCAATCGCCGCCCCGTCGCCGTTTCCCTTAACCTCAATCGCGCCCATGTCGATTTTGCAGCCCGCAACCTGACGGAGGAGGAGAAGAAGGAGCACAAGGAGGTTAAGTGGGACGATCCGGACGTCTGCGGCCCTTACATGGTCCGGTTCTGCCCCCACGACCTCTTCGTCAACACCAAGAGCAACCTCGGTACGGCCGCTCCTTCTAGATTTTGCCTTTCTTTTTTTTTATGGTTTATGTTTTTCTGATGATTGTTTGGGTTGTATGTTCGCAGGGCCGTGCTCGAGGATCCATGATCCGAAGCTCAAGGAGAGGTGAGGGCCGTGAGGCTTTTCGCGATGCCGGTTTCCTTGAAATTCACTAGGCCTTTTATTTTGTTAGTGGGAAAAAAATAAATTCATTAGTATTTTTGGTGCTGCAATCTACCAGCAATGTGCTATGTTTAGGGATAGTCAATATCCGGGTTGGTGGCAATGCAGAAAGGAGGAACTTACGTTATTGGGAGCATAGGATTTAAAAACCGAACTGTGTAGATAGTTCAACGTGTTACATGAATTGTTAGATTTGGGGCAATGGGCTTAATTTTAGCAGTGAGTATGAAGGTGTTCTATGTTCCGGTTAAGCTAGAAACTATAGTAGCATAGTTTTCGTTGTGCTTCATTCTGTGGAAACTAGATGTTGGATTGCCAAGCAGCACATTAGAAGTTTTTACGAAATGGTGATGCCCACCTTCCCAGTCTCATTAAAAGCAGCCATTCCAGGATATAGCACATGCTACAATGACTACTTCCACTTTTGAAATTTCAAAAATGGTATTGGCAAAAGAGTTTACAATCGGGAGAGAAATTTGATCTTATGTGATAGAAATGCGTGTTGGATGCTTAGTCACAAAGATCAGGGAAACATCCGTGCATATTCGGGAGGGGGTGATTTTTTCGTATAAAATCCTAGGTGAACTAAGAGCGAATTTCGTCAGAGAAGTAAGATGTCTGCCTAGGCAGTAGCTGGCTTTAGTTGACACTCTAATTTCTAGCTTCTAGAAATTTTTGAAACGTTGAAGTATAGCCTCTTGCACGATTGTACCAACTCAACAATAAACTTTTATAGTTTCTAGACCTTTATTTTTTCAGGGGTTCCATAGGATGTGTCTTTAAATAGAAGGATGTTGTATTATCCAAGTATTCTAATTGGATTTGATCTGATGTTCGTAGACTTAGATGTGATTTATTGTAAGGTGGGTGATGTGTGAAAGGATTTGTTTGTGTTGGATCTATGTTTTTGGCATATCTGAACTGCATACAATAAAACAAATCTCAATAAAGAAAAACTCAGCTATACATAACTTTTCTGGTCATAATTAGTACAGGCATGTGATCCGCAGTACTATCAAAAAGCAAGCAGATGATGCTGTGCGGAGAGGAGTTACTTTTCCTGTACAATGATTTGGAACATCTGTCCGAAACCCTTTGTTTTTCTTTGGAAGACAATAGTCATGATTCTAGAAGTCGGTTACCTATGTCCGACATGCCACCTGCCTAATTGGTTCAGTAGAAAGGATACACGTGTATGATCTGTATTAATAACACTTTTTATTATGCATGCCATTGAATGTTGGTAAGCAGTGTACATGGTTACCTGTTACAGAGGAATATAGGGCATACACTTAGAAACATTTTTTTTGGGGGACAGGGCAGAAAACTCCCTACAAAACAAGTATACGTCACCTGAAGCTCGGGTACGTATTGGATACTCGACAGATACGGATACACCTCGGATACATATCCAGGAAGTATCCAATCAAGAAAATTGGAGACTTTGGGTCAGTACGTATTGTTGTATCCGTATCCGCCGGATACTTATAGACGTATCCTTATCCGTGCTGTGTTTTAAACTCCTGCAGTCAGTGATGCTAGTGATCAAGCGGGTGATCATATTTATAATATAATAATTATTTAATCAACTCAGCTAATTTACAGAAGAATTAGGCAATCAGCATATTTTGTGGCATGTGTTCAGGAGGATTAACCATATTGGGCACACCATATTTCATTATTATTTTTCAAAAGGGGCAAACTAGAGTACAAGCTGAATAAAACGAAGAGGGGAATTAAGTACTGGCTCTGCGACCTCTGTTTCATTTGTATAGATTGCTTTGAACCAATGATTCAACCCTTTTATCATTTGATTAGCTGTCTTGGCTACATACACAATTGTCTATTTGTCTCATATGGGTTCTTTGGGCAAGTGCAGCTTTGAGAAGTCTCCCAGGCATGATAGCTATATGCGAAGGTTTGAGGCAGAACTTGCACAACAGTGTGAGAAACTGGTGAGTTCTAACTTGCACTCAAAATTTTTTGACCTTGTATTTAAATTTGTTTATCTCCTTGCAGGTATTGGATTTGGATAGAAAAATAAAGCGTGGTCGAGAAAGGTTGGCTCAAGATACTGTCCTTCCACTGCCAAACACGGTCCGGAAAACCGAGCAACTTTCTGCACTTGAAGAAAATATCAAGAAGATGCTGGTGCAGGTGGAGGAGCTTGGTGAGGCTGGTAAAGTGGACGAGGCTGAAGCACTTATGAAACAGGTATTGACATTCAGTCTTTCTTTTTCCTTTTCCCGTTATACTGTGTTCAAGCTCTGCGTCAGCAATTGGTGGAATTCTCTCTTTGTGTCTGGTTTGCAGGTTGACGTTCTAAATGCTCAGAAGACAGCTTTAACTAACCAAATAGACAACAAAATGGCCATGCTGGAGAAGAAGATGGAACTTTGTGAAACTTGTGGATCATTCTTAGTTTCTGATGATGCTCTTGAGAGAACACAATCTCATGTGACTGGGAAGCAGCACATTGGTTACGGTATGGTTAGAGATTTTTTGGCGGAGCACAAGGTAAGTATCCCTGCATTAGAAGTATTAGCATTTCCTTAATTCATTATGCACTTACATTTGTCTCTTGCTAATTTGCAGGCCGCAAAGGAAAAGGCAAGAGAAGAGGAGAGACTTGCTAGGGAGAAGAAAGCAGAGGAACGTAGGAATTATCGGGAAAAAGAGTATGATAGTGGAGGCAGGGGTATTGATACCAGAAGAGAAAAGTCTGGGGAGCGTGACTATGATCGTGATCGTCACTATGAGAGAAACCGTGGAAGAGAGAGGCCCTATGATCACAGAGAAAGAGGATCAGAGTACAGAAGCAGCTCCTACAGAAATGGGAGGGATTCTGATAGAGGTGGATACAGATATAGGAGTGGTAATATGACTAACGACAGGGGGAGAATAAGGAGCAGGTCACGCTCCCCAAGCAGGCATGGCTATGAAAGATCTAGAAGTCCAGATCATTAGCTGAAACATTTAGATAGTTTTATTCTCGGTTGGGACTCATGAGGTAGACAATTATGATCCTTTTCCAATATATTATTGTACAATGAGTTTTATTGCAGTGTCGCATTTGTTTAAGTCCTGCTCTGCTGTAACAGCTCTGTTGGAACCCTACACTCTTCCTTTTGCATGGGAAAAAAATTATCAGGTAGGTATTGTTTGTCCTTCCTGCATTTTATGTTTCTTGACTTATGTATGCCGAAGCTTTTTGCAACACTTTGGATTGGATGTCATTGTCTAAAAGCTGAAAGTTAGTACAATAAGACCGGTATGGGACATATCTGGATGCAGATGATTGCACCTATACAGGTAAACTTTGGTCTCTTGTTTAATGTTGCTCCAGCTTTGCCATTTGGGCCTCTCTTTTTTTCAATACAAACTTTACAAAACTCTTTTGGTTCTACTTTATTATGATTAGCTTAACATCCAAGCTCAGCTCAGCCAAGGATCTTTATGTTCCTAACAAGATTGTGTATAATGGTTATTTGTAATAAAGGGGTGATCCAGGATCAAACGCTGATGTCCTCAGATTTTTGTCCTGGAAGCCTGGAATCCAGTTGTTACAGTTTTGTTTGTCCTTAACCACACACTTTTAAAACCCTTGAGAACTGTCCCTGGTATTCAACAGTTAACTAGAACTTTTTCTCCCTTTGGTTGCTGGTTACTATAGCTCAAAGTTCAAATACGTTGTTCTGCTGCAAAAAAGAGGTAACAGCTACACAGTAAGTTTGGCTCTATTGGAGCAATTGTAAGATATTTGGAGCATGTATCCGCTGATAGATGAGCTGCTAATTTAGTTTTTTAATAATAATTAATATGTTTATTTTCAATCACCTGGCAATCCCAGATGGATACATTTGATGCTTTTTGAAGTGGTGTCTACTTTTATGAACCAGTTATTTGACCTCTTTGTAGAATAACAATTCAGGCTTCTGAACAGCAGTAGCATGGATGGTTCAGTAGTGTACACGGTAACCATTCTCTCTGGTATTTGGAGGCTAAAATTCCTTACGTGTGGTATTTGTTACGGTGAACTCGTATGGTCTCTGTCAGTAATCCAAAGTACATGTGGCATCAGATCGTATCTCATGATGTATGCTCTATATGGAAGTTGCTTGAGTCCGAATTCTGGATCTTTTGATTTCAGGTGAGAGTTGTTGCATTTGAAAAGAAGCTGGAGTTGTTGCATTGTTCAATTTGTTAGGCCCTCAGCTTTCGTGTCTCAAGAAGTGTCAGGCTCAGTCTAAAGCACCATCTCTAACCGAATGCTGAATAATCCCATTGCACTGTTGCCATTTCACCTCACATACGAATGGTAACGGGCAAGATCGTCATAGGCTATTATGACTTGTACAAATGGCAACTGTCGCCATTCCGAAAGTGCAGCATTTGCTTGCTCCCCACAAGCATAGGCTAGTATTGGGCACAGATAGTCACTGCGTCTGTCTATATGTCCGACATTGGCACGCACTGTCACCACAAACGAATATGTGTAGTTCTCAAACGAAAAGATTTTGGAATTTCCGTTGAAATAAGTTTCAGTTTTATACAAAACGATGGATCGTCACTCGTCAGGTCAAGTGTGCGACCGAAAAAAGAGGAGGCGATCGCAGGGCCTCCGGCCACGTAGACAAACACAAGCAGCAGGAGTTGTGTTCTAATCTCGTGACGAATTGTGTTCTAAATTCTAATCTCCTGACGCTTTCATATCATCGGAGATGTAACAAGCACAATAAAGTATTTGATCCGTCTGATCTTTGTTCTCAGTGTCGACTGTCTGAAAACATATTCGAAATTAAAAAAAAAAAAAACAGAGCAACACAAAGCCGAACCAGATGAAACAAAGTGTTTGACGAAGAGATACAGCAAGGCTCCGGTCGCCGGCAAGCAGGTCATTTCGCCGGCGCGTGGTCATCGGAGTGGCCGCCGAGGGCTGCGTCGACCTTTTCCTCCACCTGCTTCCTCATCTTCTGCTTCTCCTCCTTCCCCTTGTCGATGCGCTCCTCGGCCTCCTCCCTGCCCTGCACGCACGCACGCACGCGCGATGGTCATCCGTCGGCGCTATACAAATTACAAGGCATGCAGCAGCAACGACAAGAAGTTACGAACAACGTTATTCTAGGCACGCACCTCGACGGTCGTGTTCGTCGGGGGCCTGGAGCCGTGCACGGCGGCGCGGGAGGTCCCCTTGGCCACGGCCATCGCACGCCGGCCGAGGACGACGGCCACCGGTGGCGTGGCAGTCGCCGCGGCGCTTCTCCGCACGAACAGCATCCTGCACTGAAGGCCGATCTACACCAAATGAGGAAGGACGGGGGCGAAGAGCGGTGTTGAGGAATAGAGCTTGAGCTGAATCACGTGCAGCTGTGGGAGAACGAGTTTAGTCGATCGATCAACGGGAAGGGAGACGCGTGGGTGCTTTGCATGAGAGGGCGCTTTCGCGTAGGCACACGTGCGCAGGCAGCTGGCTCCTCCTGATTAGCGAAATTACGTTAATTAGATTAAAGTAATCATTGTTTGGCACGCTAATCAAGAAAGGGTGTTTGGTCTAGTGGTATGATTCTCGCTTCGGGTGCGAGAGGTCCCGAGTTCGATTCTCGGAACACCCCACAATTTTTTTGTTCTTTTTCATTTTACAAGATTAAAATCACTTGTTATGGGAACACCTTCCAGCGAGCGGAGGCGGCACGTCGACGATCAAATCGGGATTGGCTTCTTCTTCCACTGCCAGCTTTGCTATCTTCGAATCCTCTATTCCTCTTCTAGATTACCTAGTATTGGTTTTTTTTTTTTTTTTTTTTTTTTTTTTTTTTTTTTTTTGGCGAAAGATTACATAGTATTGTATTCCCAGATCGAGTATTTCCCATATGTGGATACGGAAGTTCGTAATAGTGTGGCTCCCTTGTTCGGACATGTTCTGCCATCGCGACCGCGAAGTTGGCAAAGCCAGTGCCAACAAAAAGCAGGCGACCGCGTACTAGAAGTTAGAACACCTTCCGCTGCCACGGACCGGCAAGATACCATGTTTTATTTTACTTAACTCTAGTTTTCTGCTTCTCAGACATGCACTTTAGTCGTCAGTTAACTCAACTGTACTACTTGTCAGCCTTTTTTTTTGCGAAGAGTACTACTTGTCAGCCTGATTTCATTTCAACGTATACTGAGCTGTATATAACATACTCTACGGTTGACACGTTCGCTTTATCAATCGCCACCATGTTTCAGGTTTGACCAAAGCTAGAGCAACACATGGTCTCCAAACAGTTTTTTTTTTTTTTTTTTGAGTGGCGCTGCATGGAGGGTAGTCCACAGTATTATTAATTAAAAGAAAATGAGGAATTAATAGTTTTTCAAGCAATAGGCCATGCCTAACATGGGGGCTCTGTGTTTCTTTATTCTTGTGTTGTCTGTGGTCTTTGGTCATGGTCGATGGCTCGTTGCAAGCTGGGAAGCCATTTGTGGATCAACGGTACGTAACTCCTGAAAGTGGATGCTTTACAAGACAAGCAAGCACATGTTAGGCCTGTAACAACTAGCAACACGGGGGTGGGTGCATGGTGGTCTCTCTCGCTCGCATCATATCGCCGCTGCCGCCGCTTCTCCATCAGCGTCCGACGACGGCGGCCAGATGATGGCGATGGGGCTGGTGACATTGTGCTTGCCGTCGGTCCACACGATGGAGCCGAAGGAGTACTTGTCGGTGACCTGCGCCCCCTGCATCGGCTCGAAGGTGACCTCATACCTCTTGGTTGTGAGCCCCCTCATGAAATGAAGCGACGGCGGGTTGACCGTGACACGCACGCCCGGCGGGCTGCCGACGATGACCGAGTAAGTGGTCGTGGACAGCCTGCCGACGTTGGTGACGCGTCTGCGCTGCGTGACCTTGTCGCCATCCAACAGAACCGAGAACGCCGGGTAGTTGGCGTCGGTTGCCGCCGTCGACGACGAGGAGCAGTCGGCCGCCGCCGAGCCGCCGTCTTTGGTGAAGAGCGCGACCTGCTTGGCGGTGTACCCTAGCTCGCAGGTGAGGAAGGCGACGTAGTCGGCTTCCAAGGCGTTGTACACGAGGCCCGGGTCGAGCGCGCGGTTGGGGTCCATGTGTCCGGCCCCGCGCGCGAACGGCGTGGACGCCCTGCCGGTGGTCGCGTCCCGGATGACGTCGCCGGCGCTGTCGAGGTTGTACGCGGTGGTCATGAGCGCCGACTTGACGGCAGCCGGGCTCCAGCTGCCCCGATGCGCCCGCGCCGACGCCTCCCGGAGCATCGCCGCTCGCGTGCGGGCAGGCCATGGAGGTGCCGTACATCACGTTGAACTGCGGCCACGCGGTCGCGAGGTGGGGAAGGCTGTTTTCGTCGTCGTCGTCCAGGTGCAGCTCCAGCCCCGTCGTCGTGGACGCGCGCATGTTGGGCCACGAGGCCAGGACGCTCTCGCCCGGGGCGACCACGTCAGGCTTCAGGATCCCCGGCGCGCGGATGTTGGGCCCGCGGCCGGAGAAGGCCGCCACGCGGGGCGACGGCGGCGTCCGCTCCTGCCCCGACACGGTGCCCAGGAACTGGATCGTCGCGGCGGCGAGTGCCTGTTGCGAGTTGATGTAGGACAGGATGGTGCGGTAGGCGTACATGGAGACGGAGGTGGCCGGGAGGGTGTGGTGCTGGGGGAGGACGTGCAGGCGGTACCTGGCGCTGCCCGCGAGCACCGCCCCGGCGCCCCCCGCGCGCCTGACCACCTCCCCTTTCCATGTGTGCGACGCGTAGTCGCTGGGCCCGCACACCACGATCTTCCCCGCCACCTTGCCGGCGTCGAACGACCCGTACTCGCAGGCGCCGCCGTCCACCAGCGGCAGCGTCCCGTCGCCGAGCGGCGCGCCGGCGTAGAGCGACGCGCCGGCGACGGTCAACCCGCTGCTGCCGAGGACGACGTTCGCCACGAACTGGCGGTCGATGGTCGACGCGCCCACCGTGAGCAGCCACGGCGCCACGTTCTGCGCGGTGAAGTCGCCGGGGCCCTCGTTCCCGGCCGCGGCGGACACCACGATGCCCCTGCGGACCACGGCGTTGTACGACGCCACGGCGACGGCGTCCTCGTACAGCCGCGGCGCCCAGCCTCCTGCCCCGAAGGCGATGGACACGGAGATGACGCGGACGCCGTCGGCGACGGCCTCGTCGAACGCCGCCAGGACGTCCGACTCCATGCACCCCGTGTCGGGCCAGCACGCCTTGTACGCGCGATGCGCGCGCGCGGGGCGACGCCCACGGCCTTGCCTTCCGCGTAGCCCGAGAAGGAGGCGCCCTCCACGGCGGACCCGGCCGCCGTGGACGCCGTGTGCGTGCCGTGGCCCGTGGTGTCGAGCGGCGACTTCTCCGCCTCGTCGAGAGCGAGCCCGACCGCCGCCTCGTGGCCCTTGTGGAAGAACTTGGCGCCCACCAGCTTGCTGTTGCAGAGCTCCGTGCCGTTGAACGTCGGCGTCGACACGCAGCCGCCGCGGAACGTCGGCGGCGGCGCCGTGTCCGGGAGCGCCGCGAACGACGCGCGGCCCTCCGGGTAGACGCCGCTGTCGATGACGCCGATCACCACGCTCACGGCGCCCCGCGACGCCGACACCAGGCCCGACGCCTGCATCAGCCCCAGGAAGTGCGGCGTCCGGGTGGTCTGCAGCCTGCGCGCGCCGTCCGGGACCACGGCCAGCACGGAGGGGAGGGACGCCAGCCGCTCGGCCTGCCGCCGCGTCAGCCGCGCAGCGAAGCCCGTTGCGGCGTGCGCGTACGAGTACAGCACCCTCGGCTCCGGCCGCAGCATGCGCGTCGGGAGGCTGGCGCGGAGGAACGAAGGGTACGCGTCGGCGACCAGGCGCAGGCGCGACTTGGACCGTGGCGCGTGCGCCGGAGCGACGTGCACGATGTACGAGGACTGGACGTCCCCTGCTGGCATCGCCGCCGCGGCAGCAGCCATGGCGGAGAGCAGGAGGCAGGGCAGTACTACCAGCTGTAGCCTCCGGGCCATGGTTGGACTGTGATGTGGTGTTGGGCTCCCGAGAGGGATTGCCGTTATTAAGAGGAGAGGTCGTTGATGATCAGTAGAGCATCGAAACAACTGGGAGCTCTGCTCAGGGATCCAGATCCCAATCAAAACTGGCCAATTGTAAAAGACCCGGTTCATTGTTTAAGTGTTCCTTTGCATTATACTAGAATGCAAGGTACCATCTCATCTAGTTCTGACTTAGATCATCCTGTTTCTTACCACGGGCCGGGCCGGCGAGCTGCTTCCAGGAAACTAACAGCGTGTTTGTCTCGCTGTTTTGCAGCGGCTGCTTTGCAGCAGCTACAGTGTTCGCAGTTATTTCTTCTGCAGCTGCTACAGTGTTTCTGCAGCTGCTACAGTGTTCGCAGTTATTTTTCTGCAGCTGCAGCCGCAGCTGCAGCGAAACGAACAGGCTGTAAGCATGTTCTGACCAGCGCCGATCGATGCCTTCAAACGAAAAAGGACTTAGCTCACACCATGTGCTTAGTTTTTGGAGAGAAGAATACCTGCCGCAAACCCAACTGATCTCCGAGCAACTGTGGAAACTATTTTGTAGTACATATCTACAAGTTTCCAATTTTTCTAAAATTTTGCATTTATGATGACGAGTTGCCTGGTAGAGATACATGCATGCAAAGTTGCAACCTCAAATACATCTTGGCTTGAGGTTTTCATGATGCAAGAGCGGAAAAAAGGGACAAAATAGTGCATAGTCTTATCATTTTCGTCCTCTTGCATTGTGATTTGACATTTTTTATATCTCAGAAACCATGATGTATTTGAACTTGAAACTTCTCATGCATGTGGATCTACAAAAGGTTCTAGATATGTTTTTGAAAACAGTGTTTTGAGTGGAGTTGAGTTTACACTAAATATTTCCCCTAGTTTTAGCATGCAGGGAATCGGGATCTGCCCTTTAGTAGCATTTAGGAAATTATTAAGTACAAAGTCGAGTCGATCAGTGGGTTTGTACTGATCGACAATAATCAGGCCTAAACGGGTTGCTATAGGGCCTAAGGTGGTGTTTGGCAAATGAGAAATGCTTCATAAAACAATAAAAAATTAAGATTTAATATGATGGATAAATGAAGGTTTTGAATTTTTTCTCTCATTTTCCTATCCCAATACCAATCCTTATTTGAGTTATTTCCCAATTGCCAAACACCACCTAAAGTCTCCTCTTCTGATGGCGTTCATTTATCTGCTATGCGTTTTTCCCCGTATCGGTTCTCTTGGGCCGGTTGGCGTTCTGGCCTGCGTGGGAACCAGCAAGCAGCGGAGGGTAGTTCCCATTCTAAGGGGCCGTTTGTTTTGGCTCCCTCGGCAGCTCCCGGAGCGGCTCCTCGTCGGTCACCACCAAACGGGCGGCTCCCTCTGCCGCTTCTCCGTAAATCACGGAGGGAGCCGGTGCCCCAAAACAGGTGAAGCCAGGAGCACTCGATGGGCAGCTTTGCCGGCTCCGTCCCCCTCCACGTCAGCACTATACGAAACTGTCCCTGATCCAAGCATACGAAAGCTTTTTTTTTCTTTTCAAGAGAGAGAGAGAGGGAGAGAGAAGAACTGAAGGCCCGCTCACGCTCGCGAAGCTCGCCGCCCACGCCCAGGCATGCTCGCACTGCTGCAGCTGCTTGCTTGCGTGCAGGATTGAGACCAGAGAGAGTCAGCTTCGGTTCGATGGCTTGGAGAGAGAGAAGAACAGAGAGGATGATGAATGGATAAGAATGGAGGAGGAGGACACGGTACCTTGTGAGTTAGCTAGCTAGACCCCATAAGTATATAAAATAACATAAAATTTGATATCTATATTAATTTATGTATATAAAATAACATATAAATTTTAATACAACTTATGTCCAAAGGCGTTATGGACACAGCCACAGGAGAAGCTGCAGAAAAAGCTGCAGGAGAAGGCGTTCTACCAAACGTTTTCAGACACAGCCACAGCCGAAACCGGCACAGACACAGCCACAGCCGGAGTCGGCACAGCTGTTTTTCTAGAGAAGTCACAGCCACAGCCGGAGCCGACACAGCCAGAGCCCAAACAAACAGCCCCAAACGTGCTAAAAAAAATAGTTTCCATTCTAAAACCCTAAACCTCGGCATCGAGCTCAGCCATGGCGTCCTCCGCACGGCGGCCCGGCTTCCTCCGCGAGGCCGAGCTCCGCCTCCTTCGCTGCACGCTTCCCACACCATCCACGCGGGCGCCGCAACTCACCTCCTCGCCTCCCCCTCAGCACCCGCTCGGCGCCGCCGCCGCCGCCGCACTCGCCGCCGTCGAGGCCGGCGATTACGAGGCCGCGCTCGCCGCCGCGGCGCCTCACCTCCTCCCAGCCTCAGCCTCCGCCGGGCCGCCCGGCTCCGCCGCGCAGTTCTACGCGGACCTCGCCGCTTCCGTGCAGGCGTTCCTGCGTGGGGGTGGGGATGGAGATGGGGCCGGCGAGGCTGCGGCCGAGGAGCACGAGTGCAGGTGCGCGGTTGTGCTCGCGGCCGCGGTGGCTGCGCTGCTCGCGTTCACGCAGGAGAACGTGACGGGGTGAGTTAATTTTCCTTGCTGCCTTCCATCGTCTCACTCGTGTACAACTAGGGAAAATCGGCTGAATATGGATGCCTAGTTTGCAATCCTGCAAAGTTCAAATTTTATTGGTCCTAGGATTCTTTGGTCAGCATAAACTTTCCTGTTCATAAGGTTTAGAAATTTAGGCATTAGACAAGGAGCTTGCATTGAACGAAATGTGTTGTGTTTGGTGTCTAGTTTTATTTAGTTTCTTGGTTTAACCTTCTGTAAATTGAAATGATGGTTGTTAAGGCACAATATTATCTAGCAATGCTAAATTCGTGCTCTTTCGAATTATGAAATATGATAATGTACAATAAATAATGTTGCAGTTGGTCATGTGAGATTTGGATGTTATTGTCTTGTTCCTGAATGTCGAGAAAGGAAAAAAATAAAATGGAAATACTGTTGATTGATATCCACAATTTGTGGCACACATGTTGTACGTTCTAAGGAGATGATCCAGGCAGTGAGAGGGGTTTTTTCGGAAGAGAATTATGGGTTAGGGAGTGTGACACTGCTCATGAGAATTTCTTGTGGCTTGTTGTCTTATGGGAATAATTACTGGATAAATGTTGTCAAGGAAACAGGACTGGTTGCATGTTGCAGAATGTAGTATGCCTACATATCATTTGCAGGAATATATGCGGCTTCCTGGTCTGATAAACTGTTTAGACTGTACTGTAGATGGCAATTCTGAGGAACGCCTTCTTGTAAACTGAACCATTCACGAAACTTTGAAATCAATGGAAAAAAATGATGGATCAGATGTTTGCATATAATGGTATCTCATCTGAAAACTGAAACTGCACTGATTATAACTGATGTCACATCAACATGTATGAACGGCATGTTTCTACTATTGAAATGGTACATTGTATCTTTTTTTTATATTAACATAAACCTACTGGAATTTTTGAAATAGAGACTGATTTATTCAGACTTTTGATTATATTTTATTTCCATAAATCTTTTAGGCCTCCAGGGACATTTTCTGCTTTTCCTTTCTGGACTTCATCGTTGGATGAAGGATGGTACAATAATCTTGGAGGCATATGGGATTCATGGGCTTCTGATAATTTATCTTCTTTTGGTTCTCATGTTCATGGGAAATTCTCGCTCCTGCAGGTACTTTGAAGTTTGCTAATTTCTTTTATCTATTCATGTCTTGGATTCAATCGCACACTTCTTCCCTGTGGTCTTTTGGAAAAAAAAACAGTTGATGTTGTTTTAAAATAACACATAATTTGATAAAAGGCATGTTGGTAGGTTTCTAAGTCCTCACACATGATGTAATCATTGTGGCTAAATTTATATTGGCGGCATATATCATCTTTGGGAACATGGTATACCATACTGGGCTCCTTTTTTTAACAAAAGGAAGGTACGCTGAGAGATGGTCATGCTAAGTTGCCAGACCGTAGCTTGATCAGTCCAAGTTTGTCAGTGTCACGCTCATAAGACCATGAAAGCGTAATATATTGTATTTACACGTCTTCGTATATGAATAATCAATCATAAATCTGTATCAAAAAATGCTTCCACCGAAACGTAACTGATTTGAGAAATGAGAATCCTTGAACAGCATTCGTTGTCAATCTTCTATCAAAAGTGAAACCAAATATTATTATCACTGAGGATTGTAAGTAGTAAACTAATAATACTTAATACAACATATAAATTGAATCATAAAGCATTTTTGTGTTTTGCTATTCTTTCCTTTCTCCCCTTTCGTTTTATGCGGGTGCTTTCACCCTTGTACTGAAATTTTATTCTTATTAATGCAGACATGCAGTTCTCCTGCTTGATTGAACAAAAGAACAGTATTCTATTTTACAATTATATTTATGTAGCCACAGGTGCATAACTTGCAACCCTCGGGTTCTTGGGTGTCAGTGGGTGCTTAGTCTTATAGTTAACTCTAGTTTGATGGAGTTAGTCTAATGCTTTACTCAAGTGTTTAAGTGGACACAACACACAAGTGTCTTCCCTAGTTTGTTAAGTTATCTCATATATTGACCATATTAATTCGCATCTTATTCTTCTGCAGTTCATTGTCTTTGCAGAGCTTTTATTTACAAGCACACAGACTCTGGATCTCTCTGATTGCTTGAGTGTATCATGGTGGTTGTTTAGACTATCGATGTTCCAGCAGAACATTTTAGACGAGTTATCGTCCTCTTTGTTTGATCAAGTGCAAGTTTACAAGAATAAGATGCTGGGTCACTTTGGTGAACTGGAAAACGTTTCTGCTTATTGGGGTCCTTTATTGTGTGATGGAGAAGGCTCTTATTTTGTTTCAGCTGCTTTCTTGGAGGCTGGAATTGCAGAGTATAAATACGGTCGTGTTGATGCTTCAAGGTCTGTCTGTCTGTTTGTTATACATGTTATTGTAGGGCTGTTTCTCAGCATTGTAACATTTTTAAGCATTTACCAACTGCCTTCCTGTATTCTAAGTGCTGTTAGGGATGAACAACAATAATGATTCTCAACATGATACAATCTTACAATTTTGTTTGCCTGTTGGGATAGGTTACATCTCGATAGCGCTCAAGAAGCATGTGGTTTGCACCTGTCCCTCACAGGGATTCTAGGTTTTCGAACCATACACCAGGTGGGTTATGCTGCACTTATTCTTTCTCTTTCTGTTCTGTACATCTTTTCTATGGCTCTGTGTTGCATTGTGGTGACTTTTCAGAAGCACTTATTTCCTTCAGGATGGGAATGAAAAAGGTAGTTAGGAGCCATATCAGAAAAAAAATACTGTTTTTTAAGGACCCTGTAACAGACTTGAATCCACAGCACAGTGCAGCTCAGCACTAAAAGTAAACTGATCCTGAGTTAGATTGACAGATACATCACTTTCGTTCTGTAAAGCATTCTTTTTCTGAAAGAAATTTGAGCTCCCAGCTTTTACTATGTCCATGCCTACCACTCCAACAAGGCACCTAATATGAGAAATATTTGATTTCACTGTACTATAGTTACTCCTATAAATGGTATCATAACTATCAACCTCTTCTATAGCATATACAGGTAGGGTAGAGAGGGGAAGTTTTCGATTACTGCATGCTTTGTTTCCTCAGGACAAATTGTGAAAACCCCCAAACAAATAGACCTGTATGGCATCCAGGAGAGTACCAATAACATGTAACCTTGCTGTTGTGTAACCAAAAGAGAATCATCTTTTTTGAAAAATAACGCGAGCTGTCCCTTGTTATAGGTGGATGCTAAGTCCCAAATGGTGCTTGTTGCGAAGACCAGTAAATCAGAAGCTGATGGACAGACAACAGAACCCGCAGAAGCTCGGAATGACGTTGCACCTTTGAAAAGTGCAAGTAGCTCTGTTCCAGTTGAAAGTGATGAATTCTGTGACATACTCAGAACACCCAGACTGGTGCAAGATGGAAGTGGTTCAGCCAGTGAAAACACCAGAGATCCCAGTGCAAAAATATCACTATCAGCTATCCAGCAGGCTTCTGTACTCGCAGAATGCTTGCATGTGAGCCGTAGGAGTCGAAGTGATGAAATGTCTGGTATGTCTTTATTCACTCACGGACGCTTTTAAAAAGTTACTGTTCTATTCTAAGCATGACCATGAAATTTGTTTTTGTAGAAATTCTTGAACTTGTGTCCACACCATTTGTTACCTAGGAATTAGTATTCTGGGGCTCTGGACCACACAGCTTGATTTGGCATAGTTGGTAAAGTTTTTGATGTGACCTGTTAAAGGAACATAGAGTTTAGATTCATTGTTGTATAATTTAGTCATCTTCACATAGGCATGGAGAACATGTTACATGAGAGCTTTTTTCAATAACTATATTTTGTTTGATCTGATCATGTGGATGCATTGAAAACTGTCTTTAGTGCTTAAACCAGATCATGTGTTTTGGTATGCATCGAAAAGCAACTAGTTCAGTTGGTTAAGAGTGTAGATGTACACCCCGACCACCCAAGTTCGAGTCCTCTTTGATGGGTATTAGTGCAAATTAAAAGTCAGTTCCTCTTAGGTTGCTCGAGTTTTAAGGAGTTGAGCATAGCTTAGTTTGTTGAGTGTGGATGTGAATCTTGACCACCCAAGTTCGAGTCCCCTTCAACGTGAATTTGGGTGCCTATTTCTTTCTTAATCAAAAGCCACCTAGAGGCTACCAACCCAGGCTCAAACCCTTGTTCCCACAAAAAAGGGCCCATGCTGAGACTCAGCTGAGTTTTGACTTTCATCATATTCCTGAGCAGCCAGCCAGTCTTTGGTGCCTTTTTCTCAAACTTTAATCCAATACCTTCATGATGTGTCCCCCCTTAGTTTTTTGTGTGGTTATTTCTTACTAAAACTTTGAACATGTTACTACGATGGATATACCAGCAATTACATCATTCTGGCACTTGACATTTCATGTATGGTTCTTTACTACTTTTTCCCACGTTTGTACAATATTACCCAAGGCATCTAATTTTTGGTATTTTCACACAGGCTGGGAGATGGCACCATACATAGAGTCAATTGATTCTCAGAAAGAGTCGTACTTTTTGGTATGGTTGTGATTTCATCACATTATGCACTGCAGCATTTCTCATGCTAACAAAACAAAACAATGATCAAGTGCTAACGTTTGGGTCTCGTTATTTGCTTCACATAATGCCAGCCTTTCATCATTTTGCTGGTTATACCATAGGATCTTTATCAATTGCATTTACCTGGGCACCTGTGCAAATGTCAAATCTAATGTACTATACCATGCGGTAGCCTGCAACCTATACTTTGGGATAAGGCTGTCCCCACGTTATGCTGATTTCTGTACTATAGAATTTGCTCCTCATGCGCAAATCTTGTTCAGTCAATTCACAGTGGGTTATGAAACTAAAGTTCCTCTACCCTGCATTTCAGGTCAGGAGCTTGTGTGATATATTGCGTATTAGGTGGGAATCCACCCGCAATCGCACAAAGCAGCGAGCGCTGTTGATGATGGAGAATTTAGTAAGTGCAAAATCAACTGCCATGTTGTAGTTCTGTTCCGTGGTTGCAATGTTTGTATATATACATTCCTCCAAGTTTCTGACTATCTTTTTTTTCCCCTTAACGGTTTACAAGTTGATATGTTTTGCTTGCAGTCACTGGGCATTGTCCAGGTTATCAGCTCTTCGATTTTCTCATATCATCCATTACATTTACTTTCGTTTTATTTTGTTGTTCAGGGACCATTTGCTCCACATCCATGCCATTTACTTTCATTTTGTTGTTCAGTGACCATTTGCTTCACATCTTTCTGCATTGAAGCTAGAACTGTATTTGTAGTACATTGTTTAGTTTCAACTCCAGCTTGTCCGCAATTAACTTTCTACTGATTTAAGCTGCTTACCGCCCATCAGCCAACGGCTTTTCTAAACAACATGCCCTACTTAGGGCAGGCTAGATTCTTCATACAATAGACTACACTTCACTGTGGGCTATATAGCTGCAAAGATTAAGACACATTTGACGTTTCTAAACTTTTATGATGTTGGTAAAATTTGCAAACCGATTTCCATTTTAGCAGATATCAATCAATAGTATGACCCCTGCTGTCATAGCTTCTCTCTCTGTTAGTTAAAATTCAGTATAATCCTATGATTTGGCTCCTGAAGGAGGTATCATTACTGAGCTCAAGCTTATGCTCCGGTCAGACTTCATACATGTTCATGTAACTCATAAGCCTTGAAGTTGTAATAATGTGGCGCATGAACTTGCTGCGCTTGGTTGTTTGTGTACTGAGGAGGTTGATCCGGTGTTGGATAACCTTCCTGATTGTATTCGGGTGATGGTTGCTTGCGAGTCTGCAGCACCTCAGGTTTAATGGAAGTATCTTTCCAGTTCAAAAAAAATAAAATAAAAAAATCTGTGTAATCCTTGTGCTTGTAATGTTGTAGCCGACATAGCAGTAGCAATAGTAAGTCTGCAGTAGCATTTTGACATTGCCTTGTGAGGCAAGTTTCCCTGAGGGAAAAGTCAAGTAGCAGCTGAGTAGCATCCTGCTGTTTACAGTTGGCTCAAGTTGCAGTTTTGACTTAGCCTGCCGCAAGGCTTTTCTTGTTCTGTTGTTGTTGTAGTTGTTGTTTTCCTTTTTTCTCCTTCGGTTTGTACAACTCGTTTTTTGTGTTAATAAAACGCAGTGGGAGCCTCTCCCGCTGTATTTAAAAAAAGCAACTGACACTACAAGTGCATCAAAGGAACACAGCTTCAGTTCCAGAAAACTTACCTCTGTCGAGCTCCTCCATCCACTGATCTTGCTTTCCTCTGCTTGCTGCATTGCCAATATTGTCATGCCGTGAACCACCTTTTCCACTTGCTCGTGTCCACCCGCTGCTTCTGTAAAGAGAAGAGAAAAGGGTACATACTAGATCAGCAGTTTTATAGAGAAGCCACAATTAAGTAGACTTGGTTAACAAACCAATTCAGTCCAGTACTCCAGTTGCCTATTAGTACCTCAATCGCCGCTAACAATCTTCCGTCTGATTTGAGCTCTGGTACCTGTTACATGAAATTGTTTGTTTCACTGATTTAAAGGTTTCTCCATTGTACCTATTGCACCTAACTGGACAGGCCTGGTCAAAATTTCCTGAATGATTTTAAGTGTTTGCTTGCAATCCATGTTAATTATAATATGCAAATTCGGGGTATTCCTTAGGTTGAAGATATTGGCAAGGAAATTCCTGTGGCTGCACAAAGAGTAAAATTGGTTTTTGGGGTTCATATGCCAACTCTCCCTGCATTAAGAAAGTATGCAATAATGTTCATAAGCCTCCTATTTATTCCTTTTTGGGGACACTAACGTGATTTGTTTTGCTCATTATGAACACAGAGAATATGGTGAACTATTGATTAGTTGTGGTATAGTTGGAGAAGCGCTGGATATTTTCAAAGATCTCGAATTGTGGGATAATTTAATCTATTGCTATCGGTATGTATTTCATCTTGAAATACTACCGTCGTACCATTTAGTTGAATCTTTAACCCTAAATGAACATTTTACTTTTGTTCTTTGGTAGGTTACTAGGTAAAATGGCCGATGCAGTTACACTCATAAATGCCCGCCTCTCTGTTACACCAAATGATCCACGGTTATGGTAAGTGTCTAGTGTTTTGGGGGCTGCATTAATATTTTTGAACTTATTTGAGTGAAGTTTTTCTAAACTGTTTAGGATGGTGTGCTTATTCATTGTCATCTTCTGTAGCAATTCTGTTACCAATTATTTTGTCTCATTTTTCACTTGAGTTCGTACACTGTAGAAAAAAATTAACATCATTTATTGTCAAAGAGGTCAGGCTTGCCCTATTTAGTGACATATACCATCATGGTGCACCATTGAACTCTTTTCATGTTCTCCATCATTGGGCCTCATTGGCACCATTGCTGTTCTGTTCGAATTAAATTTCCATTCTATCTGAAGAACTGTGGCGTATTTGGTAGAACACCAAAGTGTTGCCTTGACATGGCTAGATGTTGGCGATAATAGCAGCTGTTCTGTCAAAAGATATTCTTTAATCTAAGTCATGCATTACTTGTGTGGAATGAGCATGGACTTTTGTTTTCTTTTATTGTTGTATACTGATTGGAAATTTCTGTTATCCGAAGTGAAGCCTTTTTTTTTAATTCCCATTTAGGTGTTCACTTGGTGATGTTACAAATAACGATGATCACTACAAAAAGGCATTGGAAGTCTCAAAAAATAAATCTGCCCGAGCCATGGTAAAATTGCTTTTGAATTATTTCCAGTTTCTTTGCTCGCTGTTCTGTTAGTAATGGAGTTTATGTTGAAGGTTGCCATGGAAAGGTATTTTGTTCCGACTGGGTGTACATTTGTTAAGTAACCCTAAAATATAATGAAAATAAAGATCCAGTTGAATTTTAGATTCCAGCAATCCTCAAATATGGAACTTAAAAGATCGTGGATCTCTAAACAAAGTTAGATTTGAGTGTCTTTTCTAAAAATTAATTTAACCATGTAGTAGATAAGTTGCACACTTGGAAAGTCAACAATAATGAGCCAGAGTACTTCACAATTGCCGTCCGTGGCTTCTATCGCTGCCTGCACATTGCCTACCTCCTCACTGCCCACAGCTCATGTCGCAGACAGTAGCCTGCTCCCCATGCAACTGTCCCACCCATTTTAGTCTCGTGGAAATCAAGGTGTGTGAACTTGTGTTTGCCTTTAGGAACCGAGGATTGATAATTTTATTATGGACACACCAAATCTGGATGACAGGAAGGTATTACATATGAAGCTCTGAATGAGCTAACTCAACTGTCTTGTGTTGTTTACCGGCTGCTCCCCTGTATTCAGTTGCATAGTTCTTTTCTTTAATGTAATTGCAAATGTTCTTACGGTCTCTTGTGTTTTGGTGCAGCGTTCTCTGGCTCGTAGTGCATACAACAGGAATGACTTCTATACATCCAAAACCCTTTGGTAAAAAGACTAACCTGAAATAAAATTTTGTATTTTTAGCTGCCTGTATCCTTATAATTTCTTACCCTTGAATCTGGAGTAGGGAATCTGCGTTGGCGCTAAATTCTTTATTTCCAGATGGCTGGTTTGCATATGGTACGGTTGCATGGAAGGTAATTTCCCCGTAGTTTCAGTATTTCTGCATTGAGATTATTTTTGCATGATTTTTGTATGCGTAACTGTGATATTTCTTGAGAGATGAAGAATATATAATTATTTATTTGAATAAGGCTGTTTCAACATATTATTTGACTTTTCTGGCAATGTGAATTGAATGGCCAAGCTGTGTAGAATGTTAGTACGGGAGCTTTTACTGATTGCAGTAAAATTTACTTCTTATACACTGGTGCTGAAAAAAATTCCTTTTTAACTAATTATCATATCTCAAAGTAGAAAGATCGAGTGAAGAAAGCCTCTCCAAGACAAATATATTCCTCCCATTTTGTTTCCTTTTCTTTATTCTGATGGCAGGAAGTCGTGATTTTGTGAAATAGCATCCAGTTTTAACGTAAATCTGATATGCAATCAACTGAGTATGATGGAAAAACGTATTTGCAATTTGCATTCAGGACAAGCTACCATGAGTGTTGGCACGTCACACTTACTGTGCCAGCCTAACTATTGACTGACGACATGATTCATGGCCTTTACACTTTTTTTTTTTTTTGAAAATTCATAGCCTTTAAATTCAATCCTTGTTTATCCACATAAGAATGCTTATATTATATCAGTATGAATATTTTCTATAGCTCCTTAGGCACATGTTATTAACAGATAGAATGAGCTACTGTTGTATTTTCTTCATACAGGATAAAGATCTTGACAAAGCTGTGGACGCATTTAGTCGTTCTGTACAGATAGATCCTGAAAATGGTGAAGCATGGAACAACATAGCCTGCTTGTATGTTCACCTTTGATATTGTTCCTTTTATCTCTGTATTCTGGTGTTGATGGTTTGACTTGATATTTTGTACTCTTATTTGGAATGTCATTAACATTTAACACTGATGGTTTAGCACTGACTCTGTATTATGTGTCCTGATTTACATTGTCATGAACTCATGATATACTTGCTACTGTGAATTAAGATCTAGAGTATTCATCTTTACCAAAACTGCATGTTGAGACTTGTGCGAACTTAGTTAGCCTTGCGTTGCAATCACATTTTTAACTCATACTTATTTATTAGCAATTAAAAATTCTCTTTTAAATTCTCACGCTTTCCATGTCAAATGCTAAAGTTCATATTTTACTGTAAATATAAATACAAAATGCTCTACATGAAATAGAACTGTAATGTATGAAACATGCATGATCGAAATTCTAATGGAAAAAACATAATGTTAGGTGTTTTTAACATGTTCCAGATTGGGATAGCTTATCTGTTCACTTTCTTTCTTGAAATTTTAGTTATCATGGGTGCGTTATAATCATGCTATTGGTTTTTCTTATCTTGTTAGTGGCCTGCACCATGTTAATAATATAGCTAATTGTGTAGGCACATGATTAGAGGAAAGAGCCAAGCAGCAGTCCAAGCATTCAGGGAAGCTGTAAAGTTCAAGTAGGTGTTACCTTATGTTCATAAAGTTGTTACAGAAGAAATTTGTATTTAACACAAATTATTTATAGGAGGAATAGCTGGGAAATTTGGGAAAATTACAGTAAAGTTGCTTTGGACACAGGAAACATTCGACTGGTAAGTGTAGCGGTATCGAAAGCTTTGGCAAAGGCTTTTTACTTGAAGCTGGAATTTAATTCTTTTAAGCAGTACTATTTTTCAGCTGATCAGCATTCAGTACAACCATTTCTTATTGATTTAGAATCCCTGTAACATCTGTAACATCTTACCTCATCCCAGGCATCTCTCTTAGCTATAATATTTTTATTCATTCAAGAATCTTCTAATAATGCCGAGTATCCCTCTGCAGACACTTGAAGCTTTGAAAATGGTTCTGAATTTATCCTCAAACAAGCGCTTCAATGTTGATATATTGGACAAGGTGATGACACTTCTTGACAAACAACCTACTCATCTTTGTGATACTCAAGAAGAAGACACATCAGCTGATGCTAATAAAGATAGAAGACAATCCAACCATTTATTAGATATGATTGGCGATATCCTTCAGCAGGTTCGTAACATCAGTGAAAGGCATTTCATCTTATCTATGTGTACCCGTTTGTAGTTCACATATGGTTGTGTTTGTAGATTGTGCGAAGTGGAGGCAGCAATGCAGAGATATGGGGTCTTTATGCAAGATGGCATAAAATCAAGGGCAACCTCATGGCGTCCTCTGAAGCTTTGCTAAAGCAAGTTCGATCATTTCAGGTTCATATATTATTCTCATGCTGAATTCTTTATTCCATTTTACCTTCTTATTGTGTATGTTAAGACCAGTCAAATAAAAAGTGTCTTGTACTCATTTAACATTTGAGCTGTCCTAGATATTTTCCTCGTGCGTGCACTGGAGTAGGCATGTGGATTTCCATGTTCACTAGTTTGATTTGTACACTCTAATGGTTTATTAGAAGGCGGAATCCAGAAGAATCTGGTGTGATCCTGCCACATTATTTTACATACTAGATTATTGTTCGAACAGGGTTCAGGACTATGGCATGATCAAAAGAAGTTCACAAAGTATGCTCAGGCTTCTCTGCAGCTTTGCAAAGTGTACATGGAAATTTCTTCATCATGCGGGAGCCGGCGGGAATTATTACTAGCTGAGATGCACCTTAAAAGCTCCTTGAAACAGGTATTTGTAATTCTTCCATCCTGGGTAGTTGAGAACTTATGGAATAATATATCTAGTATTTGAGATCAGCTGCAGAGATGAATAAAATAGCAACACATAAATGGGAGTGCTTAAATTTGAAATGACTAATTATTGTTAGGTTTCTGTCACCTTATTGAACCATTAGATAAACATTGGTATAGCAATAATAAAGTATGTAGCGGTAGTTTTTGGCAATTGATTGATACGAAATTTGGCAAAGCTGAAAATCTTTGATACCAGCAGAAACTGATCGTAGGAACATCCCTATGTAGGCAACAGATTTCTCAGATACAGAGGAGTACAGAGCTCTTGAGAACTGTCTTGAGGAAATAAAGAACCTGATTGGTGCTGCTGCCTAAGCTTATCCAGGTAAGAAACTGATTGGTGGTGCCGCCTAAGCCTATCTAGGTTAGTTCGTTTTACTTCCACTTCTGTAAATGTCGATATGTCTTAATCTACTTTCTGATTCTGCTTCTCAAACTCCGATAGATTTTGCTTGAATGCGGAGGTCGCCTGGCCTGATTAGAAACACCTTTTGAGTTCTGCCAGACAAAGCCTTGTTTGCGATAGGACAAGGATCAAGCCTTTTGCATTCAAAGGTCAAGTATCATTAGTCTGGTAACAGAGGGGGGCTTCAGCATAAGTGAATATATCATCTTTGTGTATTGCGTTGTAATCACATTGTGTAACTTATACATGCTTTGTTGTAAAGTAAGCTTCTGTGGAGGATGTGCAATTTTGTAGCAGGTTGTGTAACCTTTTGCACTTGAAATCCAAAGCAATGATTTTTTTTTGAGGCCTCCAAAGCAATGAAGGGTTAAGAAGTGTACTTTGCACTCTGCGTGTTTTGTCGGATGCCAGTTCGTCAGTTTATAAGACCTGAACACCACCTGTACTGGTTTGAGTATTGATAACTTTGTTGTCTAATCCTTTCTTCATCCCTTTTCCTTCCTGTTATCTCCCCCAATTAACTGCATGCCCCTAGGTTTGGAACACAGCGCTTCAGCTTTGCATTGGGCCATTGAATTCATCCTTGAGGTTCAGAATTCGCAGAGCCAGAGGATTCCTGGACTGAAATATGTATTAACAGACATGCTTCTCCAGAATGTGTAAAATGGCATTGAAAAGCTCTTGGACTGTAGACGTATGTATCCTTATGCGAGGGCCTGCCCAATGCCTGGAAGTATTGTGGTGAATAAATGTAGTTGGGCAATTCTTATCTAAAGTATTATATAAATGTTGAATTGAACGTCAAAACCAGCCATTAAAAAAGAAATAGATTTTTCACATTCTTTGGGACAGAAATTTTATCCATTTCCATATTTTTTAGATAGGAAATGTTACATTAATCTGAAGCAGGATTACGACATAGATCTTCAAAAGCAAAGGTGCATCAAGTGGCCACACGCATCGCACATCTGCAAAGGTGCAAGCCCACGCGCATACTTAGCAGACATGCCGACAAGTATTAGTCTTAAGTGGAGGAACACAATTCTAGTTATCTGTTAGATGTCGTGCAGAATAGGGATGTATCAGAGAGATCCACAATCGCTTTCGATCACCAAGCAATTCGCTTGTTTTCTAATTGCCAGCATCACCTTCTCTGTCTGCTTCGGCTTTCATGATTCTCGGTGCTCAGAATTACAGCACCTGGTGCTCAGACTCTTCCTCTTATATAGAAAGCAGATCTGTGTTACATTTCAACTAGCTAACTGGAGGATGATTCTCTTGACTGAATTAGATCCATAACAATACCACGAACACAGTAAATTGCAGCCTTAGCTTCAATTGTTTTCTCCCTACGTCTTCTCTTGCTTCTCCCCATCCATAAAGACCACATCCCATATAGGATTGTGACATTGTTTTTGCAAATGCCATCAGAGGTCTTTTGTTGGAAAGTAAGCAATTTTATACTTACATATTTCTTTCATTGTCTTCCAGAAGCATCGAGCAAACGAACACTGCAATGTCTTTTTTAGTGTAGCATCTGGGGCCCGCAAGTAGAGGGAAAGTAGTTGAGTTCTGGGTGGTGGTTACCAGGTGGTGAGTACTCAGCCTTTATGTGGCAGCCTTCACAGTCAAGTATTACTCCCATTTTTCGAGAACATGCGGAGCACGTATTTCATTAAGAAAAAGAAGAGTTACAAATTAGAACACGAGACCTCAAGGCCTAACAACATGAACAGAAAACAAGAACAAAAAGCACTAACTCTACGACCTAATCTGGCTACAGGGCCTAAAAATCCTTGGCGTGCCTCGAGTAGATGATATCCTTCGTAGCTTCACGATCCTCGAAGGTGCTCAGGGACGAGCCTCATCATGGGAGCGATCTCGAAGAAGCCTAGGGATTAACTTCATCTGTGAGAGAGCGACCGGTTGGAGTACATGGAAGTCGAATACTTGATCCTCTCCTTCCAAAACTTCATGCACCCTTTTTACTTTGATTTCCAGCTTGCCACCACCTGAATTGATGGTTCTGCAGCTTCTGCCCTTCCTTCAACCCCGTGCCGGACCCCCACCAGGAATTATCTCATGCATAGAACACAGCCATGTATGAAAATGAAACAGTCATTAGTAGCCATAACATGTTCAAATAAGATTCTTAGGGAAACAAAATTACAAGCATGTAAAAGGAATCAGAACACAAGATATCAAAACAACCAATTGGTTTTCACAAGGCATAACATTACAAAAGCAAGCAGCAGGCCTAATTTTAACTTGTATACTAGAGGATGCAAATTAGCAAGCCAAAATTACTGAACATTCCACCACAGGAAAAATATAAGCATCACAATGCATCTATAGCAGCAAACAAGCAAGGGAAGAACCATCCATTCAAGTGATGGAAAATCCCACCAGAAATCCTTGGGATCTCCATCTCAACTTCAGTGGGAGCTGCTGAACATCACATCAAGCCTAACTCTGATTCCTCTAAACTCAAAAGCATCAGGAAAATCACATCCTAAATCCCTGAATCCCCAAAAATTGACCCCACTCTAGTGAGAATTATGCTCAAATTTTACTCCTTTGCGAGATCTTAAGTCAGTTCAGACCTAGCAAAACTGAAATTCCACTTATCTTGCAGGAATTCACAATGCGCCAGCAATCCTAGCTCTAATCAAGCATCAGAGCCCGGGCTACCACAACTAAACAAATGCACTTAATCAACACATGCAATGGGTATGAAGACTAGAGTAGCAGCTAACTGACCTTTCCGAAGACAACAGAGGGAACCCGTCCGGCCTTCAGCCGCCCACAGGAAGAACGGGCACCTTGGCCCAAATGCAGGGGTGCAGTTGCTGCAGCCATAGAAGCACCCGCCGTGCATTGGCCCTGGTGCCATCACTACCCTGCATTGGCTCATCTGCAAAATTATATTTTCTTTATGTAATGTCATACACAAGATAACAATACTGAAATTTTAATTCATGGATAGAGATTCGGAGACGATTGGTTTATGGTATCGGTATGTCGGGGTGAGACAAATTCTCACGACTGATCAGTCATTGGTGAGGTGTGAGCTCCCCCTTTTACTGCGGGGCTAATGATTTGGGACAGAAACCAAGAGTTGGTTATCGTCTCAAATCAACGCGCGTAATGTAGTGGCGATAAGGTTCAAGATTAGTAACCTGGGGTAGGTTGCTAAGCGACATTGCCTGCCGGTGATATGCCAGGTGGTCACATGGAGATCGCCGTCAACAGGTGAGCAGCATATGGATCCGTCCAAGACTTGTCCTCCATAGAAGCCTCCACCCACCTCTTGTTGAAGATTTGCATCTCCTTGAAGGAGCGCCACCTCACTGCAGCCTGACCAGTTGATGAGGTGCCCTTGCTGTCATCACTAAGCATTGGTATGCCCCGATGTAGCATATATTCGCTGTCCACACCAACATTGTGCGCATGGTCACCTTTCGCACGATACCTCAAGTAAATCATCCAGACCCGTTCTTATTCCAGCAACCAACATCTATCTTCAGCTTAACATTTGAAACTGTCCTAAATCAGTTTGCACATTCTGAATATTATTATTCTGAAAATTCACTCCAACATTATCAGCAGTGATGTCCCAGCAAATATCAAACTCTTTGTTCGTGGATGGTTTGTCTGAGACTCTTACATAACTTTCAGAACCCACCAGCTCAATATTTAACACCAATAATCTCATAGAATCCATAACCTTCACCAGATTCTTCTATAGGTTGTTCGACAGCACTAATGTCCAAATAAATTTCATTAGCATCAAGAAATGCCCCGATCAGTATCACCTGCATGAACAGCTGATAATGTCCTACCCCTCAAGGTGAAGTATGTGATGTGTATGACTTGGCAGTGGTTCCTGCACATGTACCGCCAACTCATTGTATGTTTCTTCAGATGTGCAAACTCCTGAGATTGATGGTGTCCACAAGTTGACCCAAGATATACAAAATTTTTGAGCATCCCATGTTCTGGTGGTACGAATCCGAACATCACAGACTGTATTTTTTTTATGATCTGCAAAATTAAATTTTCTTTATATAGTGACTTCGACAAGATAGCTTCACCTGAATTTCTAATTGATAGATAGAAATTCAGAGAGATTGGTTTATGGCATTGATAATTAAAGAACTACAAGTACTAGTACATAACAGACGAGGACATAAGATATATTAAGCAATAAGCATTGATAATTATGCAGAACCATATTAAAGAACATTTTATTTTTGCAACCTCAAAGCTAGAAGAAGGCCTAGAAGCGGTCAAAGCATACCTCAAGTAAATCATCCAAAATATCATTCCTGTATTCAGCTTAAAATTTGAGACTGTCCAAAATTCAGTAACCAGCTCCTGTCTTCAGCTTAAAATTTGAAACTGTCCTCAATCCAGTTGGCACATTCTGAAATGTCCTAGTTAATTTCATTAGCATCCAGAAATGTCGCCACCAATATCATCTGCATGCATAAGTGAGAATGTCCTGCCCCTGATCAAAGTTAAGTATGTGCTGTGTATATGTCCTGCTGCCCTGATTTGTGCTGCACCTGTACTGCCAACTCTTCGCATGTTTCTTCAGACAGGCAAACTCTTGGGATTGATGGTGTCCAGATAGTATCATGGACAGCGACATGTACCTGCATGATAAAGAAAGTTGATCAAAGATCTGCAAAAGTTCGACCATCCCATGTTCTGGTGTTATGAAACCGAATATCAAAGAATGTATTTTTTCTATGCTTGTTTGGTTGTTCGAAATCACACAGAATGTGAATAGTCTGCTGGATGGGACATCAAGGTCCAGTCCAAATGTTCATATTACATGCCGATAATTATTAAACACAGTGTTGACTCGTATGAGGCTGACCTTCACGATGGAGGATGACTGAAAAATGATTTTGGAAGGTTTTGTTGGGTCGTAAGTTGCTGAATACATAGGATCCTAGGCTCAGTAAGCTTGTCCTTCGAAATTTGACTCCACCCCTAAAAGTTCAGTTGACAGAACACTGAAATATTTATTTGGACCATAGGATTCTGGTCTTCCATTGTAGTTGAAGTATAGGATCATGTCAGATTGAAAAATCTTGAACCAGGAATTGGTGGCCTCTCAAGTTGCGGGCAAAATGTTGAAGAAGGATCAAACCTTAAATCTCTTCTGGCAGACCTTAATTTAGTATGGAATTCCCTTTTTTTTATATAGTGTCAGGCTAACAAAACTGAAAATTTAATCGACGGAGAGAAATTCAAAGATGATTGGTTTATGGGTGTGGGTATGTCGGGGTGAGACAAACTCTCACGACTGATCAGTCATTCGTGAGGTGTGAGCTCCCCCTTTTACTGTGGCGCTACTGATTTGGGACAGAAACCATGAGTTGGTTACCATCTCAAATCAACGCGCGTAATGTAGTGGTGATCAGGTTTAAGATTAGTTACCTGGGGTAGGTTGCTAACCGACATTGCCTGCCGGTGATACGCCGAGTGGTCATATGGAGCTCGCCGTCATGGGGGCTGCAGCATATGGATCAGTCCATGATTCATCCTCCATAGAAGCCTCTTCCCACCTCTTGTTGAAGATTTGCATCTCCTTGAAGGAGCGCCACCTCACTGCAGCCCGACCAGTTGATGAGGGGCCCTTGCTGTTGTCACTAAGCATTGGTATGCCCCGATGTAGCACATATTCGCTGTCCACCACACCAACATTGTGCGCACGGTCACCTTTTGCACAATACCCAACCTTGTAATCAAGGCCCCACCCATGGACGAGGTCACTTTGCACCATGTGCCAAACACACCGCCATGCCTCTTGGGAGAAGACCGGTACCATAAACTCCACCCACCCCATGCACGGTGGCCCCATGCTATCTTCATCACACCGAACCCCTTGTGCGCGGCGGTGCATATCACTCGTAGGCATAAGCGCTCGCGCTGTAATGGCATGATGTATTTCGGAGCGGCGGTCAAGTGCTGGCTGCGACACCTCAAAGCCTTCCCTCTTCACGGTGTCAAGGTAGCGTAGTGGATCAAAGGTCTCAACTTCGATGTCTTCGTCCCAAACAAAGATGTACTCGTACTCAGCAACAACATCCGGATGCAAGAAACGCTTCGCAAACCACCATTTGGTTTGACCTTTCGCAGCCACATGCACTGCACGCTTGGACCATTCGAGATCATCCCATTGCTCCAATGTGTTGTCATAATGGAATAGCATAATCACGAAATGGTCAGCAGAGAACTTGGAAACGAGCCTGTTCACGGTATCCTTGTTTTTGATCCCAACAGCCACAGCCAACAGACTCTTCTTCGTTGGTTTGCTTTCCTCCTGCTGCTTCCGCCTCTCTGGGTTACCGGCCAGTGAAGCTTCCATCTCCAAATTGGTGTTGTGCTGCACGACGCCCCTCGGCATCGGCAGCGACGGTCGCGGCCGCCGGCGTCGATTGGTGCTTGCTGGCTCGACGCAGAGCGCTTTCCGATGATGGATGCTGCAAGTCCAAGCCTCGATTGGCAAGCTTGCTCTGTTCTGATGGAGCGCCCCGACGGCGCCGGCGCCAAGAAGAAGAACAGCAACGGCGAGCGCCTTCACCGCCGGCGCGGTGCTGCGCAGCCGAGACGCGGCAGCGCCCATGCCGCCACGCGCGAGCGGTCTCCGGAGACGCGGACGCAGCGGAGGATTGAGTCCACGGACGAGGTGGACGCGGCGGCGGAGGGCGTCCACCACGGACGAGGCGGTGGCGGTCGCGGCGGCGGAGTGCGGCCACAGACGAGGCGGAGGCGGCCGAGTGCGAATCAGGCAAGCAGTCGCAGCAGCTGGGGACGAGGCTTCGGAGCGGCGGGGCCGAGAGCGAGGTGGCACGTAGGGGCGGCGGGTGGCTAGGTCAAAGGGGAGCAGCGGGGCGGCGTGATTTGTTTCGAGGACAGAGTCGGAGTCGGAGTAGGCAGGGGAGGCGGCCAGCTGTTGGGGAAGAAGGTTCTGATTTGCGGGGCCCACCTCTTACCATATCCGGTTCCGATTGTGTTGGAGTTTTTTTATTCTTTTTTAATTTCTTTTCGTTCAAGAAACGTGCCTCGGGAATTTCTGAGTGTGCCCTCGCTTTACCGTCCACTACCCAGTTCCGACGAAACATAATATTGTTTCGTCAACTAAAATTTGTATTTTTTTTTAAAAAAACTTAGTATTTAAGGTGCTTTGACAATGCGCACAAACAAAAGTGTGGTGCTGCTTTATAAGTGAGTGAAGTGTATAGTTGATATGTAAACTCTTTTTTGATCGTGTTATTTATCTTCCTTTACCTAGAAAATACTGATTTGACATACCTAAATTTATGTGTTATTTAAGTCTCTCTACTTATATTAGCATCTCTAAATTGTTTAGGTGTGTCATTTAGGTCTTTCTATTTATATTAGCATTCCTCAATTTAACTGACTGTGTCATTTAAGTCCAGTTATAAGCTCAAACCAATCTGAAGACAATGTAGCGCATATGACGTGGAAATGCGTTGCATGACGTCGTTGTGACGCATCTGACGTGGAAATGCGTTACATACAATTGTATTGCTATCAGATAAACAAGCATGCCATTCATTGCAAAGTCATGTCACCATTGTAACATGTGATGCAACAAGTGACGAGATTAATGTGGGTGAGTACATGTGAAATTTAAAATACAATTAGGGCGAGTACATATGAAATATGATAGCTAATATTTTACACTGTTTAAAAATATATGCAAAGTTCTAATTTGTGAGGACCATGCAAAAAAAAAACTAAAACGTCAATGAAACCACCTTTAATCTGTTATCAATACAACGGCACGAAACATCTTTCGGACAAATATGACATGTCAGGTCTGTTTGAGCAGAGTTGGACCTAGATGACACAGTCATGCAAGTTTAGGGATGCCAAATAACTAGAGGGACCTAAGTGACTAACCGATATAATTTTAGGGATGTCAAATCATCATTTTCTAAATAGAGGGACCTAAGTGACACAGCCAGACAAGTTTAGGGACCGACTGTCAAATCATCATTTTAGGGATGTCAAATCATCATTTTCAATGAGACGCCCCCGCCGCCTACCCCATACACCACCCTCTTGCCGCCCGTGGCTTCGGCGGCGCCACCACCGCCTCGCTGCACTCCCGCCCACCGTCGGGTCACCCCCCCCCCCCCCCCCCCAAACCACTCCTCTATGTCCGGCGATGAACAGAGCCACCCACTCCCGATAACCTGAAAACCCTAACCGCCCGTCCACCTCCACCACTGGCGGTGGCAACGCCGCCGTGCCGCGCCGCCCGCCCAGCCGCGTGCTTCGCCACCGGTTCGCGCATGGGCCGGGCCGCACGCGGACGCGCGTTATCGCTTTCGCGCGACCCGATGTGAGATAGACTTTCCGCAAATTTAGTGGCCGGAGAACTCTTCCCCATGCTACCGGACAATGGCCTCCTTGCACCTCTTTCCTCCCCTTCCAAAAAAAAGGGCCCGTCGAATCTTATCAATTGCCTTGATACGGCTTATTATCAATTATGGCTGGAGCACCCAAAAGCCACAAGTGTTTCAGTTCGAACGGGGGCCTGTAGGCGGGAGCAGGATATCTTTTGCTTTGCGTCGTCATGCAATTTTGGGTTCACAAGTCAAAACGGAAATGGGCCTGCGCAAAGCGCCGACACCGAAGCACATCTCCAGCGCGATGTGAGTTAGTTTTCTAGGGTTTGAGAGACTAATCGTGGCCACACGACCTAGTTTTCTAGGGTTTGAGAGACTCCGCCGGCGACTCGTCGACGGAGGTTTTTTCTGACGCTACAACCCCGACGTTGCCTCCCTGGTTCGTGTCTCTCGCTCGGGCTGATCAAGGGGCTGATCTGATCAGCTGCCCGACCTTGGCGTAGATCGATCAGGGGGGCGCGTCCGTGGGAGTTTTCGGCGGCATGGCGGCGGAATCGTCAAGGACGGGGAAGAAGGATGTTGACGTGGAGGAACTACTCAAGAAGCTCTAGCTTAGTGATGCAGAACGGGCTAGCGTTGTTCTGGCGAAGGAGGACCGGGAGAACCTTCCGGCGATCAAGTGGATGGCGGCGGAAAAGTTACTCATGACGAAGGGCTTCAGCGAAGCATCACTGATGTACACGATGAGATCGGCGTGGAACCCCGCACGCGATGTCTCTTTCCGCGCGATTGGGAAGAATCTTTTCGTGGTGCAAGCATACTGCTTAGGAGATTGGAAGAAGATCATGGAGGAGGGGCCCTGGATTTTCCGGGGGTGTGCTCTGATGTTGGAGGAATTTGATGGTGCAACCACGGCTCCGACTGTACTGCCGCACAAGGTTCCTGCATGGGTGCAAATCCACAAGCTTCCACCATTGTACAGGTCGGAATCAATTCTGAAGTTGTTGGCAGCTAGGATCGGAGAGGAGGTTATGGTGGACATGCGTGCTGTTCCAACGGGTGACGGGGATTTCTTCAGGGTCCGTGTCAACTTGGAGGCCTACAGCCCGCTTGTGAGATTGGTGACTCTGACGCCCGAGGGGCGGGACAACATTATCATCCAGGTGAAATACGAGAAGTTGCCTATCTTCTGTGCTCATTGTGGTTTGATGGGACACTGTCATCTGGAATGCGGCACGGGGTAATACATGGAGGAGGAGTTGCAGTTCGGAGCTTGGATGATTGCTGATGAGGAGACATGGCGCCCGGGAACACCGAAGGTTCGCATGAACCTGAATGGTGAGCGTGATCGCCCAGCTGACCGTGCAGGGAACAGCGCACCCAGGGGTCGTGGTGGTCGTGCTGGCAGGGGCGGTCGATCACGTGAAGGTGTGTGGAAGAGGAAGGCTAAGGAGAATGACTTGACGGTGTCAAGGAAGCGAGGCTCGGGAGAGGCGGGGCTCGACGGTGACAAGGATGAAGAGCTCAAGGACACAGCCAGCAGCCCGTTGAAGCCTATAGCGGAGGATGCTAAAACCAGCAATGGTGAACAATCTGCTAGGAAACATTTGGACATGTCAGCGGAGTTGGAGAGGGTACCTCCACCCCCTCCGACGTACATCTCGCCCAGGGACAAGAAGAAGGCTAAGGCCAGCTCAGCATTGACGTCTACAAACTTGGCGGGCTCCGGCGAGGAGTGCCGCCCGGACCAATGAGTTGTCTTAGCTGGAATTGTCGCGGACTGGGCAACGCCGCGACAATTAAGGAGCTTCGCGAGCTTGCGAAGAGAGTTGCCCCTACCGTGCTATGTGTTCAAGAGACTCAAATTCATAAATCACGGGTAGAAGATTTGAAAAGGACTCTAGGTTTTGATAATTCTTTCGCTGTAAGCAGTAATGGCCGTAGTGGTGGCATTGGGATTTATTGGAATAATAATACTAGAGTCGAGATTTTGCCTTATTCCCAGTATCATATTGATGCGATCATTACGGAGGACAATCGGGAGCCATGGCTCACGTGTGTGTATGGAGAGGCACAAACGGCGGAACGTCACAAAACTTGGGAACTTCTCAAGTACATTAAATCCTCATCCTCACTGCCTTGGATGTGTATTGGCGATTTTAATGAAGTGTTACATCGCTCGGAACATGTGGGAGTACAGGAGCGTAGCCACGCTCAAATCGAGGGATTCCGGGAGATGGTTGACGTGTGTGGACTAAACGACTTGGGCTACACCGGTCGAGACTGGACATTTGAGAAGAAGGTCGCTGGAGGAAGTTTTTGTCGAGTGCGGCTCGACCGTGCACTGGCTACGGTGGACTGGAGGACGCGCTTCCCCATGGCAACCGTAACGCATATGGCGGCGGCGGCCTCTGATCACGGGCCAATACTCCTCACCTGGGAGAGGCGAGGACGGCGTGCGCGAGCTAAGAAGGAGAAAAGATTCAGGTACGAGCTAATGTGGGAGGAACACAAGGAGTTCTTACCCATGTTGCAACAGGCCTGGCGGAATGCTCCAAGGCAACTAACCTGAAGGAGTTGGAGCGCAAGCTTACCAGTGTCGCTGGGCACATTGGTCAATGGAGCATTCATTCCTTTGGACATGTGAAACAAGAACTCAAGGAACTGCATAAACGCCTTGAGGAACTACAGGCTGATCCGCAGCGAACTTCGCCATCTCATGAAGAAATCAAAGTTGCGGACAGAATAGTTGAGTTAAACCACCGGGAAGAGATTATGTGGCGGCAGAGATCAAGAGTCATGTGGTTGATGGCTGGGGATCGTAATACCCGTTTCTTTCACCTCCGGGCAAGCCAACGGCAGCGGAAAAAAATAAAATCGCCAAGTTGCGCAAGCAGAATGGCGAGGTGACGGAGAATGAAAATGAGATGGGACAGATGGTGACGGATTTTTACAAGGACTTATACCGGTCAGAGGGGACGAAAAACATGGAAGTGGTTCTTGATCACGTCCCTCAGAAGGTGACAACGCCGATGAATGACGCGCTGGCAGAGACCTTTTCCGAGGAGGAGGTGAAGCATGCCCTCTTTCAAATGTTTCCTACCAAGGCGCCAGGTCCGGACGGTTTTCCAGCACATTTCTTCCAACGTCATTGGGAGTTATGTCGAGAGGAAGTTACATCGGTGGTCCTGCGGGTCCTGAGGGGAGAGGACGACCCGACACTGATTAATAACACTTGCATGGTTCTTATACCCAAGGTCAATACTCCTGAAGAACTTGGGCAGTTCTGACCTATCAGTTTGTGCAACGTCATCTACAAGATAGCATCTAAAGTGGTGGTGAACAGGCTGAGATCAGTATTACCAGAGATCATCTCTGAAGAGCAGTCGGCATTTGTTCCTGGGCGGCTAATTACTGACAACATTATCACAGCTTACGAGTGTTTGCACTTTATGAAAAAAGAAAAGGGCTCGTGATCTTCGGTGTTGTGCACTGAAACTGGATATGAAGAAGGCCTACGACCGAGTGGAGTGGGAGTATTTGAGAGCGATCATGCTAAAACTAGGCTTCCGAAGACAGTGGGTCGATATGATTATGAGATTGGTCACCTCGGTGACTTTCTCAGTCCTCTTTAATGGTGAACGCCTTGAGAGCTTCAAGCCTACCAGGGGAATTCGCCAGGGCGATCCAATTTTCCATATCTCTTCTTGTTAGCAGCAGAGGGCCTTTCGTGCCTTTTGAAAGATAAAGTTCAATCATCTAACCTCAGTGGCATAATGGTGGCGCCATCGGCTCCGGTGGTCAGTCACCTACTCTTTGCAGATGATAGCCTGCTGTTCTTCAAGGCGAGTACGGAGAATGCGGAGATCGTGAAGAATACATTGCAAGAATATTGCAAGGCGTCTGGACAGCAGATAAACAGAGATAAATCATCAATACATTTTGCTAAAGGCTGTCGGCAGCAGACCCGTGATGAGATTATGGACCTGTTGGAAGTTCATAATGTGGCCCTTAGTGAAAAATATTTGGGCATGCCAACTGATGTGGGTACCTCTACTAATGGGGCTTTCAAATATTTGAAGGACCGGGTTTGGAAGAGGGTACAAGGATGGATGGAACAAGCTCTGTCCGCAGGCGGAAAGGAGGTGTTGATCAAGTCGGTTGCCCAGGCTGTGCCGACCTACTCAATGGCGTGTTTTCGTCTGCCACGAGGGCTGTGCCAGCATATTGATAGCCTGCTAAGAAGCTTCTGGTGGGGTAGCAAGGAGGGGAAAAGGAAGACGTGTTGGGTCGCCTGGGAGGAGATGACAAAACCTAAATACATGGGCGGCATCGGCTTCCGTGATACAGCGTTGTTCAACCTTGCCCTCCTGGCGAAGCAAGCATGGCGCTTGATAACCGAACCGGGCACTTTGAGCGCTCGCGTTCTGAAGGCAGTTTATTTTCCGAATACCATGTTCCTGGACGCGCAACTGGGCTCTTCACCATCCAGAGTGTGGCGTTCGATCTTAGATGGAAGAAATATTCTGGAACAGGGCATTATTCGTCGCATTGGTACTGGGGAAGATACAAGCATTTGGCATATGAACTGGCTCCCCAGGGATGGTTTATTTCGCCCGGTGGTGCGACGCCAAGAAGTTCAACACCTTTCTATGGTTAGTGAACTGATTGACCACACAACCTGCTCATGGAGATCGGACATCCTAGAGGAGGGTTTCGTGCCGATGGACAGAGAGGTAATTCAAAGTATCCCATTGTGCAGCCGACGGCAACTTGATTTTTGGGCATGGCATTTTGAGAAATCGGGTATTTTCTCAGTTCGTTCAGCGTATCGTATGCTAGTTCACAACTGGGAGAAGAGATCGGCTTGGCTGGAGCATGATGCGGGAAGATCAGATTCAAAAGCAGAGGAAAAGGAGTGGTCGACCATGTGGAAAGTCAGAGTTCCATCCAAGCTTCGTGTCTTCCTGTGGAGATTGGCAAAACAGTCCATACCGACCAAGGATGTACTCCATCACAGGAAGATGGCTACGCAGAGCACTTGCAGTATCTGCGGTTCGGAAGACTCCTGGCGTCACTCATTGCTGGACTACAATATGTCTAGATTTGTGTGGGCCCTGGAGGAGGAGGAGATGGTCGAGCATCTCTGCCAGATTCAAGAGCAGGATGCGTGAGGATGGTTGGCGGCAGTTTTTGAGACTCTGTCGCACAAGGAAGTGACGAGGGTCGTTGTGACGTTGTGGGCCATCTGGTACGCAAGGAGGAAGGCGATACATGAACAATCCTTCCAGAACCCGCTGTCGACCCATGGTTTCATTGACAGATTCATATCCGATTTGGAATTGGGGGGGGGGGGGGGGGGGCAGCACTGAAGGAGCAGAGGGGGGGGGGGGGGGGGGGGGAAGACAGCAGGCTGTGAAGCCCCGATGGTTTCCTCCACCAACGGGACTCTCAAAAATTAACGTCGATGCGGCGTTATCCAAGATCTCGAACACAGGTGCTGTTGCCGCAGTTGCTAGGAATGAACAAGGAATGTTCCTGGGAGCCTCGGCCGTCGTTTTTTCGAGCGTGTCGGACGCGGAACAGTTAGAAGCATTGGCTTGTCGGGAGGCTCTAGCGCTTGCTGCAGACATTGGTATCCGGCAGTTCAGAGTTGCTAGCGACTGCTTGAACGTAGTTAAAAACGTTCATGGGGCAGGAATGGGATCGTATGGCCTGATCATCAGGGAAATCAAGGCCAGAGCGACAAGTTTTACCTCAGTGGAGTTCGTACATGAGGGTTGAGAGTCGAATGTTGATGCTCACACTTTAGCACGACATTGCATTTATCAGTCTGTAGGTCGCCATGTATGGCTTCTGAGTCCGCCTCCGGGCATATGTAACTCCATCTCTTTGAACAATCAATAAAAGGTGGGAGTTGTCCTCAAAAAAAAAAAAAAACTCCAGCGCGATGTGATCTCTCTCCATGACTGACATGTGGGCTCGACACACGTGTCACTTCTTCTGCTCTTCCTCCGAACAAAACAGAGAAGCCAGCGCCAAACCAATACCACTGCCGCCGCCGCCGCGTCCAAGCCCCCTGCGCCCCCGATTGCCATATCCCGGCAGCTTCTCTCCAGCCTGCGGCGGCGGCGCTTCATATCCAGCGTCGAAGTGCCGTCGCCTCGCACAGATAGAGGCCCTGAATCTGCACCTCGACTCCTTGCGAAAGTATTCAGCAAGCTAATTTGGCTGCTGGTGTTTTAGTTCTTGCAATATATATTATCATCCTTAGACTATCTCCAACAGATAGTCCATTTTAGGACTTACACATGATTTGGGGTGTAAAAGGGAAGAAAACTACCTCCAACGGATGACCCAAAGCAACCAACCATTTTCGGAGTCTGGCACTTCGGCACGCACAAATGCGGGAGCTCTCCACCCGCGACGAAGCATCGAATCGTTTTTCTCTCTGTCTTCCTCGCTCGATCTCTCGCTCTCGATCTCTCTCTCTCGCTCACCGGATGGACAGAGACGGCGACGGCGGGGGGCGGAGGCGGGCGGAGCCGAGGGCGGGGCTCGATTCGTCGCCCGGCTGAGCTAAATCGAGCGCCGCCACCATCACCTGAGGCCGAGCTCGTCGCACCAGAGCAGCAGGAGCTGGCCAACCCCTCCCCGCGCCTCACCGCGAGACAGGAGCTGGCCGCCATGGAGGACGGCGGCGGCACTCCTTCCTTGGCTCCCGCAACGACGGTTCCTCCGCTCCATCACCCGCACCTGCAGGCTGCACCTCCCACCCTCCCCGGCCGCAGCGGCGGCATCGTCCGCGTCGGAGGACGCGCCGCTCCTTCCAGATGGGGGCGTGCGGCGTCAGATAGGGTGTGGGCGGTTCGCGCAGCGAAGCGGTTCCTTCCGCCGCGAAGTCGGCCGTGCTACCGCCGAGACCTTCCTCCTCACGCGCTGCCGCCGAGACCTTCCTCCTCATGTCAGATTGGAGCAATTTTGCATCTTTCTAATCCTCACCCTGCAGCTGTTGGATTTGGGCAGGGGAGGGAGGAAAGAGGAAGAAGGGGCGGGCTCGGCTTCCGCGACGACGCGGGGGGCGGGCTCGGCGGCCACGACGGCGCGGGCCCTGGCACGGCGGCAGCGCGGTGGGAGCCGGGGTCGGGCCGCGGCGTCCATCTGCAGGGGCGCGGCGTCGCAGGGAGGGGCCCAGGGCGTCGCAGGCCACGGCGGCGCGCGTTGCCGCGGCGGGGCGGCTGCGCGGGGCCTCGGCAGGGAGGAGCCCGGCGGCGCGCGGCGCGGGGAGCGAGCGGGGCGGAGACGCCGGCCACATCTACCCCTCCTCCTTTTCCTCGCTGGCGGGGCGGGGCGCGCGGTGGCCGTCGACGGAGCGGGTGCTTGGCGTGTCAGCGGAGGCGTCGACGGCGGTGGTGACTCCCAATTTTCGGACATCCGTTGGAGACCTGCGTTTTTACGGAGCGCTCTTTTAGCCTCACCAGGACACATTCCTGCCTTTGCGTCTTTGATTTACGTCCGAACCGTTGGAGATAGCCTTAGAGGTTCGAAACTATCGCAACGACCAAAAAATGTTCGCAGAGTATGCTCGAGCTTCTCCAGCACCACCAGCGTACTAGGAAATATTTTCATCTACTGGAAGCCAATGAAAGCCCCCGGAAACTGGTGTCCTGATTCCTGAATATCTTTAGTCTTTGCGTAGTTGAGAACTTAATAATGTTAAAGTCGATTTAACGAATGTAAGTGCCTAACTTTCACGTGACAGAAAATTCTTTATAGTCAGTTACGTATGTTAACCATTGGATTAACATCCTATAATTGCAATTATGTAATATAGTTGTAGTTATAGGTGATTGGGAGGTAAGAAAGATTTGTTTTCTCGTAAGTGCAGGAGAACTGCGCGTCGTTTCATTTAGAAGAGGAATAAAGTACATGAGACAGTGCGATTAGCCCCTTCCCAAACCACAATCACCCATACAATTTGTAAAGAAGCAAAGCAAAAGAACACCCAAAACAAAATCAGGCGCACCACTACAGTAACAGAGAAAAAGGAACCAATTAATTAAGTAATGCCAGGAAGCGACCGAATGAGCAGCTATTATTACAGTTGAAAGTCCCCTGCCATGCACCATAGCGGGCAGTGCGCACTCGTTGCAAATTGTCCACATCAGATGAGACATGCTAGGCTGTGCTCCGTTGAAAACACAATCATTCCGATGCTTCCAAATCTTCCATGCAACCAGAATTGCAAGGGAATTGATTCCTTGTCCGAGCTCCTTCAGAACTTGATATCTAGCATTGCTCCACCAATTCGAGAAACGAGCAACTGTAGGATGTGATGCAGCAGAGATGAAGTTCAGTTGCTGCAACATAATTACTCAGATCTGTCATGAGAACACACACAGACATCAATATATTTTGAATTGTCTCTTCATCTTGATCATATAAAGCGAGAACCTTTACGGTACACCATACCACTTAGAGCAAGAAAGTAGTATGAGTCTAATCTAACCGTCCATTCTCGTGGGTATTAATGTAATTGTCATACTAATCAATAATATTTACCACCGCATGGTAAACTGGTTAAGCGAATCGGTATGGAAATAAATAAACTAAACGTTGTTCGTCGCCGCCAGCCGCCGCCGCTAACTTAGGGTCGCCGCCGATTAGCCGGTGACGTCGCCTAGGCGTCTCCGGATTGGTTCCCATCATCTGCTGGCCTCGCCATTGTGGATCCATTTTGATAGGGTTCCTGCGATGAGGCCGGAGGACGCACGCGCGCCGCCACCCCTGTTCCCGCCTCCAACGGCAAGGCGCCCACTCGCCCGTCCCCGCCGGAGGACGCACAGGCGTCCCCAACGCCCAGCCCATGAGGTCATTGGGCGCATATGTCTGGATCCCCGCCTGCTGCCATGGACAACGCCCGGCCAGCCTCAATGCCTCCCCGCCGCCATCGCACGGCCGACGAAGTTTCCTGGGCATCCTCTTGCCCAGGAAACTTGGAAGAATAGATGAGAAATTAGGTACTAGATCATTGCTGCGATTTGTCGAGTACTAAATTACTAAGGTGCCACTACTTTTTTTTCTCGACATTACCCCTGTACTCCATATACCACTTTAAAATACCACCGTACCACCATAGAGTCTTTCAAGTAGTATGAAGTGCATCTGTATGGTTAGATTAGAAAAAATAGACAGCCCACATTCATTACGGTGCACCGTAAAGGTTCTCTATAAAGCAGACATGCAGGATGTGGCAAGTTCTGCTTGGCTAACCAATCCGCTATCCAGCAGTGGCTGTTGATGGTGAGCGACAGGAAGTTTACAGAAAGGAGAGCCCAAGTCTTCCAAATCCTCTTCCATATGGTGCAAACTTAATTTTCCCAATGAAAAGGCATTGTAAACTGACTTGCTTGAATAGATGTAAGATTTTGACAAGCGCCAAACATGCTGGTCCTGAGCACCTTGCTGCAGGTAAAGCCATCAACCAAATATCATATGCTGAGCTATTCAATTATAATTTGTATTGTGAGAGCTCCTTTTTATATCTGATATGGCGGACGTTTTAGGTGATCGAGTTTTAGCAAGCTGAAACTACCAATATGGCAGAAACTCTGCATAGGAACCATTCCTCCCTACCCATGCATCAGATTTCTCTGACTCGACGAGTACACCAATTAAGCTCTTGAGGAGTGACTTAGTGAGGACTGTCTTGAGAAAATGAAGAACCAGATTGGTGCTGCCTAGGCTTGTCCAGTCCAGGTGACTCTGTTAGTTCCAAGGTTTGGAAGTCAAATTATTTTTGCTTACACAGTACATGGGCTGAGTTTACAACAAAATGTATTTTGTATTTTGTATGTATATCCAGATTTTGTCACTTTCATTTCTTTAAATACAATGACTGATTAATCTGATTTCTTATTCAACCTCTTGAACTCTGCCAGATCGTGTATGTGTCAGGATCACCCCGTCAATTGACAAAGCTGACTTCCTATGTGCCTGCAAAATCTTGGTATTGAAATGTGTAATGAGCATGGATCAGGATCTAGCCCAGTCCGCCTAGGCCAGCCGCAAGGCCCATTAGTGGTGGCTAGGGTTTGGGAAGCCGCCGCCGCTAGGATTGCTTAGAGGTTAAGTAATAGGTTGCTTGGGAGTGAAGTTAGGTTGCTTGGGAGTCAAGTTAGCCCTCT